>CM067368.1:35617875-36305375 GCA_034401795.1 Chaetoderma sp. LZ-2023a | reverse complement strand
CAGTATCAAAATATCCAACGTAATGTTTATTAAATAGTAAAGACATACAATTCGTACACCAACGCTTATAATCCGGTCAAAATAGCTAAAATTTGGCAAAACCTACCACTAATTGCAACAGAAATGAAATTACGTAGAATGTGTTCGGTAGGTACTTCCCCGTTGACATACTAAAAATCTATTAAAATCTTTTGAGTGGAACCATTCTTTTTTGACAGTTAAAGTTTATGATCTTTTCAGTTGTCTGGCCCAACGCGACAACTGCTTATATATGCAGAGGATAGACATTTTCAAATCAAATATAAATATTGTATGCATCCATGTGTTTATTACAGATGGTTAGCCCAGAAAAGTTAAGTAGATAGGCCTAACGTCAACGTTAAGGAAGTGAGCATGGGGTGTGAAGACTATAACTGATTAACCAAAGAAAACTTGCAAATTCACGACGTCATGACAATTACGGCACTCGTTATGTTTATAACTATGGTAACATTAAGCCTATCCGTAAATTAAACACGGGGAAACAATTATATAACTCCTTCCAATATATTATATTTATTGTAACATACGGCCCAGGTTAATTTCATAAATGGGCAATCAAAGTAAACTGAAAAGCGGCTTTCCTCGATATAACGAAGCACGCTTTTAAAATAGTAAAACTTCGCGATTCTCTTCATTGATTAAATTGATAAATAAAATATTGATTCAATATTATGATATTTGAATCAATTATACACCCTTGATCCAATAAAACTGATTAAATTGATTGATAAAATATTGATTCTAGTCTCTTGATATTCCTATCATTTACATGGCGAGTTGTGTATTCTGCGAGAAAGCGTTATCAGATGGACCAACGGTTACTTTAACTGCCAAAGGGTGTGATGGAATTGCTAAAGCAAGTATTGAACGCGAGTCAGAAATAGTTGTGAAACCTGGAGACGCGGTTCATATTAAATGTCGAAACGTATTTTGCAACCCTATAGCCATACAAAATTTAATTTAAAAACGAAAGCATGTATCAGAGGGTTATGCCCATTCAGCTGACTCAACGAGCACTCTCCGCTCAGAGGAACCTACATTCTCATGTCACGACCATTGTTTGCTATGTGGAAATACTGATAAGTATGATGGAAAGAAAAAGCTGCATGAGCTTATTCCAGTACGGGCAATCGAATTTGATATGACATTACTGACAGCATGTGATAAACGCCAGGATGAATGGTCAGATAAGGTCAAGGGATGTAAACTTTAGACCTGGTAAAAATGTGCCACATTCATACAAGAAAGAATGTGATGGTTTGTTAAAGAAAATTAAATTAGGAAGGTCGGAAGATACTGTTAGAGCCGTGGCTTTCATAAAGGTCGCAGACCACCTCGAGGCGAATGACGACCAGCAGACAACAATCACGGAAATTATTCAAAATATGGCAGATGCTTTACAAGGTTCAGATTTGTAAGCATATGATTCAACACACATGAAACACACTATTGTCGATAAAATAATCACCACAGAGATAAATGGTTTCCAACCGTAGAGCTTCGGCCATTCTAAATTCATTTTACAGACAGCCCAAAGACAATGATCGTGAGGCCGTAAAGTTTAGATTAATAGAGGCGGCTGGCCACCTCATCAAGAGTGACATTAAGTCGGTCGTTCAATCTAAAGACGTTTACCCCTCTAGCGTTTCCATGTCTACCGTCGATGAAGCAACAGCCTTTCTACCACATTCATTGCGACATTTGCTGAAAGCTTTGTTTGTTAGAATGGGCAAAGACCCAAAGGTATGTTCCTTAGGACAGGCTATCATGCAGGCTACATGTCCCAGAAATCTCATAGCCCCACTGCAGTTAGGTCTGGCTGTTCAGATGCATTCTCATCTCGCATCCAGATTCTTCATCGAAACATTGAATAAACTTGGGTTTTGTAGTTCATATTCTGAAGTACAGAGGATTGAACGATGTGCAACAATGGACAAGGAATCAGAAATTTCTGGTCCGTTTCCAGGACGATTCGTGAAATACGCGGCAGACCATGTTTACCATGTTTTTGATTTTGCATCAGTGATAAAGCGCATAGATGTGAGTGCAGATAACATCGCTGCAGTTGGTAAGATTAATATACAGTTCATAGCAAGTAGTGACGGACTGGAAAGTCTTAAATATGAAAGTATAGCGCCGTCATCAGCAGAAAACAATGACACATTTTTAGTGGACCTTCTTTGGAAAACGTCTTTGTCACTTCGCTCTCCTAGGCCAGCACGGTCTGGTTATATGCAATCAATATCCAAGGGGACACACCCGGGACAAGCATCTATGATATTCCTCCCAATGATCGATATGAATCCAAGTGGCATGACTTGTGTCAACTCCACTCTGAATTTCATATTGGAACATGCCAGGCGTCATGAAGTAACACCCGTTGTCACATTTGACCAGCCGTTGTGGTGGAAAGCCATGTCAATTATTGAAAGTGCTCCCGCAGATAGTCCATTACAATCAATGGTGGTAAGGTTGGGTGGCTTTCATACATTAATAAGCTTTCTTGGGAGCATCGGACACTTGATATTCACACACTTTATTATACTCGAATCATCAGTAGAGTTGCTGTCTTTTCACAGGGCACTTTAAACAGAGATGGCAACTATGTCGTCAGAATATTGCACTGCCAATCTATGGGTAAATCATATGGTGATGATCACCATTGTGCGTGACTTTATCAGATCTGAACAGACGGGTGATTGATTCCTTCATCTTGAAACTATGCAAGCCATGTTGCCATACCTGGCAGCATCCGGTCATAATTTGTACACAAAATCAGTGTACCTCTACCTCCAGAAAATGAGAAAGTTCAATGAAATACACCCTCAGGTTTCCATGCAATTCTCCCAGGGACTAGAAATTGCACGGAGGTCAGACCGTGTTTTGGGCTGGATTATCACCAGACCTTGTGGTTGAACAGGTTCTAATGAGGAGTCTTGAGACGAGTGGTGGCCTCACCAGAGGTAAGGGCATGACTGAAACACAGCGAATAGGTTGGTGTTTGTCAAGACCCGCGTATACGGAAGTTAATGTTGCCATGGAGCAGCTCACCTCAGTCACATATGACACAAGTGAGCAACATAAAGATTTATCGCTAGCTAGGCAAACAAGGGACACCGATTCTAGAAAGCGTATGTCGTTCATTGAATGGTGGTCACCATTTGACACAAATCCATCACTTCGGAGCATAGTTAATGGCATTGCAGCCGGGGCGCACGTAAACGTACATAACGCAAAGCAAATCGGAAATGTCATTCTTAATGAAATGGATAGGCACCCCGCTCTCACGCATTCCTTCAGAAGAAAGAAACAGGCTATAACATTTGAATCCAAGGCTGCTGTCAAGATTGGCAGTGATATGGTCCAGATAGATTCCTTACTTTTGTTTCAAGGGTTAATCATCACAGGATCTCAGACAAACGATCTGGCAAATGCTCTGACCTATGAACTCTGTAGTTACCCTCAGGCAGTGTTCGAAGGAAGGGACAGTCTATTAGAAGCCATAAAACCACAGCTAGCAAAACCGATCTGGTCTACAGTACCACCACAACCGCCACAAAGTCATAAGTTCAAATATATACTTGATGGCCGCGCTCTTCTCCACTGTATTCCATGGCAAGTGCATTATGGTCAGTCAGTGGTTGTTTTCGATGGCTGCAAGACATGTCGGTTAGCAAAAGACAATACCCATAGACGCAGGGCAGGGTGTTAGGGTAGAAAAGTGTTTCAATCCATCCATGAAACAGCAGTTGAACAAGAAAGAATTTCTCTCCAATAGTGAAAATAAACACCGATTCTTTGCATTACTGGGTGAAAAACTATCTCAGTGTGATTGTGAGGTAGCATATGGCAAAAGAGACGCCGATGCATTAATCGTGCAAGCTACAATTAATGTTTCAAAGATCTGTGAAGCAGTACTGGTCGTCGTCGTCGTCGTCATCTCGTTCAAACTACTATTAAAAACATTCAGTAATTTTCATATTTAGTTCAAGTAACATCAGTTTGCATAGAATTCAATTATTATCAATCATGCAGTACGTAGATTACAGCTCAGAAATAACTTTAAATGTTTCCAAAACAAAACAAAATGTACTGTTGAATATTTTGAAGATAATTGGATTGGATGACATTGCTCCGGCAGCAATGTCTTCCAATTCAAGTATGTTCAAAATATTCGACAGAGCATTTTCTACTCAAATGTCTTTTTTTTTGTTTTGGAGACATTCATAGGGTATTTATTAGCCGCCCTGTATTTCACCATGTGCAAGCGGACACCAAGTACTTACCTGTTCTGTTGTTGCTGTTTTGTCAACGTCTGTCAGATTATGCAATAAATCGAAACTATAACCATGCATCAAACAGAGGCCTATATTCTAGCCTAAGATACGACAATTATTGTTTTATTGCAGCAGGTAAATACACTTTAATATGTATTAGGGTAAAAACAGATGCAAGAATTTATTTCTTTTCCCTTCTTGCTTCGATACAATATGGCGACGCGTCATTGCGGTTTTCCTGGAAAACCGATCAATTCTATGGCTGTAGGTAGGTAATCGCAATATACCAATATAGGCCTACACTGTTTCCGATGGATGCTTAGATGGTCCAGAGCATTCACAACACAAGATGGCGGAGGAGCCCTGCTAAGACGTGTGCAAACTGATACCTATATATAGATTTTCCACCAAGCGTCTTTATAAGCATTCATCTTGTAGGCTATTTCTAATAGTCTGATCAATATAGTGGCATTTATGACAGAAGTACTACCGAGAAATCATGATAATTGTGATGATGATGATGATAATGGTGGTGGTGGTGGTGGTGGTGGTGGTGGTGATGGTGGTGGTCTCGTCTCCTACTGCTGTTGGTGCTGGTGGAGGATGGAGGGAGGGAGGGAGGGAGGGAGGGAGGAGGAGGAAGAGGAAGAGGAGGAGTAGGCGGAAGAGGAAAATGAAGAATAAACATGACGACGACGACGACGACGAAGACTGAGAATGCGACGACGCTTACGGCGGCGGGGGGGGGGGGGGTGGGCGGGGGCGGCGGCGGCGTTCGAGGCGGTAACAGTATGTAAGCTGGTGCTTCTTCTTATAAGGGCAGAACAGACAGGACGCGGGCGTCACGCGGGCGTCACGCGGGCGTCACGCGGGCGTCACGCGGGCGTCAAGGAACACGCCGGCCTCAAGCGGAAGTTTTAAAACACACTGAATGCGTCTGGCATGCGGCAAATCGGATAAAAGCACGCCGTTATCACGTAATTGTCAGAACATTCTTCTACAAATTCTGAAACATCCTTTTGTGACCATGTGAGAAAAGGGAATTCCCCCTCGCGGCAGCAAGCGGCACGCGTAAAAAATCGCCCCGTGAGCATTTTCAAACGCCCGCGTGCCACCCGCCCGCCTGACTCCCGCCTGACGCACGCGTTTTAGTGTGTTTTGTTCCTCTTAATATCATATGTTTGATATCTGACGCACTAACGTAAGCGTGACGCCCGCCTGACGCCCTCGTCCTGTCTGTTTTGCACTTTAAGAGTGTCGTGTTCCTGGTTTGGTTTCGATAGTCCATGTTATGGGGGTCATTATACGCAGTAGGCATCGACTATGACAGTATAATGCCTAATGAACTACATCGCCCTTTTAACAAACTTGCCTTTAATTTGTTCTCTTGTTAGGCCTTTCCTCTGACCTCTTCCTCTTCCTCTATTCCACCTTGCATCTACCCCTTCAAACATGATCACTTAAGTCAGAATAACATTTTCATTAATATCTAATAGCGGATAATTTCCAACCAATACGTGTATCCTGATTAAATTCCTGTCATCATAAGCTATGCCTGGCCATCTTTCAAATCATACCCTTTTATACAAATTCATTCTAAAGAAAGAAAGGTAAAACTAATAACAAGAACCCCTGCCCCTCACGAATTTCTAACGGCGCGATTTCTTGCAAGTTAAATATGACATCTGATGGGTGCTTTGAAAATAATTTGATTAAAAGTCGTTGCTGGGCAACGACTTTAAGTCAATTTGTTTTCAAAAATGTTAGAGAAATTTTATAATAACTTCATTAAATTTAATATAATCTATAAGTCTCTATGTACAGGGGTTAGACCTACTGGTACGCTGTCATTGATTCTTCATTAGGAGTATTGGATGCTGCTGACAATGGCATTGTATCTTTAAAGGCGCGCGGGGCGTATCGCGTCACGGAGGTATTTTCCATATATAGCTGGGTAGAAATGATTCTAAGAAACGCGATGAGTCAGATACGCATGTGGCGGCTCGGTCACTCTACATATAATACCAGGTAGATGATGACGCGGCTAATCTCACACAAAAAGACATAGACCCCGCCCATCTCTAGCTAAGCTCCATCCACACTTCGCCCGTGTTGGGATCGATCGACCACTGAGCTCCCTAACCACTGGGTGATGTAGGGCCAAGTCATATTAGTTTCAAAATATTCAACAGCATGTTTATTAAATAGTTAAATACATACAATTCGTACAACAACGCTAAAGCCCAATGTATAGTTGGCGACACGATGTATTTGCGTCAACGCTGCGTCATCGCTGAGGAAACGCAACATAACGTAAAGACAACGCATGTCATCGCCACCATATCGCTTCACTGCAAGCGGTAACGCTTTGTCAGCGATAAAGTTAAAGGGGAATTCCAGTGAAAATCGGGAATAAGTCAACTAGAAATATACTATAATCCGAAATAGTTGCCGCAAAAAAATATATAATACACTGTTCCATTGCCGAGAAATAATAAAATGAATATGCCCAAAACGCTCGAAAACGTGACTCCTGGGCGCATCCATTTTCTCGCAACGAGAGCGGGAAACCGCGAGATTATGACGTCAACGACACACCAGCAAAATATCGCCAGCGCTTTTAGATTTACCTGTTTACTTCGCGTTATGAAGGCCGAATATTAATTAACCCTTTAATGACCAAATTCTGTCAGGAAAATCAGAATATTTCCTTATTGAATGGCCATGTGCAGGCCAAGCGAAGACTATTTTTGAAAATTGACCACTGGAATGGCTGGTTCTGTTACTGAGACAGTCGTTTTAGTTGCAAATTCTCAAAATAGCCTTCTTTTGACCTGCGTCCTCAACTTGACGATTGCAGAGGCCAGTGCTGGCGTGAAATGGTTACATCGCATCATGTCCGCATATCAACCATGGGCTTGCAGTAATAGAAACGAGCATGGAAAGGGTACGGCAATTCACATTTTCAGATACCGGATCCACAGAAGCATCCGCATGAAAAAGGGCTAACTGAAAGATGGCTTCATAACATCGCCACTGGATGGATATCTTCCACATTTAAATTTGGAAGACACAAGTTTAGAACATATAGTCTGTATAATTTTTAAATAATGTGTCATGCATTTCAAAACAAAAGGCGCGGTACTTAATTTTAATATCACAGAATCAAACTCGACAATTAACGTCGTATTTGCTTGCATCAATTGTAAAACGGGATTTGCAAACCAAAATGAAACGATGTCGCTGATTGTCCGGTCGGTCAATTATAGGCAACCGCTTAGCGGCTTACTTCGTAGACGATAGGAGGTGACAGCTATTAAATAATGGCAAGTGTACGCTAGACATAATCAGTAGTTTAGTGCTTTCACACTATTGAAATCCAGCGTTATTAATCATTTACAACGTTTGCTCCCAATTTTAAAATAACTATGCAGAGTGTTGAATATTCTGAATTAAATTTTCCTGGAATTATGTTGCAGTAGCTTCCAAACTAATTAGTTTCACACAATAGGCCTATGCAGGGTAAATTTTAAGCTTTCTACTTTTCTGTCCTTGAAAGAGTTAACTAATTGATCCCACATTTTTAAATGTTGACCCATATTTACTGCCTGTTGAATATTTTGAAACTGGAATTTGACTGGAAGCAGAAGTTGCAATAGCAACAGCTTTCAGAGAAATTACATTCAACATTTATTCAACTAACATAATTTTCAAGAATTTGTTGTAGCTGGTTGATTGCAAACACGCTCCTGGCATAACCCTTCAATGTTTTTAAAAAAAATAGAAATTGCCCGTAAGAAAACAATTTTTGACAATTTAGCACTAAAACGACTGGCGCGATCATCGGGACACTAAGTGCACTTTAATTTCCTCCAAACACTGTGGTAAAGTGTCAGTTGTTTTGCCAGTAGGCTAATTATCCACGAGATGCAAGATTTACATCCCCTGGTTACGGCTATCCTCGATGGGGCAAACAGAGTAGGCGTGTCCGTGACGTCAGCTGCTTGTCCAAAATGGCGCTTCTATCTACTGGTTACTTTAGCAATTTAAATTGAAGATATCTTTTTTATTTGTTGGCATAAAATTGTGCTCTTAGTTTCAAATTAATGCGGGAAATTAGAACTTTACGTCAGATACATAAAATCTTCCAGTGGAATATCCCTTTAAACTTTGTTTAACTTTTCATGCAGAAACGCAATGTCGCAGCGATCAGAACGAGGTTAATGTACCTGCCGGTAAACTTTAATACATAGGATGTCAATTATACCCCCGCTTGAAATATGGCACGTGCTAATGGCCATTTGCTAGAAAATCTAATTGAATTTGTTCGCGAGAAGGAAGCTGTATATAATCCCACACATCCGGAGCATTGCAATAAAGATGTTATTGACACTCTGTGGGAGAAAATTGGATCGCAAATAGAGTTGACAGGTAAGCAGTTTATGCATTTAATTATTAACCCTTTGAACCCAGAATCTCAAATACCAAAATTCATTGGCATTGCAATAAAGAATGAATATTCTGGAACTAATGGACCGTTCCATTTTTAGCTATGCCCCGCCCATCAGTAGCTAAGCTCCACCCACACCTCGCCGTGTTGGGATTGATCGATCCCCAAATACCCTAACTATCAATTTCCTGAAAACTATACAGGGAAGCTGTTGATTATTTTGTAACTAATTTGACTGGGTGCTGTTGCTGCCTATGGCAGCGACAGCGCCCAGTCAAATTAGTTTCAAAATATTCAACAGAATATTTATTAAATGGTAAAAGCAAACAATTTGTACAACAAGGCATATACCGTCTTCAAATATGCGTTCGTGACGTACTTATCGACATCATTCATGACGTCATTCATTATGATGTCATTCTACACATCGGGCAGTTCATTATGACGTCATACGATGGGTGGGTACTCTGGAAAGGTGAATTGAGATGAGGGCTGTGCTATGACGGCAATATCTTCTCAAAATATCCAACCGGCTATCTGTACTGAAATTGTGATTCTGGGGCAAATGGTATGCTTTTACAAGCTTTGCTTTGCCACCAAAGATTGACGGATGTTACATATTCACGTCTGTCTGTCTGTCCGTCTGTCTCCGAGTAGGATATGTGAAAATATAGTTTGCTTTAGATGTAACTTGCTGCTGATACATATAATCCAGATATGAATTTAGATCCTGGTCCAGATACAGATCAAGGTCCACATCCGACTCATTACAATATTATATTTTAGATTTTAAAAACTTTAAATTTAAATCGACCTAGAACAGAAATCTATCAAGATGTTCTATACCAACTGAAAGTGTGATGCACAGAAATGTGGGGGAGATATGCTCTATATCGAGTGTCATTACACTGATGAATAGTTTCCAGATGGAGTGATATGAACGTGCTGAATTATTTGTATAAAAAAATAGTTTGACTCAAAGGTATTGCAATATTAAACGCCATTTATTCAACTTTAGTAGGGGCATGCTCTATTGATATGGATCCGCTGTATTCTTTTCAGGAATCAAGGCAAAGGTATTATGGAAAAACCAAAAAGATGGTTATCGGGTACAGAGAAAGAAGATCAACAGCAGCTAAAGTGGAAGTCAGGCCAAGAACATTAAAAAGTGGACGTTTCTTGATCAAATGGGTTTTCTGCAGAATTACGTCGATTATGGGCCGTTAGTAACATATAAGATATAACGCCCTAAATGCGTATCTGAAGCCGTAGATAAAATAAACCACTGGTTAGCTGACGCGACAATCTGGTGACGTAGATCCAACACGAAATAAGCAAATAGTCCGACATGAACTGTCTGAATTGTCTCTCTTTATGACTTAATAAACAGTTAGTTGAATATTTTGAAACTAATTTGACTGGATGCTGTTGCTGCATATGGCGACAACACGTCCCAACAAAATTAATTTCAAAATATGTAACATCTTACCAGTATAGTTATTCTGAAATTGAGATACTAAGAATGCAGGATAGAAAGTCAATTGTAACACATGCATAAAACAGGCGGAGCCTAGCTAGAAATAGATCCCTCCCCTTCTATGCATCATCTATCTAGGCTATGTCTTACCCCTTTCAACACGAAATGCAATCACACCAAAATACTTTAATTTGATCAAAATTTTACTATGTATTTTCAAACCTTAGACAGCAACATATACATGTCAAATTCGTTTCAAATTACACAACAGCTTTCTTGTACCGTTGTTTGAAATTAATATTATGTGAACAGAAGCATTTTATAAAATCATATATTACATCATCAAAAATTCCTGCCATTAAGCGCAACAGCATAACTTTAAAAATCCACACGTTTAGAGAGCAGCCACTTATTTGAGAATTAGAGCACTGAAATTTATACTCTCAAAATTGCTTTGTATTCATATGACGGCAATGTATATGTGCAAAACAAATTTGCCACAAGCGTGTTGCTGTCCATAAGAGCAACGACTTGCAGCAACACCGCCTCCAAAACACGCGCCTGTCATTGTTCTACTGACTCTACTGTAGTAATAAATATTGATAGCAGTGTTATAAAGGTCATAGCATAAACACACGGTTCAAGCCTATAAGTATTAAGAACAAACCAATTAAGGCCCACAGGATGATTTAAAAAAGGCAAATACTAGAATATCTGCAATGTGTTTAGCGACACGGTAATATTGCATAGTGTGGTAAATATGAGTTGAAAATTAACAAATCACTTTACTTGCACGATCATTTTCCAGAATTAACCCGGAACAAACGCGCTTATTGTGTATTTGGCTATGTTTACAAACATTGTCAGTATAAAAAGGCTCAAATGAATGTTTAAATAGTTTATGGGATTTTAAATTTACTAGCAAATGGATTTTCAAAAATTACCCCGGAACAAGGGCTAATAGTAGCTACATTGGGATATAGAGTCACTTTTCGCATTGTAAAACCAACGAATATTAAAGTTGCGTATAAGACTACCTGCCACTTGTAGTACACGCCTTAACATTTGCAGCCTCAAGCGCCCAAGTATGTTAATTCCAAATTAATCATAGTTATAAACTGTTATGTATCTTGAAATCAATTTAATGTGATACAGCAACAGTTTCTACATTACCAAATCCATAAATAACCACAACAATACATCTTACATATAATTAATTATAGGGAACTTGTCTCGGTTAACATGCATTCATCAGAAAATGCTCATAGACGTAGCAATATTAAATTCGTTGGCAGAACTTCAACTATGTTGTTCCCGCACCACATATCCTTGAATTTCTCCAAACTCCTTTCTTTCGTAGCCCTGTGCAATTCGCCTTGAAGGCAATGGATTGAAAGGGTACGAAAAATCGCTGTCAGGGAAATTAAATGGGTTGACCTGTCAGGATTCAGCACCTGTGCACATCGGTATTTCCAAACTGTCCATATACCTATCATAATAAGACAGATTAAGACCCCATGTTTATGGCTGGTTAGACGCCGCTTTATAGATGTAAGATCCCTAAACAAAATCATTTCTGATTTTAGCTTCAAAGAATGAATATCAAATTTTATTGCAATTGTTTCCACAAATTTCCAAAATTCAGTAATTTCCAGACAATTAATGAACAAGTGGACACATGTTTCTTCCTCGTTTTTACAGAGAGGACATAGATTACTATTTGTAATTCGACATTTCTGTAATAAATGGCCAAACCAAAGTCTGCGATGAATGAGCCGCCATGCCACATCACGTGCCCTATGTGGTATAAATGGCAAGTGTAAATGCTTCCACACATTATTTCAGTCAGAGGGTTTATAATTGGTATTATTCCATGTATCAATTGCTCTGGGAATTTTGGCGTGTCTACATATTAAGATACTATACCAATCATGAGAACGCATATGGCATTTGAATTCTTCTCCATCGTAATGCAACACTGGTGAAGAAATTTCCTCCTTGTCAACAGCATTCGGTAGTGTGAACCAGTCGATGGGAACAGCTTTCTTTAATTGTCCTAACAGACGATCGGCATCAATACTCCTTAGTGCATATTTTATTTTTCTGATATTGTTTGCCCTGAAATCCACGAACGTGTATCTGAGTTGATTAAATCGAACAATCTTTGACCACCTTTACTAGCTAATGATGGGAAGTAAAGGCCTTTATTTCGTATCTGAGTATTGTCGTTTCCCCCATAGTCTCTGATCTAGCACACTTTCCCATTCTAACGGTGATGGCGTTACCTTAGCAAACATGTTCAATGCTTGGCGTTGCTCATTGAAGACATCTGGTATCTTCATGATGTTTGGCGGTTGTGTCTTTGAAAGGAAGATACACTCTGTGGAATAAGGTCCAATATACCTTTCCAATAATGTTCGTGAACCAATGGACCAAGGTGAATTGGAATATATCAAATCATGCAGAAATTTAAGTTTTAATGACGCACATTTTGTTTGAATGTGTACCAAATCTAAACCGCCTTTCAATTTTGCATTGATACAAACTGTATTAGCTACAAGTTTAGCTTTATCTTCCCCCAAAAAGGCAGACATTAGCTGATTGATCTCATCTTCTACAAATTTTGGCATATGGACAACAGAAGCTGTATACCACAAACCAGACATTATAAGATTATTCAGAACAAATGCTCTACCAAATATAGACAAACGGCGTCGCTTCCAACTTGCTAACACGTGTTTCAGTTTACATAGTCGGTGTGTCCAAAAACTAAAGCAAATGCCTATTATTTTGATATAGTCAGTTGACCACTTTATGTCCATAATATTATCACACCTGTTAATCCAAGGGCCAAGAAATAGGCCGACAGATTTATCTCGATTGACCTTTAGTCCAGAAGCTTTTTGAAACACACTTAATATTTTATCTAAGCTACCAAAATCGCTGTCATGGCCATTAAACACTGTAGTATCATCTGAATACTGGGATACTGTTAATGGTCTCGCAATGCCATGCATGGATATCCCTTTAAACGTAGGGTCTCCCCTCAGTGTTGATCCCAGTGATTCCATGGCTATGACAAATAACAACCTTGCCGTACACCGCGTGCACAGCATTAGTCAGACAATTATTTAAAAGATATCTGCTGTTAATTCCAGTATATAGAATCCGGACCCATTTAATAAAATGTACTCCTAAACCTATGTGCACTAGGGATTTAAACAGAACCTGCCATTCTAGGCGCTCAAATGCCTTTTCATTGTCAAGTTCAATAACAGCTGCTGGGATGCTGTCTTTGTCCCCTCTTTTGTACAGAATTCGGACATATGATTGGGACATAGATGGAGGCAGATGTCCGTTTTCAAAGATATCATTCACAACTTGAAGGAATGATGGACATAACACATGCCAAAATGCACGATAGAATTCCACTGTTATTCCATCACAGCCAGGAGATTTTTCTGACTTCATTCCTTGCAATGACTCTGTTAATTCGCTAAGAGAAATATGGCTGTCACAACGTTCACAGTCAGATTCTGATAGTGTCTTCCTCATATTTCCTAACATGATTGAAGTTGCCACATCATCACTGCCTTCCGATGCATATAAGGATGCGTAGAAATGATAAACAGCATCCAGCATTTCCTCATTTGAATTAGCAACCAGACCGTCCTTTGTTTTCAGGTGTCTGGTGACTTTTTTCAATATCCCTTGCTTTTTCTATGTTGCAGAAAAATTGTGTAGGTTTTTCACCTACTGCATGCATTTGAGCCCGTGATCTTACTTTGGCTCCCTCAATCATATATTGATCTAATTCATTAATATCATGCTTTATATTGACTAGCAGATCATTGTAGCTTTGATCACCATTGTTTACTTTACAAGATATCCTAAATAAAAATGTGTCTAATGCCTTCCTACGTTTCCGTCTATCTCTTGGTTTTTTAAGTGCAAACTTCTTGGAAATATGAGCCAAGCCAGATTTACCTTCCTCCAACCACAGGGCTATATTCTCATATGAATCTTTCATTCGAAGCCAATACTGTCAAAAACTTTGGATACGATCATGATAGTTAGTATCATACAATAGTGAATTATTAAATTTCCAGAAGCCACTTCCTTGTTTGCTCCAGCTAGCATTATCCAAAGTAACACACACCATATTTTGATCAGAAAATGCTACAGGAAATACGCTTGTTTGGCTAAGATTGCCCTTAAGTGACTGCTGTAAATAAATCCTATCTAATCTCGATGTTATGCGTCCATCAGACGAGAACCAAGTAAATTGCCTGTCGTGAGGGTTTGTCAAGCGATAGCTGTCAAATAAATCTTCTCTGTCACAAACATATTTTAATTCAACGTGTGACGTATCATTACATACAGATAGTGATTTTCTGTCAATGTTTGAATCTACAACACAATTAAAATCACCTCCTAATATCAAATTTTCAGATATTTTGTCTTGAATAATGGCGGAGATATCATGGAAAAATGTATGACGTGAACCATGTAAAACAGGCGCATAAACACACGTTATATTCAAGCTAAAATCAAAGATTTCAACTGTTACATTGACCCAACGTCCCTTTGTATCTGTTGACGATGCTAACAAATTAACAGATTGAAGACAGTGTGGAAGAATGAGAATAGCAACCCCTGCACTGTTATCGCACGCTAATGTGTAAAACAACTGACCTTTAAAAAACTGATTATCTTTAATCTTCGTTTCCTGAAGAAAAGCTATATCGACCTTTTTGTCCTCAGCACTTCCAGCAAACATCTCTGTTTTAGTTCAGTATTTAGGCATTTGCAATTTATCGTGCAAATGAGCATAAATAGTTGAATAGTATACAGGACTGCCATTGTTAATCTAACTGGATTTATTTTTCTTACTAGGCTTGCTTCGTTTTTTGGCCCATTTACACAGCTTACTATAAAAATCGTAATTTTTTCAGATCAATTACTTCTAAATGTGTGTATTTAGAAATAGCGGAATCACATCTTAGATGTCCATAGTGTACTCCTTTAGCTGTTACATAAGGCACCAACACTTCACCATCTTCTGACAGAAATAAAACCATTTCCTTTGGTGTCTGTGAGCATTGCGTCTGTACAGAATAGTCTGACCCAGCAGGAGACATATTATCATCTTCAATATCATTTTCCTCGACATCAGATTCTGAACTAGACAATTCTTCCTTCTGACGCTTAAGGCTAGCACAAACATCAGTGACATGCATATCAACGTTATCTTTTATAGATGTTTTGCCATCCAGATTAATACTCGCAGGAGTCTTATTAACTATGTCCGTAATCTGAGTTGATGGGAAAGGACTTAATGGAAAGTCATCATCGTCATCTGTCACCTGCGACCTGAATGTAGTTTGCCTCAAACAAAGGGAATTCGTGTTCATCCAGAGTGTCATCATGATCGCTTTGACTTGACTTCGCATCCGTATCCTGGATTGTTCTCTCTGGAGTTAAGCTAATACGTTCCTCAATAACGTCGATTTCGTCCACATTCTCCACCATGACTGGGTTCACAGTAACTATACTCTTCTGAATGAGTTTCAGCAACAACTGTAACAATTTGAGCAGGGAGTGAGTTAACTCGCTCAATTTGATGCTCAGTAGGCGATGCCACATAGCTACTGTGTGTATCTTGCTTAGACGTCCGCGTGTTGTTGGGACATCGCCACTTGAAATGTTCTGTTGAGCCACAAATTAAGCATTTGTTTTTTTGTGGACAATCTCCCGCCAGATGACCAGTGCTGGAACAAATCCTGCACTCCTTCACTTGACCTCTGTACGACAGTACAAGGATAAAAACACCGTCTATCGACAACTTTTTAGGCAGAGGCTTCTCAAAGTATACTCTTCTAATACCATTTTCCAAGGTTTTATCAAAACGGTAAGTCTCTCTCTCAATTTTCAATACTTGCCCATAATGGCTAAGTTCCCTTGACAAACGCTCATTCGGGATTTCAAGGGGAACTTTTATCTTTAGCATTAATTTATCTAAGTCAATCTCCTCGATGTTACATATTTCTCCAGCTATAACAAGATCGCTCTCCAATAGCTTATCCTTTGCTTCTTGGGTGCTTACTGTCACATTTCATATATTGCGGGTCACGTTAATCAGGCCCTTTAATACCTTAGGATCAGTGCCAATCGTGTTCCTCAAGCCATTATACACATCAATAGCTGAAACGCCCCACCCTTTTGTGCTAATTTTAAGACTAAGCATACGCTTATAATCGGATGACATTTTTAGTTTAGCGATGTGAAAATTGTGACATCTACAGTTGATAATAAGAAGTCTTTGGTTAATTAATGGGTATAATTGACCAAAGGGAGACGCCACGGCTACTGCGTGATATGCAGTATTCTAATGCAGCTTTTAAACCCTGCAGAAAGCGTGAGTTGTATACAGCCACGAAGCGCTGTAGCCACGCGATCGAAAAGACGGGAATAATCGCTAGCGTGCCAATGGTAAATGAGGCTTTACATAACTAGCCTGCGCAATTAATCACCATCAACTAAACGTGATCAATGTACAATTACGGTATGAAGACAGGACGCCGACAAGACAATGGCTATCAGAACCAAATCAAAAGTAAATGGCAGGAAAACTTCGCAACAAAATGCGACCTCCTACAACAAAATTTCAAGAAATCAAAACAGCAAAACCAACGTATATACATTTATAAGGAAGCAAGACAAAAAATAAATCATATATACGTAGTAGGAATCGTCTTAAATCGACGTTAATAGCAGAGCCAAATCAATATTACTTCTATGACTACTACTACTACTACTACTACTACTACTACTACTACTACTACTACTACTACTACTACTACTACTACTACTACTACTACTACTACTACTACTACTACTACTACTACTAATACTAATACTACAACAGGTTCCAGCAGTCATGTTTGTTTCATAATATTCCACACCATACTTGTATGATTATTTTTAATTTAAAATCTTTGATATCGTGTTTGAAATAATTTAATCGACCCCTTTGCTCAGTTGTCCCCTTATGGGCCTTATATACAACATATCAAAATCAGTTTGGTATAGCTAGCGGGATAGAAAATTGTAGTATGGAAGGGCTCAAAACATAAAATTACTTTTCGGAAATAATCATCGGCGCAAAGATTTGATTACCACTGAAACTTATTAATGTGATTTCGTTTACCAGAACATGCAGTAATCTGAAGAAGCCTGTTAAAGAAACTGACGAAAGTGATGATGATGATAATAATAATGGTGATGCTGATGCTGATGATGATGTAGCAGTTGAAATGGGACGGTGTGAGCAAACCAAAGATACGAAGCTTGACTAGGATGGAGAAGGCTATCCTGAAACACAGACAGAACCCGGTGATGAGCATCACGGTCAAATCGCTGCTGATACAGCAACCAAAAATTCCGCAGGTACATATACACATTAAAAAAATGAATAAATCCGGAGCAAAGGAATCCACCGATGTTATTTCTGCAATCAAAAAATGTACCGCAGTGCCCTGGAATATGCTACTGCTGATGATGATGATGCAGATGCTTCGTATGGAAACCACGTAGCAACAATGTTGCGAACGTTGACACCGCGCAAAAGACTATTTGCCAAAATCAAAATTGAGCAAGTCTTTTATGGCGTACAATTTCCTGCTAGTGGAGATCAATCTCTTATGTGTTCGCATCCGGCCTCCGCTGAATCAGGTTCAAGGACACATACTCCCGTTTCAATGGTACCACAAGGCGGATATATGGGCTTGTTAAACACATACAATGAATTCCATTGCAATTAAATAAAGCAATTAAATAAAGTATCAGTTATTAGCATTCATATATCTTCACGTGTTATTTAAGTTAAATTGCAATGCCCTTATGTAGCACGATTAACATAGGCATACTGCCACGATAATTATCCAGCTTCAGGTACAAAATAATTTGCAAACACATTGCGTATTTCAAACACATCATGTGTATACGTATTCGTTCCCACACGCTTAACTGGAACCAGTCCATTACTGTTTTCACCTGTAATACGCCACTGGCCGGGAATTATCTCACCATCACATTGTTCGTGGTCGACTAACTCTTTGGGGCAGTAGCGCCGTTGTCCTGGAAGAAGTTGTTTGTTTCTTCTTTGAAGAAAGTTGTGGCGGCATAATGTTGCTTTGGTGATGCTGATAACCTTCTTTGAATCAGCATATATGGGTTTCAAAAATGTCTGCACCGGCACGCAAGAATGCCAAATGCATTTTCTAAGACACGTCGGGCACCAGATAACCTGTAGTTATATACTTTCTGAACGATTGTTTCCAAATCACGACGTGGGTAAGGTCTCATCAAATACCCCTTTACGGGGAAGGCTTCGTCATCAACCAACACATGCGACATTCTCTCAGGAAATGTTGCGACGACATCCGGGGCAGGGACATTCATAGCGCCATTGTCTAATTCTTGGCCAAATAAGGAATTTCCAAATGTTCCTCCGTCACTATGGGGGCCAGGGGTGCCAATGTCGATGAGAGTGAAGCAGTAGTGGGCATCACAGACTGCCATCAAGACGATACTGAATGATTTTTTCGTAATTATAGAACAGACTTCCAGAATTTGTGGGTGCCCCTATGCAATGAGGATATTGCCATTGTTAATCGAATCCATCAGCAATTCGGAGCCATTACAATTCTGTCGTTTGTGGTTTAAGGACATCATTTTGCCATTCTTCCCATATGGCATCACATGTTTCCTGGATGATGTTGCACACTGTTTTCCGGCCTACTCTATATCCCCAGGAAACGGAAACCTGGCTATTTCCTGTTGTTAAATACCTATGGAATAAAAAAGAAATTATTATTGCAACGAAGTGCGTGCAAGCGAGCTACTGAGCGTGTGTGCGTGTGAGCGTTCGTGTGTGCGTGCGTGCTAGCGACCGAGCTACTGAGCGTGTGTGCGTGTGAGCGTTCGTGTGTGCGTGCGTGCTAGCGAGCGAGCTAGTGAGCGTGTGTGCGTGGGATCGAGCGTGCGTACGAGTGAGCGTGCGTGCATGAGTTATTGTCAACTGCATATTTCTAGAATTCAAGAAGATAGTATCACCAAATTTGGCACATACATTCATATTGTGAATGTGGAGGATTGCCTATACAGTGAGTTCAAAGGGTCAAATATATAGGTCACATTAGGGGTTGACCCACCACTAATTGCAACAGCAATGAAACCACATTTCCTTGGTATATTTAGAAATGATGTATATAAATCTAATAAAATATTTTGACTGGAACATGTTGAATTTAAGATGGGTGCCAAGATAACCATCAATCGAGTATAATATGACATATATCACGAGAACGGTTCATTTCAGACCAAATAAATGTATTATGACTTATGAGTAGATAGAACCATGCCCACAATTTACAGAAAAATGATGCCTTCTGCATACAATGACGTCACAACCCAACAGCTGACACTGAAGTTCGATGTTTGGAAATCATTTGGGAATGCTAAGCATAGATTACGTACCTTATAGTTAGTGACAGGCGTTCATCTGGGCCTATAGGCCATCTGTGGTTAGATTTGTGCTTTAACTTTGGCCCGATTCTTTGGAGCAGGTATTCCATATTGGCTGCAGACATACGAAAGTACTGCCAGTGGTACTCTGGATCAGCAAGCTGCATCTCGCGGATTAAATGTCAATATTCGTCTTGACGTACCCGTTGCTGTAGAATGGCACGTACACACATTGATCGTCGGCGCCGACTTCTTATACGATCATAAACTACAGCTTCCATAACAATCATATTATGCATTAGAATTGCATTTGCAAATTTCCTAGCTCTTCGAGTGACTACCATTTTAAGCGCGCAAAATAAAACGATACATGTGCTTTAGCATTATTTATCGTTGGTCATATCTCGGAACTATACCACCCCACGAGTTGCGTTTCTGCTATGCGTTTCACGAATCTAACGCGACGCAAACCCAAACGCAATGCCGTCAACGTAAACTCCAACTATACTTCAGCCTTTAGTCCGTCATCAATTATGCGTTCGTGACGAACCTATCAGTCTTTGATTATGACGTCAGCATACACATCGCGTAGTTGATTTTGACGTCATATTATGGATGGATAAACTGGAAAGGTCCATTCTTTTGAGGTTTTAACCAATATCCACTAATCCACTAAATTAGTATAAATTATAATTCGCTCTAGTTACCTAGTGTAGGGTCAATTGCCTTTGTATGATGTCTGGTTCAAAGATTATGACCATACATATTTTATGTCACATGTTAAGAATTCCCGGATGGCCGCCTAACGAATAAAGTGGAACATAAGTTTACGTTGTTAACATCGCTTTACCCCACGTCGCTAGACGCACTTGTTAATGCGAACTGGGTTATTGCGAACGCAAAAATGGCAACATACGTCACACGGGAACGACTAAAAGGATGGACGTGAACAGACGGATCCTCCTAGGGGGTGTCTGTCGAGAATGAGATTACGAATTCATATCAAATTTCAATATCAAATATATGAAGGATTTTTATATCACTTCCAACGTTGTTCGGCCTTTGACAATCCGTAGAAAATGGCGATTTTAATTTTAATGGGGTTTTGTGAAACATTACTGACAAGAGGGTTAGTCTCGTGAGGTGCTGGTAGTGATTTGAGACGGGAGTATTTTTCAATCATTGTGCCGGATCATTGTGCTGATGCATTTGCGATCGTGATTGGTCCGGTGCTCCTGTTGGGTTGGGAAATGCATTGTTTTTAAGTCATGCGTGATTGATATGTTTTAATGTGTAATGTAATTTGTTATTTTAAAACTGCAAATAAAGTATCATGAAAAGTCTCCGGTTCTACTGGAGAGATTTTCTACAAACTTGGGTGCGAGCTTTCCCGTGTGGTCTCGAAGACATGTACTAATTTGGTCAAAAGCTAAAACACAATAGCAACGCCTTTCAGCAACATCGTTTTCAGAATGGACATTTTTGACGCATTTAACAATAGCCTACTTCTGGTTCGTTCTACTAGAGCGATCTTCTCCAATCTTGGGTGGATATATGTCCGTGGGGTCCCGAAGACGTGTGCAAATTTTGGCATCAAAGGCACAGCAGTAACAGCTTTCAGCAACCTTGTTTCAAAAATAGATAGTTTTGACCCCACTGCAGCCGGATTAAAAAATATATCAACTACGCGGGTATTGGACAAATATGTACTTATTTTGTTTACTAAACAAATCTATGAATCTATAATGTTGTTTTCATACAAAAAAGACCAAGGCTGCCTATTAGACTACACGTATTTCTTAAGTTACGGTACTTTCTCTATTTGCCCACATGACTCTATTCAGAACATTTTGTGTTCAATATGGTGTCAACGAAAGATAATTGAGGGATCCGATCTATAGGAAAATTAGCGTCATATTTTATTACGCCACATCATTGTGATGTATATCTATGTCCATCGTGAACATTGAAAAGACCGTCAAGTTTACGAATTGTATGTCTTTGGTGGATGTAGGCCTACTATGTAATAAACATTATGTTGAATATTTTGACTGGGAGCGGTTGCTGTTATAGGCAACAACAGCCCCAAGTCAAATTAGTTTCAAAATATTCAACAGCTGTGTATAGTTACCTTGAAATAGTAATGCTAGAAATTCAGGGCTCAAATTTTATAAATCAATCATAACCCGCGAAAACGTGGGCGGGGCTTAGCTAGAAATGGATCCTTCTGTTAACTCTTTGAATACTAAAGGTCGAATTCGAAAACTCAACTGGCCTTTCCAGTTTATCCATCAATCATATGAAGTCATGATCAACCATGCGACGTGTACGTGCAGGATGGGGACATAATCAATGACGTCATGAATGGCGAAGACAGTTTCGTCACAAACGCTTATTTGATCACGGATTAAGCGTGGTTGTATGAATTCTATGTACTTACTATTTAATAAAGATGCTGGTGAATACTTTGAAACCAATTTAACTGGGCGCTGGAGGCAGCAACAGCACCCAGTCAAATTAGTTTCAAAATATTCGACGGCTTACCTGTATAGTTTTTTGGAAATTTATAGTCAGGCAGTTCACGGTTCGATCGATCGCAACATGGCGAAGCGTGGGTGGAGCTTAGCTAAAACTGATTTACTCCATTGCAATTTAATAGATATTCTGTTGACTATTTTGAAATTAATATCACGGCGAGTTACTCCTGCCTGAAGGAACAAGTTCCTGACAAATAAGGTTTAAAACAGTCAACACATTAATGGACCTTTCCGGTTTCAGCTATGCCCCGTCCATCTCTAGCTAAGCTCCACCCACACCTAGCTCGTGTTGGGATCGATCGAACACCCTGACTATCAATATCCAAAAAATTACATAGGTAAGTTGTTGAATATTTTGAAACTAATTCGACTGAGTGCTGTTTCTGTCTAAAGCAGCAACAGCGCCCAGTCAAATTAGTTTCAAAATATTCAACAGCAAGTTTAGTAAATAGCAAAGAATTTGTCCTGTCAAGTCTAAGTCAAAATGACTTCAGCGACGAACTCGTAAAAAAACAAAGATCGGATAATCGGTAATTTGAACCTAAATAAATACTATTGAACCATCCTCTGTATACATATCGTCAATTTTAGCTCATTTACTGCCGTTTTGAAACTAATTTTAACTGGAAGTTGCAACAGATCCCATTCTAATTAGTTTCAAAATATTCAACAAAATATTCCTTACTTCATAAATAATTTCTCGTTTCCTGTCTGTAAGGATTAAAGGTCGCGTGATATGATGTTGTTGTTGACAACGTATGACAAAAAAAATACACTTTTCTGAATCAACCCTTACATCTTTAGTCAAAATGGAATGACTAGTAACATAGTTTACTTTCTCGCTTGTGTATTGTAGATATGTTTACGGTCACATCCCAGATTCTTGCTATGTGTGGTACTCCATGACCCGGGTACACGGGGTCATGATTAACACCAAATTAGGCTCATCTATATAATCGCACGATGGATCGATAGACTGGACTCATCTATTAGTTGTTGGGCTTCTTATCGGGCTGGTCAATGGGGGTCAACTGGTCAACTACTACTACTACTACTACTACTACTACTACTACTACTACTACTACTACTACTACTACTACTACTACTACTACTACTACTACTACTACCACTACTACTACTACTACTACTACTACTACTACTACTACTAATACTACTACTACTACTACTACTACTACTACTACTACTACTACTACTACTACTACTACTACTACTACTACTACTACTACTACTACTACTACTACTACTAATACTGTTATTATTATTACTACTACTACTACTACTACTACTACTACTACTACTACTAATACTATTATTATTACTACTACTACTACTACTACTACTACTACTACTACTACTACTACTACTACTACTACTACTACTACTACTACTACTACTAATACTACTACTACTACTACTACTACTACTACTATTATTATTATTATTACTACTACTACCTTCAAATAAAATAAATTCGTTACGTATGTGTTAACAGTAATTTGACTGAAAGCTGGTGCTGCCTAAGGCAGCACCAGCTTCCAGTCATACTGGTTTCAAGAGATTCAACAACTTACATACATCATGACTGTAAAGATGAAATAATTTGATTACAGATTCAAATGGGTAAAATGTGATAATTGTTTTTTTAGGAGAGGCCCTTATTTCTCTGTAGCCCAGTTAACGCTTGCCTTAAACCTGTCGCTCTTACTAAGTCAGCAATTCTCACCATCCACAACGAGCGTGAACGTACGATGTACTGGCTAATGGACCTTTCCTGAGTAATGACGTCATACGACGTCATAATCAGCTAAGCGGCGTGTATGATGCCATATGACGTCATAATCAGCTAAGCGGTGCGTATGACGACGTCATAACCATTACGTCATAAATGATTCTATACGGCCCGTCTTTAACTCTTAATAGTCCGACACGTTGTACAAATTGTATGTCTCTACTATTTAATGAACATACTGTTGAATATTTTGAAACTAAGCTCAGTCAAATTAGTTTCAAAATATTCAATAGCTTACCTGTATAGTTTTCTGGAAATTGATTGTCAGGGAGTTCAGAGATCGATCGGTCCCAATACCAGCGAGGTGTGGGTGGAGCTTAGCTAGAGATGGGCGGTGATTAGCAAAAACTGAAAAGGGCCATTACAATGAGAAAAGAGTGATTATTATCGGGGTTATTAGAGTATGGTTGGATGCCATTCTTACTGTTGACATTCAAGATAGTTTTAGGTCATTCATGTCGCATAGGAGTAGGTACGCATATAATTAACATAATTAATCTAATGCTATATTTTCCGAAAGTAACATTATAAGAATTTTCAACTATTCTTGTCGATCCCTTGTCATACCGAGTCCATTTTGAGACTATTTGCAATTTCGCATAGCATTGTATACAATGCATCGAGGGAAGATATAAAAAGGCAACCATAAGAATTTATTATTTTTCATGATCTTGGTACGATAAATAAAACGTGTGAGCGGCCAATAAAAACAAAACCAACAACAACAACAACAACAACAACAACAACAGCAACAGCAACGACGACGACGACGACGACGACGACGATGACAAGTTATTGAGAGATTCTAAATGCTTCCAAAGCCAGAGTTGGCTACAACACAGTTAAAACTTAACAAGACCTGCTACCGTTCTTTTAGTTCAGAACACAAAGACTATATCCAGATTAGAGAGAGAGAGAGAGAGAGAGAGAGAGAGAGAGAGAGAGAGAGAGAGGGGAGGGAGGGGGGTGGGAGGGGGGAGTGAGGGAGGAGGAGGAGGAGGAGAGAGAGAGAGAGAGAGAGAGAGAGAGAGAGAGAGGGGTTCCCAGAGCTTCTACCTCGAATAGTTCTTCACCGGCCAAACGGTGTATCTGCCTATCAGTAATTAACTGAAAACTGTGCATGTTCTGCCAGCAAAATGATACCAGAAACATCCACAGAGTGGCAAGTCTTGAAATGTCAACCGAGTTAACAAATTTAGCAAACACTGGCCCAGTGATGAACCCAGGATTAGCTAGTGTTAACCACATTATAGCAGCCGGTCCTTATTACCCTCTACAATGCTGCGTGCAATTTGAAAATCAAAGTAAGCAAAGAAAATCAAAATCAATAGCCGATAGTGTAACAAGGGATATATGTTGTGCGGTGATTTGATTACAGGGGTGTCTCGTGGCTATATTTAAGACGCACTGAAAGTCTGGGATAAGTATGTTGACTTATGTAGCAATATCGGGATTGGTTGTCTCGCGAGATACCAGTCTAGAAAAGGCTACATTTCATGAAAAAGTACAACGCTTGATTGAGTCAAACGTCAGATAAGTTCGGCTTCTATCAAAAGCATGCGTTTGATGTATCCCGGTGGTGAATCAGAATTCATTATCGCGAAAACCATATCAAAATCTTTACAACGAACCTTTCCATCATATGACGTCATAACCAACTAAGTGGCGTGTAGAATGACATCATAAAGAATGACGTCGTTATGACGTCATGAATGACGTAGATATGTACGTCACGAACGCATATTTGAAAACAGGCTATGCGTTGTTGTACGAATTGTACGTCTTTACTATTTAATAAATAGTCTGTTGAATATTTTGAAACTAATTTTACTGGGCGCTGTTGCTGCCATAGGCAGAAACATCACCGAGGCAAATTAGTTACAAAATATTCAACAGCTTACCTGTATAGTTTTCAGGAAATTGATAGTTGTGGCATTCGGGGATCGATCAATCCCAACACGGCGAGATTTGGGTGGAACTTAGCTAGAGGTGGGAGGGGCATAGTTAAAGCTGGAAAGGTCCATTTATCGCGTCTTCATCCGAGTCAGAGGAAGCATATGGTGTTGCAGTAGACCTTGACCAGCCTAACTCCTTCCAGTAGATTGTACATGTTGACCTTGCAAGTCACGAATCCTGTATCTCAGTCAATCATATGATGTCATAATCAACTGTAGGCTGACGTTATAATCAATTACGTCATGAATGGCGTAGCTAAGTTCGTCACGAACGCTTAATTGATGACGGACTAAGCGTTGTTGTACGAATTGCATATCTTTACTATGTAATAAAATTAGTGTCAAAATGTTCAACAGCTTACCCATAGGCTTATATTTTTCTGGAAATTGAGATTCAAAGAGAGTCGATTGATTCCAACACGGGAAAAACGTGGGTGGAGGTTAGCTAGAGATGGGCGGGGCATAGCTAAAACTTGAAAGGGCCGTTGTTTTATTAGCAGCATATAGAAGATCCACCAGTGTTCCACATCACGTGATCTGCTGAACAGCAATGCCTAGTGCGAACAAATAAGCGAGAAATGTCAATTTGATGATGCGCATAACATGAATTGCTATGTTATATTTGCATTATTTTCCTCTTGATATAGGAGCGACCAGATGTAGGCCTGCTAATGGCTACGTCAATAGAATAAAGGCCACATGTAAAAGCTTATGCCTATGTTTCGAAATTAATGGAGGAAACCAGTTTTAGCTTTGTCCCGCCCATCTCTGTCTAAGCTCCACCCACGCTTTGCCCTTGTTGGGATTGACCGATCCCTGACCTCCCTGACTATCAAGAAAACGATACAGGTAAGCTGTTGAAAATAAGGATTCTATTAACATCTCCTCTTTGTTACGTAGTAAATTTCTGACAAAGTTAGGAGAGAAATCCTACGCCTGCGTACTTGACTTCTGGCGTCATTGTTGGTCATGTGTAAGCTGTTGAATGTTTTGAAACTAATTTGACTGGGTTCTCATTGAAAATTTGGCACAAGGGAGATAAATGTTGTCTTATAAGACATCGTTTGTACACATAGATGTGTCTGCTTACGTCCCATATAGGTTTAGATGATATAGGCCTATGTTCTGGTGGAAATACGTCTGCACGTTGGTGGGGGGGGGGGGGGGCAGGAGGTCAGATATTAAGCATTTATGGGTGATTTTGTTACCCACATCGCTGGACGCAAGGGTAAATGCGGTTTTTGCTGTTGTTGTTGTTGTTGTTGTTGATGATGTTGTTGTTGTTGCTGTTGTTGTTGTTGTTGGTGTTGTTGTTGTTGTTGTTGTTGTTGTTGTTGTTGTGACATTTAATAACTCTGGTTCTGTGGAAGGGATCTTGTCCAAACTTGGAGGGAAGCTTGCCCGTCAGGTCGCGAACACATATGCCAAGTTTGGGGTCAAAAGATAAAAGGCAACAGCAACAGTTTTCAGTAACAGTTTTACAAATATATATTTTACGCATCCGTCAATAATTCTTGTTCTACTGGTGCAATCGTCTTCAGACTTTGATCGAAGCTTGCCGATAGGGTCCCGAACACGTATCCCAAATTTGTGGTCAAAGACTACAACGCAACAACTATTAGCAACATTGATTTCAAAATAGACATTCTTGAAGCATTTTCAATAACTCTAATGAAGCGATCCTCTCTGAAGTTGGGCTAATCTTTCTCTGCGAGATCCCAAAGTCGTAAGTCAAAATCTAAAGCGCCACAGCAACAGCTTTCAACAACATTCAACAATATTGTTTCCAAAATAGATACTTTTTACGTTACGCTGGTCCGATTAAAAACTATACCAACGATGCTTGTATTGGCTAGAGGTGTCCTTGTTTTTAATTGAGACCCTTTCACGCGAGTGTAATTTTCGACATATTGACGTAGACCTATATGCGCCTATGCGATCTATTTATGCGGGTTATACCGGTATGTAGCGTGTCATGGACATGGCCATCGTCTTATTGCATGGTCCTCGTCCTCCTACTCCGTTCCCATATTGACCTCGAACAGCGTAGCTATGTGAGTGGGCGTATGTTAGTACGATTGGACACGGTAGAGCTTAAAGCTGGTAAGGCAGGGGGATATGTACATTGGAAAAGTACAATAGACCTCAAATTTAGACGTTTTACCTTTCATGTCTCAGCTAACCTGGGCGACCATCTCTCCGGATTTATCCAGAAAATGCAGATTTTTTAACAGGCCCAGGATTCCGGACATCCTGTCAAATATCCGGATCTTTTGGGTTGAATTTGAAATATTCATGACATAATTCGTGCGTTACCAGTTTTCGTGTTACATAGTGCAATTTCGACCCTATTCAAGTCGACCCTGTTAGTCTGAATAGTCATATATGATTTATTTATATAGAATTATAATAATATTTACTGACAGGTTAAAGCTTAAATTTATGATTTGTGTGCATTTTTGCATGCTCACATGCGACAAATACTGGAACTGGAAGAAATAAATCGCGCATTTTCGCTCTATGTCCGAAAAGGGCAAACCGCTCGTCCGAACTTATTTTCCAAACAAAAAAACCATGACAAGCTCCCTAACACAACTATCTCACCAACAACACTAAAACGTGATACATCAACCAGATCGCGACTGTACAAATGAATCTCTACAATGATTATGTTGGGAATCCTGGAAAAATAAATCACTCAGTCCACGACAACAGCTTACCGACATAAACATCTTGGCATTTACATTGTATGAATTCAGGTTAGAAAGTTCAAAACGACTGCAATACCCGTAAAAGTGGGCGGAACTTAGTTAGAAACAGGCAAGGCTTGACTAGAAATGGATCCATCCAAACTTTATGGAAGGAATCAAATATTTCGTCCATTTCAAAATAATGGCTTCAGAAGCAAAATATCTTGCAAAACACAGTTACTCGAACATTTGACTACGACAACTCTCACTAGTTACAATAATACACCAATACGTATACATTAGAGTTCAGAAATAATTTAAAGGAAGCTAGTAATGTCTTCTAATCTAATGGGTGGTTTCATTTTATCCATCAATCATATGACGTCATAAACAACTACGTCATGAATGGCGTAGCTAAGTTCATCGCAAACGCTTAATTGATGATGGACTAAGCCGTGTTGTACGAATACTTGTATTTCTTTACTGTTTAATAAACATGCTGTTGAATATTTTGAAACATATTTGCCCGGGGTATATCGCAGCAACACCACCCACTCAGAGTTTGCTTGAAATCGGCTAAGTGATTAATGAGGAGTAGGCCTTCAAATGATTTCCAGAAATTTTCGGAAAATCCCAGATGGCCGCCGGAAAAATTGACCAATCAAAATTCTGTATACATGTTCTAAAACCTAACACGATAACATCTTTCCAGCCAAGTCTGGTTGAAATTGGCCAAGCAGTCAATGAGAGGGGGGGGGGGGGGTATATTAAACAATTTCCAGTCATTTTTCGGAAAATTCAAGATGGCCGTCGAAAAAAGAGACAAATCAAAATTCTGTATAAAAGATCTGTAGCACACCACTCTTGGGTCTTCCCATCCAAGTTCGCTTAAAATCAGCCAAGTGATTAATGACGAATAGGCTTTTAACTGATTTTCAGAAATTTTCGGAAAATCCAAGATGGCCACCGGAAATATTGACCAATCAAAATTCACGTTATACGTGTTGAAGCTTACCAGTATAGAATTAGTCCACCCAAGTTTTGTTGAAGCAGGGCCATTCATATTGGAGTCGCGTTTTAAATGATTTCCGGAAATTCTTCGGAAAATCCGAGATGGCCGCCAGAACAATTGACCAATCAAAATTTGGAATAGAAACTCTGGAGCCTGCCACCATAGGCTCCTTCCAGCCATATCTCGTTGAAATCGGTCAAAGCATAAATGAGGAGATTCGATTTGACGGACGGACGGACGACAGACGGCCGCCATTGCATAAGCTAACTTGCCACTTCGGGTCAGGTGAGCTAATGAGAAGCTATGTATTCTGTCAAAAAAATCAAAAGGAATGTAACCTTTATAACAGGGTGAAAACAAAGGATAAAAAGGTCAATGGAATCTCGATAGCTGTGGGTTCCTGATATTTTAGATCTTCCCGATTTTACGGATTTTTGGGGGATCCCGCCCAAAAGTTGTGGACTCTTCGTACAAAATTTGAGCCACATCGATCTATTAGATTCCAAGATATCCACAGATCCAGAATTTGATCCGATCTGGGTCCGTGTTCTTTTGTTCGGATTACGGTCAATGTCTGGAAATATTCTTGCACCTTGTTCATTCCTTGTGGTAAGATTTGAAGCAAATCGAATTTGAAATTTTGTTAGATGCAGTCCGGAATAAGCTTTTGTGACTGACTGACTGACTGACTAAGGAACATGGCGGTTTATAGAGCTGCTACCCACTGCTAAAATATTTGGCAAATATTGTAATTGGGCAATCATTACAAACGGTGTCTCACAACGAAGTGTGATACGGCCAACTCCACATTCGCCTACCTGCTTATACATACATACATACATACATACAGACATACAGACAAGCATTTGAATATGTATGTCTAATAGAATGGATCTTTCCAGTTTATCCATCAATCAAATGACGTCATAATCAACTACGTGACGTGTATGATGACGTCAGAATCAATGACGTTATGAATGACGTAGATAAGTTCGTCGTCAACGCTTAATTGATGATGGACTAAGCTGTGTTGTACGAATACTTGTATATCTTTACTATTTAATAAACATGTTGTTGAATATTTTGAAACTAATATGACTGGGGTATATCGATCGCAGCAACACAACACAGTCAAATTGGTTTTAAAATATTCAACAGCTTACGTGTATAGTTTTCTGGAAATTGAGATTCAGAGAGTGTATGGATCGATCGATCCCATCACGGTCAAAGCGTGGGTGGAGGTTAGCTAGAAGCTAGAGATGGGCGGGGCATGGGCCATGGCTAAAACTGGATTTCCTCTACTGTATAATGAGTCACTCAGATATTAAGCTTGATACACATTATCTGTTCTTACCTAGTCTAGGCGGAGTCTGTCTGTGAAGTGGATTCCGAAAAGCTGTTCCTGTCTCCACATACGATTTACTACTCATGGTTTTTTTAAATTCTCACAAAATATTCACTTTCTTAAGGCTCTGCCTTTGGTGGACTACCTGTTGTGAAACTGTAAATGTATATTCTATATCAAAATAAATAATCTTGAACTTGAACTTGACTTAAAGTTACAGTATTCCTTGCTTCTCACATTTGTTTTATTTAAATATTATTCTAGCACATTTTCCACGCTAATCTCAGTCTCCCACTAATAAAAATCGTGTTTTATAATAGAAATTGTATACAAATTCTCCTAACATACTGAGTCAGATAGATATCTATGTGCACGTACCTCAGCGTCAGCAGCACGTGAGATTATTACCATTCGATTGCGCAATCGCTAAGAAAGATTTCAAAATTTAAATTTATTCTATTTCTATATAAATTACGATGGTCCATATATGTCTAAAATCTTTAATCTAGTACTTTCTAACTATACAAATAACTCATAATATGACTAATAGATTTTCCCGCCTTTCATACAAGAAATAGCTAGCTCTAGAAGCTTGCTGACGGTGAATAAGATATTTATCTTGTCGTCAAGTAGTCCCTATTTGATAAACGATGAAGTATATTACATATTGATTCGCCATTATCAAATGTTATCTTAAAATCCACACATTCCATTAACAGAATGCGACTGTTTAGTGCATATTCAAACAGCTGATGTATATTTTTAAAATAAATTGACTGAAGCTTGGTGCTACCGAAGGTAGCGCCAACTTTCAGTCAAATCAATTAAAAAATATACCACAGATATATATATTTATATGTAAATAACCGGGTTGCTGGGGTAGGGGTCGGGTGGGTTAGGTGGCTGAGTATGAATGTAGAAGGCAACGTGTTAATACAGAACTTAAGACCGGATAACCAGATGTCCCTTCATTAATTGTGTGGGTGAGTGGATGGGTGTCATCACATTATAGGATAGACCCCTTGACACCACGTACCACGCCACCGCACTGTGGTGGAGTGGCGGTGGTAGCTAAGGGTTTACCATATGTGATGACACCCCCTACCCACCCCACACCCCACCCTACCCCCAACCACCATCCACCGCTTCTATTTACTTTTTCCCCTGTTAGCTGCTCCAAACTACCAGACATATTGTTAAATTAGCTTATCTATTTTTGGCGTTTCGTCAGGGTAAAAGACACGTGACATTATCTCATGGAAATAAAATGCAACGGCAACGACAGTGAACAAAATGTAGGCATATTGACAATATAGACCTATATACACAAACACGTCTATACTCGCTAATGTGGATACGCAGTACTTGGACCTGTGGAAGGGTCCTGAAGTATGGTTGGGCCAAAACCTAGAGGCGCTATGGGGATACACTGTGGGAGATAATAAAAAAAACACCTGGGGAATCATCCTTGACAACCCCCACCCCTACCCCACCCCACCCACCTATTCCTACGCATATGGTATAAAATGCTTCATGAGAGTTACGACCCAGTAATCATATAAGCGTATATATAGATAATAACAGCTTCCAGTAATATCTGTTTCAAAACAGTTAACATGTATCATGTACAGTTGTCTTGAAATTGATACCCTGGTACGTCAGGCGTTAACTCGTTAATTCCAGCTTGCACGTGCATGTGTGACATAGAGATAGTCTGACAAAAATGATTTTTTAATATTTATCTATAAAGCCGGGTCAATATATGAGAAAAGAAATTTACTCCACAGAATGGATGAATTCAGTTTTAGCTATACCCCACCAATCCTAGATAAGCTCCACCCACGCTTTGCCTGTGTTTGGATCAATCGATCCACACACTCTCCGAATCTCAATTTCCAGAAAAATTATACAGCTAAGTTGTTGAATATTTTGAAACTAATTTGACTAGATGCTGTTGCTCCCTATGACAGAAACAGCGCCCAGTCAAATTAGTTTCAAACCATTCAACAGAATGTTTATTAAATAGTAAAGACATACAATTCGTACACGAACAGACATTTAAAAGCACATGATGGACCTAGCTGCGTAATTCATGACGTATTTGATTATGACGTCAACGTACCCATGATGTAATTGATTATGACATCATATGCTCAAGTGACAGATTGGATTCATCAATTGTCGGGTCAAGATAGGCCAAAAAAAACTTTAACCACAAAGAAATACTACAAACGATTTTCAACTGTTTATGGTAGTTTTATGTACCAAAGACGATACTAGAAGTCTACAACAGTGTGGCCATCAGGATGTGGTTGTTTTCAAAATGACTGGCAAAGCTCTAAAATAGCATAGCCAAAGCTGAATTCACACATGACCGTTAAACATTACCTGCCGCTCCTTGAATAGGCCTGGCCAGCTTTAACTGCTCGTGATCTGGCGGAATCTGATCTAGCCGTATATATGGATGAACCAACTGTTTAGGGTTCGCCATGATTAATACCAGAAAATACAAATATCATCACAGGACATCAAGATGGTGCGTCATCAATTCCGAATTTATTACCAAATGTTGCTTAAGCTATACATTACGCTGCTTTTATTAGCAAAATAAACCTTCTGTCCATGTGATCGTATTTACATGTGAGTGCTCGCTACGGGACGCAATACTTGATAAGTTTCGCCACTTGCTATTATGGGAATGACTGTGCGACAAAACTGTACATATTTCAACCTTTGTTTCTTGACACATTAACCCGTGAACTGCGAACGTCTTAATGGACTTTTCCAGTTTATTCATCCATCATATGACGTCATAATCAACTACGTGGCGTGTAGGATAACGTCATATTCAATGACGTCATGAATGAAGTAGATAGGTTCGTCACGAACGCTTAATTGATGACGGGTTAAGCGTTGGTGTACGAATTGTATGTCTACTATTTAATAAACATACTGTTGAATATTCTGAAACTAATTTGACTGGGCGCTGTTTCAAAATATTCAATATCTTCTTCTTGCGTTCATCTTTCTCATGACAGTAATCTTAGACTGTTTTCCTTATTTGGTGCATGAGAGCTGAAGTAGTCATCAAACTGTCTCTGTCTCCGCTGATCTTCTCTTCAAAAGATACATCAATAGGCCAGAAGCTTCTCCTAGCCTGTTCATATCGCTGGCAGTGCTGCAAGAGATGTTCTGCTATTTCTTCTGCCTGCTGACACTCACAAAGTGCAGAATCTGTAATCTTGAGACGGTGAAGATGTGCATTGAGACGATTGTGACCAGCCCTCAATCTGAAGATACATGTCTGATCCTCCCTATTGAGGATGTGTATTGCATCATTATGGTGCCTGCTGCTGGTTCTTGTGGCTTTAATGATATACTTCAGTTCAATATATATATATGGTATATATATATATATATATATATATATATATATATATATATATATATATATATATATATATATATATATATATATATATATATATATACTGAAGTATATCATTAAAGCCACAAGAATCAGCAGCAGGCAGCATATATATTGAACTGAAGCATATATATATATATATATATATATATAACCGCTCCAAGGTAAATTAGTTTCAAAACAGTGAGCGAGTCTCATGTAGACTTGTCTTGAAGTTGATACCCTGGCGTTTCAAAGGTTAAATCAAAGGTTAATTGCAGCTTGCCTCTGCATGTGTGTCACAGAGATAATCCAACAAACTTGATTTTTATATTTATCTGTATAGTTGTGTCATTATATGAGACAAATCCTGATCCACACAACGGATGAATTCAGTTTAACGATGCCCCACCCATTCCTAGATAAGCTCCACCCACGCTTTGCCCGTGTTGAGATCAATCGATACACGCGCTCTCCGAATCTCAATTTCCAGAAAACTACACAGGCATGTTGTTGAATATTTTGAAATTAATCTGACTGGATGCTGTTGCTGATTGTGGCAGCAACAGCGCCCAGTCAAATCAGTTTCAAAATATTTAACAGTATGTTTATTAAATAGTAAAGACATGCAATTCGACTAGCGTTTATGATGGACTAAATCGCGTCAGTCATGACGTAATTGATTATGACGTAAGCCTAGACGTGACGTAGTAGATTATGACGCCATATGGTTGACTACAAAACTGGATCTCTCTATTGCTACAAGATGTTTTAATAACATTTGGTAGTGTTAAATATTCTAAATAAGATGATCTACCACTGTCTGACGAAATGGGAAAGTGGTTATTTTCAAAATGGCGTCCAACACGGTCCCCAAAAGTATAAATAGCCATAAGTTGATAACCTGTCGACTGGTAACATTTTTTGTATCTACACCAGGTTTTTAGAGCTTAGCAATACAATACGACCAGGTAGAATTCCATCGGTTCATTAAATAATTGAGACACTCAACATGGCACCCAAAATGGCCACCATTCTCCTAAAATGGCCGTAGGTCATTAACTATGCATACTGGATTGGTGATTTTGGTGTCTATCCCTAGATTTTTGTGCCTAGCCATCCAAGAATATCACCTAGCCTAGGATTAGCAGGTATTTGTGAAAGTTAACATAGCGTCCAAGATGGCCGCCACACAAAACCGCCATACGTTATTAACTAGTCATACCAGACCGGTGATTTTGGTGTATATCCCGATAGATTTTTGGAATCTAGGAACCAAGTAAGACGGCATAAACTGCCATGGGGTTATTACATAATAGAGAAATTATGGCGTTATGTCTGCTCATGCGACGTTGTTGCCTAGCTGGTTGTTTGGGGTGGGGACTAGGAAATTCACTATGACCAGTTAGAATAGCATTGATTAGTAAGGTACTGGAGAAAACTCAGTTAGCAGCGAGAATAGTCACTACTTTTTCCATGGGGACTAACACTGGACCTGCTGAACATCTTGACAACAATAACCTTCAGTCAAATTGTTAGCAAAATATTCAGCAGGGCTAGAGTAATTGCCTATTAAAATTATTATCTTGTGGCTTGCACAGTTTCCTTCCCTTCATCAACACTGTCAAGCTCGTCTTCAATGAAGTCGGCGTAGGAATCGTTTGTTGTATAGTAGTTTTCTCCTCTGTTCCATAACAAACGGTAAACCAAAGAGCATATTGATCTGTTTTTGTGTGCTAATTGTGACTGCTTCACTTTGAAATGTTCGTGACAGCTTGTGCAAATTGAGGCTTGTCATCCTTTCGAAGATAGCATTCCTGTTCTCAAGGAGCGTTGGTTGGAAGCCCAATGGACTAGGTTACTCTGATCTCACTGGTGCTGACATTGTCCACAAGGGTCACGTTATTCTCGACCATCTCGCCGTCGTGAGTCAAGCCTTCAAAATTTTTTTCAATGACCTCATCAGTGTCGGCTCAGTTACAAGGTCAGAGCGTAGAACGTATTGCTACGCCGGATAACATAGTAGTCCTAAGCAAAGTTTAACATACGTGGGTGTTTGACCTCTAGTGCAAGCTTGGATGGCATGTTGAATTTCTCAAATAGCTAATAACCCCTGACACTCTGACTGGTTTTAATGTGTTGCTAGATTCACAAACAGGCTGGGCTAGGTTAGACACAGACAATCATCAGCCTAGTTTGAATAGCTATTGTGCTTGTAGGGCTTTGGCAGCCATCTTGGATTCCATCTTGAAAACGACCCCTTCACGATGGTCAGACTGTGGTAGACTTCTAGTATCGTCTTCGGTCCATAAAGTACTACTATAAACACTTGAAAATGGTTTTAGCATTTCTTTGAGAGTAAAGTGGGATTTTTCTATCTAGACCCGACAATTGATGAATCCTGTTATTCAAATATATGACGTCATAATCAATTACAAGAAACTTACGCTGACATCATAATAAAAAACGTAATGAATTACTTAGCTCGAGTAGTAATGGGGGTGGCCAGACGTTATTGTTCTTCTCAGCAGGAGGTATTTGAGAACACTGGCGATCGTATGCAGAACAATGGCGTCCGTAGGCACGCACAGGAATTGGTTTTTGAGAACAATGGCGTCCATCCGCACACGATTTAGAGGTTTTAGAACAATGACGTCTATACTTGAGAATCTATATTTAGTATATGTCACTCATGGCAAAACGCAGTTGTATGTCCTGAAAATTGTAACCTCTAAAAGTTTGGTATTTTACGTTTTAACTTAGCGGTGTGTGCCCCCTCTGTGGTCCCTCCATGGTAGTGTGCTATGTAGGGTAAAAATAATAGAGTTTAAGAGGGGGTCTGATAATAGGAGGTAAAATCGAGTTTAAGAGGTAGTCTGATAAGGGAGGTGTATGAGGAGTAGGAGGTTGATGAGGCTAACATTCTTGCTCAGTAGAAGTTGGTTTTGAGGTCGCTGCTAGCGTACTTGTTTACAAGGTATGCACGACGTACGAATATTTTGAAAATAATTTGTCTGTGCCATTATTAAAAATCATTACTCGAAATATTTACCAGTAGATCCCTTGAATGACTGCGTCATCATATGTTTTATTATGTTTTTAACCCCGCTATCTATCGGTAAATGTCTATGGATAATTGTACTGTACGAATATTTTGAAAACGATTTGTCTTAACACGATCAAATCATTTCCTAAATATTTAGCTGTAACACCACCCAATTACTTTGTCTGGTGCGAAATTTCGTTGTTACGATGTTTTAAGCCACTAAACTTTATTAGTAAGCTATGTACATGATGAATATTTTGAAAAGCGATTTGACTGGTGGCTTAACCGACCATACGCGCAAATTGTTTTTTAAATACTTTTTTTGTAACGTTTTAGATTTATTGTGTTTAGAATTTTGTCAGTATTTCTCTGAGCATGTCACTTGTTTATGGAATCATTTGTCAAGCGTATCACTCTGTATGATAAAAATATTATTTGTTGCCTATGGTTTTAATTTATCCATTCGACGTGAATAGCCGTGAGATCAATCTTTAATCGAGATACAAACATACCATGTGTTAATAATGAAAGAACACGTTAGTACCTCCCGTCTCGTTCTATGTGGGTTTTTTTTAGAAATATTCCAAATTACTATTAAATTATTGCCTAGGTTACTCACTTTGTAGTTGTGAATGTGTACTTCTCTGGACTGTTTTTTAATAAATAACAAAATCACATTATTGTATCGTTTCCTAGTTCTTAACCGAGTGGACATATGTACTAATTCCCTTGGGTCAATTATTAGAATATCATGTTTTGGCGCATTAGTGCTTTTGCATATTTATGACGTGTTCGCGCATTGCTCATATTAACATTAAACATGGCCGCTTCATTCACTTTAAGGGCAGCTGATGTTAGATTTTGTCTATGCCTGCTACCTTGTCAACTAATAATGGCGTTGGTATCTTAAGGTACCACACATGACCACGACGAAAGGCGTCACTCATGGTGGAATACGAGGTTGAATGTGTCTGTATCGATGGAATCTGGTTCTGATCCATCATCCATGTCTTAAGGGTGTCCTACTTTTTATCACGTACACACCAACACACACACATGCACATGATGCACCAATATGCACACGTACTGCGTATACCCTCGCACGCTTGATGACACATGCGTGGTGCTATGTGCATGCCCCGTGTCACATGTGTATGCTTTCCCTGTCCTGTTCATGTGTACATCGTGCGTGCGTGCGTGCATCTTTTTATGCACCCGTTGGCGTGTAGGTGTATGCATGTAACATAATTTTGGTGGGTTTTTTCTTTGGTGGCCACTTAAGAAAGAGGCCTATTTCTTTATTTTTGCTTTCATGCAAATGATTAATCTTATTTCCGTGATCGCCATTTTCGTGCATCCTCGCACCACATACATGGACAACATTCGCACCGAAGCTGGCTTTTCGTATGCAGCCATTTGTTATAATTGCGTTCATCCAGATTCGACAGATATTCTTTACAGCGGTTCTGGATTTCACGCATCACCTTATGAAATGTTTGCCGAACTGCCACTTCATGAAACTGAGTCCACTCAACACACCCGCACTTAATCGGTGTAGAACCGATCGTTCTCCAGCGATCACATATAAAAGATTCCATTTCTGTTTTGACAAATTTGAAAGGCCTTACTAGTCACGCACATTACGCTTTTATGGCTAAACATGAGCTGTCAGTAAAACAATCTTTCCAATCTGAACACACCCTTATTTCGGTTACGTTTTTTCCACCACTTAAAATTAACATCATTGGATTTCAAATAATAACTATTGCATCATATGTACACATCGCACCACGTTTGAATGACATTTTTACAGAAAACTGGAAATGATACGCAGGGTTCAATTACAGAGCACATCATATGTTTTTCTCTGTATTGAAATATGTCTGCATTTTTTGTCATTGTCACAATGGGAATACGATTAATTTTGGAACTTTGGATCATTGTGGTACGCCTCACGCTCCTAGCGCACCATTGATTTTTTAGCCATTATCGGCATTCATCCATCGCGGTGTATCAAAATGGTGATAATTTGGGATGGTGGCTGAGGGGGGAGAAGGGAACACGAAGAAATAATAACATTTTTTTACAAAACAAATGTATTTTTTATTGACACATGCATTTTTATGATAAATATTAGCGACATTTATTCACTATAATTATAAAGAAAACATAGTACATAAATAATTATACATTAAACATGATAATTTTTTCTGTTTATTCATAATCCTGTGCATCAGATGTTTCACTATCGCACCATTTTTTCTCTGTTTCTTAGCACCCATAATATGTATTTCATTTTTACGCCTCTCGAACGATGGTATAAGAAATATACACAATAATATCCACAAGTTGTCATCATGGCTGGTTGAACACGTTCATTGTTGAAATAATAAACACGTACATGGTGTCCATTTTGTACATTTGATATCATTCTTCCATCAGAAGACCGTCTTCCATAAGGATCAAAGTATTCTGCATTTCCATTTCTAGTGTAATAAACTGCCACCCAATGTTGTCCGGATTTATTACTGGGATGCATGTTTATTACTAATCAAGCCAGGTGATATTTAAGATGTGTGGGTACATTGTCAATTGGAAAAATGCCAAGAAAGTGTTCATGCATTTTATTGTCACCGAATAATAGATCATCTATTTCAAATGTATTCAACATATTTGTTAATAATCTGTTAATACGTTAAAGTCTGATCCAATTTCTACTGTATTATCAAATTCAGCATAGCAAATAATAAATTATATTGGTTGTAGTGGTAAGTGCTTAAGCAAAATGGAAGACCACTCTTAACGAACCAGTGCATGTAGGGTAGCGATGCTCTGAATCAGCTAGACCTGGCATAAAATCCCATGCGAACAATGTTGTTCCATGTCTGAACTGTGACTTATTTATCAGGTAGCCTCGGTCTTTGAATATCATCCCAGTACCGCTGAATAGTGAGAAATAAGCATCTCAGTAACTGTCGTCACTAAACGAAGGGCGTATTGGCGATGTTGTAACCTCTTCTCCATTTATATAACATGTAGCCTAGGTAGTGTTATTGTTATCAAACTTGAACAGATTTTTATGTACCACACTATTATACGCATCATTAGGTACAAAAGCGAATAATACTCTAGTAGGAAGCTGACCAATACATATATTATCTCTATCGATGCTCATAACACTGCTAGGTGAAGTGAAAGTCTTACACACTACCCTGCAAATAGGATATTTCGCATTTGTCTGTCTCAGCGTAAGAGCATGTGCCACTAGCAGATCTGTTGATGGAATAACTTTGCGTACAAATAAGTTAGCTGATAGCATTTTTTATTTAGGCCTCACTCCTTCTTCGGCCAAAATGGTGAACACATCTTTACTCCTCTGTAGGCGTACTCTCAAATCAATGGAACTGAGCAGGAATTGGTCCTGCAGAAACATATTGCTGTGTATGTGGCCTATTAATTGCACTGTTTTACTCTGAGCCATCACTCTTCCACGTGCTTGAAATCCTAAGTTAGTATCGACGATATTATCAAATTCATCAGCAGCATCTATTTTCCATCTGGCAAGTTGTAGATGCGAGGATGCTGCATCGCTGCCATAATTTAGTAACGTCTCAAAGTACGCGTGGTAAGCATAATTCTCGTTCGAGTCACTGACACGTTTTCCATTCAAAAAACATCCACTTGCAAGAACAAAAGATTATTAACAGGCGCTACCAGGTCATTCACCTCGAGCGTCTTCTCATCCCCATTTCGATCTAGCTTTACTAGCTTAACTCAGCTAATCTGATTCCAGCACTAAGTGCTTGTTTACCCACAGATTTAGCTACATTTTTTGTGATAGGTATTGCTGAACGTAATAGTCTGCCTAAGATATTACTGAGTCCATGCTTTGAATGGTAACGTGTGCCTACAAAAACTGGAATACGACCATGGCCCACTTGACTTGCGTAGTAATGTGCCAGTGCTGGAGCACTCATTCGCCCTCTCATTGTCCCTCTCATCGTCCCTCTCATCATCGTTGTCGTCATCTGAAAAGCAAACAGAGTACACTCGGCGATGCTCCATCCTTGAATGGTACATTGGTACCAGTTCTATCCATTATAAGTATTCCAATAGTATTGATGTAGTTCTTTGACACAGAGCAGAATATATCTTTCCCTCCATCTGTACTAGAAAAGGGTATCACTCTGAGTAGTGGTGCAGATGTATTGCCTACCACGCTGTGTGAGACTACGTCACAGTATATATATGCGGTCATAGGACCACCTTCATGATTTGAACGAAATGATTCTTTAAAGTCTATAGGTCCTATATGTATTTTTCCTCCCATGAATCTGATTAAATTTGCTACTTCTCCACCTAATCATATAGCGTAATTATCTTTAACTGTGAGAGAAATGAGATTCGTGCAATGCAAGTAAAAATTGGGGGGAAAATGTGTGTGTCTAAATCTTGTCTTGCTCTCTATCTGTCCATTTAGAGTCTACCATATTTTTCACTGCATAGTACCCTTTCGGCACGCTGATAAATGGAGCTTCTGTTTGCACATAATAATATTTGCTCCTACATGTATTTTTTTTACCAACATTATTTGTTTGATCATATTGCACATCTTTTCCGCGATCATTTCATGCCCGTTTTCCCTGATCGTCAGGAAATGGATTAACGAAACCATCTTTTAAAACTAACGGAAAAATCAGTGTCTTTTTCTTTTTTATTTCTAATGCACTAACGTCATCTTCACTAATTTCTTCTGTCGCATCGCTACCTTTCTTCTTCTTCTTCTTCTTCTTCCTCTTCTTCTTCTTCTTTATCTTGTTCTTAGTAAATGCATATATTTGGACAAAACTTTCCTCTGCAAGAGTAAGACAACTCATCGGATACAGCACACTCGAGAGGCGCACTTCCCATTCGCCATTTAATGTCAATGGAGTTTGCAGATGAGTTCGAAACTCTGATATCTTATTGTCTGGAAAGAACTGGGTACTGCTATTGCTTGGAAGCGTTATGTAAAACTGATCCTCGCTCATTCTGAGTTGAATGATGTATGGACGTCTTTATGCGTGGACTAGGCAATATATACCCTAGACATCCACACAAAAGTGATATCCATATGCCCGATTGCCCATTTTGTATACTCAGACTCACGATACACGCAATGATCACGATATAAATTATTTTAATTTGAGCTAGTTAAACTATTTCTTCTTTCGGTACCCACGAACCCATCATTCGCCACATACTCTGATCCGATCCTCTCTCTATATATTCATCCATTGTTAATGATGTATAGTACTTAGTTCATTAACCCATGTGTTAAACTTAGCCGGGTAACTGAGCCACGTTACCAGATACTAGCATTGTTCCTTTTTATTTTTTCTACTTTTAAGTATTTTTCCCACTGAGTACTCTTTATCATTTTCTTCTATCACTTGCTGTATCTCATCATGATAAAAAGTACCAATAATCAGGTCACCTCCATAGTCTTCTAATTTTTATAAGTATGGATATTTGTCTGTAGGTACCTTGCATACCTTAAACAATCGCCTACTCCATTGCCCACGATATGCTTTTTCAAACGGCATTTTTGCTTGTGATATTCTAACATGGTCGCCTCGAGTAGGACTGTTTTTAGATTTGGTATGTTTTTTCGTCTTCTTTCCATATACGTGATTAACTCAGTATTACCGTCGACTTTGGAAGGAGCCGGTGTAGTTCGGATTGACCGATTGGGTAGCGGCCATACCAGCTAAGCTGGGTATGCACCGCCCATCCTGGATTCGTTCCCTGAACACGCCCCGGGTAGAGCCATAAGCATATATGGGCCTATGAGAAAGATTGTGTTGCGAAAACGACTAAGTTCGCTAAAACGCATGATGCGCATGTGCACGGCGAGATCCTATTTTTGATGGAGCATGTAGTTTACGACCAAGATAGAATGGCGCTTTTAGTGTACCGAGATGGTACCCTGTAATCTTTATTGATTGCCTGTTCCCGTTCAGTCTGGCAGTTGTCAAGACCATAATTCGATGGGCTTTTTAAATCTGTAAACCATTTCAGAATCGGTTAAGAAATGGCTGAGTTATCCCCGAAAAACCCGTCTTGGTTTTACTTCAAAATATTGCTATGACATCATAAACATGTGGACGCAGAACTTCTAAAATGTTCTAGAACATTCGACTGCGCTATTATTAGCTATGCGCTGATTGGCTGTTGCTCGACTGATGATTGGCGGAGTCTGTGCCTGTGACGTCATAAGGAGTATAAAAGGAGACACGATCCAGAGATCGAGAGCATCGTTGGCCAGGGGCTGAACAGGTTGGATCTGTACCAGCTACTATCAGCGCAACAGACAATATGCATATTACTTCACTATGTGTCAGGTTTTTCTCCCGTAGCTGGCAGTTGCCTAACCCACCGCAATAAAACAATTTTGTAACTCCCTACTTACGGGAGCAATTTGGAACTTAATGATTACGGTTCACGAATATCAATATCTACTTTGGAACACAAATTTGCGGTCATGCCTTTACGGGCTGAATATGTGAGTCTACAGATGTAGAGGCAGGATGTTCTTTGATGGATGACCCGCCGGATCTGCCAGCCATGCCTAAAAGTGGTATTTTAAATGTCACCGTACTAATATCGTGTAGGTTCTTCTGACTTTCAGCCGCAGCAAGTAACCTCTGCCCGGTGCGTCTTCAGAGCTGGCTGATGTAACCAGCACCATTAAGCTTTGTTTTGTATCTTCATTTGCATCTGACAACCCCCGCTTGTGATCGGGTTGTTTACAACTTCCATCCATGCCATCGGTGTATGGGAACTTACTATTGTATCTTTTGCTGACTGCACGTTAGACATTCTATTAGGCTTACAGTGCTGAGCTGTGCTCCCGCCATGAGTGTTTTTGCGGGGATCTTGTTTGTGGAAAACAGCCTGCAGGGACCAACCTGTGGGAACTTTCCAGCTTCCTGAGACAGCATCAATGCACGTCAACTACTGAATGACGTATCAATTTCATGGTAGCCTAACTTAAGAATGACCAGTGAGTATTCAAGTAACTATACTTCACATTTTAATTATTTCTCTATATGTACTTCTTTAATTATATTGTATCTGTAAGAATGGTCCCGATGACTAAAAGATACCGTAACGGTCGAAGGACCGCTAGTTATAATCTCTGTATTTGTTTATAGTTATTCTCATTTTCTGTAAGGTGTTTTACTAACCGCACCATAATAGGTTCGTTAACCTGTACTAAATATATAACTCTGATCATTTGATACTGTATTAACTGTTCTGGTTAGATTATGTATATATATATATATATGTGGCCAGTAGCCATCAGTTCATATGTTTTGCTTATTTATAGAAAATATAGGACTGCAGTGCACGTAGAAAACACTAATACAGCAACATTTATATATGCGCACCTTCTCCCGCCACCAACAATTTTTCACTGAGATCGCTGTCCATACCATAACTCTGTTTAGCCCGGCATGCTTCCGACTAAACCTTTTCTATTCATAGGATAGGTTCAAAATGATTAGAGACACTTTCTTCATTACCAACTCGGTAACATACTCTTCTCTTCTGGCAGTGCGATAATCTAGCCCGGCACTCCAGTAAGACTCATAACTTTAAGATTTTGTCTCTCTTCATGCTCCACTCAGCCTTGTGGCTTCTTAATTGTTTGGATGTCCCTATCCGCACCATGGGTTGATCCGACTCTGGGAAACTATTGGGGTTTCCGAGCGGTGATGGCCAGGGTGTGGTGTCACATACATTTCCCTTGTATCTTTGGATATTTAGTAGTTAGCACCTTTGCCAATGTAGGAAAGCACTGCGAAAACATATCTTAATTATTATTTTATTTGTTGAACAATCTTCCCACACCGCAGCGCAAAGCAGGGCAACTTGTATATAAACCTAACGACAGGTTAAACGATTAGTTCCATAGGGCCCGGTGATGGGCGAGATACATATCCCCACCAAATTCCATAAGAATGTCTGGGCATGATATTTAGTTCTGCCACACCATAGTGGGAAGGACATTTATGGTGGGTATTCGTCACTCTCACCCTCACCATAACGATAGAACAATGGTCTAATAATGCTTCGTGAAAAGTAACCTATGTCTTGTAATGTTCTATGTGGTTATGGAGCGGGATGTCCAGATTCCTATCCAGTTCGGAGATCTTACTAAGTAACATGTATGAGCGATGTCTTCAGTATTGATGTCTTAGGGCATCTGTTCTCAGTGACAGCCATGTCTAATAGCTAGGTAGATACCAGCCATTTGCGGCCAAAAGTAGTTCTTGTTTTAAAAAACAACTAAAATCTAAGTAAGCAAGACAGAAGGCCCGCATAAATAAAGCGGCAACTACTAATTCAGCATACTAGGAATCACATAAGACAGTGACGAGGGAATCCATCGCGAATCGCTCGTCCCATCTTCACGTAAACCCACACGCAACCCTATAGTCATAATCTCACTAGGTATGGTATTTTCTTCCTCAAGCATTTTTTGGTTGAAATATTAGAGTAGGCCCATTTTTGCCTATTACTCTTCTCCCGCTTTAAGCAGTGGCGACACCTTCCCGAGACGGAGGCCCACTCACAAGGATTCAGCGACGACGGTCCACGCAAGGATAATACTCCTCACCCAAACTAGCACTAGGAGTAGTTCCCGCATGAGGCACATAACCTTTCATCCGAGATAATCTTCTTCCTTTCAGATTAGAGGTATAATAACTTATATTAAGTTAATTAGTTATGTCTCGTGTACGGGAGCCTCCCTTGCGGGGATACATCTGTAGACTTACAAGTCTGTGTGGTACCTCTGGGAGCCCCATGTTTAAAAGTTCATCTACCTGTCTCTATGTCTCGTATTTTCGTATGCTCTTATTTTAGTTTTATCTATCATATTTATAATTGTTTAGGTAAAATCATTATATAGACTATATTTTTAGGTCACCAAAATCAAATCGTGTAAGTCCATAGATCACGAAATTGCTATGGACAGGCATACTGGTGACACAAATTTTTGGGATGAGACTGTTGTATTTAATGTTTGCGACGATGGTCACACGGCCCCACTGGAACTATTGAGTTCCACCGGCCTTAGGAGCCGGGTTTTGTTACCCGCAGGGCAGTCTCGTATAAGGTCTATCACAGCGAGACTGGATGCTAACCAGCATCATCATTCGTCGTGCACTTGCGGCTCAGTAAGTGGACATGATACACTGGAATGGCCCGACACCACCCGGCGAGCTACACCATGCGTGTGCTGTAATGTGTGGTGTTATTGTACACCATGACTAAACTAGGTAATACATCGATATACTTTCGTGTATTCTTATGTGTCATATATCTGTATATTCGACCCTTCAGGGTGCGTTGAAAACACTCTACCATTGCCGCTTTCATTTAATTTTGAGAAGTGTAGAAATGTATTCCATTATCTTTCAAATAGTTTTCATTACACGGTTTATGAACTTGCCTCCTTTGTCTGTTTGAATAGTGTGTGGGCGGCACTCAGTATGCTCCAATATTGTTTCTAACCCTTGCTTCACTGCAGAAGACGTTTTACTAAATAAGCACTCCACCCATGCATATTTTGAAAGGGCATCAACTATGCATAGAAAATATAACATGTTGTGTTCTATTTTGCCAGCATACCCATCGAGCATAGATCTGCCTGCCATAGTTCATCGACAGCTGAAACTCTTTTTCGCCTGTCAAACTTTGTTCTCTGTGGTCTGTGAAGCATATATACTTCTTGGTGTTTTAACCATTTGTCGATATAGTTAAGATAAATCTACGGGGTATGTTTAGGTCACATAGCAGATTAAGAAACTTCCCCTCTGCTTCATCGTGCATACCATCAAAATGAGGTTTTCGTCCATGTGCTACAACATTTGTAAGCAGGTCAAGTACATTACTTTTTGGGGAAATGTACCCTCTATTGTCACTTCACTCAGGTTATTAACGTTAAAACATTCAGGAACCATACGTAATATATCAATTACTCCACTGACTTTCGTCTTGTATGTTTTTGGTATTCCCCTCATTGTACGTTCAAGTATTTGTGTGGGCAGCGCATCGTAGTTAGTTATGGGTTGCAGAGGTGTCGGTTGATAGTGTTGTCCTCGCGTTTGCTGATAGTAGTGCCTATGTTTATCCAATACTTGTGAATACAATTTTGCTTTTTCATTCTCAGTCAGATCGTGTCTGGCTAATATAGTGGATATCTCGTTGTCAAGACTAATAGCTTTACATATTAATGGATCTGTCTCTAGCAAAGATATTTTACTCAGTTCATTTAAATTACCTATCAATTCGTGAGCAACTAGCGCCATTTTACGTGTATGTTCCATCATTTCATGTGAACAGTTTACCAATTAATGACGCTAAAATCCACCTGTTTGTAGCAATTTTCTTTTACGTACGTATGGCACTCCGCGACTAGTCAGCGTACACATTTTCCCTTTATATTTACTCAGCTGCTTGTATCGTGATTTAGTGAGATGAATATTCCCATGTAATACGTTTAGGCATGATTCGCATAGTACATTCACCAAATCATTCAAACACTGTTTGATTACATCATTTCTGATTGAAGGCTTTACTTTAGCCAAATATTGCAGCATAGGCAAATGGCGTTCCATTTTACATGATGCCATTTTTCTTAGGTATGTAAACATAGCAGCACTCCTTTGGATGAGCAGATGAACATAGTCTGATATTGTCAGGTGTTGTCTGTTTCAAATCTAGGGGTAGATATGAGTGAGGTTCGTGTGTAGCGTCCTTATATGATTAGATCAAATACTTTGTATTGCCTGGGTACATCTGATTAGATAAATAACGAATAGATGATGCATCACGTGGATTCTTAAACAATACCATGTAGTGGCAGTTAACTGATAAGTCACGTTGATTGCATTACTCGTGAAACAGATATTGTGAGACAAATATTACACTACAATTCTCATGGTGAGAACGTTTTGTAAATAGGTCAGCCACATTCCCGTCGCATTTATTCATCAAATAGCCACCAATGTTCTGCAACTTCTGTCTAGTTTAACATTCACACCCTCTTTAAATTCAACTTCTTTCGCCAAATCATTATACCCATCTTGCTATGCACTGTAGCAGTACACAATCCTTTGTGGAGGGGGAGTAATGGTGTAGGGATCTCTTGTTTTACCGCACTGTGTTGGTCCACAAACAATCATGGTAAATGGATGATGTAGCGCTGTATTGCAGTCAAGTGATGTTGCCATTGCATCGGCACATGCACATCCACGTATAACTACGGAGGTATACGTTCATGCATATATATATATATATATATACCTTAGTCGTATGTGAACGTGCGTGAACCATCACTATGGTAACATTATGATGTAATATGTAGTTACTCTTCAGCGAATACTTTATCAATGCTTACTGGTTAGCGAGCATTAAGAATATAATTGTGACGTCAGATACTTGAGATATAACTTAGGAGAAATGCTATGATTGTGACGTCAGATACTCGAGACATAACTTAAGAGAATTGCTATGATCATTTAAGAATATGATTGTGACGTAACTTAGAAGAAATGCTATGATTGTGACATCAGATACTCGAGACGTAACTTAGGTGAAATGCTATGATCATTTAAGAATATGATTGTGACGTAAAATTAGGAGAAATGCTATGATTGTGACCTCAGATACTCGAGATGTAACTTAGGAGGAATGCTATGATTGCACCATAAAATTAGGAGAAATGCTATGATTGTGATGTAAGATACCTGAGACGTAACTTAGGAGAAATGCTATGAACATTTAAGATTATTATTGTGACATCAGATACTCGAGACGTAGCTTAGGAGAAATGCTATGATTGTGACGTCAGATGCTCGAGACCCATGAAAAATGCTATGAACATTTAAGTGTATGATTATGACGTCAGATACTTGCGTGACGAAAAGAACAAATCCATGACATCTTTAAATAGTTACAAAATAAACGCAATATTCAGTGAATATTTTACCATGAAATTGAACAAACCTGTATAACGACATTTTATTTAAGCATGCTGAGGTGCATAATGAAATGTGCAATACATCGTCAGCGTTACTTTACCAATCATTCACCTGGCCCATTCTTCTCTAAAGAATAGCAATGGCACGTGCCGACAAGTCCTTCATTCAAGTGAAAAAAGCTACCAGCGCATGCGGAGGAGGCGGGGGAGTGAATAGTGAGTTGTTAGCGACAAATAAAGAGAGAGAGAGAGAGAGAGAGAGAGAGAGAGAGAGAGAGCAAGGTGCTAGTACTGAACAAGCGAAATTCGATTTTAAAACTTTTTTTTATTAATACTGACATCAATAATACATATTGCTACAAAGATACGATTATGCGAAATAAAAACAAATACGACATATTTTCCAAAGCTACGATTGACGAAATAAAACAATAAATTGTTATTTTTTAAATATATGTATATGATTTTATTAAAAATTATGTGTGTTTTAATGCTTAAAACCCAGTTAATTCTAAATAAACCTGAATAAATTAATATGCGCATGGAGAAAATATTTTTAATTATAGTTATGGCGACAACATCTGTTTTTCAGATATTGCATCCACAATGTACCTATACCATTCCGTCATACACATGCGGTACAGATCAGTACAATGTTCATATATATCATAATGGCAGGCTAGTTGAGCACAATATTCGGCTTCGTCCATTTCTAATAATGCCGCCTCATTATACAGTTCAAAATTGGCAATTAGATTAAGGTCTACATCAATCCCTAAACAAGAATGTTCATGTTGACTCGGATGATTTACTACACAACTGTAACAATCACGCACAGCCATAGATTTTATCTTTTCGCACAGCATGAATGCGAATAATTTCTGGCTAATCTTTTGCACATGATCCGTAGGACAATAATGGTGTGGCTGACACATAGTCTTACAATAGTGACACAATTTGTCGGTATCATCATTGATGTGATTTAGTTCATCATCGCTTAAAATCTCGAGGTATATAGTGTCCTTAGTAAGCGTGGCATGATTAGACATCTCTGCGGAATAACTAATGGATGGAATGTCATTAATGTTCTCACTTTATCTTTTCACACCATGAAAGCACTGAGGTATCGGGCTAAACAACACGTCACCGCTCATATCAGGAGGCGTGTAAAAGTTAGGTAATGCTGCCAGCAAATTACTCGCGTTATGTTTCAATAATTCCCACTCGTTGTCTTGCAGGTATAAACTGCTACGTGTGGGGGCGTGGTTCTGCATCAGAGCAGAAAAAATAGCGTATGTCAATACACGGAAATTCGTCACAGATAGAGATGCAAACAGAATTGTCCAAAGAAATATGTAAATAGTATGCCTTCTTTTTTGCGTGCACATTTTACCGCATCTTCAAGATCGGGTATGATTTGTAACAGCTATTCAAATGCTACTACACTGAGATATAAACCACATTTGGTAGGATAACCATCAGGATGAAACTGTCAAAGATCAATACACCACTTTTAACCTAAACGTATTATTCGTGCTTTACACGAATTACCAAGATCGCACCAAAACGCTGAGCGATTTAAATATTTAAAGCAAGGATCAGATGACATCGCGAAGAACGAATAATCATAGCACAAAACTGATGCCTTTGTATATCATTAGTAACATTAACGTCCATCCGCACATGGTTTGAATGCCATCTGGCGAAAATACCATGCACACAATGGCATACAGAGGAACACGTGTGTTACAATGACATACACAGACGCGCTTAATTTGAATATATGGTGCGCGTTTGTTCGATCAATAACGTATGTATTCACGCAGAACAAACAATGTCTTCTACCACCCAATGCATACTTTATGAGCAATAACATGCATGACCAACTTTTAACCATCACACAACTGAGAGACACAGTACACTAAAGTAAATGTGTATTATCGCTGGATGTGCAAAATATTTTGAAAACTATCTGACTGTAAGTTCATGGCGGATGCCAGCAACTTTCAGTCAAAATATGTTTGCGGTAATATAAGACTTGAAATGCGTGCGATAACTAAGCATATGTTATGAATGAGAAAGACATCGATTAATGCAGCTTCACAACAATAATACACGAACCCAATGCATTATGTCTATCCCATATTCGGTTAATAAACCCTTGCTAATTTCAGACATGAGTATAATTCTACCCGCATTGATTATGCCATCACTTAAAGTGAACTGCATGCTCCTCATAAACAATGCACGCATCTTATCCTTGTCAGTGTTACACAGACTAGCAATATTTGCTATCATAGTGTGGGCAGCTAGTGCGGCTTCGACCGACATGGATGACACTGACATTGTTTACGTACTGACTGAAAAAGTGTAATGTTACTATTTATATTTATATTATGCTAGTGTAACCATATGGTACTGATGATAAATCACCCATTTCAAAATTCGTTTTTTAAAGACGGATCTGAAAATCTTACAGCTATTTACTGAAAGAATTCTAAAATGATCAGTGCGCGTGATCTTTGATGGGTAGCTTAATAGTACACTATTACTATCCATAATTCCACCATCGGTTATAATTTGTTCAATGGATTTTTTCCTTGTATCAAAATTAACTTGTTTTGATTGTTCAGTACCCAGTGTTAAACCTTTAACCTCCATTACCTGTTTAACGATCGATGGATCATCATGATGCTTCATTTCATAACTATCGTTTTTCGGACCGAGTGCACAAAAACTTGTTAATTCGTAATCGGAGGGCATTTCACTCATCTAAGAAACTAGATACCCACTTCATTCTTGAATGGTCGGCTCAACTTCCCGGGTACTAATTACCACTGACTCCATATCATGATATGCTACATGGCGTCCGAGTAAGGACAAGACTTTATACAGTTTTATTCGGCCATAAGCTGTCACGAAAGATGCAAAAATACAGTTTGTATTTAATGGTGACTGAACGTACTCGTCATTGACCGAACAGGAGGCCATTAGAAGACTATCATTCAGGAATGTAACTGCACCTACAGTTTTACTTTTATCATTCAGAAAGGAGAGAAGACCTTTACATGTTGATATCATGCTATTCTTTTTATGATCACGAAGAGAAAATCGTCCCCACAAAATATTCAAACAGGATTTAGCAACATAGCGTAAACCCGGCTTATTCGATATTTTGGCAGGGTCGAGCTGTTTTCCTTCATATTTATAATAGTCAGCCACGTAATCCGCCTTTTCACTCTCACTACCGACACAACCAGGATAACCGCTACTTTCCTGTTTAATTTTCAAAAAACAGTTAATGTATTCTGAAAATAACCCATTGTCACCATGCGGCTCATATTGCGATGATGCGTGATAATGCCATACTTCATACATTTTTTTAATGACATAACCGTTGCGTATAGCTAGCTGTACCTCTAGAGTAGTTCATGTTCCGCATAAACTGTGCTGTTCGCATACAGAAGATTGTTCATTTTTTGCACATTTGGCGCATAGTACAAACATGAGACACGAATTTATTCTAGCAGGTAGCACGGGAAAGTATAAATCATGCGGTGGAAGGACTTTGCATTTAATAAGACCAAAGAAGTCATGCGCCATCTTATCACTCAAGTCATTGCCTCTTAGTACCGTATATGACCCCTCTGGAAAACAGCATTGTTTCATCACTGAGGGATACATGGAAACACAGTTTAAATATTTGAGCATGGTATGCTTAACCGCTTCCATAAATAAATGAATCGCGGCTGTACGTCCACGGAATAGTGCATGTGGAGATTTTGGGTGGACTAAGTCCAATTTGGTGATAAATCATTTAGCACGGAGGAATCAGCGACTTGTTTCTTAATGTCACATTCCCACATAATTCTCACCATATATCCGCGTGATTCAAATAAAGAAATGCGACATTGAAGTGCAGAATATGCTTCTTCATATGTTTGATCACCATATGGTGTATTTGTCATATCACGCTTATCACCACAACAAGCAGACTTATGTCCGTGGAATTTGCAACCTAAAAACTCAAAAATAATATTTTCAGATACATCAATTGCATCCACATAATGTCCGCATATTTTCTGTTCACCACCATTTAGTGCATGTGCGATTTGGTGACCCTCGCATTGACTGACCCATTCCATCCATTCTACACCCAAAACACTATAAGCACGTTTTGCTTTTAGTGAGAAATCAGGTAAAGTCTGTACGCGCTCAGGTCGAAGCCATAAAGTGTGATAGGCCGCATTACACGCCCCCGCTAGCATTATCCCTGTCACAAATGGATTTTGGCCATCCGTCGATTCAGAAAATAAAGTCTTAAATCTAGACATGGCTAACCGTAAGATGGTTACGTCATCATTACAATATTCGATGAGATTTTTATCATCATCGTAGAGCTTATGTCTAGATATCTGGTCATTGTACCAGTGATCAAATTCAATTAATTCATTTGCATTCATATTTTGTGGACAGAATATCTCCCTCTCGGGAAAGGGTATTACTGTACCACAATATTGAGGTGTGTTGAGCTGATGGGAAAATGTCCCTTTACGAACAGGAAGAATAATAAAAACATCGCCCACCTTACGTAATGAAAGGGGGAAAAAGTTAATGGAATCGATAAACCGAATAGTGCCTACATCAAATGAGAGAACTGAACGACCGTGCATGATAATATTTGTAGGTTTAAGATGCAGGTTAGCGGATTTGCAAGTGCATTGAAGGAGTAAAAGAGAATCATAGGCACGTGCATTGTGAGCGATCACCAAGTAGTCAGAGAAAACTTATTTTCTCCCGATATTTTTACCGACACGCGCAGCCTTAACACTGTCAACCAGCTAATGAACTGATCCGCCGCGTCTAACCCATGAAAGCGAACATATCCATAATTCATGCCTCGATGACATGTAGAGCAACGCATCACAACATATGTTGGCAACCACGAGATTTACTTTATGCTCAGCTAGAATATTAGTATTGCTACTGTCGATAGGCGATAAATATGTTTCTGTGTCGTAAATGATGTATTTTTGAAAATCTTCGTAACTACAATTGTCAGCATTTGTATGCATATAGCGTGCATGGGATAATTACCAAATAGTTTCTTCAATTACTTTATGATAACACGTATGATTTTCAGTAATGACATACGTTTCTTTACATGCGTGACATTCTGGCATACCGCATATGTGTTCATCGTCATCTTTACGTATGCGACTGAAACAGTAGGGACATGCCTTCACATTTTGAGAGGTGGTTCGCCATACATTGACGGTTATAAAGCTTACGATGACAATAAGTACACATTATCTTATGCGTAGCATCTGTAGAAGTACAAGATCTTTTATCAGAATAAGGTGTCAGACAACTACAACACCGCGCTGTGCATGAGTGATCATTAGAGTATGACGCATTACACTGCGTACAGTAATTACGTACCATAAGAAATGCGGCCATAGACGTGATTAAGGATATATGATTATCACGTTCTGAATGCATAAGATTGATACACGGTAAACACGGGGAAGCACTACAGAATAGGCGTTCATGCGTTGACTTTGAGTAGACTTGAATAGAAAATTGTTTGCAAAATGTTCCTGAAATTTGTTCCAATCAGTACTATTAATTTCGCGTTCAGGAATACAACAAGCTGTATGATACTCACGTGCCATATGCGTCAAATATGTTTTATTACGTCGCAAATTACGCCATTCATTTGCAGAGATTAATTTGTTCATTTTCTCAATAAATTTTATTCATAAAAATATTCCTGCCGTGAAACAGAATGGATATTCGGCGATAACGGACATAATATATCTTTTAATATGCATGTATGCATCTAAATCAGATGAATGTAAATTTAATAAATTTAAATGTCTAGAATCGATCGCACCTAGGAGAGTATCATTTCGCCCAACTGAGTTGTAGTCCTCTACACAAAACACATGAAATTCAAAACCCTCTGATAACCTACAATCAGTATTTGACTGAATGACTTTTTCCACTGATTCTAAAATTATGTCAGGCATATTTCATTCCATAGCCTAAAATCCATCGCTATCGGCATTTCCAAAGAAGGGTGAATCGGCTCGATTCTCACGTGATCATTCGGCTGAACATTACTATATTCACTATACATATCAAGCAAAGATTGAAAGACGCCTAACACGAACTCAGATTGAGAAAGTGGTGTATCGGCTATAGGATAACTTTTAAAAGATACATTATTACTGCGGTATTTGCACACAGTCTCCACAGATATATAGTCGGTATAATCAAACACTGACCCTCCGATTTGAGCATACTCATAGTGTTGCAAATACCGATTAAGTAGATCATCTGTAAGCACTATATTCTCTGATATACATCGACGGATTTCATCAGCGATGAGACTAATTTCATCTGCCGAATGATTTGCACACGTGTCAATAATAGTTTCATGAGTAGTAACATCGATGCGATAAGCGGAATCGTTAGGAAGGCATGCTAAATCCAGAGATAAGTCATTAGCAGAAAGCGCAATACAGTCTGGAGCTGGCACGTCGTCACATAAATTTAGGTCGGAATCATTATGAAGGCATGCTAAATCCAGAGGTAGATCATTAGCAGAAGGTGCGATACAGACTGGAACTGGCACATTGTCACATAAATTTAGGTCAGAATCATTATGAAGGCATGCTAAATCCAGAGATAAGTCATTAGCAGAAGGCACAATACAGTCTGGAACTGGTGCATTGGCAAATGAATTTAGGACGGTATCATTAGGATGGCATGCTAAATCCAGAGATAGGTCATTAGCAGAAGGCGCAATACAGTCAGGAACTGGCGCATCATCGAATAAATTTAGGTCATAGGTCATTAGACGAAGGCGCAATAAAGTCAAGAAGGGATGCATCGTCAAATAAATTTACATCGTAATCATCGCTTATCATGTTATGCCATAGTGAGAGACTGTCCATCGTTCATCTGATCATCTTTTTGTCCGTCTATGTGGATCTGTCATCTATCCTTAGCTCTTTTCCATTAAACTTCCAAAGAACAACTATAATTTCAGTTTTAAAGCTCTAAAGATTGTCTTCTCTTGGTCTGCACATGGGCGTTTCTCAACACCTGGATCACCATGACTACAGAAGGTGTTCTCGACCAGCTAGAGTGTTAGACTGTCTGACTGCTGCAAGCTACCCAGCAATAATTTCTGCTGAATATTTTGAAAGCAATTTGATTGAAAGTGGTTGGTGGCTTAACCAAATGAGTATTATATAATAAAGAATGCAATACATTGGCACTTACATAACATCACACACTATCGCTTAAGGTGACAAAATGGTGGCGATCGCTGTTCAATATTTACGCGATATTACAGAGCAAATAATTATGATGCGGAAACGGGAATGTGACAGGATATTAATGATATAGAATCGATAAACTATAATCAATCAGTGCAATCTCTCACTTTAACGTCATTTTACACATAGTCCATAATAACACTTCAAGGCAGGTGCGTCTGATAGCTAAGCTTATCAACATAAATATTTGCCACCACTCTTATTAGGATTAGAGACCCACGAACCATCGCATAAACAATGCTAACCTTTGTTTTGTAATAGAAGCGACCGCACCTCGCTGATTCACCTTATCACCAAAATAGGTGTTGTCTAATGGATCTTTCCACTTTATCCGTCCATCATATGACGTCATATGGTGTCATAATCAACTACGTGACGTCTATGATGGCGTCATAGTCATTACGACATGAATGACTCGATTTAGTCCGTCTTAAACGCTTAATAGTCCGCCAGGTTGTCTGAATGGTATGTTTTTATTATTGGCAGCAACAGCAACCAGTCAAATTACTTTCAAAATATTCAGCAGCTTACTTGTATAGTTTTCTGGAAATTGATAGTCAGGGAGTTCAGGGTTTCGATCGATCCCAAAACAAGCGAGGTGTGGGTGGAACTTAGCTGGAGGGGGGGGGGGGGGGGGTGTTGGGCGTTTGGGCTGGGGTTGGATGGGTGTGTGTGTGTGTGGGGAGGGTTGGGGGGGGGGGCTGGTAGCCAAACTGTAAGGGTCAATTGTTGGTAGTGGATGGAACGGAAACGCAAATGTAACATAACAATGCAAATATGGCAATTGCAAGTATGTTTAGCCCTTTCCCGACGAAGCCGGCCAGAAACGGCCTCAGTTGTGGTCTTCGTGAATGTCCATTTGCAGGTCAAGAGAAGACTATTTTTGAAAACTTATCACTGTAATAACTGGATCGATAACCGAGCCAGTCATTCCAGTTGTAAATTTTCAAAAATAGTCTTTTCTAGACCTGCAAATTGGCATTCAATAAGTAAATGTTTTAATTTTTTGAACAAATTTAGTCATTTAAGGGTTAGGAGCGCGCTATCTGGTCGTACAAAGGAGCTTCGGTATACAGTACCAAGGTTAAGTATAACACTCGTGGTTATTTTTAAAATATAATATCGAAGCACACGTGACAATTCGCAATATTAACAGACCACACGGTGTTATATAGTGAGTGGGATCAAGTAGGCGTACTGGTTTAATATAATCTCTAAGCACGTATAATAATAACTCGACCGCTTTGATGTTGTCTTCTGAAAATAACTTTTCGCAATTTTATTGATTAATGATTTTATTTTGCCAAAATAACCGCCCAATTGAAATGAAGGAAGACAACCAGATGAAATGAATCGACCAATGAGACGTGAGAAGACGAAATGAGTTTGCCATTGAGCTTCCCAATGTAAGAGAACATTATCAAATTATTATGGAGCTCATGAGAAAGTATGGATGTGGAAAATAGTAAGAAAGAACAGCGTGACATAGCTTTTCTCTATCGAGGGAATGTCAAGTACGCCTGCTGTATGACAACTAAATAATTAACCAGTAAGATGTGTGGTACTTACACAATGTCTTATATTATAAACTCGATTCAGTCACGCGCCTCAACAATCTGCACAAGTGCCATTAATACCATCACGCGACCATGATTCCCACATAAAGCTTTTTTTTAATTTATAAAGTATGATTGAATTTTGGTTTAACGTTCCTTACCCAAAAATCTATTTCAAATATACATTATATATGTTGATTATTTTAAAACTAATTCGATTGGAAGTTGTTGCTGCCATGGGCAGTAATAGCTTCCAGTCAAATTAGTTTCAAAATATTCAACATTATTTTTATTACAACTTGTAATTTACAATTTGTTTCTGGTCCTTAAGGTTTAAATGGTTATATATATATATATAAGAACGAGTTTGTCACTTTAGCATTCGATGACTCAAGAACAATGGTGCCACGTGGTGGTTTTAAACATAATTTAATGTCAGGATACAATCTACCTTTCCAAATGTAACGTCGATGAGAGGATTAGAAAGCAGTTTAGCTGCTCAAACAATCATTACATATACATTTTCGGCGTAGATCATCTTAATTGGTGTGGTATGATAAGTCGAATTTTGACTTTGACAGCCAAATTGTGTCCTTTTGACTTCAAGTGAAGTGGCATCATCAACGATCCAATTTATGTGATTGTTATCGAACTCTAAAACCAATTGACCTTTCCAGAGTACCCACCCATCATAATGAACTGCGTGATGTATACAATGACATCATAATGAATGACGTCATGAATGACGTGGATAAGTACGTCACGAACGCATATTTGAAGACGGTCTATGCGTTGTTGTACAAATTGTTTGCTTTTACTATTTAATAAATATTCTGTTGAATATTTTGAAACTAATTTGACTGGGCGCTGTTGCTCCATAGGCAGCAACAGCACCCAGTCAAATTAGGTACAAAATATTCAACAGCTTCCCTGTATAGTTTCAGGAAATTGATAGCTAGGGCATTCGGGGATCGATCAATCCCAACACGGCGAGGTGTGGGTGGAGCTTAGCTAGTGATGGGCGGGGCGTAGCTAAAAATGGAAAGGTCCATTAGGACGATGTTCCGTCTGTCAGCTCCCCCCCCCCCCCATCCCTCTCTCAACCTGGCGCCAGGGGAAATCCAGAGGATGTGGTTGTCTAACATCCGCGCTAAAAAAGACATTACAAAGTTCTGCAAAGTTGTTCAAACGAAAATGAGTTTGTTTTGTGGAGTATAATGTACACAATGATTTAACCCATTATGATGGAGATCTCCTGTTGGGATCTGTCCACATCCCTTGTGAGACATCCAAGGCTTCTTTCTCATTGCATAGTCCTGTTTAACCATTTCGTGTACTACGTAGGTTAATAATTAGCCGATATATCGGTTTGCGTTCACACTGCAGGAAGAGTCCTGGACTGGACGGCGGTGCTACCTCGTGGAGAGCTAGATAAAATGCTGATCGTAGCTCTACCTGGCAGACAGCTCTAGAAAATACTTAGGGTAACGCTACCGCCCATATTTTCAGAGAATAGGCCGCGTTCACACAGGGAAGCAATAGCGATATATCGGAAGATAAACCGGCGATTCTTCGGGATTAAATTTCGAAATAAATGACGTATTTATTCCGATACAAGAGCCGGTCCAATGAGAGCGCTAGCCGATATACCTGGTATTTACCGAAATAGTGGCTGTGCGAGAACACGGCCTAAGTATCACACAAATGATGTCTTCGATGAAATTGAAAGCGATATTATAAAACTTAAAGAACCATATGGAATAATAAGTTTATTCGGCGATTTTAATACTAAAACGAGAACATAACAATATTTTGAAGAATTCGACAATTTTACTCTTGTGCACTTTGTTGTTGACAATAGAGAGAATAGTGACTTCCCCCCCCCCCCCCCCTCTCTCTCTCTCTCTCTCTCTCTCTCTCTCTCTCTCTGTAAATAGGCTAGGGTTCCCCAGGGAAAGGTATAGTCAATGTACAGGACGTAGAAATGCAAACCGGTGGGGTGGGGGCAGGTGGTGGTGGTGTTACTGCATGCAGCTATGTGAAAACATGGCTCTTTTTTATAGTAAATGGTAGAATGGGAAGTGATGCAACAACAGGCGACCTCAACAAATAATAGTCTTCTCAAGTATGTCATAGGAAACAGGAACTTTATTGAAAAGATACAGAAGATTGAGGTGGAAAACTTTGATCTAGTTATATCAGATATCCACTGTGTACTAAATATAGGCATGTAGTTTAATAATAATAATAATAATAATAATAATAATAATAATAATAATAATAATAATAATAATAATAATAATAATAATAATAATAATAATAGGGAATAATAAGATGGGTACCAAGTAAAAAGGTCTGTTCGTCCAAAATATAGACATAAATACGAAAAATGCAATAATGAGAAAATTAATGAAGCTGAAAATGCAGATACGGGACACAAGCTAAATGAAGCTCTGAATATGAATGGTGAATTATTTAGCAGCAGTGCAGCCAAAAACATGTGGCCCTAAAGGAAAATACAAGGGCTAGTTGAAATCTAATACTAAATCCCGGTTTGGAAACTAATGTGCCACGACTCGGGGGGAGGGGGGGGGGGGATACCACGATATCAAGGAAAAAATCATAATCATAAGACACCATAAAATACACAACGCCTGAAACAAGCAACGGTTACAAATTGACAATTAGGAAATTTGCAGAATTTTCACGGAAACAAACACAAACTAAGGTCTTTACACAAGCATGATACCAAAGCCTTTTGGAAAACAATCAACAGCAAAGATAACTGTCAAGATGACGGTGAAAAAATAGACCTTAACTCCCTCTTTCAACTGTTTCAGAAAATAAATAACGGTAACGACGTAGAGCATCTCAACATGGCGGAACTAGACACAGTAGAATACCACGAGCGCGACATAAAAATATCTAAAGATGAAATAAAGAAATCTTTATAAAGAATTAAAAACAACAAGGCCGGTGCGATACATAACATAATAAATGAGTTTATCATATAAACAAGCCTTCTCGCCCGTTCCATATTTTTCGATACGAGCACACGTGCCATATTCAACGGAGTATTTTCATTGGCTGTTGGGTGCGCAACCCATTTAAATCGACTAATTAAAACATCGATTGATGTGAGCGTGACGCGTATGGATTACTACGCAGTACTGTTTTACTAAGATTTGTTTACTACGATTTGCCATTCATGAAACGTCATCGCAAAATGTCATCGTTTGACAGTTTATCAGTCGGCAGCGAAGTAACGGTTGATGGCCGTGGCTCTGCGATAGTCTTAGAAGAAAAGTGTAGTTTACGGCTGACATCGCCAGATTTTGTGTTTGTCACTATATTTTGCTGCGCATTCAGTATCTGTTATCAAGTAGTGGTGCGTCACAGCGGCGGTATCGACTTCACGAAAATCAACAATGAGAAATCAGATAAAAGTCACATCAGCAATTACTATTGGCAAATGTTTCAAAATTACAGTTTATATAATAAATAAAATCTCAAACTCGGTCACTTTACATATCACTATTATGAAACTCGTTGAAAATTATCAATTTTGCACTCGCTAAAGCTCGTGCAAATTGCTAATTTTCAACTCGGTCCATAATAGTGATATGAAAAGTGATCTCGTTCCAGATTCTCTACATATTAAATTTTACAAGCGATTGTATTATTATCCTACCCATATATGAACAATTATTTAACTTACGGTTCGATGCATGGCTTATTGGCAAAATAATGCCAATATATAAAAACAAAGGTAGTAAACTAGACCCATCCAATTACCGTCCAATAACATTACTAGGTTGCATTGGGAAGTTGTTCATATCAATATTAACCGACAGATTAAAAGGATTTACAGAACAATATGAAATTATAACTGAATCGCAATCGGGTTTTAGGAAAGGTATGTCCACTTCAGACATTACCTTTAGCATTATATATTGCTATAGATTTGTTATTTTCACTCCAAAAAAGACACTGTACTGCTGTTTTATTGACTTCGAAAAAGCCTTCGATACGGTGTGGAGCAAGCTCTTAAAAACGGAATATCTGGCAAATGTTTCAATATAATTAGTAATATGTATAAATCGATCTCCTCATTCGTTTTTCACAATTTTGAATCATCCAAAAATGTCACATGCAAGACCGGAGTGAGACAGGGAGAGAACCGGCCCCCTATAATATTTTTTCTTTTAACAGATGATCTCGAAAGTTATCTAAAGGAACACGGAAATTCAGGACCTGCATCTTTAAGTCAACTAGCAGATAACCTACATGTTTATTTAAATTGTTTATATTGCTTTACGCAGATGATAGTCTTCTAATGGCAGATTGCGCAGAATCGCTACAAAGAGCTTTAAATACATGTAATGATTGGTGTCAGAATAATACCTTAAAAGTGATCACAAAAAAAAAAAATTAATAATAATCTTTGAAAAACGAAAGAAGGGAAATCAATTAAATATGCAATTAGGCACCCAGGAAATAGAAAGAGTAGACGAATATCTCTTCCTTGGCGTTATATTCAAATATACCAGAAGCTTCCTTGCATGTATAGAAAACGTAATCTAAAACAGAAAACGAACGCTGTGTTTGCGCTAATACAAACATTAAACACATAATAGTCGCAATGTATATTATTTGACTCAATGGTTCAAAATGCGCTACTGTATGCATCAGAAAGCTAGGGTTATGAAAAGGTAGATCTACTTGAAAACTGTCAAATAAAATTGTATAAAGTGCTAGTAAAACTGAAGCAAGTACGCCAAACTCCGTGGTGTATGGTGAGTTAGTCAATTTCCCCCTAAAAATCATCGTCCAGTGCAATATGATCCGATATTGAGAAAGCCTAGTCAATGCTGAATATAGCAAACATTCACCACTCATCTACATTTGCACGTTAGAAAAACTTCCAAACAAATAATATACAGATCAACTGGATACATAATATTAAAGTGATTCTTGACTCAACGGGACAAGGTAACGTGTTTAGCTTAGAAGATATTAAACAAGAAACACTAGTCAGGCGAACCAGACAATGCTTAGAGAATACATATGGACAAGTGGGAAAATGATATTAACGGAATGAACCGGGTAACATTTTACGCACTAATAAAACTAATGTATGCCTAAAGATGTATAGTCATGATGGAAATTAAATATATGTTCAAATTGTATTATCTGCCACAATTACATATATATGCTATTGACTATGTTGGCTAGCAACTTTTTACACTTCTACAGTACGCGTTCGTTGTTTATTTGCATTATGTTTGGTTCTGATTTGAAAAAAGTTCCTTCCTTTTCATGGCTGCTATCGTGCAGACATGAAAAGGAAGGAACTTTTTTTTAAATCAGAGCCAAACATAATACAAAGAAACAACGTACACGTACCATAAAATGATCAAAGACATCTTGAGAGTCAATGTTTCTGCTAGAATACTATATTTTCGTTAATATACATAATTTACTGCGAGATAACGTCCCGAGTGTATGACATTGATAAGGTAATGGACCTTTCCAGTTTATCCATCAATCATATGATGTCATATGACGTCATAATCAACAACGTGACGCCTATGATGACGGAATACACAATAAAAGCATCAATGACACTATTTAATCCGTCCAAACGCTTAATAGTCCGACACGTTATACATAGGCAGCAACAGCACCCAGTCAAATTAGTTTCAAAATATTCAACAGCTTACGTGTATAATTTTCTGGAAATCGCTAGCCAGTGAGTGCAGGGATCGAGCGATCCCGACACAAGCGAGGTGTGGATCGAGCTTAGCTAGAGATGGGCGGGCATAGTAAAAACTGGAAATGCCCATTACCTTGATGAACATTCAACGCAATTCCCAATTCATTCAGCTTGGCATTATAGCTTTCGTATGTATGATTACTGTATTCTGCGGCTGTAGTAGTAGAAACGTCATACAGCTGCAACCAGTCCTTATTCGCCCACTGTGTCTTGTCCTCAGTCGAAATCCTTAGCTTCTTCAGGCCCATTCTTGACTTGAGTGTACCAAGTCCTGCTTTCGTGAGGTCACCTCGTAGCACGCCGACGTATTACACATCTTATATAGTGCATCGTTGGAAATTATGCTGCCTGGCCATTGGTGTCCAGTGATGGTGCGTAGGTGTTCACGGTGGTAGGCATCTAGTTTATCTAGAGCTGCCTTTGGAGCTGTCCATCTGTTACAGTTATACAGCATCAAGGATGCGCAGGTTGCATTGTATAAACGTAGTCTTTTTTATCAAGGGCATCTTTGAACTACGAATCCATAGCTTCCAGAAGGGCTGAAAAGTTATGTTCCTCATGACGCAGCGTGCCAAAATGTCAGCAGCAGGTTGGAAAAACCTGGAATTTTTACTAGAACTCTAAACAAAATCATTGATTTTTTATATGCACTCATGTTCGGAACTAAATAGAATATAATCACTCTAAACAATATTGACCTTATTTATTCTATTAAAATGTATTATAACAATAAACATCCCAGAATTTGTTCTTGTTGTTCTTAAAACATTTTTAAATTTATTGTCACATTTTGAAATAACTGAAGTTCTACTGGACAGGTTATGACCATTGACCAACATTCTAATAAACATGCCTACACTGCCATAACCATGTTTGTCTACTCTGCGATTCTATAACTGTGGAGAAGGTGCTTATCAAGTTTGCTAAGTATTTGCTAGGCGTTGGCAAGCGCACAGTAAATGTTGCTGTGCGTGGTGACCTGGGCCAATTTCCCGCGTTAATAACCCTTCTCCCACAAGCCATGAAATACTGGCTTAGATTATGCAACGCCGATTCGTCGTCAATTGTACGGAAGGCATACATAGAATCATATTCACTAATAGATGATTCTAATTGGTCCGCATGTATTCAGCTCCTGCTGTCAAAATTCAATCTAATTGGTGTCTGGGAAAACCAGGGATCATTATATAGACAGACAATTATTAAATTATTTCAGGACACCATCAAGACTGAATACATTTCTGCATGGATAGGGCATATAACCGACTCCGAGAAAACCCCTAAATTGCCCTGTTATAAGCTATTTAAAAATAATTTTAATCCTGAAAATTATATTTTCTCACAGCCCATAGTTTTAAAGCGCAGAGAATTTTCAAAGCTAAGGCTCAGCACTCACTGTCTGCATATCGAAATAGATAGATACTCTCGGCCCAAGATACATGTAGAGACCCGACTCTGTAATCTTTGCAATCTAAATAAAATAGAAGATGAGAGACACTTTGTCTTAGAATGTCCTACATTCCAGGAAGCTAGGGATTCTTTATTTTCTGAGTTGTCTAGCTGTTCTAACTTTGATTCTTTAAATGTTCAAGATAAATTTGTCTTTTTAATGTCATGCAATCATGGCTCTACAGACATATCTAAAATGATTCTAAAATTTGTCAACGTCATTATGGAGAAACGAAATGCCATGAGGTAATGTTCCCCACTTCGTCGTAAGATTTATAAAAACCGTATACTAATATAACAGTTGCTCATAAATAACTCATAAGTCATTCAAGTATATGATGTCATAATCATTTGCGCCATATGTAGGCTGAGGTCACAATCAAACTACCTAACGAATGGCGGATTTAACTCAACCATAATCATTTAAAAGTCCGTCAAGTTTACAGATCCCTTGAATGGTTAATTACTATCTAATGAACATTCTGTTGGCATTTTGAGGCTAGTTCGGCTGGGTGTTGGTGCACTCGTAGAGTGCAATGGCACCCGGTCTGGTTAGTTTCAAAATATTCAGCAGCCTATCTGTATAGTCACTCTGGAAAAAAGGGGAACCTGTGACCTCGAGGTTCAAAGTACATAAATCGATCCAAACACGCTCAGAACGTGGGCGGGGCAGCAAATGTTCGGCGCATAACTTGATATGGATCACTCTTCTGCAGTAGTTAATCCGGTTGTGGGCGCGATTTGCCTATTGCTTTGTACAATATGTATATATTTAACTATGCAGCGTTTATTTTTTTATATAGGGCCTATAGTTGTTTCATATATATCTTGTTTATTTATACGATTGTACTTGTATTGCCGGATCTTTATGTTGAATTTTTGCAATAAACTATATATCTATCTATGTAGGCCTACTTGATTTCTCTTTTGTAGCAGCAAACGAGTACCATTGTTTGTCTGCCGCGCGTAAATATTGTATTTAATTATGTCCAAGCTCTAAATGGAGCGAGGGGAGCGTCACACCGGTGACACTAAGTGCCGCTTTCCATGTAAGCTTGTATGCGCGCAGAAAAGTCGATCCAGTGCATTTAGATAGAACCATTTCCATGTGAGCTTTTCAGCGCGCTGAAATTCTCTCGCTTAAAAACAAGTCGCGCAGTTCGCGACTTTTCTGCTCGCTTTTCTGCTAGCAGAAAAGTCGGTCTAGTGCATTTCCTATATATACATTTCCACGGGCGCTTGTCCGTGCCGCTGACACGCGCGCTTGTTATGTATGTTGATCTTGTGCGCATGCGTGTTGCCTTATAAGCAGGTTATTTTGCAATATTGCCTTTGAACGTTATGCAAATATAATAATGATGGCGTGCAACCTGCATTTTCCTTTGTATTATTTGTGCAAGAGACAAGGAACTCGCATTTGTATGATGCAGTTGATGTAGTTGATGCAGTTGACAAACCAAAAAAGAGTGCACAGATTTTGGGTGCAGATATTGTTCTACCAGATCAGTTAACTGCTCCTGTTTTGAAAGTTCAGCATCAAGTACCTCTCCTTTGCCCTTTTGCGACATGACAGTGTAGTGTGTAGGAAAGCAAAAATTGATCAAAGATATGCAGAACTAGAGCTTCAAATTCTCTTGCCTACGCTAGGAAAACAGCCGGATTCGCTGGTAAACTCGCCTGCATGGAAATAGACAAACCCGCGAGCAGAAAAGCGTGCGAGAACACGCGAGCATAAAAGCTCACATGGAAAGCGGGCCTAACAGCGAGGATGATACCGTGAGGTTCAGCGATGGTCGCACGGCCCCGCTGGAACGTGAACGTGCCACAGGCTCTAGAAGTCGGCCTGTATAATCCGGCAGCGCGCAATACTGGATCCGCAACCCCGAGATCCGCAGCTAACCAGCAGCCTCGCCCCAACACACCGCGTACTTGCGGTGCCGCGGAACATGAGTATAGAATTAATCCAGGAAGATGCAATTATTCACTGACCTTCAAAACCTATGTTTAGAAATTCATACTTGGATGCTTAGAAACAGAGTTATTGCAGATAATCCATCATTCAATAATAGTCCAGGACCTCGCGGCATAAAATTTCCCCCATTTCACCCAGAAGGTTTGACACTTTAAAGTTACTTAGGCCATCTAAGTCATCCACAAAAAGTTTGTCAGCTGCTCCCCTGTTGGTGGGTGTGACCCCGGAAGCCCCATGAAAAGCCCCCCCCCCCTGGGGTTGTATTTACCCCCCATCTAAAACAAAGACAAAACTGTGTCACAACAAAGTATTATGTCAATAGATTATAAAAATGGAAAAGCATACCAAATTTTAAGGGGGGAATGCGGGGTCAAAACAACGTGCAAGAGCCTCAGAAGGGGATTAATTTATCCCATAAGCTACATGGGCAAGACTTTGTCAAAATAAAGTCGCATGATGGTAGATTAAGGAAAAAATGAAACTGACCAAATTTCGATGTGGTCAGACCACCCTTAATGGGCCCTCTACAAAGAGCCCCAAAAGGGGGTTCATTTACCTCATAAGCTACGTGGACCAAACTGTGTCAAAGCAAAGTAGAAAATGATGGTAGATTACGAAAAAATGAAACTATAATGGTGATAGCTAATTTGCATATTCCGCAAAACTTGAAGCATCTATTAAATACATATTAACCCTATAGTGGCTACGTTTGGTCATGAAAATTTAAATATTTGCTTGTTGAATGTCCATTTGCGGGCCAAAAGACAGGGGTATTTAATTTACCTCTGCAATAACTGTTTCGATTAGTAGGTAGGTCTATACTAAGTTTTTCTGGGATAATCCCCGGAATGCATACCAGTAATTGTAATGAACCTTTCCAGTTTATCCATCCGTCATATGACGTCATAATAAACTACGTGACGTGTAGGATGACGTGATAATCAATGACGTCATGAATTGAAGACGTAGACGCTTAATTGAAGACGGATTAAGCATTGTTGTACGAATTGTATGTCTTTACTATTTAATAAACATTACGTTGAATATTTTGAAACCAATTTGACTGGGCGCTGTTGCTGCATAGGCAGCAACATCGCCCAGGACCTCGCGTGCGTCGGGGTCGATTTTCTGCTTCTTAATTCCATGTTTCGCTCTTATCGTCATTGCATTCGGGTACAGAGACCTAGATAGCAAATAGTAACATAGATTCAGTGACAGATTTTACCCATATATGGTATACAATAATCCACGTATGCCGTCACAATATTTTAAGATTTACTAATGAATTGTTAGAGGCAGCAACAGATTCCAGTCAAATTAGTTTCAAAATATTCAACAGGATATTACTTAAACTTTAAACGAATTTTCCTATTTGGTATTCCAGGTTCAACGGGTTAATCGTCATTATCTAAATTAAATTTTCTTATATCTGTAATGCTAGCGCCTGTGTAAATAGTTGCTAATTTTCCGGTAAATGTTAACATCAGAACAATATATTATTGAATGACGTCTGGTGCACCAGTTTACGAAATGCTTTAAATAATTCTAATGGGGTTAATGCATGCATGGACTGATGGTTGTTGTTGTAGTCGTTGTTGTTGTCGTCGTCGTCGTCGTCGCCCTCGTCGTTGTTGAGACATCTTTCAATATCGCTGGCGCTATCTGGGGGATGGGTGAGATTTCTCCAAACTTGGATAGCAGTTTACCCAAGGGTGGGGTGGGTGGGGCGAAGACGTATGCCAATGCTGGAGTCAACAGTTAAAGCAGAACAGCAACAACTTTCAGCAAAATTGTTTTTAAAATATGCATATTTGACTTCACGGCGGCCCGATTGAAAAATATATCAACGACACGAGTATATGACAAATTTGTCCTTGTTATCTCCCACCTGGACGGGACATTCTATCAAAGCATATTCACAGCAGAATGCCTGAAAATAAAATTCTTAAAATTGTATACTGTTAGAGGCTTGAAGTGCGCCCCTAAATGTAATGAAATGAAATACGGTAAATCTTAACATATATTGATTTCATTCCATATAAATTAATCTAATTTAGTAAGTTGTGAAATTGAATTAGAGACACGAGTCACTAATTCAGTTGCACAACTAAACATACGATAAATATTTATAAGAAATGAGATCATCATATTTTAAGATTTATTTCGTTTCGTTATATCTAGGCACACAATTTAACGATCTTATTCTCAGGCAGTCTTGTGTGAATATGCACTTTGAATATAAAGTCCGAGACACACGATACAGCAAGTTGTATACAACAAGTTGTACCGTGTGTAGGCCTACACACTTACAACATGTTGTACGCAACAAAATGTTTGCCGGAAAAAATAGAACAGTGTTCTATTTCATCCAACGTTTTCATCCAACTTTTTCATCCAACAAGTTGGCCCGTGTGTACCGGTTTCATCCGACCTTTTCATCCAAAATTTGAATCGACCAATCAATGGACCTTTCCAGTTTTAGCCCCACCAATATATTGCTAAGCTCCACCAACACCTCGCCCTTGTTGGGATTGATCGATGCCTGAACTTACCATGACGTCATATCCCAAAACGGTTTGTCATCGTGAGTACTGAATGTTTAAAAGTACGACGGGCCCGTTTTAGCGTCATGTACTCATTACAATGGCGCAAACCATCGAGCAGGCCTACAGAAGCGAAAATCGAAAAGGCGTATAGTTGTATCTATCATTAAGCCTTGTTCATTGTCGTAGCCTAGAGCCGTGTTCTCACCGGCGAGTTAACCAGGAATAACGTCATATCTCAGTATTGCACGACACCGGTTAAGTCTCTAGTGAGAGCACGGCCTTAGTCGAGGGTCGTGGTTTGTAGGACATGGGTCGAGGGCGTGGGTTGTGGGTCGTGGCGGTCGAAGTGGCTTTGTAGATATCCCAAAGAGCAACTGGTGTTTTCTGTCTGTCTAGTCAGACATAAGCCCGCCTCCACCCCACCCCCATATAGCCAGCGCTACTACAATGCCATCATTTCTAGGATACATTTCTAGCTATGCCCCGCCCACTTCTAGCCACGACTAAGCTCCGCTCATATTTTAGGCAAGTTCGAATCAATTTATATATCCTTTGAATTCAGAATCACCATAATCTCAATTTCAAGGAACTATAAAGGAAAGTTTTTGAATATTTTGAAACAAATTTGACTGCCTATTGTAGCAACGGCTCCCAGTCAAATTAGAAACATAATGCTCAACAGAATGAGTATTAAATTGAACATCCATCAGACATACAATTCGTACACTTGACTAACTTTTGACGAACGTTAGGATCGTGCCGTCAGCTAACATGTGACGTCATTTATTATCACGTCATATACTTGAATGACAGATCGCATCCCTTAATTACTAAACGTGTATTGTACTTAAGGTTATCGCGAAACAAGAAATAAACACCCTGAGCTACTCCTAGTCGTCACGGATCTATTCCATAGGCCGATTCCATAGAACACTCACCGTCAAACACATTGAATTTGTTTCACCTTACCTAATAAATCCATCTATCCAGGTTGAAGATAATCCGTAGTAATTATTGGAGAATGGTTAGTTGATGCGGGTCTCTTTGATTGGATGCATTCGAAGGATGACGTCATAATCAAATACGGCACTCGTTAGCTGACGTCACAATCAGAAAGACGTCACGAATGTGCCTATAGTTTGTTACGAAAGTGTCTGAATTGTATGTATTTGAGGTCGGCGTGTGTGATTATTGCTTTGAGTGATTATAATCGATTATTTAAGAATAATCGTGATTATTCGATTAATAAGCCTGAGTACAAATTACTAAGACAAAGACATAAAAACAAAGGCATATCAATGAGGAAAGACACAATGGTGTTTAGAAATGTTCATTTGCAGGCCAAGAGAAGATTATTTTTGAAAATATATTACGAAAATGCTTGGATCGATGCTCGAGCCAGTCATTCCAGTGTATTTGCAAAAATAGTCTTCACTTGGCTTTTAAATGGACATACTTTCGTGGAATACAATGTAAATTTTCGTGAACGATCACATTATAGAGCAATTAAAAGGTAGGTTTTGAAATAGTGTATGCAATAGAAATTATTCACGATTATTCGATTAGGGCCTACGTAATTTTTATTTTAAATTCAAGATTTAAAAAATCTTCGCGATTTTCGTTTTAATCATGTAATCGCGCAAGCCTACTTTGAGGAATTTACGATTTAACAGACATGTTGTTGAATATTTTGAGTCAAAATTGACTGGGAGATGTTGCTACGAGGCATGCGCATTAAGATTATGTTCCGGAAATCAGATTATATTATGAAATTTTTAGTTTCGGCTCGCAACTCGTATTATGTCGTTGCCGTTGTTACGGCGGCGGCGGTGGTGGTGGTCGTCGTTGTCGTGGCGGTGAAGATTTTACGTTTTAGCGGATGATGATGATGATGATGATGATGATGATGATGATAATGATGATGATGATACCTTATTAACACTTACATGTTCGTATCCGAATGCCCTGCCTTGCGTATGATTTCTTTGGTAGATGCTGCGCTACAGCCGAAGACTTGGCCACAGATACATGATTGGTCATTTTTAATCTCATAAAATAGGCCCGACACAGAAAATTCTAATGAGTTTCGATTCAAAATACACTTTTAAATGTTTTTAGCATTTAAGCAAAATTGCGTTTCTTATATCTGACAGGGCAGTTTGTTTGCCCACGTGATCTTGCCGTATACGATCAAACAACATATGGGTTTCAAATAGCTACAGAAAACCTCTCTAGAACGAACACCTTATTGAGCCTCAAGAATCTGGTACGAACGACAGGTGGTCGAATGGATGGATCTATTTCTAGCTACGCACCACCTATGGCAGCAACAGCTCCCCGTCAAATTATTTTCAAAATATTCAACAAAGTGTTTATGAAATTGTAAATCCATAAGACATATAATTCGTAAGTGACTTTGCGAACTTCATGGCGGAGTTATCATACGCCATTATGATTGAGACGCCAATTTACATGCGACGTAATTGGTTTTGACGTCATGTACTTGAGTGACAGATCTCATCCCTCCATTTCCTATGACAGATAGCTTTTGGGGGGCTCAAATGATGGTGTTTCTTTAAGCAAGTGCTCGTTATAGACAGGTTAGATTGCGGAAATTTCTATTACGAGCCACGTGTCACAACCGCCACATTTTATGAACTTTCATGTTTTAACTCTGAATCGGAATTATCAGATACGAAATGTATGTTGACTGGGAGCTGGCGATACTTATGGTAAAAGTGTTACTGTACGCTTGACTCATAGCCTAGATTCTTCGTCACCAGGTGTGCTTGTTTAAGTGACGTAGGCATATAAAAGTTGGCGGACTGAAACTGACCGCAGAATTGACTCCTGTGAGTAAGAAACTGGTACCGATACAGCACGTGAGAATGCGTAAATACTGTGTCAAATCGACATATTATATTTATGAGCATGCTATATTGGTATGCAGGCAACCCCGACTAAAACGAGTATGGGTCATTCAAACGATATCAATAAAGACTGCTCGATATCTTATGACAGTAGTGGGTCTAAGTGGGGGTGGGGGCTCTCGGAGCACCTGTCCACCCACCCCACCCCAGCGCTCCACCACACCCTACACCCCCCCCCCACCACCCACCCCACCACCACCACCACCACCACCCCTACACCACTCACCCCGGCCAGTGCTACCAATTTTTCTTACTTACCCGCTGGTGGCGGAGTGAGAAATTTTCAAGAGTTAGCTCCTTTGCAATTTCTGTTGCCGCACCCCACACCCGCACCCTACACCCGCACCCCACACCCGCACCTCACTCCGGCAAATGACCTCCTGGATGGGGCCCTGTATGATTCTTAATTTCTACACCGTGGTTGTCTTTAGAAGCGGAGTTAATGAATTAGACCCGTTCGGGGAAATGTGTACTAGACAGGGTTCAGTATAGAGGGCAATAATACGCGTGAACCTTTATATTGATCATGGTCCGGATGCTATCTCGTAACCATAAAAAAAAATCAGACAATGGCAGATTTAGAGGAGACGGCCTATTGTAGTGGTCAGCGGTCTGGACAAGCTAACCGTCGAAGACTGTTCGCGGCTCGTGGAGGGACTATCTCACAGTCATTGCAAACATGGGCAATCTCATTCCTCCTCATTGTCTCTCTCTACCCAGGAGCATAATGGATCTTTCCAGTTTTAGCTATGCCTCTCCCAACTCTAGCTAAGCTCCACCCACATCACGTTCGCGTTGGGCTCGATCGATCCCTGAACTCCCTGACTATCAATTTCTAGAAAATTATACAGGTAAACTGTTGAATATTTTGAAACTAATTTGCCTGCCTGTTGTTGTTGCCTATAACAACACCCAGTCAAATTAGTTTCAAAATATTCAACATTGATCATGTTTATTAAATAGTAAAAACATACAAAACATACAATTCGTACAACGTATCGAACTATTAAGCGTTTAAGACGGGCTATATCGAGCCATACATGACGTCATGATTATGACGTCATCCAACAAGTCACATAGTTGATTATGACGTCATATGATCGATTGTAAACTTGGAAAGGCGAATTGACCTTTCCAGTTTTAGCTAAGCTCCACCCACATTTTGCCGTGTTGGGATCGACCGATCCCCGAATGCACTGACTATAAATTTCCTGAAGTATACAGGTAAGATGTTCAGTATTTTGTAACTAACTTGACTGGGTGCTGTCGCAATAGCGTCCAGTCAGATTAGTTTCAAAATATTCAACAGAATGGCTATTAAATGATAAAGGCATACAATTCGTACAACGGGTCGGCCTAGTAAGCGTTAAAGACGGACTATATCGAATCATTCATGACGTAATGATCATAACGTCACCATACACGTCACTAATTTAATTATGACGTCATATGATGTCAGATGATCGATGGATAAACTTGTACGGTGAATTGTGTACCAGCGGGGAAATTAAACGTATGGCCCAGTAAGCTGCGTTATCAGGGTCAGATATGGCATGAATGGGGCCTAAAGAGTAGGGGCTCGATAAGCGCCAAACAAAGAAATACCTTCGCGACGGAGAGCGCAGTCTACATTTCGACATTAAACCCGTTTGAGTTATAATTCGAACGACACGTCATCAGCGCCCACGCATCACAAGTGCTAGATTAGTCAGTCATATTGTAGGTACAACATCAATGCGATTGAAGATTCATTTGAGTCAATAGCCCAGGTGGTATTACACTGAATTGCGAAACTAGAAACCCTGTGTTCGGGTCTCTAATCGGCAGTCTGCCGATCATGTAGGCTAACGTCACAATGAAAATATACAGAGAATAATCTGTTGTGAAACTGGGAAAAGACCGTCAATTGTATGAATTGCATGCCGTTTGTGGATTTACTAGTTAATAGTTTTTAGACGTTCTTTTGAATATTTTGAAACTAATTTGACAGGTCGCTGTTTACAGTCATAGACCGCGCCCAGTCAAATTGACAGTCCTTGGGTGATGTATACATGTAACAGGACAAAGTCATTCAGAACTATCCATGGAGATGGGTGCGCCATTGTTCACTGGTGTGTGGGGGGGGGGGGATCCCCCCCCCCCAGAATATCCGAGAAGACAACCAAGACAAGTTCATAAGAAAGCTGGTAGAAGAAATCCTCGACATGAATGGAGTACATGTCTGTCTCAATCTCAAGATTACACTTCACAAGAAACGTGATAGAACGGAAACCACCACACATCTGTTCTGTTCTAAGCAGCAAGCAATGCTAAAACTAGATGTGTCAGTAATCTGTAATAACGCCAGGGCCAAAGTAGAGCAAGGCGTCACAGAGCAGATTCGTTAGGGGTCTGGCAGGGCAGTTAATTAGGTTGCTGCCCTATATCTCAACATCAACAAGAACAACGATGGCCATTGCCTGCTCTGGTCTCTCCTAACTGTCAGATATCAGCACGTGACCAGAGAGATATACGACTGGGACAATCTTGACTTCAAGAATGTAGTAACCCTATACCTCGCAACCAAATAACGCGCGTTGAGCGCCAATGTGCCTTGCTCATTGGTGTGTTAACTAAGGCAAAATCGTATCTCAATGAGTAATGCTGGCCCAGGCATATCGCTAATAAATCTGCTCATTGAGAGTAGGCATATTGTTAACTGTCTGGCTGCCGAGTTTTTAGCAGAAGACATATTTCAGGGGGTATATCTCTGGAGCTGTTAAATATTTTGAAACAAATTTGACTGAAAGTTGTTGGTGGCTAACCACCAACAACTCTCAGTTAAATTGTTTTCAAAATATTCAGCAATTCAGGAGCTTTTGCTCGTTGAAAATATTGTCTGCTGGACTGCAGCATCGAGACAGTTAAAGGGAACACAAGAAGGGTTACCATCAGTTGCATAAAACACACAGTTCTATCGCAGAGTCCATATGTAAGCTACTGTGTAAAACTGTCCTGTGACATTTATATATAAATCCTATTAAAAGGGTACTAAAAACGCTATGTTGCAATAGTTGTGTGCGAGTTAATTAAACCTATGACGTCATAGGTTGAATCCCATCCGACAAGAACCATGATAACGGCACTCTGAAGACGGGAGTGCATGCATTTGGATGGTGATATCTCTATCAGTGATAACGCTATCGACATCATTTAGCTATGCACAGATTGAAGAGATTAAGATGTTTATCACACTATCGCAAATTTATGGAATTCATTTGTTATTTTCATACATTAGGTGCCGAACCTTAAGTTGGCCATTTTTTATGAAGATGCCTGCCAATTACATGAATGTTACAATATCTCAGGAAGTTTTGAAGCTAGAATGAAAACACAAGTACCTAAAGATGGACTGGATGTATGCAAGAACTATTTAAACTCTCATATTAATAGATGAAATTTTAACAACATTATCTGCCGTAGCGCCAGTGAGAGTATTGATTCAAAAGTGGCAATTGTACTGATATACATATACTAACGCGCTTATCATTTATCTCAAGATCAAAACTTGATGTCAAAATCGGCATCATTAAAGAAATCAGACAAAGGACTTATTATATAGTCTTCAACATTTCCGCAAATGTAGTTGATATTTTCCTAACACCGCTGAAGAGAACCCCCACCCCCCCCCCCCCCCTTATAAAACGCAATTCGCAATTTTTTTTATTGCGTAAAGGTGGATGACAGCGAGAAAAACGTTCAACTTATGACGTCATACGCCTGATCCTGGAATAGAAATTTAACTAATGTATCACATATTTAAATAACGAAGATATATATTTCTAATTTGAGCATAGAGCTAACAATTATATTTTTGAAAACGTAACGGTCTGGAGATTCGTTTTATACAAAGTAGTATAGAGGGGCTGGTGTTTCCCTTTAAGATACACTTCAAATGGATCAAGGACCTAAATCGCCTGCTTCATGATCAGAAAACTTATGGAAATGAGGAAATGACCTAATGCATGGGCTATGTGTATAAGGATGATATCAGATTACAAGAAGGTGCTACATTTCACCAACTACTACAAACGTCTGGGGTGATATAGGTTATCTATAATGACCAAGATTGATTGTCCCGACCCAGCACTACAACCCTTCAGAAACAACGAGCTAGATCTGAGAGTTCTCTTACATTGTTGACTCAAGTGCTTCATAAACTGTCTCGTGGACAGCTGGTCCTACAAGACGGTGCATACATGTCATATGTGATAGTCGATTAGACGAGACATAGAGTCTGAGATCACTGTTACATCACCGGTTTTTACCCTGTTGCTGCTCACAATCCGTGCAAACTCAAGCTACCCCTCAGCCGAGGACGAACACCTCTATAGGGTTTGGCTTCACCCTAATCACGCAGACCATCTCCAAGGCGTCCGGATCACCTGCATCCACCAACATGAAGACTATCTCGTTCGGCGTCCACATCCTCTGCTGCATTGATTGGGCCCAGCCGGTTGCCAATAACACAACCATCCCACTCACACGGTGCAATGAGCTTGCCAGATATGACCAACGGTGTATATTCGTATATGCACATGGATGACTGAGAGGTGTTTAACGATACCTGCTCCCCCATTCCACTCGACATTGTCTAAAGTTGTGCTGTGAAATCATCTCCGATGTTGACTACAAGGATCTGTCTAGGGCCAGTTTGGGTGCCAAAAATGTTGAATTAGTATCTCTAACAACGGTCTGATACACTACTCACAAGCATATGCGCAAGCTGAAATACACTGCTCAAGACAGGTATGGACCTGTTGTGATTTATGATTAACGGTCTCACGGTGGTATGCCAAGTGCTAGATGATAATATGTCAAAGCTAACAACTCACACATACCAGGATATGGCATACAACTACTGACAAAATATTTTGGATGCTGGATGCCAACAATCTCAATGATGGGCCAATGAGGGAACGCATACTGACTGGGAATCAGCTGGGTGAAGTATGCCTACCGCAGATGACAATACATCCAGACATTGCTGAGAAAGGCTACATCCTAGAACTGGACCATGAGTACCTGCAATAATTATGATGTGCACAATAGTTAACCACTTGTGCTAGAGTGGCCCCTTTGTAGGCTTAACACCAAAGCCAATGTTAGGCATACCAGGCCATCATTGGCTTCTAGACGATGTTGGATTCACCTGGTGCAAACTGTACCATCATCAGAAAAACCAACAGTGCCAATACATTTCCCGTGCCACCTATGTTAGAGCGAAACAGTTCAACAATCAAATTGCCACTCATTCTGACAGGGACAAACTCCTATTATCAGTTCAGAGAACACTTAAACTGATGTCTGTGACGGTACACGTCGGTGGGCCTGTGTCCACCAGAGCACACTTTACACAGAATTATTAACACGGTTGTTGATAACATGATGGATGGATGAATGTATTGGTGTGCACATCCACAAGTTCATTGGTTTGCAGCCAGAGACATAGTCTATCCTACATGCCCATAGCAAAGCACTCCACAAGCCAAAGGATGTGAGAAAGTGATGTGAAGAAACAGATCCATACTGAGAGCCCCATTCAGGCGAAGCATCTTGCATCATGTCATGTACATGTTTATAAGTGAATCAAAAAAGCATCCGTATTTGTTTCTACTAGAATTGTTAATACTTACCAGATGTACTATTATGATGATGTCTATTATCTAGTCGAGCTCAAAATAAACAATTAAAACTCTGCACTCTCCATGGTTTTGCCCATACTGTGTCCGGGAATTACCATTAGCCTCCAGGTACCGAGTCAATTCCCAATCACAGTCAGTTTCGTTTTATATTTGTCTTGACAAACAGCGAAAGCAGCTCAGCCTCACCTCGGCGGGGCGGCTGAGACAGGCCATAGTACACCTGGTAAGTATTAACAATTCCCGCAGAAACAAAAGCGAATGCTTTTTTATTCTACTTCGAATAATACTTACCAGATGTACTATTATGATAAACTCCGGATTTCGACAGCCAAGAAACTCTGGTGGGAGGAGGGAAGGCTCGAAACAGCTCTCATCTACCATGCAAGAGAGAAGGTTGTGCAGAGACTGAGAACCCCAGCATACGCTTGAGTCCCGCCATCCGACTCATAGAGTGCTAAACTTCCATGGTCTAGACCGCACCCGGCCCCCATCATTTGTCCGCACAAATACCTGAAGGCTGTCAAACAGGGAGGTAACACCCACCAGATCCGTGTTAGCCCCAAGTCTCGGCTAGGGCAGTCTAGGAGAGTGCAAAGAAGCTACTACAACTTCTAATTATGAAAAAACTATCAGTAATTTGATTAGATTTTCAAATTTGAATGAGTCTATCGTCTGTTGCAATCTATAATAATACTCCTAAATCAGACTTTTCAACTTAATCAGTCTGGGAATTCGACTGTAAGTGAAACAATAATAATATTAGTCACTTAAACTAGGAAACACCCACCATTCTGAGTGCTTGGTCTTTCTTGATCATCGCAGGAGCTTTGCCCAATCCACAGTCATTCACAGTCCATATGCATCACCTGTGTCAGTGCCTGTGGAAAAACCTTAAAAAGTATGTGCTAAGAGTGGTCGGATGTGGCCTAACTGAGATTCGACAAATTGATGACGGCTACCAGATTACGTGCCCTGGAGATATCGCGAAGGTAGAGATCAGTAAATGATGACTCAGCATGCCACTGTGCTACAGACATCACCTCCTCTAATGAGACACCATTATAAAGGGCTGATGGTGCTGCCCGATAAACCTGCTCACCTGTTGCGATTTTATGCGAGATCTGAATAGCATCGACTATCCAACAAGAAATAGTGTCTTCTGAGGCGCGAACATGAGGAGCTTTGAGACATAGCCACAAAGATTTCGGGTCATCTCTCCACTCCTCAGTACGTTTCTTATACATCTTCAGACATCCGACATCCGACAAGAGACCAAGCAGAAGAGCTAGGGTCATGTTTAACTAAACTTGGCAAATTGATCGCCTGTCCTGGATAGTCACTGATTCTTTGCCAGGAAACAAAGATGTGGTAATAGTCTTAAACCTTCACTCGTAATGACAAAATGGTCATGTTTGGCAGAAAGCGCATGAATTTTGATTCTCCTCGCCGATGCTGCTGCAACCAAGAAAACTGACTTAATAGTCAACAGTTTACTATCTATGGAACTAATTGGTTCAAAGGGAGCATGCCCTAAAACCTGAAGAACAAGAGATAGATTCCATGCTGGGATAGGAATTGGCTGTCTAGGTCGCATATTGCTCAGTCCTTTAATAACTTCATTTAAAGTGTCGTTCTCCACTCCTACAGAGGCCACACTGGGAATGACTGAAGCTAATGCTTATATGCTGCTAGGGTTGAAGGTACAAGTTTGTCAACCTCATATAAATGACAGATAAAATGTGCTGTGTTGAACAGATGCATAAAAGGGATTAATATCTCTTTCCTTACACTACTCTGCAAATTTGTTGATTCTATAATTATATGTTCTGGTGGTTGACCCCCTTCTGGCTGAAGCGACAAAGTTCGCTGCTTGTTCAGAAAAGCCACCCTCAATTGCACGCTGCTTGACAACATCCATGCAGTTAATTGGAACATCTCTGGTCTGCCGTGGTGATACAGACCTTTGTTCTGAAAAATCAGATCCCTTCTGTCTGGAAGAGGATTGGATTGCAGACCAGAAGGTTCAGCGGATCCGTAAACCATGATCGGCCTGGCCAATGAGGAGTGATCAGTAGTACTTGGCATGAGCCCTCTCATTTTTGCCAGAACTTTTGGAATAATTGTTGGGAGGATACACGTAAGCGTACATTCCCTTCCAACTTATCACCAGTGCATCTACTGCTATTGCTAGCGGGTCTGTGATCAGTGACACGTATGTAACCATCTTTGCATTTCCTTTCATCGCAAATAGATCCATATTTGGCTTGCCCCAATGTTTGAATAGAACCGCCACTACCAATTGCTTGAGCTGCCATTCCATCAGATGACAAACCGTCCTTCGACTGAGGGCATCAGCTAGGATGTTCAATCTTCCTGGAATGTGTGCTGCCCGAAGAATAACATTCATCTCTTGGCACCACAGCAGAAAGTTCCTGATTCTCTGATTAGTAAAATGCCAGACACAGAATCCACGCAATCCATCAGATACAGCATGGGAGGGAGCCGGGATTATGTCCACTAATACAGCAGGGCATGTGACTCTGAGAGGAGCCGGCATACCCGCCGCATCTGCGATACCGATGGAAACCGCAAAAGATGGCTCGAACGGCACTCCGGATTGAGCGAAACTCGGGTGGAAAATGGCTGACGGAACGACGACATCACCACCCGGCTGACAGACCCGTACAAGTCCCAGGGGCGACTCGCGGGAAAGCACGGAATCCGTCATCTGAGAAAGTTGCAGCATGCCAGAATCCCCCTTCAGAAGGAAATCTTCCTCCTCTGCCGGCAGCTCATGAGCCGACGCAAGAGGAGTGGGTGCTTGTCCCTCCGCCGAACTGGCTGGACCACCGATTGGTTGTCCAGCACCAGACTGCATCGCCGGGACCGAAGACTGGAATGAGTCGAACATTGCCTTACACTGGGTTGCACAGGCACCCAAGGCAGAGTCCATTCGCTCATTCAGACACTCCCCCCAATGCCTTGACGGACACCTGATCCACCTTGGCCGCCTTGTTCTTCGCGATCCTCTCAGCGTGCGCACGTCGATCTCGATCAAACTCGGCCACTAACTCCGGCGACCACTTAACACATACGTTGCAAGGAGACCCAACCTTTCACTTCGCACAGGCGACACAGTGAAGTCCTGCAAACTTCCGCTTCATGAAGCGGTTGCAGTGCGAACACAGCGTATCTGGTGGGGCCTTACCCTGCCCCTTGACTTTCTGTAAACAGAGAATAAGAATTAAAAGGCTGCACATGGTAACATGAAAAACAAATAATGCGCACAATAACTTGATTGCAATCATTAAATTACTATTAACTTTCTCTTAGATTAATGTTAATCAAGTTTAGGCAGGAAACTATATGAAAATCTTCAGAGTGAAAATTTTATAAACACACCTTGGAGATTAACTTGCATTAAAATAGCCAAGAAATTAAGACCAATCGCTACAAAAAAATACCCTCGACAATGAAGCGAGAGCTAATAACCGGCTTAAAAGTGCTAAATACGCCAAACTAAAACAAAATGTTTAATCATGAGCGCCGCCATCTTGATCACAGGTGCATCCATCTTATAAGGAATCGAGTCGCAAGAGAAATTAACCGAGTCCCCGGATAAGATTAAGAAGCTAATGGGCAACGGACCGACTCCAACAATGGCTACCATTTTAAAACAATATGGCATGAAAGTATAAATTCTAGATTGATACGTGCCTCTGCGATGATTTTCCTATTCCTTTCATGAAGCCAGCGATGAAAAGTCCAACAAAGCACTCAAAACGCAAAATTTTAACTTAAATTGAGCGGACAAAAAATGTGACTGTGAAGTCGAGCAAGATAGACGAATCTGACTGTAGTTGGGAATTGACTTGGTACTTGGAGGCTAATGGTAATTCCCGGACACAGTATGGGCAGGACCATGGAGAATGCGGAGTTTTAATTGTTTATTTTGAGCTAGACTAGATAATAGACATTATCATAATAATACATCTGGTAAGCATTATTCAAAGTAGAACCTCACCACACCAATATTATCTGCCAGAAAACAACAACGAGCAGCACTTTAGACATGAAAAGATGGATTGTCCCTGGTGTTATTTGAGTGAGTTTTTTGGTTGACTATATCACTTTTCTTAGAGTCTTAGTGGAAACACAAGAAGCCCCCCATCCTAAGACTAATAAAAGGAAAGGTTCAGCAAACAGATTATTATGTTTGCCAACATGCCTTTCAACTATTTATGTGTAGACATAATTAACATGATACATCAAAATATCACTACATTGGTGAAAAGCAAATTGAACTGTAACATTTTACCACCATGTTTACTATTTTCCGACAGAATTATCTAAATAACAAAATTGTATTATTGTTTCCCATTATCTTGTGTTTTGTGGTTCGATTTTTATCAGCTATATTAACAAATAATCAAGTTTCTGTGACATAAACGGGAGGTGTCTTGACAACTTTAAATTTCCCTCTTTATTAAATTGTATGTCAACCCCACTAACAACATGCCCATATTTGGAAACCGCAAAAGGTCTCCCAGTATGGTACAAACATGTTTTTTCTTCAGTCATAACCCCTGTTATAAGTCAATCTAAAAAAGCTTCCCTTCCGGGTTGCACTTACCTCTCAAACTGGTCTATTGGGGTATCTGTTTTCTGACATCAGTGGGGCTGGATGGTGGCAAACATTTATCCTGAGCTCTACATATTATTTTATATCTCTGGATTGGTTTGTGATCAAAAGTCAAGATCACTGTGGCCTTGCTACAAAACTTCCATCAACTATTGCGACTAAACTTAGGGACAACTGTGGATTCGATCCTTGGGAAATATCTGGGGAACATAAAAACCTGAATGTGTTATGTTTTGCAAACTGATTGTGCATGTTCTCTACATTACATCAATGGCGTTGTTGAGCAGTAGTAGGACTCTGTAATAGCAGTAGCAAGAAGTAGATGCAGGTAGACATTAAAATAACAACCTAGAGTCACTGATCACCATCCTAATTTTATTGCAAGATTAAATCTCTATGTGACAGTGATAGATAAGTAACACATTACAAAATATCATAAGTTAGGCATTAATGGAGGGATCCAACCCGTCACACAAGTATCTGATGCCATAATCAATTACGTCACAAGTCAGCTGATATCACAATCTAAATGATGTATATATCCTTCATGAAAAGTTACGTCTGTCATGAGCGTACAAGTTGTGTTTTTGATGAATTTATAATAAAATAAATATTCTGTTGAACATTTTGAAACTAATTTTACTGGGTGATGTTAAGTATTTTATCATGTCATGACAGCGTTAAGCAACCACCTGTCTTTAGTGACCAGCTATTTTTAGTGATAGTGATCATAGGCAGCAAGATCCCCAGTCATATTAGTTTCGAAATATTCAACTTACATAGCGACCGTGAAATTGGGATTCTGAGAACTCAGTGTTTACAGAATATAAATCGATTCCAACACACATAAAAGTGGCAAGAGCTTAACTAGAAATGGGCGGGAAAAAGCTAGAAATTAATCCCTCTATTAGATGCAAAATAAATAACACTAAAATATACACAAATATTTCTTACATAATTCAATGTCATAAATAGCATTAAGACACAGCCACAGAAACTGACAAATTCTGTATGATTCTATTGAATATTTCGAAATTAATTTGACTGTGAGCTGTCTGTCACTGCATATGGCAGAAAACAGTTCCGGTCAAAGTAGCTTGGATATATTCAACAACTTTCCTGTATAGTTGTCTTGAAATGGAGACATTGGCTTTTCAAGGGGTTCAAAGGTTAGCAATTCCCATGCCAACAATTATAACACAGTCAAATCAGTCGATAACAGACAATCGGTGTGCCCTCGCAACTTGATCACTAAAGACAGCTGGTCACTAAAGACAGGCGCTTGCTTAACGCTATCATGATGTCTTAAAGTAGTCAACCCTAGACAATATTAGTAGAATAGTGTGACCAAATTCATGGCCACTTTTAGTAACTTGCCATTAGGATTCCGGTTATTGATACATTGAGAGTGACTCAACTAATCTCTCTTAGCCGAGTATAAAACCATTAAGAATTTCATGGTCAAGATGACCAAAACGAAATAATATCCATTTGCAGGGCAAGAGAATACTATTTTTTTTAATTTACCATTGGAATGACTGGCTTGATAACCAAGTCAGTCAAATAGTTGTAAATTTTCAAAAATAGTATTCTCTTGGCCTACAAATGGCCATTTGATACGCAAATATTTTTATATTTTCCTGGCCAAATTTAGCCGTTAAAAGGGTTAATACCTCGATCTTGTTTAGCCAGGAAATCTTTGCCTGAGCGTTATAGAGGTAGACAAGAGAGAATGTGCTTCATTTGTCTGCCTATAGCCCACACCAGCTCACATCTGTGCTCTGCTTGTCTGCATGGTGCTCAGGCCAGCTCACACCTGTGCTTTGCTTGTCTGCATGGTGCTCAGGCCAGCTTACACCTGTGCTCTGGTTGTCTGCATGGTGCTCAGGCCAGCTCACACCTGTGCTTTGTTTGTCTGCATGGTGCTCAGGTCAGCTCACACCTGTGCTTTACTTGTCTGCATGATGTTCATGCCAACTCACACCTGTGCTTTGCTTGTCTGCATGGTGCTCAGGCCAGCTCACACCTGTGCTTTGCTTGTCTGCATGGTGCTCAGGCTAGCTCACACCTGTGCTTTGTTTGTCTGCATGGTGCTCAGGTCAGCTCACACCTGTGCTTTGCTTGTCTGCATGACGTTCATGCCAGCTCACACCTGTGCTTTGCTTTCTGCATGACGTTCATGCCAGCACACCCCTGTGCTTCGTTTGGCAGAAGGACGCTCACATCAGCTCACTGCTGCCTGAATGGGAAGTTCAATATAGTAAACAAATGTTTTTATATCAGGTTATGAGGGATTAGTCGGGTTACCTCCGAAGTATCATTACCCAGAATCCTAATGGCAAGTTAGCAAAAATGGTCATGCATTGGCCACACAATAATGGGCTTGTGGCACTGTCTTAAAGAATGGACATATTTTAGCCCCAAAAGCAAGTGTCCACTAGAGACAGGTTTAATTCTAATATGAGAAGGGTTCATTTCTATCGACACCCTGTCCATTTCTAGGTTATATGCCCCGTCTTACACCTAGCAAACATCCGCTCACATTGTACAACTCCGCTCACATTGTACAACATGTATTTGAATCAATTTTAACACTGAACAAGAGGCCCAATGGGCCTGTATCGCTCACCTGGAACATTGGCATTTCAACTAATCTTACTTAAGTTTTACATCCATCAGTGTCACTTCCAATGACTTTCAGTCAAACGATTTAGTTTTCGAGATATTGACAACAATCTCTGGACTGGTTTTTTTTGCATTAGTGATTTTGAACAATGTTTAAATGAAAATAGATGATATCAGTGCTAACAACAGCTGGTTTCTTACCTGTCTCACTGCTGCAAGCCAGTGCAGCCAATAATTTCAATTTTCAAAAGCTCTTGACTTGTTGAATATTTTGAAAACAAAGGTAAGCCACCAACAACTTTCAGTCCAATTGTTTTCAAAATATCCATCAGGTTCAGAGATATAACCTTTGGAATATGTCGTCTGCAAAAACTCAGTCAGATAGTTACTAGAGGTTTAAATACAATTTGAAGAAAATGGTCTCTAAATGCAGGTAGGTGGTCTTTATAGCAGGTTATTCCCCACCACTACACAATCCATTTAACACATGCACATCTGGCTGAATCTCCGAGTTAGCAGCAGGGGTAGGGTGAGCTGGAGTTGATTTAGAAAATAATTTGACTGAAATTCATTGCTGCCTTAGGCAACAAGAACTTTCATTGCTGCCTAAGGCAGCAACAACTTTCAATCAAATACATTTTAAATATTTTTAAGAGCATAGATGTCAGAGCACATAATACATATCTTAAATATTTCTGCAGTATTGGAAAGGTTAATCTGTTAATTGGAATTTAATATCTAGTTTGGCAATAAAATCTGACATGGTGATAAATCAATGGACAGTGGGAACAAACCATTATTTGCCCTATGAAAGTAAGACTGCTAATATTTAAGGGGTGATAACTAACTCTGGCATTTGACGTCCTGTCAGTTTCATTTTCACAACACAGATATTAGATGCCGTCATTAACATTGTGACCAAGTTTGGTGTCAATCCATCAAGAAATAATAAAATTAGCCGCCATTGTTGGTGACGGACAAACAGATGGATGGACGGACATACAGAAGACGGATGGGGTTATCGCTATACGACAGTTGACTGACAAGTAAGCGGAGTTAAGAAAACCAATTTCGGCTTCAAAATCCATCAAATAAAAAAATCGAATATGGCAGCCAAACACGCTAAAATTTGATTGGTCCACGGCAGCCATGTTTTTTACCTATCAACTTCCCATGAACAACCTTTAATGGCCCTTAGTCCACAATCATATCCCCAGTTTCAGCCCGATCCGTTTAGCGGTTCTGCAGAATAAGTCATTTTCACGAAAACTAGGTCATCCAAGATGGCCAGCGAACCATTTGGCCAATCAAGTTCCTTCGAACAAACTTGGTTCAGCTCTTGCCCTACATGATATTTCGTGAGTTTTGAATCAATCCACCAAGCGGTTTCGGAGAAGATTTTTAAAGCTATTTCCTAAAATCGGCCAAAATCCAAGATGGCCACCGGCCAAATCGGCCGATCGGCTTTGTTTGAACAAATTTGGATCCGTATGCCCTAAGGATAGAATTGAAATCGGCCCAGTGGTTATTGAGAAGTTGTTTAAAGGAAAAAGTTGACGGACGGACGGACAGACGGATGGATGGATGGACGGACGGACGCCGGACAGACGACGGACGGTCGCCATGGCATAAGCTCACTTGGCCATTCTGGCCAGGTGAGCTAACAATGAATTCCCATACTCCCAATTTCAATGTTATCATGATACAGGCAGCAACAGCTCCCAGTTAAATTACTTTCAAAAATAGTCAACAAAATCTCTTAAATTGTAAATTTACCAAAGACATACAATTCAGGCAGTTGCTATTTGATGTTTTCCACTTTCGGGTCGATCCTACATCATTTGATTGTAACATCAGCTAACAAGTGCTGTATTTTGATCATGACATCAGACACTTGAGTGACAGAATAATTTCAAAATAATCTAGTTTTCCTGTATGGTTGCCTTGAAAACGAGAAATGGGAATCCATCAGTGAGAGTTAAAAATATTACATATTATTTTACAATCAACTAATATAATATCACATAATAGATTCACAAGCTACCGACATACATTGCAGGCAATGTGTTCCTATGTCTACCCGCAATGATGTAACAAGGTTGGTTGCAATGTATGAATTGAAATCTATTTTGCTTAGTAAATGCACAATAGAAAGAGCTAAAATAATATTACAAATAGTTTAAAACAATATCAAGGGACGGACACAAACACATGCACACACACGCAAACAAACACACGCAAACAGATACATGCAAATGCATGAACACACGCATGCATGCACACACGCACGCATACATCACTCCACAGTGCACAGGTGGAAATATCTGTTCATCACTTAGTGGCTATTTGAATTATCACCTGTAATTTATATGCGTGATATTGCAATTTGTGATCAATTATATTAACAACTCGCTAGTGCGTTTTCACGTGCCATCATATGAATACCGGTGACCCGTACCCTGCTAGGTTGATGCCTATTGGCTCCATTGTGTGGAGCTTGTGAATCCAATGGCATTCCTTCTGTTGCCTCCATTTAGTGGAGGCTTCATCCTCAGGATCTGAGGATAGGACTTGGATTATTCAGAATTGCATGTCTATTCTAGAATGTCCAGGTCTATTGAAGTGCCTTGAAACGAGGTATCATATCTCTCATTTGGGTAGAGATTGGTGATGGAACGTAGGTGTTCGTGGATGCGTATTTTGAAAGTACGTAGAGTTTCTCCCACATACTGCTTCTTGCATTTTGAGCATGTTAGTAGGTAGACTATGATTTTAGTTTGGCAATTGCCAATGATTTTGGACCTGTATGATGGTTCGGTGTGGGAGCTAGAGAAGAATCTATGTTTCTGCATTTTGTGGCAGATGTGGCTCCATCAACCTACTAACATGTTCATTTGGCTGATATGAGTGTCAAAGGGTCAACCCATTAATGGTCAAGATTTGTCAAACTAATTTAGATACTTGATTTGCGCAAGTTCATTTAGGCTAACAAGAGCATTTTTGAAAATTACTAAGTCACTCACTTCAGTAGTCAATTTTCAAAGGTATTCTTGAAAGGAAGGATTTGCAAAGGAGCATCTTCCAGGACCACTGGTATAAGCTAGGTTTGGCTGACTTGACCATTAAAGTGTTAAATTATAATTCAATCAGGTAACATCTTCACCAATTTAGTGCTCAATCCGTTTAAAAATGGCTTCTTCATGGGTAATGAGAAATGTCCATTTTCAGACCATAGGGCAATTTTTGAAAATTTACCACTGTCATGCAAGGCTTGTTTATCCCGTCAGTCATTCCTCCCTGACCACCGGTAAAATTTCAAAAATAGTCTTTTGTGGTCTGCAAATGGACATTTTCATCAAAGATGTTCACATACACCTCTGATGTCCAGGTATCTATTTTCACTAGAACATTTTCTTTCTATGCATTTTAATCAGCGCCAATCTCCAGTAGTATAACTAAAGCAATATTATACATATATAACACACAAGCATAATTACTGAGTATAATTACATATAGTTACATTTAGTGAGCCCTGTGTATACCATTAAAGCATAATATTAAGTCATACAGTGTGTGCTTGCGTACGTACGTGAGAGCGCTTGTGTGAATGTGTGTATGCGTATATGTGTGATTGTGTGCATGCATGGTGTGGAGTAGGTGAGTAGATGGACATGTGGGCATGTGTTTGCATGCGTGTGCATGTACGTGTTTGCGCATATGAGTATGTAATGTGGGTCATGTCTGTGTATGTGCATGAAATTATGTAAGTAACTAAGTATGTTTGCTATGGCTATATACAGATAAATAAATATATTATAAATGAATGAGTGCCAGTATAGACTATTGCCACTATCATATAAAGCTAACAATGAGACAAGTATGTGAGATCAAGACAGAATAATGGTGACTGCAATCAGCGAACGTATATCCTCGCCTTTCTTTTATGTTTTAGTTTCTCTCACAGATTCTTTTCTTTTCAGATAAACACCAAAGTTGTGTATTCCTAATAGCACCTGTTCTTCTTGTGCCAAATTCAAGCAGAATCACATCAGTAGTTTCTGCGATAGAGTTCTGTGCAAACAACACAGATACAAATACAATACACTCTGTCCAATAGCGGCCGAGGGAGACTAGAGTTTCAATGGATCTTTCCATTTTTAGCTATGCCCCGCTCAATATCTAGCTACGCTCCACCCACACCTTGCTCACGTTGGTATCGATCGATCGATCTCTGAACTCCCCGACTATCAAATTCCATAAAACTATACAGGTAAGCTATTGAATATTTTGGAACTAATTTGACTGGGTGCTGTTGCTGCCTAACAGCATCCAGTCAAATTAGTTTCAAAATATTAAACAGCATGTTTATTAAATAGTAGAGACATACAATTCATACGTGTCTGCATTTTAAGAGCTAAAGACGGGCCATATATCATTTATGACATAATGATTATGATGTCATCCTGCACATCACTTAGCTGATTATGACATCATATGACATCAGATGATAATTGGATACTCTGGAAAGGTGAATTAGAGGGGTACTTTCCTAGCTATGCCCCGCCCATTTCCAGCTAAGCTCTACCCACTTTTTATGTGTATTGGAATCAATTTGAAACTTTGAAACCTGAATTCGCAGATTCAAAATTTCAAGGTATCTATACCGATAAGCTATTGATTATTTTGAAACTAATTTGACTGGTGGGGTTGTTTCGTGACATAGGTATGTCATTTTGATTACGACGCCATGTAAGATGTCACATATTTCATTATGTCAGCTACTAAAGTGACAGATCAGATCCCTCTATTTGCAAACACCTGGTGTGGACAAGAATAAATATTGAGCCTTCACGGACACACTCATTACTACAGTACAGATCATAAATAAGTTAACACGTTCTAAAACAAAAATAATTTGATCAGAAGACATTACTGCCTTAGGCAGTCAGCAATGTATTCCAATCAAATTATTTTCAAAATATTCAACAGTACACATTATTTTGCTTTGGAAATGTTTTAAGTGATTTTTAGCAGTACCTATAGTTTCCCAGTAACCATGGTAACATAAAAATCTCAACATTACTAAATTATCAAATAGCGTGGATTATTAAGACATTAATCATCAGAATTTGTCAAGAAAGTTTTAATTATTGCTCATTGAATATCTGTTTGCCGGCCAAGGAATGACCATTTTTATCATTGGAATTTTTAAAATAGTATTTTTTTAACCAGCACATAGCTATTCTTCAGGATCAATAGAGGCTGCTTGTGGCTGGCTTGACCATCAAAACTTTAAATTGTCAAATAACTTGGATTCTTCATTTCTCATTTTAGCCCTTTCATAATAAAGGTGGCCAAAACCAGCCTCTGCAGTTGTCTTGAGGAATGTCTATTTGCAGGCCAAGTGAAGACTATTTTTGAAAATTTACAACTGGAATGACCGGCTTGGTAAACAAGCCAGTCATTCCATTGGTAAATTTTAACAAATAGTCTTCTCTTGGCCTGCAAATTTTTAATAAGGAATTATTCTGATTTTCTTGACCAAATTTGGTCATTAAAGGGTTAATGCGATAATCCAGGATTATTTTGAAAACCTTGTTGTAGAAAGTTGTTTCTTTCTAACTATCTCTCTACTACAAGCCACCTGACAATAATTTTTCAATGAGTAAAAACTCTTGACTTGATGAATATAATGAAAACAATTTCACTGAAATTGACTTTCAGACAGATTGCTTTCAAAATATTTAGCAGATCCAAAGATATAATTCCTGAACTATGTCGTCGGCAAAAGCTCAGCAGCCATATGGCTAAGACAGCAACACAGTTTGATAATGGCCACCAGTTTACAGTAACTTTCACGCATGTGTACCAATGCTTCATATTTTCCTAGATATTGCGACAAAGACAATCAGACCCATTATTCAAGATCCAAAATTTGTCGAGGTTTATTGGCAGGTAGTCTGGAGAAGGCATGGCCCTCTTACACACCCAGAAGAAGGGAATGGGTCCGTGGAAAATATGTACACATAAATGTTATTTCTGGCATGATGTCACTGAAGTAAACGTTGTGCAACTAGCAACACAGGAAGCTCTATCACAGTCAAGTCTGAATTTCTGTTGAGAATCTGAAACATAAACAACATACAAATAATCAGCTAATCAATGTTTAACCATTTAACCCTCACAACTCTGATGGCAAAATCTTAAATTTTCAAATTAAATTAAAACATGAACTGGTGTTTATTTTTCAACAAATTTGGTGGAAGATGGTGCAGTCATAAACAGCAACATCATCAACCAAAATTGTTGAAAATTTTTACCGATTTCTTTGCTATTGACACAGTAAGGGTAAGGGATAGAAAATTGAGGCCAGAGTGGTAAAGAACGGGTCAAAATAGCTTATACCCTGGTCTTGAGAATTGTCCATTTGCAGACAAAGAGAAGAGTATTTTGAAAATTTACCACTGGAATTGACTGGCTCGATAACAGTGATAAATTTTCAAAGATAATCTCTTGGTCATCAAATCCACATTTTCAATAACAAAATGTAAATTTTCTTAACCCTTTTATGACTACGCTTTTTTATGTATATGTATACTGGGGACTAAGTTTTTCCCCATAATTTTTTGTAAATTTGACATGTATATTTCAAACGAATAAATTGTTACTTTCAAATGCCTATTTATACCTAAAACAACCTGTTCACTCAGGACTACACCGGTCGTAGATGGCCCATTCATTAGTAATAGGATTTCTGATAACACTATACACTATACCATCGCCCTGATGAGGGTGGTGTCACTGGAATTCTGCACAATTCACCTTTCCAGAGAACCCACCCATCATATGATGTCATATGATGTCATAATGAACTGCGTGATGTGTACAATGACATTATAATGAATGATGTAATGAATGACGTCGATAAGCACATCACGCACGCATATTTGAAGACGGTCTATGCGTTGTTGTACAAATTGTTTACTTTTACTATTTAATAAATGTTCTGTTGAATATTTTTAACCTAATTTGACTGGGCGCTGTTGCTGCCATAGGCAACAACAGCACTCAGTCAAATTAGTTATAAAATATTCAACAGCTTCCCTGTATAGTTTTCAAGAAATTGATAGGTAAGGCATTTGGGGATCGCTCAATCACAACAAGGCGAGGTGTGGGTGGAATTTAGCTAGAGATGGGCGGGGCATAGCTAAAATCGGAAAGGTCCACTGGACACCGTGGGGTGGGGTCGGGCGTGAACTTAAAAAAAAATAGCACCTCTGCACATACTGATGACACGATACATGGCAGAAATTAGGCGCGCTATTGTTTGCGTCTAACAGGGAGACAACTGTTCATGTCAAAATTTTGCTAGTAATGCCATCTTAGCGTGTAGATTGGCCTCGGGCTGTGTAGTCCTGAGTAAATTGGCTGGCTATGGCCGGGGTAGGCACGAAAGGGTTAAACAAATGTGTAGGTTGAAGGGTTATCTAGAGGTAGATGTGATCATGGTGGATAACAATTATCATGTAAATGTTACTCAGCATTCCATACATGTACCATAATAAACATAGGCTTCTGCAACGGACAACTGGCTTCAAATTAAAATTTAATAGCATAGGGTTATATACAAGTGTGGTTAGAATTCAATGCAATGGTTAATGAAGGGAACACATTAAAGCAATTTTCTGTTCATTTTCAGAAATCCAAAATGGTCACCAAAAAGATTGACCAATCATATTTCTGTGTAGAATTTCAGAATAGGCAGGTTATGGTCATCACAGCCAAGTATCATTGAAATTGGGTCATCTTTAGAAAAGAAGATACATTTTGATCCAAGAGTCGCGAGGAAGTGACCACTCAAATTTCTGTACTTAAAGTTTTGGAAACATACCACCATATTATCCTCCCAACCAAAATTGCTTAAAATTAAAAAAAAAGATGACTGACAGACAGATGACAGATGGATAATGGACGGTCACCATGGCGTAAGCTCACGTGGTCCTTAAAACCAGGTGAGATAACAATGACTGTCTATTTATCTATGAGCCCTCAAATTTGTTATAGAAAACTTAATTTTCTCATAGAAAATGTCCATTTGCAGACCAATTTTATGTTATTGGAAATTATTATAGATAATTATTCGCTGGAATGACTGGCTCAGTTATCGAGCCAGTCATTCCAATGCTAAAAATCTTTAAATAGGCTTCTCTTGGTCTGGAAATGGATGTTTTTTATACAGTACAGTTAAGAAATATCTTTTAATTTTGTAAAAACAAAATAAAAATGTTATTGAATATTTTGAACATAATTGCAAATTGGATCGGAAGACATTGCTGGCAGTCTTCCAATCTAATTATGTTCAAAATATTCACCAGAATATTGGTAGGTACACAGGCTAATCAGAAGTGTTAAGACTTGCGCAATTATGTGATTAAATCGAAAATCGCGATTATTTTTTAAATCGTGAATTTATATGACTAACAAGAGCTTTGCAAACGACGCATAATACCCCGCCCTGATGACAAACCAATGAATGAGAGCTTTCAGAAAATAGCTATTTCTTCCTCTGAGCTATACCTGTCATCCTATGAAGTTTCAAAGTGATATGCTAAAGGGTCATGGAGTTATTGTCCGGAAACCAATTTTCAAGATGCCTGCTGGTGGCTGTCGGCCATATTGGATTTCGAATCATCTTCTATTTCAATTTCCTCAAATGAAATAGAGGAAATGGTGTTGTCATTCAGAAACCTATTTTCAAGATGGCCGCTGGTGGCTGGTGGCCATATGAGATTTAGGATCATCATCGATTTAAATAAGTTTATTCCTCAGACCTAGTCCAGTCATCCTATGAAGATTCAAATCAATTCGATAAATAGTAATAGAGTTATCATCCGGAAACCAATTTTCAAGTTGGTTGCCGGTGGCTGGCGGCCATCTTAGATTTCAGATCACTGTCAATTTCGATAGTTTTCTTCCCCAGGTTTAGCCTAACAACCCTATGAAGTTTCAAAGCGATCCGATAAATGGTAACTTAGTTACAGTCCAGAAACAACTTTTCAAAATGGCCTAACTTGGTTGGTGGCCATCTTGGATTTCGGATCATCGTCAATTCCGATAGGTTTCCTTCCATGACCTAGTACAATCACCTTATGAAGTTTTAAAGAGATCCGATAAACATTAATGGAGTTGTCATCCGGAAACCAATTATCAAGATGGCTGGTGGCCATCCTGGATTTTGGATCATCTTCAATTTCGATAGCTTTCTTTCCCAGACCTAATCCAAAAACCCTATGAAGTTTCAAAGCAATCCGATAAGCGGTAATGGGAGTTATTATCCGGAAACCAATTTTCAAGATGGCCGGCCGTGCCTACCGGCCATCTTAGAATTCGGATCCTCGTCAATTTCTATAGGTTTCTTACCCAGCCCTAGTCCAACCATCCTATGAAGTTTTAACGCGATCCTATAAATGGTAACAGTTATCATCCAGAAACCACTGCTGCCCGCCTGCCCGGACCGTGCCATTACATAATACCACCACCCCCACCCCCACCCCCTCCCCCCACACCACCCCCCCCCAACACCCACCCATCCACCCACCCCCCAACCCCCAATTTTTTTGCTGGGGTATAAAAATTAAATAATCGAATAATCATGAATAATTTCTACTGCATATAATATTTCAATTTCAACATTTTAATTAATTTTTAATGAGCTCGGTCACGAAAATTGACATGTTGCTCAGTGAATGTATGTCCATTTGCAGGGCAAGAGAAGACTATTTTTGAAAATGTACCACAGGAAGGACTGGATCGAGCCGGGAATTCCAGTGGTACACTTTCAAAAACAGTCTTCTCTTGGCCTGCAAATGGACTTTTCTAAACACTTGCAGCTTTCGTCACTGATATGCTTTTGTTGTTATGTCTTGGTAATTTGTACTCAAGATGATTAATCGAGTAATCACGATTATTCTTAAATAATCGATCGTGATCACTCAAAACAGTTACACCGCATATAAGATACTCACGTCTGTTATAATAAATATAGCTTATCGGGGGCCATATGTCAATAACGAAAGGCTCCGGACTGTGCAGCCTTCTTGATGAAAACTTTTAAAACATTTTCATCCAGTTTCGAGAATGCCTCTGTCTGTGTCACAGCAGTCAGATGATTTAGACAGAAATGGAAGCAGAACTCTTCCAAATCCTGAAAGAGAAATATAAATTTCATTTAGTTTACGGTTAAAACATTTATCTTTATAAACTGTGTCAACTTATAATGACATGAATATTCTACCGGAAATAGTTTCCGCAAATTAGGAATTCCCATACTTTATAAGATTGAAAATGTACGCTTCCATAAGTTTGCATTTTAAGGTATACAAAACAGTTAGCTGTCATAAAATTGAATTCACTTTCCCAATTGTTAAAAATTCTGCATAATTAACCGCTCTTACGTCACCGGTCCTCAAAGCACTCAAAATACTACTTATATAAATAAACCTTTTAAACCTTTAATGACTAAATTTGATCAAAAAATAAAAACATTGGTTAACTCATTGCCCATTTGCAGGCCAAGAGGACTATTTTTTGAAAATTTACCACTGAAATGATTGGCGTGTCACCCACCTGGCGCACCATAAATTTTTGTCAAAATTGGTGGTGGGTGGCTTAGCATTCTTTTAAATGAGTTTGTGGACATTTTTGCAAGTGCACTATGGCCGCCAAACACACTACATTTTGATTGCCCCATGGTGGCCATGTTTTTTTGATGGATCAGCTTCCCTTAAACAAATTTTAATGGCCCAAATTTCGGCCTGATCCCTTCAGCGGTTCTGGAGGAGTGTTTTCGTGAAAACCAGATCATCCAAGATGGTCGCCGAACCATTTGGTCAATCAAGTCCTCTTGAACAAACTTGGCTTACCTCTTGGTCTAGATGAAGATTTCCCAAGTGGTTTCGGAGAAGATTTTTAAAGACATTTCCTGAAATTGGCCGAAATCCAAAACGGCCATCGGCCAAATTGTCCGATCGGCTTCGTTTGAACAATATGAAATCTCTATGCCATAAGGATGCTTCCTGCCAAATATAATTCAAATCGGCCCCATAGTTCTCGAGAAGACATTTTAAATTTCCCATTGCTTTAGTATGGGAGCGTTTGGCACGCCCTGTAGGTGGGGCTTAGAATACACCTTCCGTATCCTCTGCGTGTCATAAGAGGCGACTAAAGGAGGTAAGGGTGAGGTAACCCTGACAGAAACCTCGAGTGCTGAAGACGGAGGTTCCAGGCCGCACGGCGCACTCTAATAAACCATGGATCCACGCACTTAACGCTTATGATCATGTCGATAGTCACTTACAGGACTGGCGGTATGATCAGCGAACGAAAAGAAGAAGGAGCGTTTGGCGGAAAATGATCCAAGATGGCTGCTAAACCGCTTATCCGACATTTTCGAAAATTGCAAATTTGAGATCAGAACACCCAAAAAACTATATAAAATGAATTTCAGCCTCAAACTCCATCAAAATAAAAAATTCCAATATGGCTGCCAAACACACTATATTCTGATTGGTCCACCGCGGCCATGTTTTTTGACGAATCAACTTCTCTTGAACAAACGTTAATCGCCCTTAGTTGCTAATTATATATCACATATTTCGGCCTGACCGCTTCAGTGGTTCTGGGGTAGAAGTCCTTTTTGTGAAAACTATGTCATTCAAGATGGCCGCCGAACCATTTGGTCAATCAAGTTCCCTTGAACAAACTTGATTCAGCGCTTACCATAGATCATATTTCATGAGTTTTGAATCGATCCCTCAAATGGTTTGGGAGGAGAAGATTTTTAGACATTTCTAAAAATCGGCCGAAATCCAAGATGGTCGCCGGCCAAATTGGCCGATCGGGTTCGTTTGAACAAACTTGAATCTCTATGCCTTAAGGATGCTTCATGCCAAATATATTTGAAATCGGCCCAGTAGTTCTCGAGAAGATATTTTAAATTTCCCATTGCTTTAGTATGGGAGCTTTAGGCAGGAAAATGATCCAAGATGGCCACCAAACCATCTATCTGACAGTTTCGAAAATTGCAAATTTGAGATCAGAATACCCAAAAACCTACATAAAACCAATTTCGGCCTCTAAATCCATCAAATAAAAAAAATCCAATATGGCCGCCAAACATGCTATATTTTGATTGGCCCACGGCGGCCATGTTTTTTGATGGATCAACTTCTCTTGAACAACTTTACTGGCCTTAGTCTAATCATATCTGCCAAATTTCGGCCTGATCCCTTCAGTGGTTCTGGAGAAGTTATTTTCGCTAAAACTAGGCCAACCAAGATGGCCGCCGAACTATTTGACCAATTAAGTTCCCTTGAACAAATTTGACTGAGCTCTTGCCCTAGATCATATTTCATGAGGGGTCCTTCAATCCCTCATGCGGTTTCGGAGAAGATTTTTAAAGACATTTCTAAAAAATCTGCCAAAATCCAAGATGGCCACTGGCCTAATTGGCCAATCGGCTTCATTTGAACAAAGTTAAATCCCTATGCCCTAAGGATGCTTCCTGCCAAATATAATTGAAATTGGCCAAGCGGTTCTTGAGAAGTCGCTTAAAGGAAAAGTTGACGGATGGACGGATGGACGGATGATGGATGACGGACACACGACGGACGGTCGCCATGACATAAGCTCACTTGGTCTTTCAGGCCAGGTGAGCTAAAAATAGTCTTCTCTTGGCCTGCAAATGGACATTCCTCAAATCCTCTGCAGAGGCCAGATTTGGCCGGCTTCGGCATGAAAGGGTTAATGTTGAATATTTTTCAAGAAGATTTAACTTCTTGCCCATTTACAGGCAAATGTACAACTAGAATTTACAAAGATAGCTGCCAAATGGACATTGTTTTAAGACTAAGGCTGTTTTTCCTTGATCAGGGAAGGGTTAATAATTAAGAAAATCACTTTCTGCTTAATCAGTGTCCATTTACTGAGTAAGAATACTATGTTTGAAAAAGTATTTGGTTACTGAGCCCTGTCAAAAATAGTATTTTCTCTTGACCCATAAATGGACACTCCTCAAGGCCACTGTATATGCAGTTTCCATTGGCTTGACCAGTAAACAGTTACCATAAGATGGGTTAAAACATCCAGACGTAGTAAAGGAATAGACAACATACAGAAAAACTATCATCATGTTATGTCTTAAGAGCCATATCTTCCTATATAGGGATTCATTTCTAGCCAATGCCCCGCCCATTTCTATCTAAGCCCCGCCCAATTTGTACGCACGTTTGAATCAACTTTAACACATTGAATCTGTAATTCACAGAATCTTAATTTCAACTATACAGGTTGATTTGTTCCTCACACTTTAAGGGAAAAGACGAAGGGCATAACATTTGGGTCTGTGTCTGTCTGTCTGTCCATCCATCTGTCCCTGCACCCAAACATCCGTCCATCCAGTCAGCCAGCCGCCCGCATTCCAGCAACTTCTCATCTGATGTGACACAAGAAAGGGGTTCACCGCTAACTACGATTTCGAGACATTGGTCATGATCCAGATTTAAAAACCTGGATCCATATCGGATCAAATTCTGGATCTATAGATATCTCTGAAACTAGATCCGATTTTGCTGAAATTTTAACTCAAGGAAGACGGTTACCATACACTACGATTCCCCAACCTCGGCATGGGTCAGTGAGTAAAAGCTGGAAAAAACATGCCTGGAATAAAATCATTGGGTTAAGAGCACTGGTTAACTTAAAGGGAATCACCAGACCCTCTATACTACTGTGTATAAAATGAATCTACAGACCGTAACGTTTTCAAAAATATAATTGTAAGATCTGTGCTCAAATTAGAAATATATATCTTCGTTATTTAAATATGTGATACATTAGTTAAATTTCTATTCCCGGATGAGGCGTATGACGTCATAAGTTGAACGTTTTTCTCGCTGTCATCCAACGCTATCGCAATTAAATTGCGAATTGCGTTTTTATAAGGGGATTCTCTTCAGCTGTTTTAGGAATATATAAACTATATTTGCGGAAATGTTGAGGAATATATACTAACAGTCCTTTGTCTGATTTCTCTGATGGTGCCAATTTTGACATGAAGCTTTGATCTTGAGATAAATGAATGACGCGATAGTATAAGCAATTCAATATAATTGCCACTATTGAATCAACACTCTCACTGGGGCTACGGCAGATAATGTTATTAAAGTTTCATCTATTAATATGAGAGTTTAAATAGTTTGTACATACATCCAGTCCATCTTTAGGTACTTATGTTTTCATACTAGCCTCAAAACTTCCAGAGATTTTGCAATGTTAATGTAATTGGCAGGTATCTTCATAGAAAATGGCCATCTTAAGGTTCGGCAATTAATGTGTGAAAATAACAAATACATTCCATAAATTTGCGATAGTGTGATACACGTCTTAATCTCTTCAATCTGTACATATATAAATGATGTCGATAGCATTATCACCGATATAGATATCACTATCCAAATGCATGCACTCCTGTCTTCAGTGCCGTTATTATGGTTCTTGTCGGATGGGATTCAACCTATGACGTCATAGGTTTAATTAACTCGCAGAAAATTATGGTAACATACCGTTTTTTAACACCATTTTACTCGGACTTATATACAAATGTCGGGGAAAAGCTTTATACAGTAGCTTAAATGTGGGCTCTACAATAGAACTGCGTGTTTTATGCAAACGACGGCGACCCTTCTTGTGTTCCCCTTTAACCCTTCTCAATACTTTGACGGTCAAAGAGGCCTCTGCAGTGGTCTTGACAGATACCCATTTGTAGGCCATGAAAAAAACATTTTTTTTAATTTACCACTGGAATGACTGCCTCAGCTTGATCAATTACCCATTTGTTGGTCAAGCCGACCAAAAGCAACCTCTGTAATGGGCTTGAGAAATTTCCATTTGCATGACAACTGAAAGCTATTTTGTCAATTTTAGTAGCAAGTTTAGGCAAATATTATTCTCTGGCCTACACAAATCATGATTTTCTTGAAATATTTCTATTCATTAAAGTATTATTTGATATAAGTAGTATTTTGTCTGCTTTGAGGTGCTGTTGACACAACAGGGGTTAAATAATTGACATACCTTTGCCTGAAACTTGATCGAAGCGGCGTACAGCATGGCGGCATTCTCTACAGTAATACCATGCTTGATAAGTGCCTCGCTTTCCTTCTTCAATGTCGGCTCACAGTAAGCATTGGCCAGGTCTAACAATCCTACAATTAAGAGGTTAAAGGGGGGAATTAAAACTGTGCTAAACAACTGCAATAATGACCAGCGTAAATGTGGTCACTAAAAACAGGTGGTCTTCTAATACAGGTTGCCATATTAGCTATTAACCTTTTAATAGTCAAATTTGGACAAGAAAATCTAAATGATTGTTTATTGAATGTCTATTTACAGGCCACGATAAACTATCTTTGAAAATTTCGAGGAAATCTCACCTTATGCTATACTAACAATTCAGGTGACAGAATTTGCCACCCATAATCGATTACTGACATTTTAGCTTTTTATCATGCTGACAATGAAAGATATTCAGGCTTTAGTAAGAAGTTATTGGTTTGATTGGCATCTATCGAGTCCCTGATTCTAGGTCTCATTCACTCCATATCTAGGCTGATTTATATTTCAGTCTATTATTGGTAACTTCCCCAGTTTTACACTGGTACCCATTTATACTCCTGGGTGGAGAGGCAACAAGGAGTGAAGGCGATTATCGATGTATGTTTCAACCAATTGCTCGTCCGCCACCTGATCGCCTGACAGCAGAGCGGGATTTGAACACAGACAACCACACTAACATAACGGCCAATCATCTTCTACACAGCACTGTTACAACAAGTTTTTCCGCTTTAGTACCTAACTGTTGATACATTTCTACAGCTTATGATGGCTGTCATGATTCACTTTTCAACCAATTAGAAAAGCCCTAGCGTGTCTGCCTCGGTGTATATACGCTCAGTCAAAAAGGTGTCAGCTATACATTGGTAATACAGTATAAAAGTAATATGTCTGTCTGTGTCTGTCTTCTGTCTATGTCTGTATGTCCATTCATCTGGTCATCCATCCGTCAGTGTGATACAACATAATATTGTGACACTACTCTCTCTCTCCTTTCCTCCCTCTCTCCTTCCCTCCCTCTCACTCCCTAATACTTAGAAGAGACAAAAAATGTCCTCGATTATTGTGTAGCTTCACTACTAAACTGTTAGCTTGGTTCATTGTTTCGATATCATGTTTATGGATTGTACACATATGACACTGACCTATTGCGTCCTCGGAACTGAGGTTGACCACGTCTGTATAAAGGAACTGTAGGAATGCATAGTACACAGTGTATGTATATTGGCTTATCACAAGCGCACTGCAAGACAAGATAATAAATATGTGATCAGATTTATTAAAACTTAACTATTTGAATCGGAAAAGGCGAATTCGAAAACTCATTTACAACTTAATAAAATGAATAAATATTATGTTGAGTATTTTGAAACTGATTTGGCTGTGAGCTGGTGCTGCCCATAGCAGACAGAGATGCACAAAGGTGATTGTAATATCTCAAACATTTTCAAAACATGAGGATATTTAACCCTTACCACTCTGATATAAAAATTTAAAATTTTCAAATTAAAGTAAAAGATGAACTGATGTTTATTTTTCAAGAAATTTGGTTGCAGATGGTGCTGTCGTAGACAGCAACGATGGTGCTGTCGTAGACAGCAACATCTTCCACCAAAATTGTTGAAAAATGTACACCAGTTTCTTTGCTATTGACAGAGTAAAAGATAGAATATTGACATCAGTGTGCTAAGAGTTAAACATAACAAAGCATTGCAAGCAATACAAATCCCCTTAATTCCAAGTTTTGTCGAAATGAGATGTAAGTAAACTGTCATTACATTTGCCTGCTGTGTCTAGTTGATATATGTGCTTACCTTGGCATTTTTGCAAGGAAATGACCATTCACTTAAAAAAGTTCATTTTAAGGCCAATAGCTACAAATTAACAGAACAGGAACTTTATATCTGCGTTACTCTGACTTTATTTATATTCCAAATTTCGTTCAAATTCACTTAGACTATTATAGGGTATTGCTCAGAAATGACCAAATGACCAAAATGTTATTTTTCAAGGGCAAAGACTCTTGCAAATAATTATGAAAACTACATCCATTGAACTAATATGAAGCTATAATCAGAATTTGGTTCAAATCCCATTAGCGTAACGTCGAAACGGGTGATTTACCCAAATATATCTCTCCCTCCGTCCCTCCCTCTCTTTTTCTCACTCCAAAGTATCAGTTTGACAGAACCTTAAAAAGTTCAAACTAATATTTAGTATTATTATACAAGGTTGTTACCCTTAAATGGCTAAGCCAGCCACTAAACGGCCTCTGCAATAGTTTTAAGGAATATTCATTCACGGGCCAAGAAAAAACTACTTCTGATAATGTACACATACCACTTGAATGCTTGGTAAATTTTCAAAAATAATGTTTTCTTCGCCTGCAAATTCATTTTCATGAAAAATCTTGAACAATAACCCTTTAAAACTCATACCAGCCAAAAATGGCTTCTGCAGTGGTATTGAGAAATGTTGATTTGCAGATCAAAAGAAGACTATTTTTGAAAATTTAGCACTGGAATGACTTGCTCGATAACCGAGCCAGTCATTCCAGTGGTAAATTTTCAAAAATAGTTTTCTTATTTTAATTTTCCTATACAGCAGAATGACAATGTCGATATAACTCTGCGATTACGAATATCATTATCTAGTATGACCAATCACAATGACACCGTAATAACAGGATTAAATAAACTTAACCCTTCAATGGTGAAGCCAATCAAAACTAGCCTCACCAGTGGGCTTGAGGAATGCCGACTTGCAGGTCAAGAAGGCTATTTTGGAAAATATACCAGTCATTCTAGAGATAAATTTTTTTAAATAGTCTCTCTCTTGGCCTGCAAATGGCCATTCATTAACCCTTGCCACTCTGATATCGCTATTCTATCTTTTACAGCGTCAATATCAAAGAAACTGGTTTACATTTTTAAACAATTTTGGTGGAAGATGTTGCTGTCTACGACAGCACCATCTCCCAACAAATTTGTTGAAAAATGAACACCAGTTCATCTTTTAAATTAATTTGAAAATTTAAAGTTTTGACTCCAGTGTGGTAAGGGTTAAGATAACTTCAGAGTCTGGGTTTGGCTGGCTTCACCATGAAAGGGTTAAACTCATACTTACTTTTTACTATCCTCATCCCAATGAGACTGGAACATGGACCTAAAATGTTCACATCTGTGGACAGAATAAAATCAAACTGATGGTCATTCCATGTGTTGTTAGGACTTTATAAACAATTTGCTTTAAAGATGGCATTGCCTTAAAAGGGAAAAACTTGAACACAGAAGGGCCAGACTATGCCCAATGATACTTTTGTATAATTTACTTAACATAAAACATATTATTTGCATATTTTCAAATTTGTAAATAATTAATTTCGCTATGGAAAGTCACTTTCTTTAATTTACATGATAATCACGGAGTGGTCATCTCGAGAATGATTGATATGGTATAACGTCAACGCGATTAATCGGATAATTGAAAGTTTTTTTGTTGATGAGTGATAGCTGACAACAGCTCATTCAGAAATAACCATAGTAAATCGGATAGTTTCGTATTCAATTCAGTATATATCCATTACGTTTCAGGTTATTAATTAGAAAATCATAACACTGTATCCATTTAATGGTGAGATGGGCCAAAATACTTTCAACAATTGTCTTGAGAAATGTCAATTTGTCGGCTAAGAGAAGACGTATTTAAAAAAATTTATGGCTGGAATGACTGGCTCGGTTATCGAGCCAGTCATTCCAGTGGTAAATTTTCAAAAATAGCCAATATTAGGGTCAAAGGGTTAAAGTGCTGCTGGTCAGCTAAAGTCATGCCGCAGCAAATGTCAGAACATGAGGTCCGGACATGAAAACTAGCTTTATATCAAGCAATGGATGAATCTTATCTGTCATTCAAGTATATGACATCATAATCAATGATGTCACATACAGGCTGATGTCATCATCAAAATGCACAATGAATGACGTAGCTAAGTGTCAGGAACATTGAATAGAATAATCTGTCAGTTGTACGAATTATATGTCTTTACTATTTAATAAACATTCTGTTTAATATTTTGAAGCAAATTTGATGGGGTGCACCCAGATAAATTAGTTTCAAAATATTCTACTAAAATAGCGCAAAGCATGGGTGGAGCTTAGCTAGAGATGGGTGGGGCATAGCTAAAAGGGGATTCATCCCGTGTCTCTGACATGACAGATTATTTTAATTAATTGAAACAGCTAATTGCGACATCGCTTAACCCTTTAACACTCGTATCAGCTAAAAACGGCTTCTGCAGTGGTCTTGAGAAATGTCCATTTGCAGACCAAAAGAAGATTATTTTAAAAAAGTTTACCACTGGGATGACTGGCTCGATAACTGAGCCAGTAATTTCAGTGGTAAATTTTCAAAATCTTCCCTTTGTCTGCAAATGGTCATTTTCTATGAGAAAATTGGAATTTTCTTGAATAAATTCAAGGGTTAAATAATGAAATGTTTGCTTGATTGACAGATTAAGTTCCTCAACTGGGACAGTTGCGTTGCTGAAAGCCGTTGCTGTCTTAGACAGCAAAAACTTTCAGCAACATAATTTTTATAATAGATTCAGTTAGAACACAAGCAGGATCTGAATAATCTATGGTGATAGGTCACGATTTTACCAGAAAGATCGCCACAGTGTCCTTACCGTATTTTTAGAAGAGACTTGTGTACATGAATCTCTTTCCCATCCACTACGAACTTAACATCACTCGTTAGCTGGAAAGAAAATGAGAGAAATTCTCTTAGATGCACCCGTATCAAGGTAAGCTACAAGATTAACAAAATGATTTTAATAAGTAGTTGCTTATTTGAGACATTATTTAAACTCGTTACACGTCAAACAGGCCAAAACCTGCCTCTGCAGTTGTCCTGAAGAATGTCCATGTGCATGTCAAGAGACCTTGTTTTTAAATTGACCCTGGAACTATATAGGCTAGGTAATCTATTTATCCTGAAACTAATTTGACAGGGATCCATCGCTGTCTATTTCGAAATATCCCACAGAATGCTTATTAAATTACAAAGACATACACTTCATACACTTTCATGACGGGGCTTTCGACTTTCATGACAGAACTACATTATTATGATCGTGATTTGTGACATCACTCATATCAGCTGACAAGTGATGTACATGTAATTGAAATGACGTCAGATACTTAAGTGACAGATCAGATCTCTCCATTATCCATAAACCGGCCTCATTCTTTCATTAACCGTCTGACTGCAGATGACATATTCCAAGGGTTATATCTCTCGATATGCTAAACATTTTGAAAACACTGACTGAAAGTTGTTGATGGCATCAACAACATTGTCAAATTGTTTTCAAAATAATCAGCAAATCATGAGTTTTTGCTGATTGAAATTATATATACTTGGTGGTATCATTTACTGGCCAAGCCTAATAAGGCCGCAGCAGTGCTCTTATGAAAGGCTGATTTTGCTGACTGAGAACATATTTTTGAAAAGGTAAATTTTCTCAACAAATGTAAACAATTAAAGCATGCGTGTAATCCAGTATTATTTATTTAGACTTACTGGGTTATCAAATGACTGTGCTATATCCTCTGTTATTCTGCTGCCTTGGACCTCATCTATTAAAATATTGAGTATTATTATTATTAAATATATTATTATTAATCTGCGGTGCTCGCAGATAATTATTTTTACTCAGGATCTTTATTTTTATTTTTTTCTTGGTAACGATTTCTCAGACACATCTCCTCCTACAGTTTTCAAGTTAGCATCTTCAAACATGGCCATATTCTAGAGGCCATAGGTGTTGCTATTACTTTTATTTTGGATCCACTCAATAGTTTTCGAGATACCCACCTTTGAGTGGCCAAAAAAGTCCCATTGGAAATGTATGGGGATTTTCAAAATTTATCTTTGATGTGCTACTACAGCTAGAGTTTTCAATGGATCACTACCATATTTGCTGAGGATATTACCACTGGTCATGTGCGACCAGGCGCACCTTTTGGGGGTCAAAATGACCACAAATTTGTTTGCAGAAATGAAGTTGCGGTGGAAAAAAAATTGTTCACCTTTTTTTTTCAAAATGCCCGCCAAAATGAGTTTTGCTCCGATCGACTTGAAATTTGGTGAACTTCTAGCTCTCATATTGGCTTGACTTTAAAGTTGATTCGACCAACAGTTTTCGAGAAAATCAGCTTTTGGGTGCCACATATCCCCATAGTAAACCCATGGGAGCAATATTGGAACAGTGTTATCTCCTAAAGTTTTCTTCTGATTCTCTTCAAACCTTGCCAGATTCTAGAACATTGAGAGATCTGAAAAAATTCCATTGAAAGTTCTAATATCTCCCTCTGGGTCAAGGTCACTCACGGGTAAATCTTTCCAGTGTTTATGTTTGGCATAAGTTACCTGCCTTTCATCATGCAACTTCAAAGATCATGTTAGTAAACCCAAGTTATTTTATCTTTAGTGTCAAGGTGGCCTTTTAGTTTTAAACCTATGGCCATTTCCAGCATGGATCTTTGAGCTGTGAGTACACATAGAGTTGGTATTAGCTCATCATCAGACGTGTTCAATGGCCTTTAGAAGAGGCCTTATACTATTTCTTCATGCCCAGTCATCGCAGATTTACAGTTACTTCAGTAAATGTTCTCTAGTTATTTTTATTTTTATTCTTTATAAGATTTGTCAGATGCATCTCCTCCTACAGTTTTCAAGTTAGCATGTCCAAACTTGGCCAGATTCTAGGGCCCATAGGGCGTTGCTATCACTTTTATTTTGGATCAACCCAATAGTTTTCGAGCTACCCACCTTTGAGTAGGCGAAAAAGTCCCATAGGAAATGTTTGGGGATTTTCACTATTGATCTTTAAACAGCTACTACACCTCGAGTTTTGAGCGGATCATTACCATACCTGTTGAGGATGTTACCACTGGCAATTTGTTTCTGAACATTTTTTTTTTCAAAATGGCCACCAGACCGTTGACCCCATAATACATGGAAAAAATTCCCATAGGAAATGTATGAGGATTTCAAATGAATGTTTGAAGTGCTACTACACCTAGAGTTTTGATCGGAGCACTCCCATACTTGGGTAGGATGTTGCCACTGGTGGTTATTTAAAAAAAAAAAATTTTTTAAATAGCCGCCATGAGAAAATTTTGGGCAAAAATACCAGTTGTTTTTGGTTTTTTGCAGAAATGAACTCCTGGTGAAAAAATCTTTTTGAAATCTTTTTTTTAAATTTTTTTGGGGAAAAATGACGACTAGGACGGACCTTTTGGGGTGAGTTTTGCTCTGATCGACTTGAAATCTCATGAACTTCTAGCTCTCATATTGACTTGCTTTGGTATCAAATTTAAAGTTGATCTGACCAAGTTTTCGAGAAAATCAGCTTTTCGCTGCTACATATCCCCATAGTAAACCTATGGGAGCAATATTGTAACAGTATTATCTCCTATAGTATTCTTACGATTCTCTTCAAACCTGGCCTGATTCTAGAACATTGAGAGATCTCGAAATTTTCCAATGAAAATTTTAATACCTCCCTTTGGGACAAGGTCATTCATGGGTAAAGCTTTCCAGTTTTTTCATGTTTGGCATAAGTTACATGCCTTTCATCATGCAACTTCAAACCAGATCATGTTAGAAGACACACCTTATTTTATCTTGAGGGTCAAGGTGACCATTTAGTTTAAACCTATGGGCATTTCCAGCATGGATCTTTGAGCTGTGACTGCACATATAGTTTGTATTAGATCATCATCAGACGTGTTCAACAGCCTTAGAGGAGGCCTTATACTATTTCTTCATGGCCAGACATCGCAGATTTACAGTTACGTCAGTAAATGTTCTCTAGTTATTATTATTATTATTGGTTTGGTGTGTGCGTGTGTGCATGTGCGCGTGCGTGTGTGTGTGCGCGTGTGTGCATGTGCGTGTGCATGCGTGCGTGCGTGTGTGTGCATGTTTATCCATGCGTATGTACGTGCCTGCGTGTGTGCGCACGTGTATGCCTGAGAAAAGTGAGTGTGTGTGCATGCTTGTGTGTCTATAATTATGTACACTACATGCATGGGCTCATACTTACTGACATGATGCATTTTCCAGGTAACAGTCGGTGAGGAAAACATGGAGAACACATGATCAATATGTTTAAACCGTGTTAACATTGGCGAGGTGATTGACTGTCCCCGACATTGGCCCCACATATATATTCTCCCAGTCTGAGTCATCCCGCATGATAGATGAGAGTAGTGAGTCGCAGCAATCTCTATAAACCTGAAGAATTAAAACAAGATACATGTCAACTTGCTTCAAAGAGCCACCTTAGTTGACTACAAAAGACATCATCTACTTTGTGTCATCAACATCAACTTCAGCCATTGATAAATTGTTTGTTTATGCAAGACTAGTATCGCCATTCCTGGGTATGAAATAACGGTCGGACATCGATCATGTCCGATCAAATCTGGATGGGTAAAAAAAATTTACTGAACACAAATTTTGGAAAAAGAGAACAAGTGAACAATGTTGGTATCGCACTCAAATACGATAGATCGATCGAGCGCGCGTTTGTGCGTCATTTGCACATTTCTAAGTGAAAACGATATTTACCTTGATTACCAGTATTCGTGATCTGTCAAAACGCGTCATACCGGCAAATTCATCCTAGAGGGTGGTCTTACAATAGCTAATTGTCCCGGGAATAGTGTAAACCTTTTATACTGGCGAATTTTCTGATTTCTAATGAGGGATTAAACGAAATCTAGGATTTCTTTTTTCACGAGAGAGTTGATACTTACCTCCCTAATACTTTTGATATTGCTAAATATTGGCTTTCACTCAATAAACACTCAGATTAAAACAGTTAGGTGCCCCTACTGGGCAGGGAGTCAGAGCGTAGTCTGGCGGATGCCAGCCCCACCACCGCGCATGCGCAGACTAGCACTTCCTCTGACTAGATTATTGGCTGACACACATGCAACTATTAAGAGCCTGAAGACCGAGCCTCTGTGGGGTGGAGAGGCCGGGTCCGTATCTAGGGAGGTAAGTATCAACTCTCTCGTGAAAAAAGAAATCCTAGATTTCGTTTATTTCACTTCAAGAGTATACTTACCTCCCTAATACTTTTGATATTGCCAGAATTCGAAAGTGAATCTGGCGGGAGGGAGGCGAGGTCAAAAGACCAGCTCATCCCTATACGCTTTTCTGCGTTTAAGGCACTTAAACTTCTGAAACTGTACGAAAAACAGTCAGGATTTGACTAACCATCGGATAACACCACCGATGTATGAGAGATGACCGAATGTCATATGCGCTCCTCCCCCCCTCCTTCCTGGGAGGAAGAGTCGACTGACCTCAATGTCCTATACGCTCTCTACGTACAAGTGCCATGTACTACAGGACAGAGACGAAAAAGCTCCATTTTCGTAAACTCTCAACAATGAACCACACAAATACACAAACCATCACCATATTAATAAAGGGTAACGTGACAATACAATCAACAACGGACAACACACGAACAAGACTGACCTTGTTGAAAATGGCTGCTGACATCATCTTCCCATTGGTGAAGACTGATGCAGGCCCAAAAAAGTGGGTGTTTCCATAAATTAATTGTGAAATATATAAGCAATGAGGAAAAACCTCCTCAAAAAATATAAACCGAGTTATTTTTTCAAAATCGACAAGGCGAGAGGATTAGAGGTGTCACGGAGATAATGGTCTGTAAAACTGGACTCACAGTGCCATTGAGCCACCGACATAATATCATCCACAGGGACCCCATTAAATAGGGCAGTGGATGTCACTATGCCGCGGACACTGTGAGCCTTGGCCACGTCAACCTGCTTCCCGGTGGCGGATTTATGACAAAACTGAATGCATTCAACAATCCACCTGGAAATGGTGTCCTTAGAAGCCCGGCCATGGGGTTCAATATATGACAACCATAACGCCGACTGGTCGGTGCGCCACGCCGATGTACGTTGCTTGTACCGGAGAAGCGCCCGGACGGGACACCATGCTTTAGAATTAGGATCATATCTAGTCAAAGCAGGCAAAATAATAGGTTGACCTGGATATTTCAACGACTGATTTTTAGCCAAGAAATTAATCCTAGGTAGCAGCTTAAGGCCTTCCCCTGAAACCACAAAACGGTCATCCTCGGCTGATAAGGCATGAATTTCACTCCTACGCCTAGCCGAGGCCGCAGCAATTAAAAACACAGTCTTCAGTGTTAATAGTTTCATAGAAATGGAACTAAGTGGTTCAAAAGGTTTATCACCTAGTACTTGAAGCACTAGCGATAAACTCCAAGACGGAATCACCGGTGGATTCCTTGGTCTTAGATTGCCCATGCCTTTAATTAATACATTTAATGTATTTACTTCATCACTTCCCCTCTTAGCCAAGCAAGGAATAACAGACATTAACGCTGACTTATAATCAGCAATAGAGTTAGGCTTGAGGCTATAGGCATCATAGAGGTGACAGAAGAAATCAGCTACTACCTGAATAGATGAATCCATTGGATCAATACATCTTTTTGAGCACCATTCTGCAAATCTGTTGATTTTATAATTATATGCTCTGGAGGTTGACCCCCTCCTGGCTTTGGCCATAAACATGGCTGCTTGCTCAGAAAAGCCCTCCTTAATTCTAGATTCCTTGACAACATCCACGCAGTCAATCTGAACATTGACGGATTGTTGTGAAGGACCTTGCCCTGGAAGATAATATCGTCCATCAGAGGCAGAGGAACCGGATTGCAGACCAGAAGGTCCAGCAGATCCGTATACCATGATCGGCTTGGCCAATCTGGGGCGATCAGAAGCACTTGGCATTCCTCTTGTCTGATTTTCTGAAGAATTTTTGGAATCAGGATTGCTGGAGGGAATGCGTATGCATACATTCTCCCCCAGCTGATAGCTAACGCATCTGTTGCGAAAGCGCTTGGATCCGGAATCGGAGAGACGTACGTCGTCATCTTCGCATTCTTCTTCGTTGCGAACAAATCGATGTTGGGTTTCCCCCAATGGTCGAACAGACGATCCGCCACACATTGATTTAGTTGCCATTCCGTGGGTAAAACACTCATCCTTCGGCTCAATGAGTCTGCTAGCAGGTTTAACCTTCCCGGAATATGAACTGCTTTCAAGGTAATCTGGTGATCCAGACACCAACAAAGCAGTCTCCATGTCATCATACAGAGACTGGGCGACTTCGTTCCGCCCTGGCGGTTTATGTAAGTCACAACTGTTGAGTTGTCTGAACGAATAAGAACAATCTTGCCCTGAACTTTCTGTAAGAAATGTTCCAGGCCCAGGACTACTGCTCTTAGCTCCAGTAGATTTATATGTTTCTTTGACTGTTCCAGATTCCAAAGCCCTGATATCGTGGACTCTTCCAGGCAAGCCCCCCAGCCCTCCATCGATGCATCTGTATACACAGTCACCTGAGGGTGGGGAGGGGTCAGCATAATCCCCACCAAGAGATTCTCTGTGAGCAACCACCATTGCAGGTGGTGAATCAGAGGCGCCAACACTGACACGTTCGAGTCCAGCGAACCTGTACTCTGGGTCCATTGTGTCATGAGAAACAACTGGATCGGCCGCCTGCGTAAGGCGGCCTGAGGAATGACTGGTTCCAAAGAAACCATCAACCCCAGCATTCTCAAGTAAACCCGTGCCAGGACATGACAACTGTCGCACACTGACTGAATTAACGAGATGAGTTTCTGCACTCTCTCCTGAGTAGGATAAACATATCCCGTCTCCAGATCGAAGAACATTCCCAGGTAAACAAACCTCTGGGATGGAGTCAGCTCTGATTTCGGAAAATTTATCATCCAGCCCAAATCCGAGAGAGTTTTCAAAACAATCACCAGATTGGCCGATAAAGCTTCCTTGTCGTGTGCCTTTAACAGCCAGTCATCTATGTACGTGTGGACTGCTATGCTTCTCCTGCGGAGGTATGCTGTGATCGCAAGAACCACACGGGTGAAAACCCGAGGAGCCGTGGAAATTCCGAAGGGCAACACCCTGAATTCCCACTGTCTGCCCTGGAATGCAAATCTCAGGAAGCGACAGAAACTCCCGTGGATGGGGATGTGGAAATAAGCGTCCTTCAAATCTATCGACGCCGTCCACATCCCCCTCTCCAACCCCGCCAACACCGAGCGCACCGTTTCCATCTTGAAACTGGGCGTCTCGATGAACTTGTTCAATGGCTTGAGGTTGAGAATCGGTCTCCACCCTCCGGTGCGTTTTGTTACTAAGAACAGGGTTGAATAGAAGCCCGGACACCTTTGTGCCGGCTGAATAGCTCCCTTTTGTACGAGGGAATCTATCTCCTCCTCGATACACAACCTTTGCTCTGGATCTCTCGGAATGGGAGTCCAGACTGGCACTAGAGACAGTCGCGACGGCGGCCTGTCATCCACTCTGGATGATACCCGACGGAAAGCCATCGCAAGACTAAACGGTCCTGAGTTAACCGTTCCCACTCTTGCATGTGGTCGGCTAGCCGGCCTCCCACCGGTCCACCTAGGGACAGAGGTGGACACGAGGCATGCAAGAGCGGCACTGTCCCCGTCGCCATAAACACCGGAGTGGTTCTTACCGCGGTAACCGTCCCGTCAGGACCGATAACCACGCCCAGATCCTCGCGCGCCCCGCCCCGCCCCGCGCGCACCTCGGTGCGCGGGCGGCTGCCTGGCTGACGGCGCCTGAGGAACCTGCGCCCCCCTCGCTGCTGGCCGAATCGCACGCGGCCGAGGCCGACGCTGCGACGGTGGCTGGCCTCTGACTTGGCCAGCACCACCTCGAGCCTGCAGGGGACGATACGCAGGGGGCGCGGCGCGAACGTTAGCACGACGCAGCACCTCAAACTGCTCGCGCAGCGCCCTCTGGTTATTCACCAGGGTGACCGTCTCCTGGAGGTGTCGACATCCCTCACCTCCAAAAAGACCAGGACCCGTCATAGGCGTACGCAGTAGCCTATTGTACAGGTCCTGAGACGGGCACAGATTGTCCAGGGCAACCGTGCGTCTTGCCCGGACACTCCTGGTCACCGCCCGAGTCATACAGTCCAGCGCCAGGTTAATACCATCCTGGATGGCTCGCTGGACCGTGACCGGACTTGGCTGGCGCGATGCGGATGCCATTACTACCCCCTGTAACAGCTGGGAGACGTGGGACAGAGCGGCAATCGAAGCCCTCCCACTCCCCTCCGCATCACGCAACGCGGTATTCGCCGAACGCAACGCGTTCGAGCACAAGACCCCCGTGTCAGAACGGGAGCCTGGCCGCGCATCCTCACCCAAAGCCGCGCGGTCATCCACGCTGGGCCTGGGTACCACACCGTACCGCTGGTAATCCAGGGGCACGATGCGACAACGCCTGGCCACCTCGCGAGGGGCCTTCGCGAGACGTCCACTCGACTTAATGGACGACTCCGCCGCCTCGAACATGTCAACGACATGCTCCGCCAGCGGCAGAGAAGGCATAGCGTTAGCACTCGGTTTCCCAGCTAACCACGGTCTGTGGTCACGCTGGCTAGCCGACTGCTCCACGGGCAGATCAGGCCTAACGCTCACCAACCACTGGCAAGCGTCAGACCAATCCTCCTCCGTGGCTAACTGCGAGCGCTCTACAAGACGAGGGCCTTCGTCTTCCTCCTGAGCGCAAGCAGCAGAGCTTGACGGCGGGTACGCTGATACACCTGGCAAGCCAGGGAAAACATGCGGGCCTGACAGCCCCGGCATGACAATATCACTGGTTTGACCAGGAGCAGGCGCCGTGGCAGAGCGCGGGGTACATACCGCCCCACCACGGGCCCGGCCAGCACCAGCAACACCCTCGGCAAGCCGAGGTATGCGGTACCGCTGGCCATCAGCAGCGCCCTGGGCCACCACCTGAGCCGCGGACTCTACTCCAGGGTGAGTAAAACCGTGGAAGAAGCCGCCTGTATTCCCCGCGAGGGGTGCACAAACGTCTTCATCCATGTCCACGTCGTCAGACGGCGACCCTAGCAGGTAATCCTCATCACCCTGGTCAGAAAGATTAGACCCCGGGTCAGCAAAGAGAGCTAACCCGGGCTGACCAGGAACGGTGCCATAGGAGGTACTGGCCACCGCGGCGTGCGGATACCCCTGGACTGATAAGCAGCCCGCGGGTTCCAGCGACAACCGTCCACGGTCCCCTATCGGCGCGGCAATAAGCCTGCTGCCAGGGTCATGGAACGCCCCCTCTAATGGGGCCACCTCTGAATCGTCGAACAACGGAAGCGGTCTAAGGAAAACCGATCCAGAGGCGGGGATTACCTGCTCCGAAGCCGATGATGAGGACAGTAAATGATTTGGTCCAGGAAGCATGCCACGAAGCAACTCTGGAACCAAATCCTTTATTGTCCTCTTCATCTCTCCCAACATCTCGGTCCGGAAGGCCTCCATATCCACCGCGGACGAGGCCTTCCCCTTACCCTTCCTACTTACAACCTCTCGTTTCCGCTTCTTCTTCTTCTCCTCCTCTACCACCTTGTCCGTCGCCTGCAAGCACAAGAATTCGGACATTAACTCGCCCCCCCAGTGCTTAGATATCTCACAATTACCCGAGGGACCACAAGGGCTACATTGATAGCAAAGATGAGGCAAGAACTTATCACGCAGAAATCGTCCACAGGACGCGCAACCCGGTCCCTGAAACAGGGCAAAGGACGAGGAGTATGAGCAAACTAGTTAAGCTTAGACACTCAAACCAACTCAAAGAGAAGGAAAACGATCATAAAGATCAATATACATCAGAAACCAGCATTGCAACTTGAATTGCTGATAAATACATAGCCAGGCTGATTATGACGTCATTAATCCCGTGACAGGAAAAAATTCGATCCCAACAAAACATCCAAGTGCAAGGACGAATTGTATGCTGAATGGATACGTCGACTACACAACCATCAGATACACATAGATAACTCTTTTCTGGCAAAAATGTTAATTATCTCCCTTTGCTTACTATAATTAACATCACCACATTATCAATAACTAGATACCTGACACCTTGTATAGACAAACCATCCAACGTGACGAACCGGAGTACTCCACCACCTGCACGCCTCTTAACTCTCTCCACCTCATGGGGAAGGAATTGGATCAAGAGGGCAAAGTGAGAAGACCTTTATACTAGGCCTCCAACTCACTGAACATAAATCTTTGGTTAGATAACCTAACAGTGTTAGTAGGAAATGGAACCATGGTGGAGAGAAAACTAACTCTCTGCTGCTGTGATGCCACCACCTAGCGTCATACAGACCTGTGGACATAAACAGAAAGAGAAATTAGCCTTAGGTAGCACCGAGTTGACATAACCAACTAACCAAGGCGCTTATCACGGTAAATGCGAGTCCCGGAAACACAATACACCGGGAAGAAAAACTCGCTAATTTTACTAGAAGTCACCTGATTCAAAGGTCCTAGGTCCCCCTTTGGCGAAGTGATCCTTCCTGCCATCCTAATCAGTGACTATCACTCCAAAATAACACAACCAAGTTATGTTAAAACAGTTTAAGAGCAAGGAAAAGCTTTTGCACAAAAAAACATGTGTGATCTCTCTGCCAATAATCTAGCAAAGAGGAAGTGCTAGTCTGCGCATGCGCGGTGGTGGGGCTGGCATCCGCCAGACTACGCTCTGACTCCCTGCCCAGTAGGGGCACCTAACTGTTTTAATCTGAGTGTTTATTGAGTGAAAGCCAATATTTAGCAATATCAAAAGTATTAGGGAGGTAAGTATACTCTTGAAGTGAAAATAGACCGTGAGTGACTTGAAAATTAAGTCATACGGCGAATAAATGACAGATAAAATTGCATAGAACATCTGATAAATGATACCACTCAAAATCTTGTCATTTCGCTAGTCTGAAAATGATCGAGTCGATGCAAAATTAGCAATGGCGGATCTACAAAATCTGCCACTGCGCACGAGTTAGTGATGTGTTCTTACACACCTTCTGTCATGAGAAGAGAATTTGGTCTCGCAATTTCATTGGTTGTTGGACATAATTATATCTAGAAAGTCCAATGACATTACGTGAGAGATTTTCACAGAAGTTTGAGACGCGTTCTTTCACGCCTTCGATACTGAAGAAGCTACTTCTTCCTCGCGATTTCCTTGGTAGCTGTACATAGAAAACCAATGAAATAGCGGGCGAGTTTTCTCACAATAGAAGTGAAGAAAGCAAGTTCATAAATAATCGCACTGTAGAAGACACTTGACAACACGCGCATTACCATTATATTCGCGTTCTACAATTAACCATTTAATGGTCAAATTTGCCTACAAATTTTAATTAAAAATAGTTAATGGCCATTTGCAGGTCAAGAGATTATTTTTGAAAATTTACCACGGGAATGACTGTCTCAGTTACTGAATAAGCCATTTCAATGGAAAATTTCAAAAATAATCTCTTGACCTGCAAGTGAACATTTATCAGGAAAACTATCACAAGCCTTCTTTGACTAATGTGTTCTAAAGTGAAATTTAAAAAAAATTTAATTGTACATGACTGTGACAGCAGTTGATGTGTTGCTAAAATGGCATCTGAGCGAAAAGTGCCCAAAGGGGCAACCCTTGCTAAATGGAGGACCGAGTATAAGTGGTTAAGTCCTCATTTTCTGGGTCCTACAGTTGACTATGAAATTGTTCTATCTTTATGCATTTTCTCCTGAAAATGTCTTAGTCTATTTGACTTTTTCAGGACAAAATGGGTAAAAATAGAACAATTTCACAGCCAACTGAAAACCTATATTTTTCTCCAGAAATGCAGGAGATGGCCTCTGAGAGCATCTAGATTTAAAAATTTTCCGGGGGAGGACCCCCGGACCCCCCGTCAGGTTAGTCAACTTCCGCTTTTTTGTCAGATCAAATTGACTCTCCTTATTTCAGACCCTGCCATTCACACACACACACACACACACACACACACACACACCACACACACACCACACACACACACATGCTGTACCCACTCAATGAGGGAGCAGCAGGCCAATGATCATCCCCGTTTTTTGTGACAAAATGTGGCAGAGAGTATTTCTATTCGCACTGAACAGGATCTGTCTCCATCGCAGGAAACTACCACAGGTTTGTACTGGTACCCATTTATACTCATGTACAGAGAGGTAGCTATGCGGGAAGGAGATTGCCCAATTTCCAGTGATCATCAGACAGCCGAGCAATGAAGGCATCTATTTCTCACTCAGATAACTCCCTAAGAAAGCATCATATTTGGGGGGGGGGGGCGGTTGCTTGTCTATCTCTCTCCAGGACTGTTTCTCAGCAACTACTGATCTGGCCTAATGTTTTAACACAAGGATGTATAGACTCCCTCAGCATTGGTCCTAACCAAAAAACAAGTTCTAACAATATGAAGAAAAGTTGAAACCATATCCACCTTATTTTTTTTCTCCTAGTCGATATTGTGAAAACAGGAATAGTATATCTGTTAAATTTTGTTTCAATTAGTGATTCTCATAAGGGTGCTTTTGAGGTTATATATTCCCATTTAAATACAGCTAGTGACCCTAAACATTTTCGGAAGGGGTCCCAGTGATCCATGAAAATTTATGTGTGATTGTTAAATATTGGTTGGCATTATATGTCCTTTCCAGAGTGGGACCAATAAATTCTAGTTTGGGGTGTCCAGATTTCAGAGTATGGGTTCAATGGAAGGGATGACAAAAAAAATCAAGTGTCATGTTAGCCTTATAATGGTCAGATTTGATTAAACAAAGCCAAAGTATTTGGTCTTCAATGTCCATTTCCAGCCCAAGAGAAGACTATCGTTGGAAATTTATGACTGGAATGACTAGCTCGGTTACTTATCCAGTCATTCCTGTTGTAAATTTTCAAAAAAGTCTTCTCTTAGCCTGCAAAAGGTCATTACTCAAGATCAATGCAGAGGTCAGTTTTGGCCAGCTTGATCATTAAAGGGTTAAACACTCATTTCAATCTAACAAATGCCAAAATGTGCCACCATTGTTGACTAACACACCAACAGATACATTGTCATTGCAAAAGCTTATCCAGCAAGAAAGCTAATGCCTGATAGATCTCTGCACCATGTATGTACATGTATTAGTAATTCTTTCATGGTTAAGCCGGCCTCTGCAGCAGTCTTGAAGACTGTCCCTCAGCAGGCTCAGAAGACTATTTTGAAAATTCACTACTTGAATGACTGGCTCGGTAACCGAGCCAGTCATACCAGTGGTAAATTTTCAAAAATAGTCTTCTCTTGGCCTGCAAGAAGACATTCAATAAGAAAATATTTTGATTTCTTGAATAAATTTAGCCATTAAAGGGTTAGGTTACAGTATTCTATTGGCCGTATTTTTAGCTAAGTAATTCCACTATCGTTTGAAATGATGTTGATTGCATCAGTAAATTGCATAGAATACCTCCAGATATTGTAAAATAATAAAGCCAATGAAAAACTGTAGCCAAATCTTTAACCCCAGCGATGTTGCAAATAGGAAAGATTACCAAAACATGATGTAGTGAATGTGCGAATGATGTAGCTTGCATCTTTGCTTTGTAGAGAACATCTTTGTCAAGTTTTATTGTAATCCAGAGGTGGTGAAAGACAGCAATGAAAAACTTTAACAAAATTGGACATTGACACGACGCCGATACCGTAGATACCAACGCCGGAAGCGGTACAACCCCATAGTCTCGCTTCCTGTACAGGATAAGACAAAAACTACTCATCATAAAATATATAATAATACCTTTCATCTGTGCCGATTTTATGAGGTGTTACTAGATTTGCTTTATTTCCAGATCCTAGTTGTCCGTATGAATTAGCTCCCCAGGAGAACAGACTTCCTTCATCCGATAGCGCCAAGGTGTGCGCATAACCACATACAACCTGACAATCAACACACAGTAAAATAATCATACATGTGACGTCCCTGAATTTCTCAATATGATCTCAGAATCCTTGCACCGATACATCTGCTCAAGAGGCCACCTTCCTTGTGGTTAACCGTTTAACCCTCAGATTTGTTCAAGAAAATTTGAATCTTCTTATAGAAGATGTCCATTTGCAGACCAAGAGAAGACTATTTTTGAAAATTAATAAATCGAGCCAGTCATTCCAGTGGTCAATTTTCTAAAATAGTCTTCTCTTGGTCTGCAAATGAGTGTTAAATGGTTAAACTAGACGCATGCGCCTATGCATATTAAGCTTTCAGGGTATTTTAGTCTTTAGGCCTCAGTCACACAACTTCAATATCAGAATTTGCTCGAACGTATGATTAGCCAAAATAAGCTATCTCTTCCACTCACAATAAGATAAATTTGTCAAATCAAACACAATTGAAACACAAATTGGACTTACTAATGCTAGCGATTAATCGTTTAACACTGATATCCAAGTCCAAGACATATGCAAAATTTTGAGTGGTCCACAGCACAATACTTTTCCCCAAATTGATGTCTTTAACCCATTAAAGCTTTGAATTTACTCAAGAAAATTTCAATTTTTTTTCAAAGAAAATGTCAATTTGCAGACCAAGAGAAGACTATTTTTGAAAACCTATCACTGGACTGACTGGCTGATATCAGTATTAAAGTGTAATGGATGAGTTTCAGCCAAGCCATTCAGCAGTTTCGGAGAAGGGGTTTTCATGCAAAATGATGTCATCACCATGGCTGCCAAACCAATTGCCTATTAGCTTCTTTTGAACAAATCTAAATCTATATGTCCTAAATAAATAAAATTCCCAAATTTGACATCAGTCGGCAAAGTAGTTTTAGAGATTTAAAAAAATGTTTTTAATTCAGCCAAATCAACCAATCAGCTTCATTTGAACAAACTTGGCTCCCTAGGTGTAAACTGTAAAGGATGCTCCCTACCAAATCTCATTGAATCAACCTACAATGTAGTGATGCGTAGGACAGTGTTTGAAGCTTCCCATTCTCTTCCTATCTGAATTTTGACATTTCTATTCCCGCAAATTTTGATTGGTCAGCAGTTTTAGTATATAAACTCCAGTAACTATTTGACCCAGACAATGCCAGACACCGATACAACAAAGCTGTTAACCATTTAATGGTCCAAACCTGCCTCTGTAGTACTCTTGTGGAATGTCCATTTACTGGTCAAGAGAACACAATTTTTTAAAGTTTACCACTGGAATGACTGGCTCGATAACCGAACCAGTCATTCCAGTGATAGATTTTCAAAAATTGTATTCTCTTAGCCTGTAAATGGACATTCAATAGGCAGATAATAAAATTTTCTTGACCAAATTTTACCATTAAAGGGTTAATTAGTGTCTGAATTGCACATGTGTTCTGTTAAATATCTAACGTTAATTTCATGGGAAGCCATTGCAAGACAGCAACAGCGTCTATTCAAATGAGTTTCAAAACATCTAACAACTTACGAGATCTATGGTATCTTTGCAATTGAGTTTAAGAGTATTATGAACATATCTTATCACTACAAAATGACAGTACAGTGGATCCCCATTTACCAAAGAAACCATACATGTGGGTACTAAGAGCAATATTCACGAGACCTTTAAGTGATCATGATGGGTGGTGTGGTATGTGTGGAACTGTTCGGTGTATTTCCCGTTGTCCTGCAGTAGAATAACCATACCTGTGTGATGATGATCCCTGACAATGACTGTACTTTGGAAGGGTTCAGTTGGTTCACATTATTGCCCAAGCCCAATTGACCATTGCCATTGTATCCCCAGCCATATAGCTGAAAGATATGAGGTAAATAAGATATTTAGATATAATGAACAAATTCAAACATAGTACGAACGACAATCATAAATTGCTGAAATCTATGACACCCCCCCCCATCACCAATTCACAATTGATCAATGTAGCTGGAAGATTGTCTAACAATGAAGTGCCACAGGCAATTGATACAGCATATTGTGTTGGACTTCATACTTATTTATGTATGCAAGTATGTACTACACTGATGACATTCACTCAGCCATAAGACTTATTATTGCAATTAAAAATAATCATAATTTCCTTAATTGGGTCCCTATGACCTTTGGCCTTTCAACCTCACAATTAATAGGGTGCTTCAGACAGCCAATGGGAACGCACAGGACAACGTTCGTGAAGAGCCCTTCTGTTTAACTTGTGTTGTACCAGCAAGAAATAGAACCATATTCCCTTAATTGGGTCACTATGGCCTTGACCTTTAAGCTTTTGAGAGCAAAATCAATAGGGTTACTTGGGACCAAATTTTTTGATAACAGCTTTAGCACAAGTTGAGTTATCGCACGGAAATGAATTTCATTTCTGGATGAACGAATAAACTAATGGACAAACAGATGGAAAAAACAAATGGTCTATACCCTCCTATATCTGAATGGGAGCGTGACTAGATTTGATCTTGCATATATATTTTGTTGAATATTTTGAAACTAATTTAGCTAGAAGCTATTGCTGGTAAGGCAACAACAGCTTCAAATTAGTTTCAAAATATTTCAAGATAAATAATACCTACCTCTCCATCTTCCATCAGTGCCATCGATGAAGTCTGCCCACATGCAATTGATACAGCTTTCTGACCACCTGCAATAATAATAATAATAATAATAATAATAATAATAATAATAATAATAGAAAATTATAATCACGCGTCCCCTCATTTCTAAGACCAAAACTTTATTTGAAACAACCTTATTTTTAGATGAGGTCATCAACTAAAAGTTTAAATTCTCAATATTTATATTGTCTTTCATGTCCCTTATGAATTGTATTGTCTATGATGTCCATTATGAAATAGTGCTCTGCACCCTATGTCTCTCTGTCAGTGAACTTGCGGGTGTGATCATACGTATATTATACATGCATTCAAACCATACATAATGCCTGTCTTACCAATGATAGCGCTGACCTTTCTCGGCGTGGGCTGGTTACTGTTGGAACCTGAGCCAATCTGTCCACAATTATTTTGGCCCCATGCATAAATCTGAAAGGTGGTTAGAAGCAAACAAGACGGTTATGCTTTATCACATAAATATGCTAAATGAATGCCTAAATAAACAAATAAATAAATGGCTGCCACGGAATAATTTATTACAATTTATCAATTTAATGTGCAAGCCGGCACAAGATGACTTATGTTGAATTGTTGTCTTGATAAAATGCCATTTTGCATGCCAAGTCTATTTTTGACAATTACAAATTGAATGGCTGGCTCGATACTCATGCCAGTCATAAAACAGCATACTCATGACCTACAAATGGACAGTACCTAATTAGACTGGAGATCAAGCAAATCCCAATATCATTATAGACTTGGCCAATCTGGAACGATCAGAAATAGTTGCCATTCCTCCTGTTTGATTTTCTGGAGTACACCTATGGAATTACAGTAATTGCATATAAGTGCATGCATACACTCCTACCCAACTCAAACCAACACCTCCACTGTGTGAAGGCCTGGGATCCAGAATCGTAAACATGTAAGTAACCATGTTTGCATTCTCTTTGGGTGCGAATAAATCTATGGTGGGTTTTCCCCAATGACTAAACAGCCTCTCGGTTACAGAATGATTCAGCTGCCATTACGTTGTACATTTTTTGTATGACAAATCAATAGCCGCTTCAGTGAGTCAGCCAGGATGTTAACGCATCCGAGTATGTGTGCCGCTCTCCTTGCACCAGCGCACAAACTTCCATGTGATCATGTACAATTCCGGTGATTTTATTTCACTGTGACAGTTAAAAAACACACCACTGTCAAATTGCACGATCTGAACAGTACTACATATATCTTGTTCTTGATCCAATTTAGAAAATATTTTAAATGTTCATATGGCAGCAACATCTATCAGGCAAATTACTTTCAAAATATTCAGTAGAATTTTTTATTAACACTTTCATGTCAAAGCTGCCCAACGGTCTTGCAGTGATCTTGAGGAATGTCCATTTGCAAGACGAAAGAAGACTACTTTTAAAAAAATTTTCAATTGAATGACTGACTCGGTAATTGAGCCAGTCATTCCGGTAGTAAATTTGTTTAGATTTTCTTAAATAGGCCTGCAAATGGACATTTAACCCTTACCACTCTGGTGTCAAAACTTTCAATTTTCAAATTAAATTAAACAAGAGGCCCAGGGGCCTGTGTCGATCACCTGCAGCATTATGTATTTTTGTCACAATTGTTGGTGGGTGGTTTAGGAGTAGTCTTCTAAATGAGTTTGTGGACATTACTGCAAGTTCAAGATGCCCACCAAACACGCTACATTTTGATTGGTTCACTGCAGCCATGTTTCTGATGTAGCGCCTTCCCTTGAAAAAACTTTAATGGCACTCAGTGCCTAATCAAATCTCCCAAATTTCGGCTCAATCCGCTCAGTGGTTCTGGAGTCATTTTGGCAAAAATTAGGTTATCCAAGATGGCCACCAAACCATTTGGCCAATCAAGTTCCCTTGAAACAAACTTGGTGCAGCTCTTGCCCTAGATGATATTTCATGCATTTTGAATTGATACCCAAGTGGTTTTTAAAAAAGATTTTTAAAGACATTTCAAAGCGGCCAGTTTTTTTGATGGATCAACTTCTCTTGAACAAACTTTAATGGACCTTACTTAGTCCATAATCATATATCACAAATTTCGGCCTGATCGCTTCAGCAGTTCTGGGGAAGTTGTTTTTGCAAAAATTAGGTCATCCAAGATGGCCACTGAACCATTTAGTCAATCAAGTTCCCTTGAACAAACTTGCGTCAGCTCTTACCATAGATTATATCCCATGAGGTCTGAATTGATCCCTCAAACGGTTTTGGAGAAGATTTTTAGACATTTCTAAAAATCAGCTGAAATCCAAGATGGCCACCGGCCAAATTGGCCGATCGGCTTCGTTTGAACAAAATGGAATCTCTATGCCCTAAGGATGCTTCCTGCCAAATATAATTGAAATTGGTCCAGAAGTTCTCGAGAAGACATTTTAAATTTCCCATTGCTTTAGTATGGGAGCTTTTGGAGGGAAAATGATCCAAGATGGCCCCCAAACCGTATATCCGACAGTTTTGAAAATTGCAAATTTGAGATCAGAATACCCAAAAACCCATATGAAACCAATTTCGGCCTCAAAATCCATCAAATAAAAAAATCCAATATGGCTGCCAAACACGCTATATTTTGATTGACCCACTGTGGCCATGTTTTTTTATGCATTAACTTCTCTTGAACAAACATTAATGGCCCTTAGTCCCTAATCATATATCACAAACTTCGACCTGATCGCTTCAGCGGTTCTGTGAAGAAATAATTTTTGCGAAAACTAGGTCATCCAAGATGACTACTGAACCATTTGGTCAATCAGGTTCCCTTGAACAACTTGATTCAGCTCTTACCCTAGATCATATTTTGTGAGTTCTGAATCGATCCCTCAAACGGTTTTGGAGAAGAAGATTTTTAAAGACATTTCTAAAAATCAGCCGAAATCCAAGATGGCCATCGACCAAATTGGCCGAACGGGTTTGTTTGAACAAATTTGATTCTCTATGCCTGAAGGATGCTTCCTGCCAAATATAATTGAAATCGGCTCAGTAGTTCTCGAAAAGACATTTTAAATTTCCCATTGCTTTAGTATGGGAGCTTTAGGCGGGAAAATGATCCTAGATGGCCGCCAACCCATTTATCCGATAGTTTTAAAAATTGCAAATTTCAAATCAGAATACCCAAAAGCCTACATAAAAACAATTTCAGCCTCAAAGTCCATCAAATAAAAAAACCTAATATGGTCGCCAAACATGCTATATTTTGATTGGCCCACAGTGGCCATGTTTTTATACGGATCAACTTCTCTTGAACAAACGTTACTGGCCCTTAGTCCCTAATCATATCTGCCAAATTTTGGCCTGATCCCTTTAGCAGTTCTGGAGAACTAATTTTCGCTAAAACTAGGTCAACCAATATGGCCGCCGGACCATTTGACCAATCAAGTTCCCCTGAACAAACTTATTTGAGCTCTTGCCCTGGATCATATTTCATATTGGCCGATCGGCTTCGTTTGAACAAACTCGGATCCCTATGCCCTAAGGATGCTTCCTGCCAAATATAATTGAAATTGTCCCAGCGGTTCTTGAGACGTCATTTTAAATGAAAAGTCGATGGACAGACGGCCGGATGACGGACACACGATGGACGGTCCCCAAGACATAAGCCCACTTGGACTTTCAGGCCAGGTGAGCTAAAAATGAACTGGTGTTTTTCAACAAATTTGGTGGGAGATGGTGCTGTCATAGACAGCAACATCTTCCACCAAAATTGTTGAAATATGTACACCAGTTTCTGTGATACTGACGCAGTAAAAGATAGAATATTGACATCAGTGTGCTAAGGATTAATAAGAAAATATTTTAATTTTCTTAACCAAATTTAGCAAATAAGAACATTAAATTGTAAATTCACCAAAGAAATACAATTCAGGCACTTTCATGACGGACTATTGCCACGTTTGTGACGGACCTATGTCATTTTGATTGGGCCAGTTTCAAGAAGGGTATTTATGTAAAGTAGAGGCTGGAAGTAAATAGTTGTGCTTTGTGACAGAGCTTACATGTACCTTTGTGAAAGTATTCCCCAGGTGACACAAAACAACAGTATCTCCAACAAACAAGATATAGACATGTCTGTTAACTGTCTCGCTGATGCAAGTCGCCGGACAATAATTTCAATGGGCAATAACTATGGATATGCTGAATAGTTTGAAAAAGAATTTTACTGAAAGTTGTTGCGGGCTTACTTACCAAAGATTTTCAGTCAAAAGGTTTTCAAAATATGCAACATATCCAGAGTTAAATAGGAAAATATATTCCGCAGAAATTCAGCAGGCAGACAGTCAAATTCACCAAAAAGACATCTGGATCGAAACATAATAGTATTTGTAATTACCTCCCCTTCCACAGAAAGCGCTAAAGAATGGTGACTGCCACACGCAATCTGCATTATTTTCTTGTCATTTAGGTTTGAGGATACTGGAACTGGTACATAACCCTGATTGGCGTGTCCATTACCTAGCTGACAGTAACCATTATGACCCCAGCTGAAGATATCTCCATCTGTAATGAGACAGGCCATGTCATGTTAGACGAGAATAGAAGCATTCATATCTAGCTATGCCCAGCCTATTTTCAGCTAAGATCCACCCACTTTTTTACATGTGGTACAACTGATTTGATGCTTTGGAACCTGAAATCCTAGAATCTAAATTTCAAGATAACTATACATGTAGACGTAAGCTGTTGAATACTTTAAAACTAATTTGACTGGTGCTTTGACAGTAACAACTCCAAGTCAAAGTAGTTTCAAAATATTGAACAGAATTATAATTAAATTGTGAATTCAATAGCATACAATTCATACGCTTTAATGATGAACTTTTCAATTTTCATGACAGATTTATGTCGTTTTGATTGTGGCACCAGCTAACATGTGACGGATTTGACTATGACATCAAATACTTGAGTGTCAGAGCAGATCTATCTATTACAATATCAAAACAATGCAGAAACAAACAGGACAATAGACAGCTTTGTATAATAATTCCTTGAATTAACTCTTTATTTTGACCACGCTGGCCAAAATGGGTTCGGCAGTGGCCTTGAGAAATGTCCATTTGCAGACCAAGGTACGACTATTTTTGAAAATTTAGCACTGGAATTCCTGGCCCGTGATAACCAAGTTAATCATTGCAGGTTAAAATAAGTCTTCTCTTAGCTTGCAAATGGACTTTTAATTTAGCTTTTCTGTACTAATACTGACCAGTAAAGAGCTTTCCAAAATCCTGCTTACTTACATGTAAATAAAGGCAATCAATTGTAACGATCCATAGTTAACTTTAACAAGAGGCCCAAGGGCCTTAATGCTCACCTGGACCAGTAGCATTTTATCGAAAGCATTTGAACAGACATAATACTTTAAATTCAGCAGAAACAAGGCATAAAATCCAAAATCAGAATTCAGTAAAAATTATATTTAGTGGGAAATTACTGATGGACACTGACCACACAATCAGATTGAACCTTAGATTTTGATTGGTCCATGACCACCATGTTATATCAAGGAACAAATTCTCTTGAACAAGCTTTAATCACCATTAGGTATCGATGAAATTAAATGTAATGAGCTTCAGCTTGCTCCGTACAGCAATTCCTGAGATGTTAGTTTCTAGAACAAGACAGTCACCGGAACAAGCAGTTAATGAGGAGTACTGTTGTAAATGATTTCCTGCCATTTTTTTGGAAAATCCATCATAGCTACCATAAAAGAAGGAAGCAGTCAAATTTTGTACACCAATTCTGAAGCGTACAATCCTAGGGTCCATCCTTCCAGCTAAGTTTGGCTTAAATTGGCCAAGCAGTTAATGAGGAGTAGCCTTTTAACTGATTTCCCAAAATTTTCAGAAAATCCAAGATGGCCACCAGAAAAAGATGACCAATCAAAATTCTGTATACATGTTCTGAAGCATACCACTCTATGGTTTTTCCAGTGGAGGTTGCTTGACATCGACCAAGTGGTTAATGACGAGTAGGCTTTTAACTGATTTCCAGAAATCTTTGGAAAATCCAAGATAGCCGCCGGAAGAATTAACCAATCAAAATTCTGTATACATGTTCTGAAACCTACCACCATAGTATCCTTCCAGTCAAGACTGGTCGAAATTGCACAAGCAGTTAATGGGGAGTAGTGTATTAAACGACTTCCTGCCATTTTTCAGAAAATTCAAGCTGGCCATTGAAAAAATAAACCAATTAAAATTCTGTCGATTCCGCATCATCTGCTGTTTACGAGAATATTGACAAAAATCATGAGTTTTTGCATTAGAAAGCCTTTTTTCACTGAAAACTTTGACCTATATAGGTCAATCCTTCAAAAGTACATCTGCATATCATAACTATAGCATATATACCAAGTCTCATTAAATTATTTTAACCGATTTTCTACGTTATGGTGTTTATGAGGAAATTGACAAATATCGTGTTTTTGCATTAAAAAATACCATTTTCACCCAAAATATTGAACCTATAAAAGTGAATCCTTCAAAAGGCACATCTAGCCATCATAAAGAAGCCACCTGCCAAGGTTCATTAAATTATGTTAAGCGATTCTGTATGATATGGTGTTTACGAGGAAATTGACAAAAATCATGAGTTTTTGCATTAAAAAGACCATTCTCACCCAAAATCTTGGAGCTATAAATGTGAATTCTTCAAAAGGCACATCTGCATATCATAACTGAGGCATACACCGAGTCTCATTAAAAAATCTTAAGCGATTTTTTATGATATGCTGCTTATGAGATATTGTGGACGGGCTGACACATACACACACAGTGATTACCATAGGGCTTCCGGACCTTCCGCCGTGGGGATCTAATACAGTTTATAGTCACAAGCTGTGAATTTTGTTATTAACAATTTTTATAAAGCTCTTCCAAACCATCAGGCATGGCAGGTAAGAAGTCCCACTGCTTCCTTAAAACTTAACGTTTTAAACTTTATCGATCAAAATCAACACATTCGTAGTGTTGCAAGAAATATTCCATTGAATATTTTGAAACTAATTTTACTAGGCTCATCCTGTTAAATTGGGTTAAAAATATTCAACAACTTTGCTGCAATTCCTTGTGACTAAGACACTAGAATTTCAGGTGTTAAGAAACATTACAAATGCTGACTATATTTTGAGATTTATTTGACCAGAAGCCGTTGCTGCTTAATGTAACACCAGCTTCCAGGGAAATTAATTTCAAAATATTCTCCTTCCACACCTTCTCCAGCAATATACAAAATAATAATACTTGGAAAAATTTCATGTAGTTGAAAGGGTACAAACAATTTGAAAACTGCCTACATCTACAATCCGTACCTTCTGTCCTAGCTAAGACGTGTGGTCCACTGCCATACACCAATTCCACCAGTCTCCGCCTACATAAGGGTTCAACAATGCGTGGATCAAAACTGTTATGCACATCACCTGAAAATGAAACCAAAAACACTAAATTATCAGTTATCATTCTAACATTGAGAAAAGTGTACCACAAGGACCTTACAGTTCAGCTCATAAATATTTTAACATGTTTCTTATAAAAACTTAAACATATTTGTTACTACAATTTTGAATTCGAGGTAGGTAATGTTATGTTAAATATTTTGACCATAATTAAACTGGAAAACATGTCTTCCAATCCAATTATGTTAAAAGTATTCAAAATATTCAAAAGTATGTTTAATTTTGTTTTGGAAAGTAACATATTAAGTTATTTCTGAATGGGACTGTAGTTTATACCCATCCAAATTTGGACACATACTGAATATGAGTTGAGACAGTAAACTCAAAATGTACAATGACCATCCAACCTACAGTAGTTGAAAATTTTCCATTGGAATCACTGGCTCTATAACCGAGCCAGTAATTCCAGTAATAAACTTTCAAAAATAATCATCTCTTGGCCTATAAATGGTGAGTCACTAACCAAAAGCATCAATTTTCGTGACCAGTCTTGACCATTAAGTGGCTAATGTAAGAAGCCCTCCAATACCCAGATGCCATGCTGTGCTAACCCTAAAGAAATGACAAATTCTTTATGATGTAAGGAATATCCCGAATATTTTGACACTTTTGGCAGTGTCATATATTCCAATTGAATTAGTTTCAAGATATTCAACAGCTTCCAAGCTTTCCATGTGCATGTCTTGAAATTCAGATACTGGAATTTCAAGGGTCAACGCATTGATTATAATGTTTACATTTTAACAGCACACCTCAGAAAAAAGTTAAAATGTCTCCAGAAACATGTCAGTTAGTCGAATTTTAAACATGATGTGAGAATGGAGGATTAGTTGCTTTGTCAATCACATGACATCATAATCAACTATGTGACGTGTAGGGAGATGTCATAACCACTTCCACGTACGTGTACATTATGAATGATGTAGATAAGTTCATCATGAACGCTTAATTGATGACGGACTAAGCATTGTTGCATGAATTGTATGCCTTTACTGTTTAATAAACATGCAGTTGAATATTTTGAAACAATTTGACTGTTTAAAATATTCAACCGCGTACCTGTATAAATTTCTGCAGATTGGTAGTCAGGGAGTGATCGATCCCAACATGGGTAAAGTGTGGGTGGAGCTTAGGTAAATATGGGCGGGTCATAGCTAAAACAGGATTCCTCCATTGTCCTGTACAAGAATATTTTTAACATAATTTGATTGGAAGCCAGTGCTATCTTACGCAACAATGTTTTCTGGCAATTATATTCAAAATATCCAACAGTTCATTTTATTTTTTAAACATGTTAATTTATTTCCGGGCTGTACTGTATATCTGTATACATACCTAGACCTAAGCAGCTGCTGCAGTTGGATCCCATAGCGTAGACATCGTCATCATGTGTAATAAATATGGCCTCATTACCGGAATTACCGAACACACAGAAACAACGAATAGTTGCGATAATATCCGGCTCCAAAATACTGAATATCGGCCACTTCTCAACAAAATCGTACATGGCCTGCATTTATTCCACGTTCAATGTATTCATGAATACAATTTGGAGCAGACAACTACATGTAGTATGCCTTATGGATAAGTGATGTGATTCAGACATACACGTTTTTCAACACCAAATCTCTGGAATGTATAACAATATGTTCTCTTTGTAAATAAAATCATATATCACATCAGCTGTGTTGGAATGTCTCACATTTCTCTCAAGATCCTGCCTAATATCTCTGCAATTGTTTTCATTTATACAACCTGAAAAATAATAATACAGTTTAACCCTTTAATGGTCAAGCGGCCAAAACCAGCCTCTAAATTGGTCTTGAGCAAAGTCCATTTGCAGGTCAAGAGAGGACTATTTTTTTTAATTCACCACTGAATGCCTGGCTCAATAACCGAGCCAGGCATTCTAGCGGTAAATTTGAAAAAATAGTCCTCCCTTGGCCTGCAAATGGACATTCAATCAACAAATATTTGGGTTTTCTTGACCAAATTTGACCATTAAAGGATTAATGAAACTCGGCTGACATAATAGAGAAAAGGAAAATAAACTTTGCCAGGGGACATAACTCTGGCTAACATGGATCAAATTTATATACACTGAAAAAGAATTACAAATGTACCACCGATATCTTAAAGATTCTTCAAGATCTGACCCACGAAATGGATGGAAGGAAAGATGACGCCCACCATCCCAATATATGACCTCACTTAAGAGTGGAAACGAGCACATAAATTTTGACCAACTTATACTCGTTACTTGTGACTTCCCGCTAGAAATATTAAAACAGAGGCAGCGAGCCATACATGTATGTTGAGCCTTCGAGACATTTCTGAAAAACTTTAAGATTTTACCCACAGCACAGCTCAGAAATAACTTAAACTGAAATGTTTCCAATATAAAATAAAACATAGTTTGGTAAATATTTTGAACTAAGCCAGAAATGTATTCCAATCCCTATTAGGTACAAAATTTATTCAACGAAAGATTTCTTACATCATATTCAAAATTTCACTAACTAACATTTCTAGTTACATGTCCTGTCCATTGTTAGATAATAGTCCAGTAAAACTACAAATTAACCTAGAACAAATTGCAACAGAATTTATTTCTTTTCTGCGGCATTCATGGGACTGCCAGGTGTCCTCCAAAATCCCTCGATGGGAAAGTGGGTAAATTCGCATATTTAGCTACCGCCATTATCCGAATAATGAAACTTCCCATACCTGCTTCATTCCGCAAATAAACGAAGTAGAAATGTTGTCTAAGCTCTGAATTTCATGGTCACGGAAGACAGTAAGCAATTGGCAATATTGCCTTGAACCACTTGTACAAATTCTCCAAACCACAGATTAAATATGGTTGTATGCACAGGGATGGGGTAATTTAAAAAAATTATATTTAAAGTAAGTTTAATTTTGTTTTTCGCTTTTAAAATTTTATCTAAAATAAATTGCATTTTAATTTTCACTTTTATCTCACAATTTGAATAAATTTCTATACAATTCAATCAGAATATGGACATGGATTTAGATACATGCGTTATTTGTAACCAGAGCCTAGAAAATGGCTCACAAACTGTTAAGCTTCGAGTTAAAGGCTGTGACGGTATTAACAATGCTAGCAGAGCCCGTGAAAGCGATGTCATAGCTGAAGTAGGACAGAGGGTTCATGTAAAATGTCGACGGGAGTTCATTGATCCCAAGCGGATTGCCCGTGACGCAGAGAAAATTGAACAATCTCCGCCACCCATGCGAACACTCCGTTCAGAAAGTCCAACATTCAATTTTAGTGAACATTGTTTGCTATGCGGATACCCTGCAAAAATTCAAGACAGAAAGAAACGTGGCTATGATATTTATCCAGTAAGTACTCATGACTTTCAATGTAGTATCGCCGAGGCCTGTGAGCAGAGAAAAGACGAATGGGGCAAACTTGTAGCTGGGCGGCTTGCCTTCACGCCAGATTTATGCGTTGTCAATGCAGTATACCATCAAAGCTGCAGCGTAAATTTTCGAACCATGAAAAATATCCCTCAGCTGCACTCATCTTGCTCATCCCAAAAACATGGAAGGCCAGAAAACTTGGACAGAGTAAGAGCATTTAGTGCGACAATGGCATTTCTGGAAAATAATGATGATGAGCAGCTGACCCTGCACGACCTCGTTAATAAAATGCAAGAGTATCTCGATGATAAAGAGAATAAAGCATGCAGTACAAAATACATGCAGGATAAAATAAAAGATAATTATGGCGATGAAATATTTATTAGCACTGTGAATGGTAAGCCAAACGTTGTTACCTTTCGTTCTAAAGCATCTACTATTTTGACTGACTTCTATAAGGAACAGAAGAGAAAGGATTCCAAATCAGAGAGCATGCTAATCATCCAGACAGCTGCCAAACTGCTTAGACACGATATTAAGTTAATTGATTCATGCACATCATCTGAAAGCTATCCATCAAGGGAGCAAATGAGCGACCCAGTAAAGGCATTGAATTATTTACCAGAGACACTGCGGGAATTATTGCGGATTTTGTTTACTGGAAAAGACACAGAAATGAAACAGGCATCAGTTGGACAGGCTATTATGCAAGGAACTCGTCCTAGAGTTATTTTGGCACCTTTGCAGTTCGGGCTGTCATGTGAGATGCACCATAAATTTGGATCTAGATTTATTGTTGACACCTTGTACAAGCACAGATGTGGATGTTCATACGCGGAGATACAGAGGTTTGAGCGCAGTGCATCACTTCATGGTGGAGATCTACCACAGCCATTATCAGGCGAGTTCATTCAGTTTGTTGCCGACAATGTGGATCACAATATTTGCACAATAGATGGGCATAATACATTTCATGGAATGGGAATCATTGCATCTGTTACACCAGGAAACCTTTCATGCAAACTTATTCCAAGGATAAATGTAACATCTGAAGATATCAAGCAAGTTGGCAAGATCTGTATCAGGAACTTTGAGTCTCAGCATACCAGGAACTTCCCATTGACCTTTAAGGAGTTAACTGCGATGGAACAAACAGACCCAACAGCTGACATTGACATCCTCTGGGATTTCTCTTTGTTTCTGCGTTCAAGGAGACAGTCATGGTCTGGCATGATGCAAACTGTTCACCAAGGAGTTTATCCAGGTAAATCGTCTGTTATTTTCCTTCCGATGATAGATCTAGAGCCAAGTAACATGACCTGCATCTTTTCCACTTTGACTTATGTTTGAGAACAGGCAAACCGATACCATGTTGCACCCGTGATTACATTTGATCAGCCCTTATTTTGGAAAGCTATGACTATCATAGAGATTGAGCCGAGCTGGAGTCCATTAAAGCAAATTATTCTAAGACTCGGAGGTCTTCATATGGAGATGAGCTTCCTTGGCTGCATTGGTCACTTAATGGCAGGAAGCGGTCTTGCGCCTATTCTAGAGGTAGTCTACGCTGAGAATGCTGTCAAACACATTCTTAGTGGAAAGGCAATTTCTCGAGCAGTTCGAGGACACCTCATGGTTTTTGCTTCTCTCAGTACAATCTTGATTGCAAATGCATACAACCTACCACTACCTACAATTGCAGATGCTGAAGTTGACACAGTAGAATATTCCGCTGCAATGCATTCAAAAGAATTGTTTGACAATGATGATAATGTTGCAGGACATGAAACGATTGAAAGTTCCCTAAATAAAAGTCGGGTTAAAGTTGGAGAGCTCTATGATGACATTATCAAAAATCCGTATGTAGCTACAAGATTGTCCTCGGAAAATGCATTACATGATGTCAAGGACAAACTAGACTCAGAGAAGGTGGTCATGAAAGATAAGAGGACTGCACGACTCTGGCTTTTGTATATGGAGTTGGTTGACATTCTGCGCAAATTCATTAAGGCAGAACGAACTGGTGATTGGAACATGCACCTTCAGTCCGTTCGTGAGATGCTTCCATATTTTGCAGCCGCTGGGCATAATCTGTACTCCAAGTCTGCATATGTATATTTACAAAAGATGTTAGAAATACCTGAAAGTCATCCAGATATACACACCAGCTTCCTCAATGGTCATCATGTCATTCATCGAAGTGATAGGTATTGGGCAGGGTTATCTACTGATCTAGTTATTGAGCAGGTCCTTATGAGAAGTGTAAAGTCAAGTGGTGGTCTAACACGAGGTCGTGGAATGACAGAACTTCAGCGTCTTGTTTGGTTGTTGTCTATGCCCGCATGTGCAGATGTGTGTAATGCAATGCAAGAGCTCTCTGGGGTAAACTGTGATTCAAGTGAACAACACAAAGATTCCACACAATCTCGAATAAAGCGTGATATGGATGATACTTACAAAATTCTCAAAATCCTTAGTGAACTGAATCCATTTGGACCAGACCCTTCTCTTAGAGGACTTGTTAGTGGATTGTCTGCACATGAATCAGTCAATTTTGACGATGCTAAAGATATTGGAGAATCAATTATTAATTCGATGTGTGGCCAATGTGTATCAAGCATTTCGTTCCAGAGAAAGAGACAAGCTATTACCTTAGCATCCAAAACATCTCTCAAGATTGATGAAGAATGTGTACAAATTGATCCACAACTCCTATTTCAAAGACTCAGTTTAATTGCTACAAATGGATCAAAAGGGAATCCAGCATCTTATTTTGAGTATGAGTTGTGCACTCATCCGCCCGCACTCTTTGATAATTCATCTCTTCCATGGGAAGCAAATAAGCCGGCACTTGCTGATGCATTGTGGAAATTAATTCAAAATGAAGATGCAGTCCTTCCAGATTCTGTCCACTATGTGCTTGATGGAGGAGCTCTATTACACTGTGTTCCATGGCAGCGTGGAGAGACATTTGCAAATGTTTGTCAAAGATATGTAAAATATTGCATAAGCAAATATGGAAAGGCTACAGTAGTTTTTGATGGTTATGACCAAGGCCCAGACATAAAAGATGTAACACATAAGAGGCGAACTCGTGGATCAGGCGCAACTGTTGTACTGACTCCGCAAACAGTTGTAACTCTGAGTAAGCCTGATTTTCTTAGTAACAAGCAGAACAAACATCGGTTCATATCAAGTTCATCTCTCGAACAGGCTGGATGCTTAACGATAAAGGCAAGCGGTGATTCTGATGTCTTCATTATGCAAACGGCTATCTTGGCTTCAAAGTCAACAAATACTGCTCTTGTTGGAGACGATACCGACCTACTGGTGTTGCTTCTATACCATACTGATATGAATGACTGTCAGGTATTTTTCAGACCAGAGCCAAAGCAAAATGCAAAGAAACCCCGACTGTGGAATATCAAAATGGCAAAGGAAAAACTCGGGTTCTGTTTGTGCTCACAGCTGTTATTTATCCATGCTATCCTTGGATGTAACTCAACATCTAGGCTTTATGGAATTGGAAAATCTGCATCCCTTAGCAAAATCCAGTGCTGCAAAGAACTCTCTCAAATTGCTGAAGTGTTTACAATGAGTAATGCGAATAAAGATGACGTGATAAAAGCAGGTGAGAAGGCAATGCTTATTCTATACAATGGCACTTCAATGGATAGTCTAGTTGCTTTGCAGTACAAGCGATTCAGGGAGAAGGTTGCAAAAAGTTCCAAGTATGTTGAAGCACGAGATTTACCACCAACACCCGCATCCGCAAAGTTTCACAGTCTTCGCGTGTACTACCAAATTCAAGTTTGGAGAGGAGATGCTGGAGATATGGATCCAACAGAATGGGGCTGGAAAGTTCTCAACCACCAAATGCTGCCTGTTAAGACTGACATGCTGGCAGCACCTGACGATTTACTGCATTCATTTAGATGCAGCTGCAAAACTGGCTGTGAATCAAAGAGATGCACCTGTAGAAAACATGGGCTCAGCTGCACATCCGCCTGCGAAGACTGTAAGGGTCTCAGTTGCTCGAATTCAATAACGCTCATTGAGGAAGATGACTTGGATAACTGATGCAAGATGAAATTAGTAGAAACCAGGTACCTATGCCATACTATTTCATCTTAGCTTAGCTTAGAAACACACAATACCGTGACATAATAAAATATAATATGTATTGTATCAATATCAATGATGGTATTAGGTAAATTCATGCAAGTGGCATATCACAATACATTTAATTTGTGGAGAATATGTCAATCGTATTCATTTATTACTAAAAAAGTCCAAAAATACCCAGTCACACATATATTACTTACCGGTTTTAAAGAAATAAAGAAAAATGGATTTTTCAGGTGAAATGGCCCAAATCTGGTAATAATTATGCAAATTTTACCCTTTCCCCTATTGGAATTTTGGAGGACTTTTGATATGTTGTACATGATGGCCCCCTATACACTGGGCGAGGTAAAAAAATTCTGTTGCAATTTGTTCCGGGTTAAAATATTTTTGGCCTAGATTGACTGGACTATAAGCTCCACCCACTCTTGACGGGTGCTGGAATTGATTTATCATTTATAACTTTCAAACCTGAATTTCCAGAATCTAGATTTTAAGGCATATGTAACAGTAACTACACAGGTCACCCACTAAAATGTTGAATATTTTGAAAGTAATTTAACTCAGCCTGGGGACTGTTGCTGCCTACACTCAAATTAGTCACAAAATATTTAACAGAATATTGAATTGCAGTCACCAAAGACATACAATTTGTACATTTCATGAAAGACTGTCAACCTTACATGTACATTGTGGCACTATAAATCATTCTGATTATGACATCAGCTAACAAGTGACATATTTGATTGTGATGTCAGCTAACATGTGAGGTATAAGAGGGTGATGTCAGCTAAGATATGATGTATTTGATTATGAAGTCAGATACATTAGCGGATCACTCCTCCATTATATGCATGTTACAGCTTGCTGCTGCCAAACTCTATTAGGGTCGACATGAATGGGAACCCGTGAAAAAGATATCGATGTGAACATTTACTTTAGTTGAAAGAGTTATCAATACAGTCAGAAAAGCAAAGTAGATTTATCGGTCTATGACGTGTCATCGCAAATCTCCACGTTCACCCCTCTGGGGGCAGGGCCAAATGTAAATATGCTAATGTACTCCACATTGATATGGGTAACTCATTTCCAAATTTGGTTGAATTCTGCCAAACGGTTTCTGAGGTGTGTTAGAATCAATTTTCACAGGTTAAAATTTTACCTTTTGACCCCTCTCAACTGTGACATTCTGCACCACCACAGACCCACCCCATGGGCAGAGCGTCAGTGTTCATTCTAGGCTAACAATCTGGGGACAAATGGCCCATGCCATCCAAAATGTGGGGACATTGGCAAAATATGGGGGACACACAATTTCTTTAGCATATTTTAACAACAAAAATAATTGTGTCCACTTTTCCTGAAAGGTCCGGTCTTTCGCAGTAACCACTAACCACTAACCACTGCTGTCTGATCATTATCATTAACCAAAACTGTTGTGTTTTCATACATGTAGGCTGAGTTTTCAATCGGTACTGCAATGAGTGCTCCAGATAGCTTTCTTCACTTGGGAGTACGGTCTTCAAGAAAATTTCTACTTTCTCAGATGTGATGCCTGAGGTGGACAACCTAGTTGAATCCATGACATCCGTGGCCTTGGTCTGCAGCTTCTAGAGCTGCTAGAGCATTGGCGTTGGTGTCTTGCCTCGGTGGTGGCTATGGCATTCTGTACTTCTAGTGTGATGGTGGCACTGGTTGCTTTAGTGAAGGCCGTTTTGTAGCCCTTGGTTTCATGGTACACTACTGCCAGTTTGTTGGCAGTGTGCATTGCTAATAGTTTAGTCAATTTGTGACTAACGTCTGAGTCGAGATTGTTCCACTCGGACATGAAGACTGAATCTGTATCTTCTGGCTTCGACGGAACTGATGCCAACAGCTCAGGCGGGATAGATTCCTTGTTCACCGCATCTTGGAGCTTCTTGTGTTGTGCTCCAACCTGGATTCCTTACATGAGGAATTGCACCATAGATTGTATGGACATGAAGACTGAATCTGTATCTTCTGGCGTCGACGGAACTGATGCCAACAGCTCAGGCGGGATAGATTCCTTGTTCACCGCATCTTGGAGCTTCTTGTGTTGTGCTCCAACCTGGATTCCTTACATGAGGAATTGCACCATAGATTGTATGCGCTCATATGTTCGCTCGGGATCCCTGGTCAGGTGCATTTTCCAGCAGTTTTTGGCGGCTTGTAGAAAGGAGGGCTTCCATGGGCTCCTCTATCCATGTTTTCTGTCCAGTAGAGGGACCTGGATCTGCGGGTCCACTGGGCTGGAGCCGGTAGCCTTGGCGCCGTCTAGTGGTGTCACTGGTCTTGTGTTGGTGATGTCAGTCTTGGGAGGCTCCCTCAGTAGTTATTTACCTACTCTTCCATCTACATTGAATGCTACATAACACACTTTCATTGGCCTAGCATTGTACGGGCGAGTTGTCATTGGCTAAACCGCACACGTATGGCTTTGTGTGAGGTTTTCGGACAAAATTAGTCTTCCGAGTTTGACAGCTACGTGTCCAGTTTTCGTGCAGATATTTTATGCGCCCATTTGACCCACTAGGTTATTGATTTTGCACCCCGGTTGAAATTTAGGTGACCATGGCGCAATGGCGCATCCTGGAATGAACACTGGAACCTATTATGTAAACATAGGCGTACAATCCACATTCATATGAGTACCTCACATATAATGGATTTGAATGAATTCCACACACACACACACACACACACACACACACACACACACACACACACACACACACACACACACACACACACACACACACACACACACACACACACACACACACACACACACACACACACACACACACACACACACACACACACACACACACACACACACACACACACACACACCACCACCACCACCACCACCACCACCACCACCACCACCACCACCCCCACCCATCCCCCCCGACTGTGTTATTCTGCCCACTCCCAACATCTCACCGGGGACGGAACCTTATGCAAACATTTACATATAACATACCAAATTTGGCTGAATTCTGCCACCCTTGACTTTCTGCACCTGAATCCTTATGTGTACTCGGAAAAAGATAGTACAGAGCACGATCTGCCATTTAACAGCTGACTCCTGCTGGACGCTGCTGAGGAGATGCAGAGCAGAGTATAAAACCTGCTCCCTCTGTGAATTTAAGCACCGCAACACCCATCCAGGTTTCGTGCTGATGCCTTGCCAACGACCTCGGTAATTGTTCCGCTTCTCTGCTCTAATACTGGACAGTGGAACTTCTTATTTAAACCGCTCCAAGTGGGATGTCATTTATATAGAGCGACAACCTCCTTTTTGAAAGGACGCTAAAACAATAGGAAAATAACAACCTAAATTCTTCTGCCTTCAGAGACTTCCTGTTCTTGTGCTCCTCAAGAAACTTTGTGAACAGAATAGTCGCGCCGTCTCCCGACACGAAAGAGATGTAGACAGCAGTTCCACCGTGGCTGAACCTGTCAGTCTTTCCCATGCTGCAACATCGTCAGGAAACACAGCTGCCACCTACTGCTTACAGCGAAGGAACTCAGACACCCTCTGCTCGGTAAAAGCCTCCGACCGTGTTCCGCTTCTACCGCATCGTATTGTCTTATTCTGAAGGACACTTCCCCACCCCACCCCATTCCCCCCACCCCCACCCCCGCGACTGCAGAACATTGTTGTGAAAGATAACTTCCACCATGCCACCCACCTTTTCGACAAAAACGCCGTGAGAAACAACTTCCACGATGCCTTTGAAACTTGAGCCACTTTGAGTAGGAAATATTTTTAGGACTAGGAAAACTGAGTCCCTCGGTTCGCCACACCTCTCAGCTCACCCAACCCGCACCTAAAAACTTCGCTGCTGACTCCCCGCATTGTAGCTAATGGTTTCGATGCCGCAATATTACTTCGTTCCACGTGAGACCGCTCTCCGCATTCCGGAGAACGCATTCCGTTCAAAGCACCGATAACCTCCACCATCCTTTCGAACCACTCACGCGACCCTTCTTTTCATATAGAGGTTTTGCTGCCTAAATTTTGCATTACCCACTAGGACGCACCAGGCGTATCCCGTAGGCAAGAACAAACACAGCGGCTTCAATATTCTCCCTTGGTTAGCGAACCTTTTTTTATTCTTAGACCGCTTGGCCGGCGGTAGAGCTGGGCGGTATTGATATTTACATGACGGTACCGGTACCATGAAAAAATACCGCGGTACCACGGTATACCATCATCTGAGCTTGAGGCATGCCACGAAATTAGAACAATCTTTTCCATTTCCTTTTCACTTCCATCTCCAATCAACGGTAAATATAGGTAAAATAAATAAATCGGCTTCCTGATTTGAAAAACATGGCTATTCCGACTGTTTAGTTTCACGATTTTATTAGGTCACTATTTTTATTGACGTAATATCATTCACGGGAATATCGGTCAAAGGGTGTGGTCGACTCGCTAACTATAACCCGCTGTTTGAGACATTGGGGTGCACTATTTTCAATCTGGATTGTTCTTGCTATTAATGCGTGCGACCAGCAAAAGGAAAATTTTATTTTGACAGTTGAGCGCTTTGATAAACAGAGTCCAGACAAAATCCGCGAATATTTAAATGGGGCGAGTGTTGTACGCTTTTATTTCTGTTGGAGTCGTCTATTCTGTTACTCGCGAAAACAGGCCTATACACATACATATAACACGACATTGAATATAGCCGATTCCAAAGCTTCTGATAATTACCGAGTACCCGATGTGCAGACTCGTTACTCGCCATGCTTCACGTGAACAATGCGTGTAAAAAGCTATTTCCGCGAACTTCCGACGTGTAACCAGTTGAAAAATGAATTACAAAAACTAAAACACTATAATTTTTAGGTGTCGTTACTTAAACTGGATTTAATCCGTAAAGAAATTTCTTAAAACAAGCCAGAAAAATAAAAAATAACGACTTCAACGCTGCTCGTTGTTAATAAATTAGCACGTGATCAAAACGGCGCGAGCAAATACCACGTTTTAGTAAATTTTCATTGATAAATTCAGCATAGTAATGTATTTTCCCACGGTCTAGTTCATGAACAACCAATCAGATACATCTTTGCGAGATCGCTGTTGTGTTTGAATAGCACGCAGTTTGTATGTTATTTTGTTTTTCTAGCGTGTTTGTTCGGTGACAAAATGCTTGGAGTAATAAATTACAAATAATAGAAACGGGAATAGGGAATATATTATAGTGTAATTACTACCGGCGGACGTCCAGAGAATGAGTTTAGATGTTTTAAATAAGGCAATTTTACCGTGAGACTTTCAAGACGTACGTTTGACATACAATTCTGCCTGTCATTATTTTGTAATTGACGTCTTGACGTTTGTTTTTACAACAACCGTTTCACCTGAACTCGGCTAATAGTTAGGGATGCCTGTATTTTTGGCACTATTAGCACTTATTTACCCTTGTTCAAGTCAGATTTTATGAATATATTTCTCAAATATTGCTCAAACATTATGGACGGTATTCACGGTATTTGGAAATGTCAACGGTCACGGTATCGGTTCACGGTATACTGCGGTCCTCACAGTACTACCGTCAGACCGCCCAGCTCTAGCCGGCGGTCAGGATAACATGTAGCGATAATTAAACGATACTGCGGTTAACACCTGTTCTCAGCGGCGGAACCAGATAACCGCCACATCAACCAGAAATCTTTTCCAAGCTTGCCACGCCGTGTCATCGTTTTAGACCACAGTGGGGGCCAGACTTGGCAGAGGTTCCACCAAACTCTTTCCTCTTTAATTACATGGGCTGGTTTGCGTGTCTGCAACTCGGATGGCCCCTTGGACCGCGTCAAGATTTTTTTGACGCCATTCAAGTCAGTCTAGGCTCTGAGCCCAAGATTCGCCCAACCTTGCGAGGGTAGAGGTTCTCACTTAATCTAACCGTCACGTCCTTCTGCAGCTGCCTGAGGCCTTAAACCGCAAAAACATCTTAGGTAACTAAACTACCACCTCGCTGGATTCCTTCTAATATTAGAGTTAGGCACACACAGAAGGCCTGCCTCTGAAGGTCTGCTGAGAACAACCATGCGGATCAACCATGTGGCGCCTACTAAAAAGATCACACACACACACACACACCCGGGTGTTTCTATCCCTTAGGACAACAAAGTATGATTCTTCCCCCTTCTTCCGCTCTGCCTTAAGCGGACCGCTAAGAAATAGCTAGCTGTGGTCGGGTAACGGGAAGGACTAGCAACCGGTAATCCGGTCCCCTCGGATGATGGAGGGAACTAGAGCGGGACGGCGGTCGCTCGGCCACATTAGCTTCTTTACAGCAACCTACCCGTAGATATCTAGAACATTGGCGATGTACTGACTGCCCGGGATAGATAGGCAAGCCTGCTGTCTCTCGCTCCCCCTCCCCCCCCAACCCCCGAAGGACTCCCCATTCCTCCTGTCTAGGACCCTCCTGAGAGATACCCATTCTCCTGCCGCCTCACAAGCCTATCCGCCTCGTTAATTTGGATGGGGTGACGCTTGTCTTATGATTAGGATGCGAATTGCTCCTCTTGCCGCCCTGTGCGCAACTTTTGGCCGACAGCAAAATATCATGCATGGAGCTTAGGAAACCTAAAACGCTAAACAAAACCACCCTCGCCCCTTCTCTCCCGTTCCCCTCCTCGACACACTAGCACCCAAGAGAGATGCTTAAAAAAAAGCTTGGCTGGAACGCAGATAGGAAAGATCAAAAACCACCTGCCGTAAGGAGAACCACCTACGGCCCTTTCTTCCCGTTTGGCATGCATCGCATCCACACCTCCTGTTCCCCGCAGGATTAACCCGACTGGATCCCTCTTCTCAGAAGGAATCACTCATCGGGCTGGGGATGCCCTTTTGACCACACACCCGCGAGATTCGCCTCTCTCGTCGCCTACAGAGCCACCATCACAGAAACTCCAATGCCACCAATGCCACCTCCATAGGAACATCAGTCACAGAAACCGCCGCCACAGGAACCACTACCGCCTCTTCAACCGTTGCCGCCACACCACTGACTGCTTCTTCCGCTGCTGCCGGAACGAATGTGCACATCAGCACGACCCTCCTCTGCTCTGACTGAAAGAAAAGGGAACAGAAGGAAGAAAAAATTTGAAAGAAAGCCCCGATCTTCCCTCCACGAACAGCGGAGACGAGACCGACATACCAACCACTGGGGAAAATCCAGCCCCCTTGCTATGTCAAACTCAGGCACATTGCCGTGTTGGAAGTATCCAGCACGTCTCCAAGGAGACCGGTGACAGCTCCGGTCAGCAAACGTTTGTCAGGGAGCCCCAAACTCACACCCAGGAGATGGAGTCGCAAGCCCCGAGACCAGGACAGATACGTGAGAGGAGGACTCAAGGGCGTGGACATCCTCCGCCTTGATGGACCAACCTCGCTTGGCTGGTGCCCCGGCCCAGGGCTCAAGGGACTCAAAGGAGAGGAAAGCTTGCACGATGGCCAGCCACCCGGTCCCCTCAGATGGGGACAGTTGTGGGATGGCAGCCGCCAGGCCACAATTGCAATATCCATTCCATTTTTTCAAAATGTGAGGGGATAATAAAAACTAATGGAAGAGAACAATTACTTTACATTCTGAAAAACAACTATCTTGGAGATTGAAAATCCTCAATTATTTAGTTTGTAATTGTCCACTTTCATATTTTAAAGACCATGCTCTGACTGGTTAGACGGTGGGAGTCGCTCACAGTCTTTGCTATAGATGCCATGTTTGTACTTGTAGACCTCTATGAGATCATTATTTATAACAACATAGGTGGGAGACAATTTATGACAATCTCATATGGAGCCCTTGTCGTGAAGTTGATGGATCCAATGGCTTTCTTTAGCCATTCTCCAGATTATGGAAGTGTCATCATCTGGATCCGAGGACAGGACTTGGATGATGTGGAACTTGACGTCACTTATTGAGTGGTTTTGTGATGTGAAATGTCTCGATACTGGTGTATCGTATTTGATGTATTTTTGTAAATTTATTATTGAACGTTAGTGTTGTTGTATCCTGATCTTGAAGGTGCATTTTGTCTCTCCCACATAATGTCTTTTTGCACCTTTTGTAATTGATTAGGTAGATGACGTTTCTAGTGATGCAATTTCCGGCTATCTTAGATCTATATGTAAGGTGTGTGTGTGGTTCCTTTTGATCCATTTACTTTAGTCCATTACTTTGCAGAAGTCACATTTGCCTATTGGACATGGTTTCAGTGGGTTTCTATGTGCTGGTTTGGTTTCTGTAGGGTTTTGGAGATGTGCTCTTATGACTTTATCTCTGATTGTGGGATTTGAGTGGCCTTTCTGGAAAGGCATGACAACATCTATCACTGCTTTCTAAGATATGCCAGTTTTTTAGAATCTGTTTTTGTAGGAACTGGCTTGTTTCGTGATATTCGCTGATGAAAATCTGTCTTTGAGTTTTATTGTTCCTATCTGCTGTGTTGTTGTTTTGTAGGGTTGTTTCTCTCTGGATTGAGAAAGCTTTTTCTTGTGCTTTCAATAGGAGAGTTGCTGGGTAACCTATGGCTTCATAGTGTGATATCAATTCGGTACTGTGTCTGATATAGTCAGAATCGAGAGTGCAGATTCTGCTTAGTCTAAGGCATTGTCCATATGACCCTGCATTTTTGCATGACTTATGGTGGGCTGACACATAGTGAAAGTAGCCTTGTGTAACTGTAGGCTTGGTGCAGAGAGAGAATAGTATGCGGCCGTTGTCTCCTCTGGAGATTTTTGTGTCTAAGAATGTAACCGCTGTGGGTGATTGTTCTTCTGTGAATTTGATAGTTGGGTAAGCAGTGGGGTAAGCGGAATTCATATAGGCAACGAATTCCAGAAATGTGTTCTCACCATCCTCCCAGATCATGATCAGATGTCGTCTATATATCTCAAGCAGAGGGATGGCTGGTGGGGCGTGTTCTCTAAGAGTCTTGTTTCAAGATCAATCATGAAGATGCAGGCATAGGTGTATGCTGCCTTACCGCCCATGGCGGTTCCTCCTACTTGTAGAGGATGTTTACTCTTATTGAGAGTGCGCCTGGTAATCCATGTTTTCTCACGAATCTGGCTATTGCTGATAATCCCTCGTTGGGAATACATGTATACAGGCTGCTGACATCCCTGGTGCATAGGAGCGTTTTTTCACCTTTCTGATGAATTAGGTAGTGGCTTTGACATACGATTCGATTTTTCTAACATGTAGTTTTATATGTTCATCAATGAAGCTGCTGATAAGTTCTGTGGGACATCCATTGCCACTGATGATAGGTCTGCCCAGGACTAGTCCATCTTCTAAAGGCTTATGGATTTTGGGCAGGAGAATAGTGAGGAGATAGAAATGTGCCATTGTAGCTGTAGTTGGTAGCAAGCCTTTAGATATTTCGCAGTCTATTTCTCCATAATTTGTTAATTGGTCAATTCGTTTTGGACAAGGCCCATGTGTGTTGATGTTCTGTCTTCAGGAATTTCCAAATAGAATTGTTTGTCTGATAATTGCCAATGTGACTGCTATGTAGTCAGATATATTCTGTACTACAGTGGCCTGGTCCTTGTCTGCCCTTTTAAGCATGACTTTCTTGTCCTCAGAGAGAGTTCCTATTGCTTTTCTCTCTGACAATGCGAGGTTTCCTGTAGTGTTCTTTTTGTGGATATATTTGGAAAAGGCATATTTGATTGATTTTATGAAGCTATCAAGTTGGACATCAGCCCCTGGCGCAGGGGTGAAGGTTTTCTTGGGTAGGAGCTTCTTGTTGTGGACAGAGTTCAGTGGGTTTACTGGAGACATGAGGGTTGGAGGCTTGGTGAGAGGCGGATGTGGATGTGGATGGATGTGGGTTGCACGAAATCACAGGTTTCTTTTTTCATGCGAGAGTTGATACTTACCACCCTGATATCCTATGATATTTCCCAAATATCGACCTAGCCTCAAAACGACTCAGAATTTTTTTTTAAATGCCCCCATTGGGCAGGTTACTCAACTAACAGTCCAGTGGATGTGCCGCCCAAACGTGTGCATGCGTGGGGCCGTCTCTTTCTATTCCAAATTATTGGCTGACAAATTGCAACATAAAACACCTATAGACAGAGCCTCTGTGGGGAGGAGAGGCTGGGATCGTATCAGGGTGGTAAGTATCAACTCTCTCCTGAAAAAAGAAATCTGTGATTTCGTTTATTTCACATCAAGAGTATACTTACCACCCTGATACTCTATGATATAGCCAGAATTTGTAAGTGAGTTCGGCGAGAGGGAGGCGAGGTCAGAAGACCGGCTCATCCCTGGAAGAGCAAGCTCTTTTGCTTTTGGAGCACAAAAACATCTGAAATTGCGTTTAAAGACACAATCAGGAAATGACTTGGACATCGGATAACATGACCGATGTCGAGAGAAATGACCATTTAACATGCGCTCCCCCACCCCCTCTTTTGTAAAAAGGGGAGCGATGACCTCAATGTCCTATAAGCTCTCTATGTACTCATGCTAAAGTACTATATATAAGACATCGGATGAAAGCTTCATTTCGCATACTCTCAGATGTAACCACAAAAAACATGAACCATCACCATATTAGTAAGTAATTCAAACGTGACAAAAAATAACCATCAGCAAATATAGGACTAACCTATTTTGATGAAATTCCCTTTAATCACCGTGCCGATGATAGGTACAGTACAGAATAGCGGGGATTCCCCCACTTAATTGCACTGTATGTGAGTCAATGACCTTATGAACAATATTTACAAATATATACATCAATAATCATATTTAAAGCATAATGCTGTATTTAATGATTGAGTTAAAAAAGAAAAAAAATTTAATTTTAGTGATTTTAAGTTTTTATTTAACCCTTATGACAATGATGTCAAAATGGTTAATTGTTGCAGAACCAGTAGTTAATAAGACTGTCATATATGGCTAAAAGAGTTGCTGATCCCTGTTTCTGCCTTAGACAGCAACACTGTTTAAAAATAAAGAACAGTTAAACAAACAATCCTTGCTTAGTGTCTAAATGCACATATTGTGTAGTCACTAATGTACCTGGTCTTACTCATTTTTGTCAGTAGACACAATGAGTACTGAAAATTGGAATTAAGAATCTAAAATTACACCAGTCTTCAATCTAACAGTTCATACAGAATATGAATTCTGTACTTGATGAATCATAAACTGTGATTTTCCAAATCAGTCATGCGTATCATTCATCAAATACAGAACTCACATGCTGTATGAACTGGTACTTGGAGACTGTTGTAATTTTCAAAAGGTAATACCGCTGTCCCTTACAAAATTCTACTATCCTATGCACATTTCCAGCCCAGAATTTGTACTTATGACCATAAGTTTCCTACATCTGGTCAAAGGTTTTACATTTTTCCTGAGATTTTCATATTTGCTGCTAAAATATATCCATCTCTCCAAATGTTTTGGTTTTAATCTTAAATTACTTCATTTCAAGATAAAATGTGAGCATTTCTGACCAAAATGTGTATGTTTCCAACCAAAATGTGTTTTGAAAATTATTTTCAAGTGTTCTGATTCAAATACTGAGGTTCCAGGTGAGTTATCTCCAGGGCGTTTATTTGTTAGTAATTAATGAAAATATCATAGCCACTAGTTTGCATGGTGATGATACTTCATGTTTTTTAAATTTTGATTCATCTTAAATCACTACTACATGACAAATGCTATAAAGTGACAAGGTTCATTTGATAGAATAGGAGACATGTACCCAACTTAACGATTTAACACGTAAGCCAGCCAAAACAGCTTCTGCAGAAATGTCCATTTCCAAGAAGACTATTTTTGGAATGACTGGTATTGTTATGAAACACTGGAGAAATTGACTAAATGGTTTAGTATTGCAAAATCATGATGCCCTTGAAATGTCATATCCAGGCTAGATTAACAGATTCACCCAATGCACAATACTGCTACTGTATTGGAGCAGAGGGTGAAATATATCAACTGACACAGTAGATGCGGGTAAACTAGCATCGTGAATTTGTAGTATGAGTGTCTTTCCCATGACTCTGGCACATAATTATCATCTGAAACATAAACAAAACATGTTTTAAATAATTACGAATCCTCTAAACAACTCGCATGCTTTGACATAAAGACATGTACCTACAATGTCTCATTTTGTCAGGTATTTGCCAAGGTTAACAACTTAACGGGAAATGGTACATTTTATCATGTTTTATACAATAACATGATCAGAGATTGCAGACCCTCGCCCTCCCATTTTCATCACATTGTACTCGGCTTGCACGATTTTTCGATTTAATCGTGAAGTTCGATTTATTTTTAAAATCACAATTTTTACGATGTAATTGAGAAAGAATCGGCAAAAATTTCATGTTTTTAAAAAATCTGAAGTGTGTACTTTTCCGTTGCATTTTTTCAGTACATGAGTTATAATCAATTCACGCCTGTGTTCATTGTGTTTATATCCCGCCGCGCCATGCACTTGTCGAATAATTAACAATCACAACACAAAATCTACAATAAACAAGCTAACAATAGCGCGGTAACACCTTTGTCATTGAGAAAACCAGCTAGTTAGTCCATCGAATCGCCATATAATTTTCTTTCTTTCGCTGCAGACCTTGAGTGTGTCGTGAAATGCCAAGTATATACTTAGTTGCATAGTGTTAGGCAATCAGTGAACATAATTCTTTTTAATTCTAGAGTTAGCAATTTCAGACGGTGTAATAATTTCTCATTTTTGATTCGGTTGTCATGTCAAATTAATGAAAATAAAGCAACAGCATTCCAGATTGTTTGATTTTGAACTGTACATTCTGTTGATTACTCTTAAATGTAAATCGTACATTCTGAAAGCAACTATAAACTACACTATAGGACAAGTTTACGCCGTTACGCTCGTACCTACTCAAAGCTGCCGTCCTATGTATGTGAATTGCACAGTAGCTCCCTGGGTACAAGAGCTGGGCGGTATTGATATTTACATGACGGTATCGGTACCATGAAAAAATACCGCGGTACCACGGTATACCATCATCTGAGCTTGAGGCATGCCACTAAATTAGAACAATTTTTTCAATTTCCAATCAACGGTAAATATAGGTAAAATAAATAAATCGACTTCCTGATTTAGAGAAGAAAAACATGGCTATTGCGACTGTTTAGGTTCACAATTTTATTAGGTCACTATTTTTATTGACGTAATATAATTCACGGGAATATCGGTCAAAGGGTGTGGTCGACTCGCTAACTATAACCTAACTATAACCTGCTGTTTGAGACATTGGGGTGCACTATTTTCAATCTGGATTGTTCTTGCTATTAATGCGTGCGACCAGCAAACGGTAAATTTTATTTTGGCAGTCGAGCGCTTTGATAAACAGAGTCCAGACAAAATCCGCGAGTGTACACGGGGCGCGTATTGTACTCTTTTATTTCTGTTGGAGTCGTATATTCTGTTACTCGCGAAAACAGGCCTATACACATACATATAACACGACATTGAATATCGCCGATTCCAAAGCTTCTGATAATTACCGAGTACCCGATGTGCAGACTCGTTACTCGCCATGCTTCACGTGAACAATGCGTGTAATAAACGAAATCTAGGATTTCTTTTTTCACGAGAGAGTTGATACTTACCTCCCTAATACTTTTGATATTGCTAAATATCGGCTTTCACTCAATAAAACACTCAGATTAAAAACAGTTAGGTGCCCCTACTGGGCAGGGAGTCAGAGGTAGTCCGGCGGATGCTCGCCCCACCACCGCGCATGCGCCGACTACTACTTCCTCTGGCTCATTTATTGGCTAACACATGCAACTACCAAGAGCCTGAAGACCGAGCCTCTGTGGGGCGGAGAGGCCGGGTCAGTATCTAGGGAGGTAAGTATCAACTCTCTCGTGAAAAAAGAAATCCTAGATTTCGTTTATTTCACATCAAGAGTATACTTACCTCCCTAATACTTTTGATATTGCCAGAATTCGAAAGTGAATCTGGCGGGAGGGAGGCGAGGTCAAAAGACCAGCTCTTCCCTCTACGCTTTCAAGCGTTTAAGGCACTTATGACGTCTGAAACTGTGTGAAAACACAGTCAGGATTTGATAAACCATCGGATAACACAACCGATGCCTGAGAGATGACCGATTTGTCATATGCGCTCCCCCCCCACCCTTGGGAGGAAGATTAAATGACCTCAATGTCCTACACGCTCTCTTCGTACTAGTGCTAAGTACTATAGGACAGAGACGAAAAGGCTCCATTTTCGTATACTCTCTCTAAAGAACCACAACCCATATAAACCATCACAATATTAATAACACTGGGTAACGTGACAATACAAAACAATGAACAACACATGAACAAGACTGACCTTGTTGTACTAGGAAGCTGTCATCATGAATCCAGTAGAGAAGGATGATACAGTCCCGACAAGTGGTTGTCACCGTCGCTGAATGGCGAAGTATATAAGCAATGCGGAAGCACTCTTCACAAACATAAAGCGGTTATTGTTTCAAAATCGACAAGGCGAGAGGGTTAGAGGTGTCACGGAGGTAATGGTCTGTAAAACTTGACTCACAGTGCCACTGAGCCACTGACATAATATCATCCACAGGGACCCCACTAAACAGGGCAGTGGATGCCACGACACCGCGGACACTGTGAGCCTTGGCCACGTCAACCTGTCGCCCGGTGGCGGATTTGTGACAAAATTGAATACATTCCACAATCCACCTAGAAATGGTGTCCTTAGACGCCCTACCATGGGGTTCAATATATGACAACCATAACGCTGACTGGTCGGTACGCCACTCCGAAGTACGCTGTTTGTACCGGAGCAGCGCCCGTACGGGGCACCATACTTTAGAATTAGGATCATATCTAGTTAAAGATGGCAAAAAAATAGGCTGACCTGGATATTTCAATGACTGATTTTTAGACAAGAAATTAATCCTAGGTAGAAGCTTACGGCCTTCCCCTGTAACCACAAAACGGTCAACCTCGGCTGATAAGGCGTGAATTTCACTCCTACGCCTCGCCGAGGCCGCAGCAATTAAAAATACAGTTTTAAGAGTTAACATTTTCATAGAAATGGAACTAAGTGGTTCAAAAGGCTTATCACCTAGTACCTGGAGCACCAGTGATAAACTCCAAGACGGAATCAGTGGAGGATTCCTTGGTCTTAGATTGCCCATGCCTTTAATTAATACATTTAATGTACTTACTTCATCACTCCCCCTATTAGCCAAGCAAGGAATAACAGTCATTAAAGCTGACTTACAACCAGCAATAGAGTTAGGCTTGAGGCTATAGGCATCATATAGGTGACAGAGGAAATCAGCCACTACCTGAATAGATGATTCCATTGGATCAATACATCTTTTTGAGCACCATTCTGCAAATCTGTTGATTTTATAATTATATGCTCTGGAGGTTGACCCCCTCCTGGCTTTGGCCATAAACATGGCCGCTTGCTCAGAAAAGCCCTCCTTAATTCTAGATTCCTTGACAACATCCACGCAGTCAATCGGAACATTGACGGATTGTCGTGAAGGGCCTTGCCCTGGAAGATAAGGTTGTCCATCAGAGGCAGCGGAACCGGATTGCAGACCAGAAGGTCCAGCAGATCCGTATACCACGATCGGCTTGGCCAATCCGGGGCGATCAGAAGCACTTGGCACTCCTGCTGCCTGATTTTCTGAAGCACCTTTGGAATCAGGATTGCTGGGGGGAATGCGTATGCATACATTCCCTCCCAGCTGATAGCTAACGCATCTGTTGCGAAAGCGCTTGGGTCTGGAATCGGAGAGACGTACGTCGTCATCTTCGCATTCTTCTTCATTGCGAACAAATCTATGTTGGGTTTCCCCCAATGGTCGAACAGACGATCCGCCACACATTGATTTAGTTGCCATTCCGTGGGTAAAACACTCATCCTTCGGCTCAATGAGTCTGCTAGCAGATTTAACCTCCCCGGAATATGAACTGCTTTCAAGGTGATCCCATGATCCAGGCACCAACAAAGCAGTTTCCATGTCATCATACAGAGACTGGGCGACTTCGTTCCGCCCTGGCGGTTTATGTAAGTCACTACTGTCGAGTTGTCTGAACGAATCAGAACAATCTTGCCCTGAACATTCTTTAAGAAATGTTCCAGGCCCAGGACTACTGCTCTTAGCTCTAGTAGATTGATATGTTCCTTGGACTGATCCAGATCCCAAAGCCCTGATACTGTGGACTCTTCCAGACAAGCTCCCCACCCCTCCATCGATGCATCTGTATACACAGTCACCTGAGGGTGGGGAGGGGTTAGCAAAACCCCCGGCAAGAGATTCTCTGTATTCAACCACCATTGCAGGTGGTGAATCAGAGGCGCCAACACTGACACGTTCGAGTCCAGCGAACCTGAACTCTGGGTCCACTGTGTCATGAGAAACAACTGGATCGGGCGCCTGCGCAAGGCGGCCTGCGGAATGACTGGTTCCAAAGAAACCATCAAGCCCAGCATTCTCAAGTAAACCCGTGCCAGGACATGACGACTGTCGCACACCGACTGTATTACCGAGATGAGTATTTGAACCCTCTCCTGAGTGGGGTACACATACCCCGTCTCCAGATCGAAGAACATGCCCAGGTAAACAAACTTCTGGGATGGAGTTAGCTCTGATTTCGGGAAATTGATCATCCAGCCCAAGTCCGAGAGAGTTTTCAAAACAATCTCCAGATTGGCTGACAACGATTCCCGGGTGTGTGCTTTCAACAGCCAGTCGTCTATGTACGTGTGGACTGCTATGCTTCTCCTGCGGAGGTATGCAGTGATCGCGAAAACCACATGGGTGAAGACCCGAGGAGCCGTGGAAATCCCGAAGGGTAACACCCTGAATTCCCACCGCCGGCCCTGAAATGCAAATCTCAGGAAGCGACGGAAACTCCTCTCTATGGGAATGTGGAAATAAGCATCCTTCAAATCTATTGACGCTGTCCACATTCCTCGCTCTAACCCCGCCAACACCGAGCGCACAGTCTCCATCTTGAAACTGGGCGTCTCTATGAACTTGTTCAATGGCTTGAGGTTGAGAATCGGCCTCCACCCTCCGGTGCTTTTCGTTACTAAGAACAGGGTTGAATAGAAGCCCGGGCACCTCTGTGCCGGCTGAATGGCTTCTTTTAGTATGAGGGAATTTATTTCCTCCTCTATACACAACCTCTGATCCGGATCCCGTGGAATAGGAGTCCAGATCGGCGCGAGAGACAGTCGCGATGGCGGGCCTGTCACCCAGTCGGGACGATACCCGACTGAAAGCCATCGCAAGACTAAACGGTCCTGAGTCAACCGCTTCCACTCTGGCAAGTGGCCGGCCAAACGGCCGCCCACCGGTCCACCTAGGGATAGAGGTGGACATAAGGAGTGCCAGAGTGGCACTGTTCTCTCGGCGTGAAACACCGGAGTGGTTCCCACCGCGGTAACCAGGCCATCAGGCCCGATTGCCGCGACCAGATCCCCGCGCGCCCCGCCCAGCGCCGCGCGCACCACGGTGCGCGGGCGGCTGTCTGGCTGGGTGCGGCTGGGGAGCCTGCGCCCCCCTCACTGCTGGCCGAATCGCCCGTGGCCTAGGCCTACGTTGCGACGGTGGCTGGCCTCTGACCTGGCCAGCACCACCTCGAGCCTGCAGAGGACGATACGCAGGGGGTGCCGCGCGAACACGCTCCCGCCGGAGCACCTCAAATTGTTCACGCAGCGCCCTCTGGTTGTTAACCAGAGTGACCGTCTCCTGGAGGTGCCTTCATCCCTCACCTCCAAAGAGACCAGGACCTGTCATAGGCGTCCGCAGCAGCCTATTATACAGGTCCTGGGACGGGCACAGATTGTCAAGCGCAAACGTGCGCCTCGCCCGGACACTTCTGGTCACCGCCCGCGTCAAACAGTCCAAAGCCAGGTTGATACCATCCTGGATGGCTCTCTGGACTGTTACCGGGCTTGGCTGGCGTGATGCGGAGGCCACTACCACCCCCTGTAGCAGCTGGGAGACGTGGGACAGAGCGGCAATCGACGCCCTCCCACTCTCCTCCGCATCACGCAGCGCGGCATTCGCCGAACGCAACGCGTTCGAGCACAAGACTCCCGTGTCAGAACGGGAGCCCGGCCGCGCATCTTCGCCTAAAGCCGCGCGATCATCAACGCTTGGCTTCGGCACCACACCGTACCGCTGGTAATCCAGGGGCACGATGCGGCAACGCTTCGCCACCTCGCGAGGGGCCTTCGCGAGACGTCCATTAACCTTAATGGACGCCTCCGCCGCTTCGAACATGTCCACGACATGCTCAGCCAGCGGCAGAGATGGCATAGCGGTAGCCGCCGGCCTACCAGCTAACCACGGCCTATGGTCACGCTGGCTAGCCGGCAGCTCCACGGGTAGATCGGGCCGAACACTTACCAGCCACTGGCAAGCGTCCGACCAATCCTCCTCCGTGGCTAACTGCGAGCGCTCTACTAGACGAGGGCCTTCGTCTTCCTCCAGAGCACTCGCAGTTGACGTCGACGGCGGATAAGCTGATACCCCTGGCAAGCCTGGAAAAGCATGCGGGCCCGAGAGAGCAGGCATGCTAAACTCCGCGGCTTGACCAGGAGCAGGCGCCGTGGCAGAGCGTGGGGTAAACACCGCCCTACCGCGGGCCTGACCAGCACCAGCAACACCATCGGCAAGCCGAGGTATGCGGTATCCGTGGTCAACAGCACCGCCCGGGGACACCTTCTGGACCGTGAAATCTACTCCTGCGAGAGTAGAACCACGGAACACGTCGCCTGTATTCCCCGCGAGGGGTTCACAGACGTCGTATTCCATGGCCACGTCCTCAGAAGGCGACCCTAGCAGGAGATCCTCTTCCTCCTGGCCAGAAAGATTAGACTCCGGGTCAGCAAAGAGAGCTAACCCGGACTGGCCAGGAAAGGTGCCATAGGAGGCTTTGACACCTTCGGCGCGCGGATACCCGGGGTCTGATGAGCAGACCGCGGGTCCCAGCAACAACCGTTGTCCACGGCCCCTCGGCGCGGCGCCATGCCTGCTGCCAGGGTCTTGGACTGCCCCCAACAAAGGGGCCACCTCTGAATCCACAAACGGACCGGACCTAAAGAGACCGGATTCAGAGGCGGGGATCACCTGCTCGTAAGCAGATGCCGAGGACAACAAAGGAGCTGGCCCAGGGAGCATGCCGCGAAGCAACTCTGGGACCAAATCCTTTATTGTCCTCTGCATCTCTTGCAACATTTCGGACCTGAAGGCCTCCATATCCACCGCGGATGAGGCCTTCTTCTTACCCTTCTTACAACCCTCCTTCTTCTTCTTCCTCTCTTCCTCCATCACCTTCTCCCTTGCCTGCAATGAGAGAAAATCAGACATTAGATCTCCCCCCCACTGCTTACATACGTCGCACTTCAGCAACGGTCCACAGGGACTGCAGCTGAAGCACAAGTGCGGAACGAAGCGGTTTTTCAGAAACCTCCCGCAGGACGGGCAACCAGGTCTCTGAAACAGGACAAAGGACAGGGACAATGAGCAAGATAGTTAAGGTTAGCGAACTCAAAACCAACTAAAAAGAGAGGGACAGGATCCTCAAGATCGCAAATCAAGAAGAACCAGCCTTGGACAAAACGTTAAATGTTAATAAAGGCCAAGGCCGATTATGACGTCATCACTCCCGTGACCAAATTAATCGATCCGCAACAAGCACCAAGTGCAAGAACGAATTGTATAAGTAACCGGAACATTCCCGTTGAATTGGCATTTCGAGTACACAACAATCAGATATACAGAGATAACTCCTTCCAATTCTAGCATTGGCAAAAAAGGAAATTATCTCCCCTTTTGTTTATCAATAATTAGATACCTGACACTTGTACAGACAAACCATCCAACGTGATGAACCGGAGAACTCCACCATAGTACGCCTCTACATTCTCTCCACCGAAGGGGAAGGAATTGGATCAAGAGGGCAAAGTGAGAAGACCTTTATAACAGGCCTCCAACTCACTGAACATAGATCTTTTGGTTAGATAACCTAACAGTATTAGTAGGAAATGGAACCGTGGTGGAGAGAAAACATATCCTCTTGTGCCGAGAAGTCCATCAAAGCTTCTACGTGATACCTGTGGACAAAACACAAAGAGAAATGAGACTTATGAAGCACCATGTTGTAAAAAACCAACACAAACAGGCGCTAATCACGGTAAGCGCGAGTCCCGGAAATACATTAAACCGGGACAAAACACGCTAGCATATCAAAGAAATCACCTGATAAAGAGATCCAGCTCCTTCCAAAGGCGAGTCCTCTCTTTCCGACATGCTTCCAACGTACAAGAATCGTCAAATTTGAGTAAAAAACAAGGTAACGCGCAGAAAATGTAAGGTAACACAAAACCGCATGTAACCCTTTGCCAATAAATGAGCAAAGAGGAAGTAGTAGTCGGCGTATGAGCGGTGGTGGGGCGAGCATCCGCCAGACTACCTCTGACTCCCTGCCCAGTAGGGGCACCTAACTGTTTTTAATCTGAGTGTTTTATTGAGTGAAAGCCGATATTTAGCAATATCAAAAGTATTAGGGAGGTAAGTATACTCTTGATGTGAAAAAAGCTATTTCCGCGAACTTCTGATGTGTAGCCAGTAGAAAAATGAATTACAAAAACTAAAACACTATAATTTTAGGTGTCGTTACTTAAACTGGATTGAATCCTTAAAGAAATTTCTTAAAACAAGCCAGAAAAATAAAAAATAATGACTTCAACGCTGCTCGTTGTTAATAAATTAGCACGTGATCAAAACGGCGTGAGCAAATACTATGTTTTAGTAAATTTCATTGATAAATTCAGCATAGTAATGTATTTTCCCACGGTCTAGTTCATGAACAACCAATCAGATACCTCTTTACGAGATTGCTGTTGTGTTTGAATAGCACGTAGTTTGTATGTTATTTTGTTATTCTACCGTGTGTGTTCGGTGACAAAATACTTGGAGTAATAAATTACAAATAATAGAAACGGGAATAGGGAATATATTAGAGTGTAATTACCACCGGCGGACGGCCAGAGAATGAGTTTAGATGTTTTAAATAAAGCAATTTTACCGTGAGACTTTCAACACGTACGATTGACATACAATTCTGCCTGTCATTATTTTGTAATTGACGTCTTGATGTGTTTTTACAACGACCCTTTCACCTCAACTCGGCTAATAGTTAGGGATGCCTGTATTTTTGGCACTATTAGCACTTATTTACCCTTGGTCAAGTCAGATTTTATGAATATATTTCTCAAATATTGCTCAAACATTATGGACGGTATTCACGGTATTTGGAAATGTCAACGATCATGGTATCGGTTCATGGTATACCGCGGTCCTCCTGTCATACCGCCCAGCTCTACTGGGTACTAATATTAGTGTCTTCGCGTTACTCCGGTAATGACCTAAACAAGTCCTACAAAGGGAGGCTATAAGCGGAAGCTGATACATCAATTAATTTATATTTTTTTCTCGGCGACATTTTATCTAAAATTTTGATGAAATAAATAATGTTTATTAAACTATACGCAATATTTCGGCGGCCCCAATTAATAATTTCACTCCCGCGATGATGGATATAAGGTATACATTAAGCATAGACGTAGGATGGTAAGAATTTGTCGCATGAAAATGTGTTCTAATTTCGTGCTATTTTTGTATCATTTATTTCAACTTTTTCTAGAAAAAAGTCGTTACCTCGGTTTGTACTTTTGGGAATTTGGGCCTACGACAGTCCTGAAGCTTTTGACAAAGTTTTGAGCAAAATACAGTCAAAACAAGAAACTGTTCATACAATTACTGATGGTAGTGATAAAAATTGCAAGCGTCTAAATTTTATTGGAGAGGCTCATAGAGGAAGGGGTGGGTGCTTATTAATCATTTACCAAAATGTCAAAATTAACATAAAGTGCACACATGGTTTTTTTAACGATAGAAATTTTTTTATTCTTTCCTTTATGCCTGCTGAACATGTTTTAAAGACCCTAGCGTTAGCTCATTTCCTCAGCTCATTAATATTTGTGAATTTCATGTGACGTCACTACCTAACGAAAGCGGCATCCATTTGGGGGTTTTTCTTCTCATCAAATGTGTCAACTGCTTTTATAGTTTATACATTCATTTGTAGGGCACATTTTTCGGTTAAAACGGGCAAAATTAGCAGTTAAAACATTCAACAAACTAATAGAGTGATATTTAAGGATTTACAAGCATGTACCAGACAGCTGAAGATGCATAATCACCAATTCACGAAATTCGGTACCGCTATTTCACACATAACCTGACGAGGTGGGTCAGTTCAAATGCTTGGGATTTGTTTTAAAATTAAAATTTTGTACTGAAATTTGTTCATTTGTATTCGGAAGTGTTATTTCACATTGTGTTAAATTCTTGCGCAGATCTGTTTAAGAGTTTTCTTTCACGAGTGCATTACCTGCTTAGATTCACGAACTTCGGTACCCATACTGGCCATAGTATACAATAACTTTGCTATGGACCCCTCCAAAAGAACGACCGCTTGAAACTATTCTTGCAGGCTGAATTCGGAAACCATCATAAGAGTTTTTGAAATCGGAAACGTTTCTGAATTCTGAGATTTCCATAACTGAGTTGATATAGACAAAACCATGCACTTGGGTAGATGCAATAAGAAACAGCCTTACAGCATGAACGAAAACGGTCAAAGCATAACACTTGGCGAAACAATTTGTGAAAAAGATCTGGGCATTTTTGTTGACAATGGACTGAAGTTTAACAGCCATGCAGAGACAGCAGTAAACAAAGCCAATAAAATCGTTGGGATGATTAGAAGGTCGTTCGACTTCCTAGATCCTGTCACATTCGTACTGCTCTTCAAAAGCCTTGTACGACCCCACCTAGAATATGGAAACGTGGTATGGTCTCCACTGTACAAAAAAGACGTGGTGTTACTTGAAAACGTCCAGCGACGAGCGACAAAGATGATCCCAGGGCTAACTGATTTACCATATGAAGATAGACTCAGAACACTCAAACTACCAAGTCTAGTATATAGGCGGCTTCGCGGAGACCTTATCGAGGCTTTCAAATACACGCATAATATGTACGACGTCAATCGGGAGCATCTACTGCCATCAGACGCAGGTGATCGCACAAGAGGTAACAGTTACAAGCTCACCAAACAACGCTTCTGCAGTGATACCAGAAAGAGGTTCTTTAGCATACGAGTGAACAAGCATTGGAATAGCCTACCTGATCACATAGTGACAGCTCCAACACTCAATGCCTTCAAAGGAAGGATTGATAAGCACTACCGAGAGAACCTCTACACAATTCAGTTCCCGATCTCACCCATCCGCACCCAATCAGTTAAACAGGTTAATGAAACCCAGGTTCAAGAAGAAAGTGAAAATCTGTTACAGGCTTACTAGCCTAACCAGCAGAAGAGGATATGTATATATGTAATTCATTGATCTGAGATTTTTAAATGCAAATTTTAGTTTCTCTATTGATAAATGTGATAAATCCTACAAAATTCTTAATATACTTTACATATATTTTATCAACAGTCCATATAGTATTGAATAATAAAAGAGATTAAAGATTTATAATAAATACTTATACGGTTACCAGTTTTCGCACATTGCCATTTTCTCTAGAATAGGTTAACACGTTTTTATGTATGATAAATTCTCACCAGCCAAATTGTATATAATATTCTTAACAAATCAAATTGTATATAGTATTACATGTGTCTTAAATAACAAAAAAAAAAGAAATTTAAATGTTCTTAAAATATTGTCTGTGATAATTTAGAATTTTTACTTGTCTTAAGAAATACTCTGTATAAAACCGCTTGAGAAGCTTCTCCTAAATAATAGTTATTAGTAAAATCCTGCGGGGGATAATTTATAATCTAAAGGTCTTAAGGGACATATCTGTACATATATATATATATATAAATTTTTAACTTAAATAAGTGCACACACTTTCCTAAATACATATAAGATCACAAAATAAACAACCCACTGTGATAACTAATGGTTAAATTGTATATGTAGCTGTATTATATGTTATAATAGCAAAAGACATAGATTTACCAAGACAAATCCGTTCAGGCCAACCCAAAAAAAAGAAAAAAAGAAGAAATAAAAAGAATAAATAAATAAATAACTTGCTTTAAAAGTGGTAAGCTTACGATAAGGTGTTAAGTAACTAAATGGAGATCTAAAATCTAATTTATATTAAGTAATATTCAAGAGCAAATCTTAGTTAAAACACACACACCACCAACATTTTATAGGCACGGATAAACACAGTAACACACAGTAACAAACAAATTCTAAATATAGAGTGCACGTTTTCTGTCAGTCCATTCTGTCTAACATCTGTATATATGTATATATATATATATATACAAGCCATCCTTAAGGTGTAAAGTAACCAACTGAAAAGCTGTACGCGTTACACAATGAAACAAAATTCATGTTATAAATGTGGTATAAGAAGTCCATCTGTCATCAATCGTAATAATGACGACTTCCTATGTAGCAGATGTGAGGGACAGAGACTTGAGGAAGATCGTCAACGAATGATGGACAACTCTTCACCCCAAACGTTTTCAGAGGAAGCGCGTACACAAAATAGGATAATGTGCAATATAGTTAGCTCAGGAGTGCTTTATTCTTCACCTCCCATCTTTACACCTGCTCCATACAGATGACTTCCACACACTCACTTGCATCTCCTGTTTGTACACTAACTCAAGTAGGACTATCAACTAACAATGAAATAGCTACATTTAATGGTAACAATGAAACTATGAAGAAGCAGGTTGGAGAATGTCCCTGTGGTGAAGCTGACAATAAATTTATGATGAAATGCTCAGATTGCAATATATGGTGGCACTACAATTGTACTGACCTTCCTGTGTATATGCTAAGTGCCTTAATTACTTCTAAGCGAAAATATACATGCATACTATGCACCCCAATATCGGATAAAATTGGCGACTTTCTAGAATTGTATAAGTCTTATTACGGTAAGCAGTACACAGGGCAGGTAAATGTCATGCATACACCTACCAATAATTGTACAAGAAAGACTATATTAAGTATAAAACACTCACATACACAGACTGATTCAGATGAAAATTCTGATTCGGTGCAGTGCACATCTCCAAGTATAGTCACAGCAGATAAGGAGCTAGCCCAACCTCATCAGTCAGACCAAAATAGTGATGTGTTGCAAGCAATACTGCAAGAAATCAAGGTAATAAAGGAACAAGTACATGACCTACAAATACAGAATGAACTGCATCCAAAGCAGACTGAAACTAAATGTATACCAGTAGTTAGTACACGACAAAACAACAATAATGTAACAACCACAGCTAGCAGAGAAATACGTCAAACTTTCAACAGCAAAAGTAATAATAAACATGTGGCTCAATTCCAAGCCCCATTTCACAGTCAGGATACACAGAACAAGTATAATATGAATAAATCAGGCAATGTTCATGGTCCTATGACTTACAGAGAAGTGGCTTCCAAAAACGCAGCTCCCTCTTCACAGCATTCTCATAATAATCCTACAAGATCATATCATGAGGCTAGAAATGTTAACAGGGGAAATGCAGGGGTGCATAGCTATGTAAGGAATAACCCACCCAGCATGAACATGATCAACCCTGAAGCTAGAATGAGAAATGTTGAATTCCGCCAAGGCAATTTTAGGCAAAAGAATGTCTTGATCATTGGCAGCTCCACCCTTAGAAAATTGCATGGACGGTATATGTCCAATAATGAATATAATGTGTCAATTCGAACAATACGTGGAGCACGGATAATTGATTTACATGATCAACTTGAAAGATACATGACACAGAGCCATTATGATATTGTTGTGGTACATGTAGGCAGCAATGATATAGGCCGCAGGAAGCCAGAGAGCATGATAGAAGATTATGACTCCATTATCCAATACATCAGGCACTTGTCACCAGACACACAGATTTTAATCTCAACTTTATTACCTAGACCACAGAATAATCATGAAAACAATCTAACGAGTCACTTTAACAGTTTGTTACAAGGTCAGGTGGAAAGGAATGGGGTGTTATTAGTAGACAACTCTACCCTTTTTATGATTCATATGGTTACATATGTACACAGCTATTTTTTTATCACATTCATCCTAATCGAGATGGAACAAGAGTTCTTTCAGAGAACATAATGAATTATGTTGTCTCTCTAAGTAGTACTCCGAGTAATTTTAATGAAAGTAATGGAGTGGAATTGTATAATAATAATAATGCTTTGCAACAAAATTTTCGCAATGGGAGGACGAATGGGAGGAGCCATCAACCGCTACAATACCAGGAACAATATGCAAACCATTTACCTTATCAGAGCATGTAAGACTATCTAACAGCTTCAAGTTTCTAAATAATCTGCACAATTCAAACTACCCAAGTCAAACAAACTATGTTGACAAAACTAAAAACTCAACAGTTAACCCTATGTGTGCTAAAACTGTAACTACCAGTAACATACAGAAGTCCAGGCATATATTATGCAAATCAAAGGAAGCACCCTCTATGCAAACACAACAAAATAAGTTAAAAGTATTTTATACAAATGCTGACTCTATCATAAATAACTGACAAGAACTTTTAGTGATGGTTCTTGATACACAGCCAGATATCATTGTATTAACAGAAGTACTTCCCAAACACTTCAGATTCAAGGTGTATAAAGAGGAATTACAAATTGATGGATATTCCTTATTTACAAATGCAGAAGACTATAGCAGCCTGGGGAAAGTAAACCGGGGTGTGTGTATATATATATACGCTCAGAATTGAATCCAGTAGAGGCTCTATTAACAATAGATGACCTACCAGATGAAATAGTGGTAGTGGAAATTAGGCTAAAACAAAGAGACAAATTGCTAATAATGGGAACATACAGAAGTCCAAACTCAAATGAAATAAATGATAACAGATTACTGGATACAATTAAAAGATCTGTTCAAAGCAAGCATTCACATTTACTACTGATAGGTGACTATAATTATCCTGAAATTGCATGGGAGATAGAACCACAAATTAGCATTAATAAGAGCATCTAAATTTCTTGAAGCAGTATCTGACGCTTTTCTCTACCAACATGTTACCATTCCGACCTGTTATCGTCCAAATAACGAACCTAGTACTTTAGATTTAGTCTTCACAAATGAACAGTATATGTTTGAAAATATTTCTACTTTTCCTGGCTTGGGAAAAAGTGACCATATCTGTTTTACTTTTGATTTGATATGCTACACCAAAATAACTCAAAGTAAGGTTACAAAATTCTTATATGACAAAGGAGATTATGAAGGGTTATGTAGGGAATTGGACAAGAATTGGGAGACACAATTTGAAGGACTGTCACTGGATCAATGCTGGGTGAAGTTAAAAGAGAGTATAAGTCAAGCAATGCCAATATATATACCGCACAAAAAAATAATTCCCTCAAACAAACATAGACCACCATGGCTAAATAGACAATTACTTAGGTTAATAAGAAAAAAAGAAAAGTACTGGAAAACATATTTGGGCACACAAGATACACATCATTACAACAAATATGCGCGTGTGAGAAATCAAGTAAAAGCACGATGTAAAAAGTCAGTCAGGCTCTTTGAAAGAAACATCGCGACTAACATTAAAAAGAACCCTAAATCATTTTGGCGCTATGTCAATAATAAACTAAAAACAAAAGAAAGTGTGGGAGATCTTGAAGACATAAATGGTAACCTTACTGTAACAGACCAAGATAAAGCAGAATTATTAAATCAACTTTTTCCTAGTATATTTACCCAAGAAAATATAAATATTATTACCATTATGAAATTTAAAACCGAAACCAATGCATTGAGCAACATTAAAGTGAATCTGGATACTGTGAAAGAAAAACAAGGCAACTTAAAGCAAAACAAATCCCCAGGACCTGATGGTTTACATCCTCGGCTACTCAAAGAATTAAAGGATGTCATAGCAAGGCCCTTGACACTTATATACCAAAAATCATTAGACACAGGTTCAGTGCCGACAGATTGGAAATATGCCCATGTCATACCCATACATAAGAAGGGGTCAAAAAGACAACCAAATAACCATAGACCGGTTAGCCTTACTTCCATTTCCTGTAAGGTACTGGAGAGCATTGTGAGGGACAAGGTAGTAGCCCACATGATAAATAACATTTTTTTTACTGAATATCAACATGGTTTCATGGCTGGGCGATCTACAGTTACACAATTATTAGAAGTGTTAGAGGCCTGGACGACTGCTCTAGACAGGGGTGAAGATATAGATGTCCTGTATCTTGATTTGATGAAGGCATTTGACACAGTGCTTCATGAACGCCTTCTAAGTAAATTAAGCCAATACAAAATTTCAGGTAATCTACTAAACTGGCTAAGATCCTTTTTAACAAATCGCCAACAGAGGGTTGTAGTAAATGGAGCCTTTTCGTCATGGACACCTGTTTTGAGTGGAGTTCCACAGGGCAGTGTACTCGGTCCAGTACGTTTCACTATTTTTATCAATGACATGCCATCTGTGATTGTATCTGACATTTCTTTATTTGCGGATGATACTAAAGCTTATAGAACCATAACACATGCAGATGATTGTAAAGAACTACAACAAGACCTTAACTCACTGCAGCAGTGGTCAGAAACATGGCAGGTCCGATTTAATCCTCAAAAATGTTCTGTAATGCACATAGGCCATAATCACTTTAATACTTCCTATCAAATGATAGATAATGGGAAAACCCTAAAATTACATGACGAAAATATAATCAACGACCTAGGCGTGTCAATAGATACAAAACTAACATTTGAGAGCCATATAGAGAAGATAACTTCCAAGGCTAATAAAATGACAGGCATAATATGGAGTACATTCCTATATATAGATGAAGACCTGTTCATGAAACTTTATCCAACATTAATACGCTCTCACCTGGAGTATGCTGCCCCTGTATGGTCACCAAACATATGGAAACAAGCAGAAAAACTTGAAAAAATTCAGAGACGAGCTACGAAAATGGTGCCCAACTTACAAAATCTAAATTACCAGGCAAGATTAGAATATTTAGAACTACCAAGTTTAGTATACAGAAGAATAAGAGGGGATCTTATAAATGTCTATAAGTACCAGGGTTGTTTGATTTAAATCAAATGATTAAAATCAGTGATTTAAATCATGATTAAAATCAGTCCAAAAAAATCAAAAAAATCATGATGCGATTTTTTTAAAAGTCAGTGTTTTTTTAATAAAATCATCATATTGTATTACTTGCTTTATTTCATCTGTATACACCCAATAACCTTTAAAAACTGTTGTTTTGACCTTGCCTCACAGTTGTTTTATAGGTGTTGCTTCTGTCCCTGATACTATAACCCCATTATCCCCATTTACTGCCCAGACTTTGCTAGATTATCAAAACATTCAGGCTAACTCCTTTCTCTGACTTTGATAAACAATGTATGTAAACTGATGGACATTGATGGATAAAAAAACATAGACAGCACTCGTGTAAGAGAGATCTGGTTTACATGCAGCCAGGTTAAGAAAACACATTGAATCCCACAGTACATATAAGCAAATAGAATGTTTCTTAACTCATCATTTGTTCAAAATAAGTTAAGATGCCTGGAAGAAAGCAAGATCGCATTTGGATGTACTTTGATAAGGATGTTGAGATTGGTAAATCTGGTTGTAAGGCTAAGTGTAAAGAATGTGGCAAATCTATGCAAGGCATAGTAGCACGTATGAAGCAGCATCATAGTGAATGTAAGACTGATACACAAGATACACCAGCAATAACAGTCTCTACGCCTAGGAAGCGCCCTGCCCCAGAGGCAGGGGAGTCATCACCGTTGTGTACGCCTACCAAGAGAACCAAAATCAGTGCAGGTAAGAGAATATAATATTTTGTGAATAAAAATTTAACTGACAAACAGACTGATAATCTGACCGACAGACCACACACTAACTCAGCCTAACTCTTGACCAAGTAATTAAAACTGATTAATAGCTAATCCTTCAGTTACAGTCTATATGTTTTCTACAGTTAAATAATTTTGCAAACAAATACACTGCCTTATTTAAATATAAATTAAATAAACAAGGCAATCAAAGGGTTACCACCTTAGTTAGTCTATTACTGTGAGATCTTTATAGGACAGCAGTGTTGTTCAAGAGCAGACCCCTTTATTGATTGTGTGAGGTGATAACACCTGTGGTGTTACATAACAGTTAAGCAGTCAGGTAGTTAATTGGCTTAATTTGGACACATTAACCTTATCACTGCATAGTACTGTAATTTTAATCCCAAATTCCTAAAAAGATTTATGTCAGAAAACTATAGTGAGACTCATCTAAAAACTACTAAATATTTTGAAAACAATTTGACTGAAACTTCTTGGTGAGTAAATCACCAACAACTTTCAGTCAAATTGTTTTCACACTATTTAGCAGGTTTTGAGTAATGCAGCTTGAAACTATTCTCAAGTAGCTCAGAGCAGTCAGCCAGTTAACCCTTAGCACACTAATGTCAACATTATCCCACATGTGTCTACCTTTCCTGGCTGAAACAGTAATATTGCTAAATTAATAACTAAAAAAATTTACTTGAATATTTTGAAAACAATTTGACTGAAACTTCTTGGTGAATAAATCACCAACAACTTTGAGTTATATTGTTTTCACACTATTTAGCAGGTTTTGAGTAATGCAGCTTGAAACTATTCTCAAGTAGCTCAGAGCAGTCAGCCAGTTAACCCTTAGCACACTAATGTCAACATTATCCCACATGTGTCTACCTTTCCTGGCTGATACAGTAATATTTTATTTTGCAGGTCTAGACCACTATGTTTTGAGAACATCCCAAATTGAGAAAGACGCCATCGATGAGCAAGTCGGTCGCTACGTGTACGCTACTAACACACCATTCTCTGCAGTCACACATCCAGAGTTCATTAAACTAGTCCAGATGCTGAGACCAGGCTACTGCCCACCAAGTCGGTATGAAGTAGCCGGTAGTTTACTGGACATGGTTCAGCAGTCACTGCAGGATGAGTGTAAAGAAAGGCTTGAAGGCAAGACTGTCTCCATGTGTTTAGATGGTTGGAGTAATATACATAATGAACCTGTAGTTTGTGTCTCTGTAACCACTTCGGATGGTGATTCCTATCTTACTGAGACTGTGGATACGTCAGGCCACAGTCACACTGCTGAGTACATGAAACAGGTTGCTAGTAGTGCTATTAAACATTGCGAAGAACAGTTTAAATGTAACATAGGTAGCATTGTAACTGACAATGCGGCTAACATGCGTAAGATGCGTGAAGAACTGAAGAAAGACCACAAAGACATTATTGCCCATGGATGTTCAGCCCACCTCATGAACCTACTTGCTCATGACATAGAGATCAAGGGTGTTAAGGAACACGTCACACAGATTGTGAAGTACTTTCGCAATACACATTTACCAGCAGCATGGTACAAGGCAGAGGGAGGCAAGCGACTCGTCCTACCACAAGATGTCCGCTGGAATACGCTAGCTGACTGCCTTCAGTGCTACCTGGATAACTGGTCCATCATTTTGAAAGTGTGTGAGGAAAATAGGGATAGTATAGACACAAATGTGGCTAGTAAAGTGCAAAATATTGGGATAAAGAGACAAGCAGAGGACTATTTGAGGCTCCTTAAGCCAATCTCCATTGCCCTGGATATAGTACAGAGTGATAGCTGTTTTCTCAGTGATGCAGTTAGTGTATGGAAGAAGTTGGAAAAAGACTTTGAAGAAGGTGGGGTATCATTAAGCATTATGAAGAAGTTCCACGAACGATGTAAGCAGGCACTCACTCCTGCCCACTATCTCGCCTATATTTTGGATCCGCGTACTGCTGGTAAAGGATTGTCTACCAAGGAAACTGACAGTGTGATGGAGTATGTGTCTGTGTCATCCCCAGACATGATACCTATAATCATGAACTACCGGGCCAGAGCAGATCCATTTAAGGATTACTTGTTTAGTTCATCTGTTCTGGAATCTGTGTCTCCCTTTGCCTGGTGGAAATCTCCCTGACGCCTGAAGTTGTTGAAGCTCCATCTCTAAATAGTTTTAAAACCAGACTAGATATAAGATAAACTATTTATTCAACATCCTGTATACTATAATTATAGAGCTCTAGATAAACCATGTAATCCAAAAATGACTATTAGATAATGTAGCTCATCACCAAATTTATTGAATTAGCTGATAATAGGATACAATGTACTAAAAAGCTGTACATGTTATGATTATGATTATGATTATATTGTAAATAATGCGAAAACTGGTAAGAATAGAAATTTACTCAAAAGTCGTAAAAAGGCCAAAGAAATATTAAACATTAAATTTGCTTTTAACAATTTCTATTTACGCTTTTCTGTCGATTCGCGATCATCATAAAGTGCATAAATGATAATTATTATGGCAAGAGGAAAATGAAGATTATAATTTCTTGTCTTGTGTAGTAGTTCCCGTCCCTCATAAGATGTTTTCTAGAAAAACCGGTTCTCTGCATCTGTCATCGTCATCATTTTCTCAATGTCTAGCTTCAACTCTATGCTCAATGGCTGAAGCTAGACAAAGCAGGCCCTGATAGCGGTTTCGAAAGGGACGAGTGTTAGGTGCCGTTTTTGAAATTTTGGATATTCAAAATCATTTTTCACTTATGTTAGCTTTTATTTAATTGTGCAGATAGAGCCAAATAGATATTTAGTAGTATAGCTAGACTTTTTTCCGTCAAAGATTATTTATTATGGCCAATAAACTTTGGACAGACTGATTTTTTAAGTGTGTAACTTGTTTCACCGGTAGGCAACCACATTTCCTGTACCGTTAGTGCATTCTCCAAGCTGTATACTGATTGGTGGCTGGCGACATATGCGGCTTTGTAGAACATAAATCAGTAATAACAAAAACAGTTGTATATTATGTAACTTGTATAGAAATTATTACTTCCAGTAGAAAGTAAATATAAATAAAATAATAAAATTTTGAAAAATATAATAATAAAAATAAATAAAATAAATAAAGCAAAAATAAAAATAAATTGCATATTAATTAAAACAATCATCAAACATACATTATAACACAAAAACTCAGACCTGACACGCATATAGCATGAATCAAATGCAAAATTTAGAGTGCACCTGTCATATATACTGTCTCTGTCTTCACTAACATTGTCATACATGTTTATTTCCAGCTGTCCCCATGTCTTTCACTTTCCCTGAGTGGCCACGAGGCAAAGGAAATAACTCTCACTAATCTAAGGCCCTTATATTTCTATGTGCTGTGTTTCGTATTTGCACATATGTTTTTCTCTTATACAACACGTTTGTGCATAGATAATGGACCTACATACAATCACTATAGACACTATGGGTTACTGTGAGGATTGTTGTACAGGGTATCTCAAAGTTAGAAACAGTCCAGCCGACCTAAAGCTTTGCGACAATTGCTACGAAAAACGTCTTCCAAGCACCAAAGTGCCACCATCCGTAGCACCAACACCCATAGCTGCTGCTACCGCTACCACTAATGTGACTACTACATCTCTGCCACCAGCAGATCATGTAGCATCCCATAAAACATCAAATCTCTCCATCACTATTTCCCCTGTTGGCATAGTGGCAAAACCTAACACACCATTGCACGCCACTAACGACATCGTCTCTGTCTCAGACATGCAACCTCTAGGCATGGCAAATGAAGATGATAATGAAAACAGTTTCTCAACTGGCAACATATTTTGTACAGCAAAATGTGCAATACCAAACAACAAATACATGCTAATGTGCTATTCCTGTAAAACAGTGGCAGCATTATGTTTGCACTAATCTGCCTCCATATATTTTATCAGCACTAACAACTTCAAAACGATGATACACATGCTGTGATTGCACACCAATTGCAAGACATATCTCAGAGTATCTAGAATGGTTAAGCGATGGAAGCAACATGTCAGACAAAGTGCCCAAGCCTGTGGTGCTAGGTGCTGCTAACCGTCCTATTTGACAAAATAGAATTGATTCGTAGTAACATTCTAAAACATGCTGACTATACAGGGCTGAGTGACAGCACCGTATCGCCACTTGATTGTACAATGACGTGTTTCACACCTGCTTCTGCTGACGAGGTCTTGGCAATTATTCGCAGTTCTCCAACAAAATCATGCGCATTGGAACCACTTCCAACATATCTACTCAAAGACTGCATTCAGGAGGTATTGCCTGCGATAACTAAAATAATTAACATGTCAATGGAAAAGGGTACTGTGCCGGACGATTTTAAAACTGCAAATGTGATGCCTTTATTAAAGAAACCGTCGTTGGATCCAAATATGCTGTCTAGCTATCGCCCAGTGTCCAACCTCCCCTATGTCTCAAAACTCCTAGAAAAAGTCGTAGCTAATCATCTTAACAACCATTTGGAAGTAAACAATCTGCTTGAACCATATCAGAGCGCATACCGAAAGCTTCACAGCACCGAGACGGCACTAGTTCGTGTGCAAAATGGCATTTTGTGTTCAATGGACGAACGTATGTGTGTGATATTGGTGTTACTAGACTTATCGGCCGCATTCGACACCATCGATCATACAATTATGTTGTCGCGTCTACAGGAACTGGGCCTTGCCGGCACTGTCCTTTCTTGGTTCGAGTCCTATCTCAAATGTCGCTGTCAAACTGTCATCATAAACAACTCCAAATCATCCGATGGTACATTGACTTCCGGTGTGCCTCAAGGATCCGTTTTGGGGCCCCTGCTGTTTACAATATATACATCACCACTTGGTCGATTACTGCAAAAGCACGGAGTTGAGTATCATTTCTACGCTGATGACACGCAGCTATATATAGCCTTCCGCCCAAATAGTCAATTTGATGCTCGTGAGAAATTAGAACTTTGCATTCGCGATGTAAAACTCTGGATGCTTAACAATTTTCTACAGCTAAACGAAAAAACCCCTGAAATACTGCTTATCTCGTCACGGCAACTCCGACCAAAACTTGACATAGAGCATCTTCAAATTAGTGACGAAAACATTTCTTTTAACTCTAGTGCAAGGAACATTGGTGTCATATTCGATGACTCGATGTCCATGAACAAACATGTTACGTCCCTCTGTCAATCGCTATTTTTCACATTCAGAAACATTAACAAAATTAGAAAATTACTGACAGCAGATGCCACTAAGACCCTCATTCACGCCTCTATAACATCCAAATTAGACTATGGAAATGCATTGCTAGCAGGAATTACATCAGAGCAGATACAACGTCTCCAGAGGGTGCAGAACACGGCAGCACGGATAATAACACGAACCAAGCGAACAGACCACATAACACCAGTACTCAAACAACTCCATTGGCTTCCTGTGAGAGAGCGCATACAGTATAAAATCGTGCTTCTCGTTTACAAATGTTTACATGGACTAGCCCCACAGTATCTATCTACTTTAATTACAAAGAGAATTGCACCTCGGTCCCTAAGATCAAGTGATCAGACATTATGTGTGGTCCCGTCTACTAATTTAGTTGTTGGACAGCGTGCATTTTCGAATTCCGGTCCAAGACTTTGGAATAATCTACCTGCCCATATCCGAAACTGTCACAAAATTGAGCCTTTTAAATCTAGCCTAAAAACGTATCTTTTTCATCTTTAAAATGTGTAAAGCGCCTTTGAGCGATTAATTTCGGAATTGGCGCTCTAGAAATATTTACATACACATACATACAACATGAAGCATCGGATGTACCATCTAACCAAGTAGTAGCAACAAATAATGCAACTAACATCTGTATCCATGCTAAGCAACCTGTTGTATCAATCACAAGCTTGCAACCTACCAGTCTTGTAACAGGCAATGGATCAGAAACTAGAAATCAAAACAACCAAGCCGTGGCAAAACAACCAGATACAATTTCACCTTCCAATGTAGTAGAGAATGCCATACTACATGAACTTGTAAAGCAAGTAACAAAACTGCAGGAAAACATAGAGAAATTAAACAGTCAAGTTATAAATCTCCAAACTAAAAATCATGAGAAGCAAATGCAACAAACCACATCCACTCTATATCGTGACGCTTTAGCAAGTAACACTCAAACTGTCGCAAAACCTAAAAGGCCACCAACCTGCCAACACATATAGCAATGTAACAAAGATTGCTTCAACCATAGAACCCAGTAGACCCATTCCAGTGCTACAGCAGAATGGCACACTTACAGATAAAACTAGCTCAAACTATGAACAACCCACTAGTTCGCCGATTCCAGTATACAACACACTGGGCAAGAAAAACCACAACATAGATGGGAGAAAACGAGTCCTTGTAATTGGAAGCTCCACTCTCCGAAAATTCAGTGGCAGATGCATGTCCAACAATGAACTGAACATCAATATAAGAACTCTGAGAGGAGCACAAATTTGTAATGTACATAGCCAGATACAAAACCACATTTCTCCAATCAGCCATGATGCAATAGTGATACACATTGGATCAAATGACATGTCTATAAGCAACCCACAATGCATGATAGACGATTATACCGCTATGATACAAAAGATTAGAGCTATCTCTCCAAATAGCCATATCTTTGTATCAACTCTCCTACCACGACCCCAAAATGAGCATCATCATAGTGTGACACTACAATTCAACAGTACGTTATATAACTTAGCCGAGAAATTGCACATGACACTGGTGGACAATTCCCAGAAAATTGAAATGGATCAGTTAAAATTAAATCAGATTGGATTGGATCAGATTGGATCAGATCAAATTAAAGACAGTCACACAAGTAAAAATGGTCAATTAAGTCAGAACTGTCATTTAAGTAAAATGGTCACTTGAGTAAAAATGTCACTCAAGTAAAAATGGTCACTCAAGTAAAGTATGAACAATTAAAAAGCTAGACAATGTATTGACTTCTTGTAGATCTAGTGTTTCCTCCTTGACAGCGAATCTAACCAATTTATCCCAAAGAACTGAACCTTAAAAAAGGTGAAGACTGTAGAATATAGACCACAAATGAAGAAGCAAAGTCGACCATTCATTTCAAGCTCGTCTGACTTATATAAATAGGCAGGACATATATGCTGGAAATTAGAAGAGATAATGGTGATGGCAATTGGTGGTAAAATGGAACTGCGAATAAACCGGAAGTGTGGTCAGAAGTGCAACCAGAAATGGTACTGGAAGTCCAATTGACCTTACATCCAGGATCTTTTTCTCTTACTGATTCTATAGCAGCCGAAACCGAGAGTTCTGATTTTACTGTACAAGCAATTTCTGATAGCACATCAGAGTTGACTTGTCTGTGCAAAATAGGAAGAATTGAGGCTGTTGCGGTAATTGATACTGGAACATAATTGATGTTTCCATTTGGGAACAAATTCTGTTTGATGAATGTCCTTCATCATCTTGTGAACTTCATTTGTATCAAGCTGGTGGGTTACCTTTGGAAGTTTTAGGGGAAGTCATGTTAAAGATTTAGATGGCATGCAAGTTAGCCATTTAGATCCAATACTGAACGCTATTGCGTTTTATTCAGAACAGCTTTCTTAGAATCAGTGGAGGCAGTCATACATTGCAGAGATGGTGAACTAGAGATAGACAGTGAATGCCTTCCTATTAAACCACGTAGCACCCTATTCAACATGGCAACATTACAACTTTGTCAGTCTTATGTCCTGCCACCTTCAAGTGAGGCCATCATGTGGGCCACCCTGAACCATGCTGGTCTTCAATATTCAGTTGGAATCATTGAACCGCACAGGGATTTCATGATTGAGGAGGAACTGGCTTTTCCTCGAGCAGCTCATTCCAGTCTGAGTTTTCAACTCTAACATACTTCCTGTAAATTGAGTCAAGGGAGATTGCGTTTAGGCATTTATGCCCATGCCACCAAATCAACTCTTTTCAGGCTTCAACTTTGGAAGAAACATCATCCAAGTCAAGTTCATCTGAACCCCTTCCTGAGTTTCTACATTATTTATTCGACAACACTTCGGAAGGGCTTGATACAACCCAGCAAGAGAAAGGCAAGCAGCTGTTATTGTGCTGCACTACTCCATTTTCTTAATGAGACTTAGATTCTGGTGAAACACATCTTGTCCGACACTGTATCAAAACTCAAGTCCAACGTCCAGTAAGATAGCCAGTTCGCCGTCTTCTGATTCCTAGAAGCAGGTTGAAAACATGCATAGACTATAGGCATCTGAATCACCATATGGTCAAGGATTCCTATCTGTTACCACGCATCGACCAGACTTTGGTAACACTTTAGCTGGTGCAACATGGCTCAGCACAATAGATTTGGCAAGTGACTATTGGCAGGTGGCAATGATTGATCAGGATAAAGAGAAAACAGACTTCATCTGTTGCTGCTGTTCAGTGTGTGATGCGCCATAGCACCTTTGATCAGCTGATGGAGCATGTTCTGAGAGAGTTTCAATGGAAAATCTACCTTTGCTTTATCGACGATGTAGTTGTTTACAGCAAAACCTTTGAAGATGCTCTTTTCCAACTCCAACTGGTCATAGATCGTTTGGAAGGGGAGAACCTTGTATTGAAACTGAAGAAATGCATGCTCTTTCGCCGTGAAGTCGGGCTTCTGGGCCACCATATCTCTGCAGAAGGCATCTCCACCGATCCGTCCAAAATTTCTAAATTTTTGAATTGACCGATACTTAAAAATGTGACCGAACTTTGAAGTCTACTAGGCCTTTGCCAGTACTATGACAATTTATAGAGTGCTTTAGCGAAATGTCAAAGCCTATATTTTGTTTTGACAGAGAAAAATTGTCTGTTTGAGTGGTCTGAAAAAACTTTCATTTTAGGCACCGATGTGTCTGACCGGGGAATAGTATTTCCCAAGTCCAAGATGGGTCACATACTTTTAACCAAACAGCGAGAAATTATGCCACGACTAAGAAATAATTGTTAGCAGCCATATAATTTACTAAGCTTTATAAACACTTTCTTCATGGGCGTCATTTTGCTCCCCGAATGGACCAAGCATCGTTAAAGTGACTTAAGGAGAAGAAAGACGCGAAAGGTCAAGTAGCACGATGGCAGCAACAAGGGCCAAAATAGTCAAAGAATTATACCTGTCCAAGGTGACAGGTAGATTTTTATTGTACCTGTCACTTCATATTCTTTCCTGGATAATCTGCATTGGGTAAAATAGCAATATATTATAATCAATAATACATCATCATGTTAAGAGTAAAGACTGAGTGCTGTATTATATTATCAATAAAATACCTCGATCATGTCCCCCTTCTCTCACCTGTAAACCATTAGTGGAAGCTTCAATGCTCGAAGACGTTCACTGTAACTCATGTCTTTTAGTGATTGTATGAGTTCTGTGGCTCGGCGCTGCACCTGTTCAATTGCATCCACCTGTTTCTTTATCCAGGGGTGCCATACCGCATTGGCATATTCAAAATGTGGGCGGGCAAGGCCCTTGTACAATGGGATACAGTTTTCAATTTCTAGACAAACGAATGTTCTCCTTATTATACCCATGATGTTAGTTGGCTTTGTTGACTTTTTGGGTGGTGTGTTTGTCAAAGGCTAGTGAAGGGTCTATGCCAACACCAATGTCTTTTTCCTCATTCGTGTATTCGAGAGCAGTGACACCTGTTTCGGTTCTCATGTAGTATACTTCCTGTTGCCTTTCTTTAGTTGTTACTCCCATTACCTTACATTTCCCGGGATGGAATTTCAACAACCACTCATCTGACCAGTTTTGCAGTTTGCATAAGTCAGTCTGGATGGCTTTAGAGTCTTCATCATTTTTAGGTAGGTCAGTGATGTATACTACAAATAGCATGGGCCCCAGTATGCTGTCCAGGGGAATCCCACTTGTAACATCAGCCCATTGTGACACTGCACTATTTACCCGTACCCGATGTTTTCTGTTGGCAAGGAAACTGCAGACTCAGATTAGCACTGGACCTTTAACCCCATAGCTTTCTAATTTGCTGATTAATCTCCTGTGTGGGACCTTGTCGAAAGCTTTTTTTGAAATCCATGTATACCACATCTATGGTTCCTTTGTTATTCAAGGTTTGGGTCCCGCTGTCTAAAACATGCAGCAGTTGGAGGACAGTTGATTTGCCACTGCGAACTTGATTCCTCACCTTGCAGTATGCTTGGTAGCTGTGCTGGTCTCGATTCCTCATGTACTTTCTCCATTGCTTGTGCGTTTCTTTGATCTTTTCACGCACTTTCTGTTCTAGTTGCAGTTGTTTTCTCTGATTTCTTGGCTTATGAGATGTGATGATTTTCTTAGAGATGCATTCTCTAGTAGGTACATCTAGTTTTTCTAACAGTATATTCCATTGCTGTGACACATTGTATGCTTCTAGAAGCTGCTCCCAGCTTAGATTAATCATTGATCTACTTTTGTCATAGTCCCCTTTGTCATAGTATAATCTATGCCCATTGCTTTGATTATCGCCAATATAGTAGTTGTAGCAAAAGGAGAGAACAGACTGGTCGTTCTTTCCTAGAGGGCTCAATATTTCAATATCTTCAATCATGCTTTCCTCATTTGCAAAAACTAGGTCGATTAAGCTGGAGAGTCTTTCCACCTTCCTCTAGTATTATGTGTGCGGTGCTGGTACCAATAATTAGTTTGGATGCAGTCGATGAATTTATTATCTGCATGTAAGGGGTTTTCTACCTTAGATGTTTCTGAAGAGCAGTCAATGTTAGGAAAGTTAAAGTCTCCCATGACCAATATATGAGAATCATTTCTGTTACCATAGTCCATTAGAAGGTTAATTAGATGCGCATCATTCTCTGCACTACTGTTAGGACTTCTGTATATATATATATATATATATATATATATATATATATATATATATATATATATATATATATATATATATATATATATATATATATACACCTGTGCAAAAGTTAAGCACCACCCTATTTTTACGCACATGCGAGGGTATATTCATGTGCTATGAAGAAAGCAATAGCATAAACATTTATGTACCCATCCATCTTAGTGCAAGAGGTAATAATGCAACTAGAGGAATGCTGATTATGATGGTGGGGAAACACTGTATGTTTTTGTTTGAACTTGAAAACGAGGCCTGAATATGGTTACGTTGACACAACTGACAACTATTGCCCTACAGTTGACACACGTGGCTAGATTGTCATTAATGGTGTCTGAAAACGAAGTTTAAATTTCTGTGCACGAGTTTGAGACTGTCATTATTAATACCGGGTATATCCACCTTGTGCCTGGATGACGGCCTGGACACGACGTCTCATGCTGGTCACCAACCGACTGATACGCCATTGTGGTATTCGTTGCCATTCAAGATGGAGTGCGTCTGTTAATTCCTGTAGGTTCTGCACAGGAGGATCCCTCCTTCTCACCATGTTTCCCAGAATGTCCCAGATATGCTCAATAGGGTTCATGTCAGGGCTCCTTGCTGGCCATGGTAGGGTTTCGATGGCATTCTGGCGGAGGTATTCATGCACAGCTCTAGCACGATGTGGTCGGGCGTTGTCATCCATGAATATAGGGTGGGTTCCAGGTGCATGATTTACAAAATGAGGGACCACAACTCTATCCAGTATGGAATCTTGATATCTTTGTCCATTTAGTGTTCCAGGTACAGTCAACAGATCCAGCTTACAATCAAATGAGATGCACCCCCATATCATAACGGAACCTCCACCAAATGGAACTTCTTCCATGATGTTACGTTGGTCGTACGCCGTGCGTCTGGACCTCCATACACGAGTTCGACCATCTGTGGCATGAAGCAGGAACCGACTTTCATCGGACCAGTGTACCCGTCTCCAGGATCTCATGTTCCAGTGTCTTCTTTCGTTGCACCACCTCAGACGCTCCTCTTTGTGGTGTGCAGTGAGGAGAGGACGTCTGACAAGTCTCCTAGCTTTCATGCCAGCAGCATACAGTCTCCTTTTGACGGTAGACATTGACACTCTATTGCGCGTTTTCCATTGCTGGATGAGCACTCTGCTGTTGGTGAATGGAGATCTCCTAACAAGGCGTACTAGGGCTCGATCATCACGGGCAGTAGTCTTCTTCGGTCATCCAGATCTAGGCCTGTCCTTCACCTCGTTAGTTTGCCCATGTTTTGCAATCAAACGACTGATTACAGTATGGTTAATGTTCAGCTGTCTGCCAATCTCCCTGCATGATATACCAGTGGTATGCATGCCTATGATTTGCCATTTCACACGATCACTTAACCTTAGTCTTGCCATAGCGGTTCACAATCAAGAGCTAATTCTCTCTGTACAAATAAACAACGGTCATGAACACAAAATTCCTAATCTTGTCGCCTAAATCTGTATGTAATGTTCTACACCTCAAACTGGACTTTTACATAACTGAACACGTGTGCTGTTTCCCGCCACGCACGGACATCAAGCGGCATGAAGTCATGCATGCATGTGCATTTCGTACTTGGGATTATGTCAGCTAACGCGGGGACAAAAAGTATGGCAGCCTAGTTGTACCATCATGTTTCTACGTTCTATTGTTTTTGCTGGTGCTTAACTTTTGCACAGGTGTATATATATATATATATATATATATATATATATATATATATATATATATATATATATATATATATATATATATATATATATATATATATATATATATATATATATATATATATATATATATATATATATATATATATATATATATATATATATATATATATATATATATATATATATATATCCCATTATAAGTTTGTCACTATTGGCTAGCTTAATTTCTTCCCATATTGATTCTTCAAATGCTGCATTAATCTCAAGCTGTGTTGCTGTCAGGCTATTGTGCGTGTACAGAAGTAAGCCTCATTTCTATTATTGTACAGTCATACTCATCGATCTTTAGATAAGCCGGTACCAGATGATATTTGAATATTTTGGCTTGAATTCAGTGATGGCAATTATTTGAGTGGGGTGGGTGGCAGCTTCTTTAATAGTAAGCCTCAGCTCATTTATTTTGTTCCTAAGTCCATCCGCATTAGTATAAAGTACGGAAAGTTTATTTACATGTTTTTCCTCTGGATTTATCACTTTCTCCATATTTCTAATGTCAACCATATCACACCCTCTATTTACAGATCTATATACATACCGACAGCTAAGTTAGCTAGTTTTTTGCAGAAGATGATCGAGGTTGATTCTCTCCAACAGATCCGTTAATCATCCTGCCTCTTCTTATGATCACATCATCTCCTGCTTCTCTCCTTCTTTTCAAGTCCTGCCTTAAAGTAAAGTTTGCTACTCTTTCCTTTCATGTTAAGTCTGAGAATATATATACACCTGTGCAAAAGTTAAGCACCACCCTATTTTTACGCACATGCGAGGGTATATTCATGTGCTATGAAGAAAGCAATAGCATAAACATTTATGTACCCATCCATCTTAGTGCAAGAGGTAATAATGCAACTAGAGGAATGCTGATTATGATGGTGGGGAAATACTGTATGTTTTTGTTTGAACTTGAAAACGAGGCCTGAATATGGTTACGTTGACACAACTGACAACTATTGCCCTACAGTTGACACACGTGGCTAGATTGTCATTAATGGTGACTGAAAACGAAGTTTAACATCTGTGCACGAGTTTGAGACTGTCATTATTAATACCCGGTGTATCCACCTTGTGCCTGGATGACGGCCTGGACACGACGTCTCATGCTGGTCACCAACCGACTGATACGCCATTGTGGTATTCGTTGCCATTCAAGATGGAGTACGTCTGTTAATTCCTGTAGGTTCTGCACAGGAGGATCCCTCCTTCTCACCATGTTTCCCAGAATGTCACAGATATGCTCAATAGGGTTCATGTCAGGGCTCCTTGATGGCCATGGTAGGGTTTCGATGGCATTCTGGCGGAGGTATTCATGCACAGCTCTAGCACGATGTGGTCGGGCGTTGTCATCCATGAATATAGGGTGGGTTCCAGGTGCATGATTTACAAAACGAGGGACCACAACTCTATCCAGTATGGAATCTTGATATCTTTGTCCATTTAGTGTTCCAGGTACAGTCAACAGATCCAGCTTACAATCAAATGAGATGCACCCCCATATCATAACGGAACCTCCACCAAATGGAACTTCTTCCATGATGTTACGTTGGTCGTACGCCGTGCGTCTGGACCTCCATACACGAGTTCGACCATCTGTGGCATGAAGCAGGAACCGACTTTCATCGGACCAGTGTACCCGTCTCCAGGATCTCATGTTCCAGTGTCTTCTTTCGTTGCACCACCTCAGACGCTCCTCTTTGTGGTGTGCAGTGAGGAGAGGACGTATGACAGGTCTCCTAGCTTTCATGCCAGCAGCATACAGTCTCCTTTTGACGGTAGACATTGACACTCTATTGCGAGTTTCCCAGTGCTGGATGAGCACTCTGCTGTTGGTGAATGGAGATCTCCTAACAAGGCGTACTAGGGCTCGATCATCACGGGAAGTAATCTTCTTCGGTCTTCCAGATCTATGCCTGTCCTTCACCTCGTTAGTTTGCCCATGTTTTGCAATCAAACGACTGATTACAGTATGGTTAATGTTCAGCTGTCTGCCAATCTCTCTGCATGACATTCCAGTGGTATGCATGCCTATGATTTGCCATTTCACACGATCACTTAACCTTCGTCTTGCCATAGCGGTTCACAATCAAGAGCTAATTCTCTCTGTACAAATAAACCACGGTCATGAACACAAAATTCCTAATCTTGTCGCCTAAATCTGTATGTAATGTCCTACACCTCAAACTGGACTTTTACATAACTGAACACGTGTGCTGTTTCCCGCCACGCACGGACATCAAGCGGCGTGAAGTCATGCATGCATGTGCATTTCGTACTTGGAATTATGTCAGCTAACGCGGGGACAAAAAGTATGGCAGCCTAGTTGTACCATCATGTTTCTACGTTCTATTGTTTTTGATGGTGCTTAACTTTTGCACAGGTGTATATATACTGATTAGAATTCTGTTGATCTGTAGTGTTTAGGGCCTTTTGCACTTTGCAGTGTTTTTCTTCCTGCATATGGGCTGATGAACATTACCCTTGGTGGTCTTTCCCCCTTGCTCCTAGCCATGTTATTTGCTCAATACTTTGTTTCACTTGTTGACTATCTTCTTGCCCTAACACCTTCTGTAGTAATGTGGCTATTGTATTTATGTCTTCTTCCTGTCTAGCCCTAGGGTGTCCATCACTACTTTCCTTCAGCCGCCGAATTACCAGGTTGTTCTTTCTCACTTTTTAGTCTACTTTCCTGTAGGCATTCATCTACAATTTCGGCAACTGTTCTATCAGCATCGACAAGCTTGTCTTTGATTTTTTTTTCCACGTCTTCCTTTACCTCTATCAATGCCAGATATTAAATTCTGCATATTTTTTTCAGTGATACGGGCGCCACAGTTGCTATAGCAATAGCGTACTCTCTTTCCGTTGTATACATTATTATGCTGACTATTCTTTTCTTTATTTTTGTAACATTGGTGCTTGTGGGGGTGTACAATATTTCCTCATAGCCCTAATGTTTATACATGGCTGTAAAAATGCTGACACTGGTTAGAAGAATAATTACAATTTTCCTATTTGGAAATCCTTTGCTTATCTCTCTGGTTTTTGATTTTATTTGGCTGAATAAATCATCTATATTTGCACCACCAATACTTGTTTCAAGACTAATGTTTCTTTATCTAGTTCCTTGCTGTTGTAAATGTATCTTCACAAACCTCTGGCTCTTGAACTACCAACGATTAATATGCAGGACTGCATTAAGGACTATATTTGTTCATCTAGTTATTGAACAACCATGCAGCACCTGATCTATACCGTTAGCTTCATTAGTGCCACCTACAGTGTTGATCACTAACCCGAGTACTAGCTTCACTATTCCGCCTACACCCAGTCAGCTGGTACTGCCCTTTAATTCAATACATTATTTGAAATATCTAGCTAATTTCAATGTTACTGGTTAACCATGGATTCCTTGTTACTATGTCAACATATATTAGTTGTCAAGGAAGTTGTGCAACACGAAAATATAATCTCCATAATATTATTTAATACAGACATTTTCCATTGAATAATACTATAAAATCATTATAGTCTATTTAGGCTTAATTTATATGCCCATTTTATAGAGTAGAAGTCTAGGATGGCTCTGATTTCCCCAGATTTGTCTTCAATTTCTCCTTTATTTCCTCTCCATTGTAAATTTTACGTCCTCCATCACCAGAGGCTGGAAATCATTTTCCGAATTAGACTGAACAAGCCATACTAAAACAAAAACATGGAGGCAATAACAAGCCAATGCCTTATGCCTTATAAAATGATGATGCTGATGATGATGATGATGATGATGATGATGATGATGATGATATCTTAGGATGTTGTTGTGGACTTAGAATTGTTCAGCCCAGGTGTCCGCCTCTTCATTGTCCTCTGACTTATACGACGGATGCACATGACTTCCAGGCACTTTGTAGTCCGCAGTAAAGTTGTACTTAATTCCCTGATCTTGCTAGAATCAATCCAGGCCTACCTCAAATTTAAACACTGAATCGATGTTTACTAATGCATTGGGTAGGCTGTTCCATACATTGTTGACTCAGTTTGTAAATGAATGTTTCCTTAAATCTAGTTTGGCCCTTTCTCAAGTTATGGCATATTGTGTAGCTGCTTTCTATTATCTCAAACATGTTGTCTGTGACCTCTGTGTCATACACTCTATTCAGGATTTTGTAAATTTCAATCATGTCACCTCTCAGTCATCTATATTTGAGCATTGGCAGGTCAAGCTTCCTTAGTCTGGCTGGATAATCTAACTCTTTCAGCATGGGGAAAGCTTTGTTGTCCGCTTCTGTACAATTTTAACCACCAGGGTTTCTGTCTTACTCTGTGGTCCCCACACTCTGACTGCATATTCAAGATGGGGCCTCACCAATGCTTTGAATAGGTAAGTGCATATTTCCCTATCAAGATATGTAAACGTTCTTCTTATTAACCCCATAATGCTGTTTGCTTTGTGTACTTGCACTTGCATGTGTGCCTTAAATGATAGAGTGTTGTCGATGATCACACCAATATCTTTTTCTTTATCCACAAACTCAAGTGTCACACGCTCTCCATTTTGTTTATATAAATGATAACCTCTCTTTATTTCCTCCTTGTGTTTTGGCTCTGTATTGTCATTACTTTACATTTATCTGGATGAAACCTCAATAGCCATTTATCTGTCCAGTTCTGAAGAGTATCTAAATCTTTTTGCATCTCCTTCTCATCATCCGCACCCGTTATTTCTTTGTATATCTTGGTATCATCGGCAAAGAGATATGTTGCTGCCTTCACTATATCTGGTAAATCGTTCGTGTAATGGACAAACAATACCGGGCCCAATACACTACCCTGGGGAATGTCACAAGTTACAAGCCTGCTTTCAGATGAAACTCAATTGACAACAATATTTTGTTGTCTGTTTGACAAGAAGTTTTCAATGCACGAGGTTAGCTGCTGACTTATGCCATAACTACTTAGCTTTCCTAGCAAACGTTGGTGTAACCGTGTCAAAGGCTTTCATGAAGTCCATGTACACTTCATCTAACTTCCCGCCTTTATACTTAATACATGTCCAGTCCTCCATGACCTTCAATAATTGTAAGCTAGTTGATCTTCCAAGCAGGAATCCAAATTTGGATTTACTAAACAGTTTATTTCTGGTCATGTGGTCCATAATCTTCGCACTAACTAACTTCTCCATCAGCTTACATAAAACACTAGTCAAGCTAACCAGTCTGTAATTCCCAGGTTCTGATTTATTTCCCTTTTTGAAAAGTGCCATTAAGTTAGCTGTTTTCCATGTTTCTGGTACTACTCCGTCTACCAGTGATTTGTTGAAGATCAGTGTCAAAGGTTCACAGAGCACCTCTCTCAGCTCATTGACTACATTTGGATGGACTCCATCTGGGCCTGGTGCTTTGCTCTTCACAATCTCTTTCAATATTTTCATCATGTCCTCCATTGTAAATCTTGCATCGTGGAAATCTTCACTCCATTGCTTAATTTCCAACTCAGGTATTTCTGTATCTGGCTCTTTGGTAAAATCCATGGGAAGAAGTCGGCCAGGACATCCGCTTTCTCTTTATCTGTGCTAGCAGTCTTTATTCCCTCATTTCCAGCTACTTTTAGTTCTGCAATTCCTGTTTTAACTAACCTTTTGGAATTGACATATTTCCAAAATATCCTAGGGTTCCTCTTTGCATTCTTAGCTATATCTTTTTCCTGATTTCTTTTGGCTTTTCTCACTAATCCTTTGACTTGGTTTCTAATTTTAGCATATTCTTTGTGTTTATTTTCGTCTCTCGTCTCCATAAAGCGCTGCCAACTGTGGTGTTTCTTTCTGATATTTTTCACTAATGCCTCATTTAAACAGGTCAACTTGTGCGTGCTCTTTGTTCTTATTGTTATTATTTGATTTTGTGCCTGGTTGTACTTTAACATAAGAATATCCAGTGCATTAGTAGTATTTAATCCGACCAGCACTGTTTCCCAGTCAATATGCAGATCCTTTCTCATCATCTCATAATCGCCTTTAAAAACGTTTCTTCCTATTTCCTTACTATGTGTACCTTCTATATGCTGGTGATATACATATGTTAAAACACTGTAGTCACTAGACCCAATAGGACTTAAATGTTCCAGGTCTGTTATCAATTATTCATTTGTCAAAATCAGGTCTATTGTACTTGGAATGTTGTCCAGCCGTGTGCATGTGGGTTCCCTCACAATTTGATATAAATAACCATCTCTTATGCACTCTATGCATGAATCTGCGTCCAAATCTTTTGGTGCCATCTACGTATCCCAATTTATGTCTGGAAAGTTGAAGTCACCCATAATCAGTAGGTGCGTAAATTCCTCAAGTAAATTGCATGCTGCTTGAATGAGATCAATCAATTCATTAAATTTTCTGTAGTGCTGCTCAGACTTTTATATATACATCCTACCAACAAATTTTCAGCGCTGTTTAGTTTAATTTTCACCCAAATGCTTTCTTGAAAATTACTTTCAATTTTGTATTCCACCCCCTTGAGGTTTTCCTTAATATATAGAGCTACACATCTTTTTCTTCCTGCCGCTGACTCATCTATGAACAGTTCAAATCCTAGAATCTGTAGTTCTGCCAGAGATGGAGCATATCTAAAAAAATTGGATAAACCTATGTTATTCCAATGATACGGAATGGCTTTCCTGGTTCTGAATCCTGTTTTTAAGTTCATCCATTTTATTAGTCAGGCAGTCTGCATTTGTGTAAAGACATTTCATATTGTTAGCATTAGACAGGCAGGATAAGCCACATCGCCTCTCCTGTTTGTCTTCTATGTCTATGCTTTCATCACAATTCCATTTATCTATTCGTTTTTTGTTGCGAGCATTTAAATGTACAGTTTTGTTCATAAACGTATTTACAATTTTATTTACAACGTCACGACTCTCTTTTCCCTTTAATCTCTCAATGCCTTTTGCTTCACTTTGACCACCTTTCTCTCCCATGGTGGGCCGCATACAATGTACTTGAATTCCCCTGATTCATTTTCTTGATTTAGTTTCCTCATTTCTTCAAACTTCTCCTTATTTACTTTCCTTTCCTTGTTGGCCATATCATGTGCAATGCCAACTTTTTAAAACTTTTCCTTAGCTTTCGTTAGGTTTTTAACGTGGCTCATAAAGTTCCCTTTGGTTTTCTCACCTTCAAATGTGAGTCTCATTAACCTAGGATTTGTTTCTATTTTACTAATGTCTCTCTTGCATAATCTAGTAAGCCTTGCTACTTTATCACTGGGGGTGTTCAGTACTTTGCATAATTCTTCGACATAGGCTGCATCCTCCTCTTTTCTAATTTCTCCTCTTTCACTTAATGACTCTTCACATCTGTGAATAATTGTATTACACTTTCTCTCGTCACTTTCAATGAGGTCTACAATCTGCTCTTCAACCTCTTTCAGGCAAACTGGGTCACTGGTTGCACGCTCCTGCTTTTTGTCCTTTTCAATAAGGGCCTTCACCTGTTCTATGTCTGTTTTCTGCACCATATCCCTTTCTAATTTATGTACCCATGCTTCTTTTTTGTTTAGAAAGGCTTCACATCTTTCTTCAACCTTTTTTTCTGTTCTCAGATTTCTTAGCGCCTTATCCTTGCATGGTGGACAGTACCAGTGCATATCTTACCTCTTTGTTCGCAGTTTGTTTTCTGCACTGGACAAATGTAAGCATTTAAGCATTTCTTGCGGAAATGCTTGCAGCAGTACTCACACTCTAGCATCTCTGACTTCTCATCTGTGAGTTTTGTCTTGCACATCTCACATGTCCAGCCCTCGTTGTGTTTTTCTTGATCATCCCCTGCTTTACCTCTTACTCAGGGCTTTCTTCCTTTCGATGGTGAACCTTTGTCAGACATATTGGTGTTACCAGGGTTGTTTGATTTAAATCAAATGATTAAAATCAGTGATTTAAATCATGATTAAAATCAGTCCAAAAAAATCAAAAAAATCATGATGCGATTTTTTTAAAAGTCAGTGTTTTTTTAATAAAATCATCATATTGTATTACTTGCTTTATTTCATCTGTATACACCCAATAACCTTTAAAAACTGTTGTTTTGACCTTGCCTCACAGTTGTTTTATAGGTGTTGCTTCTGTCCCTGATACTATAACCCCATTATCCCCATTTACTGCCCAGACTTTGCTAGATTATCAAAACATTCAGGCTAACTCCTTTCTCTGACTTTGATAAACAATGTATGTAAACTGATGGACATTGATGGATAAAAAAACATAGACAGCACTCGTGTAAGAGAGATCTGGTTTACATGCAGCCAGGTTAAGAAAACACATTGAATCCCACAGTACATATAAGCAAATAGAATGTTTCTTAACTCATCATTTGTTCAAAATAAGTTAAGATGCCTGGAAGAAAGCAAGATCGCATTTGGATGTACTTTGATAAGGATGTTGAGATTGGTAAATCTGGTTGTAAGGCTAAGTGTAAAGAATGTGGCAAATCTATGCAAGGCATAGTAGCACGTATGAAGCAGCATCATAGTGAATGTAAGACTGATACACAAGATACACCAGCAATAACAGTCTCTACGCCTAGGAAGCGCCCTGCCCCAGAGGCAGGGGAGTCATCACCGTTGTGTACGCCTACCAAGAGAACCAAAATCAGTGCAGGTAAGAGAATATAATATTTTGTGAATAAAAATTTAACTGACAAACAGACTGATAATCTGACCGACAGACCACACACTAACTCAGCCTAACTCTTGACCAAGTAATTAAAACTGATTAATAGCTAATCCTTCAGTTACAGTCTATATGTTTTCTACAGTTAAATAATTTTGCAAACAAATACACTGCCTTATTTAAAAATAAATTAAATAAACAAGGCAATCAAAGGGTTACCACCTTAGTTAGTCTATTACTGTGAGATCTTTATAGGACAGCAGTGTTGTTCAAGAGCAGACCCCTTTATTGATTGTGTGAGGTGATAACACCTGTGGTGTTACATAACAGTTAAGCAGTCAGGTAGTTAATTGGCTTAATTTGGACACATTAACCTTATCACTGCATAGTACTGTAATTTTAATCCCAAATTCCTAAAAAGATTTATGTCAGAAAACTATAGTGAGACTCATCTAAAAACTACTAAATATTTTGAAAACAATTTGACTGAAACTTCTTGGTGAGTAAATCACCAACAACTTTCAGTCAAATTGTTTTCACACTATTTAGCAGGTTTTGAGTAATGCAGCTTGAAACTATTCTCAAGTAGCTCAGAGCAGTCAGCCAGTTAACCCTTAGCACACTAATGTCAACATTATCCCACATGTGTCTACCTTTCCTGGCTGAAACAGTAATATTGCTAAATTAATAACTAAAAAAATTTACTTGAATATTTTGAAAACAATTTGACTGAAACTTCTTGGTGAATAAATCACCAACAACTTTGAGTTATATTGTTTTCACACTATTTAGCAGGTTTTGAGTAATGCAGCTTGAAACTATTCTCAAGTAGCTCAGAGCAGTCAGCCAGTTAACCCTTAGCACACTAATGTCAACATTATCCCACATGTGTCTACCTTTCCTGGCTGATACAGTAATATTTTATTTTGCAGGTCTAGACCACTATGTTTTGAGAACATCCCAAATTGAGAAAGACGCCATCGATGAGCAAGTCGGTCGCTACGTGTACGCTACTAACACACCATTCTCTGCAGTCACACATCCAGAGTTCATTAAACTAGTCCAGATGCTGAGACCAGGCTACTGCCCACCAAGTCGGTATGAAGTAGCCGGTAGTTTACTGGACAAGGTTCAGCAGTCACTGCAGGATGAGTGTAAAGAAAGGCTTGAAGGCAAGACTGTCTCCATGTGTTTAGATGGTTGGAGTAATTTACATAATGAACCTGTAGTTTGTGTCTCTGTAACCACTTCGGATGGTGATTCCTATCTTACTGAGACTGTGGATACGTCAGGCCACAGTCACACTGCTGAGTACATGAAACAGGTTGCTAGTAGTGCTATTAAACATTGCGAAGAACAGTTTAAATGTAACATAGGTAGCATTGTAACTGACAATGCGGCTAACATGCGTAAGATGCGTGAAGAACTGAAGAAAGACCACAAAGACATTATTGCCCATGGATGTTCAGCCCACCTCATGAACCTACTTGCTCATGACATAGAGATCAAGGGTGTTAAGGAACACGTCACACAGATTGTGAAGTACTTTCGCAATACACATTTACCAGCAGCATGGTACAAGGCAGAGGGAGGCAAGCGACTCGTCCTACCACAAGATGTCCGCTGGAATACGCTAGCTGACTGCCTTCAGTGCTACCTGGATAACTGGTCCATCATTTTGAAAGTGTGTGAGGAAAATAGGGATAGTATAGACACAAATGTGGCTAGTAAAGTGCAAAATATTGGGATAAAGAGACAAGCAGAGGACTATTTGAGGCTCCTTAAGCCAATCTCCATTGCCCTGGATATAGTACAGAGTGATAGCTGTTTTCTCAGTGATGCAGTTAGTGTATGGAAGAAGTTGGAAAAAGACTTTGAAGAAGGTGGGGTATCATTAAGCATTATGAAGAAGTTCCACGAACGATGTAAGCAGGCACTCACTCCTGCCCACTATCTCGCCTATATTTTGGATCCGCGTACTGCTGGTAAAGGATTGTCTACCAAGGAAACTGACAGTGTGATGGAGTATGTGTCTGTGTCATCCCCAGACATGATACCTATAATCATGAACTACCGGGCCAGAGCAGATCCATTTAAGGATTACTTGTTTAGTTCATCTGTTCTGGAATCTGTGTCTCCCTTTGCCTGGTGGAAATCTCTATCAGACAGAGTCAGTGACCATGTGCTAAACATGATATATGCAATACTTGGTGCTACTGCCTCTAGTGCAGGTGTTGAGAGAATATTCTCAACTTTTGGTTTTGTGCATTCAAAAGTGAGAAACCGTCTTGGTACTGAGAAAGCTGGCAAGCTTGTTTTTGTTTACAAGTTACTTAACAAATGAATCATCATATACATGTATAACTATATTGATCTGATTTGAAATAAATTAATTAAATTGACTTAAAATTGCATATCTTATCATTAATTAGTAATATAAAAAACATGGTTATAAAAATCTGATTTAAATCAAAAAAATCGATTAAAATCAAAAAAATCCGATTTTTTTGATTTTTATAAAAAAAATCATGATTTTTATCAACCCTGGGTGTTACCTATACAGCTTATGACAATTTTTACTTTATATCATTGATAAATAAAGCAACCTCTACTGCCTCTATAGCTTGTGAGAATATTCACAATAATGACCAATTGTATTTAATTGGTGAGTAATCTCTACTGACTCTCTGGTTTGTAACAGTAATGACAATGGTTTAAGACAGTAATAAAAATAGTGACCGATATTGAGCGACAGAATTGTGTCAATACTTACTTGCTGTACATGATAAGTAGACTAATCTCCACTGACTCTATGGCTTGCGACAGTAATGACAATGGCTTGTGACAGTAATGACAATGGTGACCGATATTGAGTGACAGCTTTACATCAATACTTACTTGGTGGAATTGATAAGTAGAGTAAGCTCCACTGACGTACTAATAGCAAAGTGGCATTCACTGACTTAAATCTTAAAAGGATGTTGGTGATGAGGTTACCTTCAATGACATGTACTGAGAGTAGAGTGACCTCCACTGTCTCAAATTAAAACAAGTAGTGACTCAATGTACTATATTTAATTTCACTCACCTGTAACTTTAGTCCACTGTATTTAGTCCAGAGTATACTGTACCATACTTGCTGTGTATCTCTTTGCTGCTTTTTAGTGTCTTTAGGATTAAAACATTAACTTCTTCCTTTATTTCTCAGCAGGAGCTATGGATCTGAACCCCTCTGCTTCACTGCGAGATGTGCATCACTCTGTATATATGATAATACAAATTTTGTCAATTTTACTGCTCTCACAATTTTCAGTTTTACAGGTATAATTTAATTCATCTAATTACGGTCATTTCATTAAAAAACCTGATTACTTGTTTCTTAGAGTAATCTCCACTTAATCAAACATATCACACATTTTAGACACGCCAACAGATTTACTAGTAATAATCCTTTTCAGTTCTTTCTGACAATTTCCTGAGCCACACTCTAGCTAGTAATTCACATCGTCTCTATTAAAAGCTGAAATTGACTGAATCATCTGATGCAACGTCTATGACTTGAGCTACGGGTGTGACAAATATCCATGTTGAATGGTGGTGTCAAGGAGTTTATTTTTGTATTTAACTGATATATTGCCCTCTTTGTCAAATCAATATGCTTGCCTAGTAGCTTATCCTGCTTTGCAAATACTGTGGGTTCTGGATGGTGTATCGATCTGTTCCATTCAACGATGGAATAATATAGGATTTCTAGAAAGGTTACCCTTGCGTTGCGATCAACAATTACTCTGGCATTTACTTTATGGAAACTGGCAATCAGAAGAGACTGCACTTCATCAATGTTCTCCTTAATATTGTAATCAAACAGCTGCCAGATTTAATTTTGAGATTGTGTCAACTTACATTTCATTTGAACTGCAAGTTTGAACCTAAAATTATTCGATTGCCATGCTCCTTACATAGGAGGGATATTCCTCTTCAGTTTGTTTACCGGTCATTTTTGTGAAATGACATTATTTGCTGTTCGACAGACTTATTATAGATGGAGTTTATTTGAGTGCTTATCAGATGCACACATTTACTTGGTTAGATTTATATTGGAATGTGTTCACTTGAGGAATAGTTATTAAAGACTATTCATAGGAGACGAACGTGAATTTCAGATGGCGTGGCTTTTGTTCGGTTCCAAATTTGCATATCAAGTAATAGCTAGCCTGACACGTTAACCACTCAGTTCTGATAGCCTGTTTTTGAGATTCTCATCATAAGGTTGGTGTCTTGGAATTTGTTTGATTTTCTTTGAATGATGATGCTAGAAGTTGTTGCAGATGCGCAGTGCAACAGTTTCCGGTAGTTATTCAATGAATTTCTCGCAGATTCTCAGACCGATGCTTTCTGATGTGTGTGTCGAAACGGAATTCAGAGTGGAATGGTTCCATGTCAATTTTGGAGTAATGCTGTGATTAGATCGTGAGCTTTATGTTAGCATGATTTCAAATCCGAATATAAACTGCTACTTTGGCAATTGCAGTTTGTCTGACGTTGAAGTTTCCAAAATATTAGCTCTCTCTTTCGCCATCTATTGTGCAGTATGGCAGTGTGTTGCTTTCTAAGTTTTATTTATGTAAAATGTTAGTGGGCTCGGATTCTGTATGGCCAGCTGCTTAATTGGTAAACGTGGCTGTGTTTTGTACAGCAGAAAGTTGCTGTATTGCCACTTAATTTGAAAGCGCTTTTGCTGGCTAGAACTGAGTGCCAAATGTGCGCACAAGACCTATTTCTGGTCACAGATTTGATTTTTAACGTATTTGTGATAGGTGTATAGTTAGAGTACTGCACAGTCGGAGAAAGGGAACGCTCGACGTCATGACCCAAGGAGGCAGGTTTCATTGCTGTAATAGCAGGTAACATTAGTTTTTTACATTTCCGTCTTCTTGTACTAAATTGTTATCAGGTCTTAAACCTGTATTTTTAAGCAGCTTTTTCTAAACCATTATTTGCTTCCACATTCGTACATGCTCGCATAATTAGTCCTTCTGGCTATGGGCTATATTCATGGAACCAGATACGTCTCTTTTTCTACTGTCAGCCACATTGTCATGTGATCTCAATTTCAAAGGTAACTAAGTTTTTACGGCCGGCCGCCATCTTGGTTATTTAATTATTATTGTATAAAATCCAGTAAGAGTATAACTTTCAGACTGTATTGGATAGTCATGTATTTCGCCAGTAACATTAGATTAAGAGATGCATTATGTTAAAATTGTTCAGTAGTAAATGAATTGAAATGCATTGTGTTAAAATCAGCATTTGGAGCTAGAAATACAAGTCACGCTTCCAGATATAGAAATGACAAAGAAACCAAAACTTCTTATTGTTGCGGATATGCCACCACTTCGAAGCGCAACCAATTACTGTCCAGTTTATGAAGATTACATTCATGTAGGCACACTTCAACAGTATTGTTATTGCCTAATATATGACACTAGGAGTTTATCTGATTGTCAATTAAAAGATGACATTTATTGAATATTTCAAATCTGTTTGTTAAGGTGCTAGGTCATTGTCAAAGGGGCATTTCTCCCTCTTGATGACGGCTTCAGTACTTAAATGTCAGAATCTAGAGATTTCTATAAAGTAAGTCGGCCACACACTTTTAAGGCTATAGCTAGGATAGGTGAACCGGATTTAATAGATAACAGCCTAGGGTGCTTATCAGTTCTGTCTTGACCGTTTCTGATTAATTTAGTAAATCTTTGACTGGGTACTTTAAAATTAGTTCCAAATTGCCACAAATTCGGCTCTAGATATCAACATCCTTTGAATGCTCAAAACATAGTCTGGTATTACATTAACCTGGTAAAGGGAAAGCTTGTCCATCTTAGCATGGAGTGCGAAAGTAAAGCAGCAGGGTATAAACTCTTTCTGGTGATGAATGTTGGTTAAATGTGTTTTCAGGAACACATTTGAACAATATTCCTCGCCATTAAAGATTTACAATTAAGCTATATGTCTACTTTATTTGTCCAGACTATTTCAATAGTGAGTTCGCGCTCCTATAACCTAAGAAGTTAGCCTCAGGACAGCCTAAAAATCAATGGTCTTTAAATCAATTCAGTAACCGGCTTCCATAGAATTTAAGTTCTTTGGCATCCTTATCCTCAATCTTATTACGTTTGAATAGCTTTACAGGCAAAGTAATCTTCTTCTGCTGATTCACCTCATGGTTCATCAGCGGCTCATGACTGCTTTCCATGCCAGGTTGTTCTAGTTAATTTGTAGAGTTAGTTTTCCTTTTCACTTGTTAGAATTCAGGACAGCAGTTTGTTGTCAGTGCTTCCAATTGGTACTTGTTGCCGGATTGCATTCATACTTGGTACTTGTATACCTGACAACATCGCTGAGCCAAGCCCTTTCATTTTCAGTGCTTGAACATTGTCAGAGTACTTTCTATTTGGTAGTCATTGCCGGATTGTACTCGTGGTATTCTGTTGCCAGATAGTGTTAGCACTGTTACCCCATTAGTATTTGCAGTTATATCAAAGCCGAATAGAATTTAAATTGGAGTGTTGTTGCCAGATGGTGCGCTCACATGCTATCATTTACGATACAGAATCTGAGCATTGTTAACTGTTGCCAGATTGTTATCAGCACATTTCCAAAGTAACCGTAGGCATTATTGCCAGATAGTGTGCTCAGACGCTATCACTACAGTATTTAATCTGTGCAACATTTACTTGTCAGATTGTTATTATCTGTCTCTACCTTAGCTATTGTTTATAATAAGTGACATTTATTAATAACATTCAACTTTGATGCCAATAACTTAGTCAGTTTTCAATTGACCTTTTAAAAAAAGTGATTTACCAGATAACCATTACACTTTTCTGGGACACAGTATGTTAATTTGACCTTTGAGCCGTTAGCTAGCTATTAGTTCATTAGGTTTTTGTATTTGTTGGTATTTGAACTGCTGTTCTGTCCATTTGCAAATAAAGTTGCAAGGCTGGCCAACAACTTTTCAACTAACAACATATTGGTTGAGGATCCATTGTCTTAGCAAGCTCTGTCTTTTCTTGTAGAACCCTTATATTGCATTACACTTCCCGTAAGAACTAGATTCTTCTTTAGAACTTAGCAGATCAGGCATAGCCTTGGATAACCCATCAGGATTTTAGTGGCAACCCTTCCTATTGCATTTATAACGCCCTCTACATCGCACTGTCTTTGCACTAACATCACATTTGCACACTTTATTCCTCAAGATGTCCAACAGAGTCATCTGACCCTATTTAAATTATGAACATTTCATCTTAATGCACTCAGTGGATCTTTCAAGTGAGTCAATTGTTTGAGAGGTTCATGGACTGCAGGGAGATAGAATCTTCTGTGTATAAAGAAGGGTTTAAACTAGGTCAGCGATGCAGAGATGAAGCAGCTATCCGGAAACACCAGTCAACTTCAGCTACAGATCATTAGCAGCATGGTGGGCAGTAAGGCACCCTTAGGCCCCTTGTAACCCATAATTAACCACCTCTTTCTGTCCTGTTCCTGGTTTTAGTAGCATCCGTTTTGGCCGGTTAAAGCCCTATTTTATTATAATATGAACAAGGTTCCATATTGTGTGTATTAGATCACATGTGCCATACCATTTGTAAGGGAGCTAATCGTATGAATTGTATGTCACAATTTTATGGACGTTGATTGGATAGTGGCGATCGAAAGTGTAAATTGTCAACTTTCTGACGGGAGTTCTAAAGCCTAATTTTTTAACGATTTCCTAGAAGAATTTATGGGGAATATATTCCTTAAAAAGTTTCAGTCCACTTACATGGTTCGAAGGGTCAAATTTGATCTACAGGGCTTTAGTAATTATAGGATTTTTCAATATTTGCAATCAGCCTTTAGTAGAGTAATGAAGAAATATGCAACGAACGAGTGATAAAATTCAAAATCAAATGTTTACTTTCTTTCTTTATAATGTACAATATTTATAATTCTAAATAATACCTAATCCTAAAATTATCCTATATGTAATGGTCCAAAATTTTGAAGAAGTTGACAAAACCTTTAATTTTTCATTAACTTAAATTCCTTTCATTGATAACTTGACATCCAAACTTCCAGTGTCCAAATTTTATTGCATCGATTCACCGACTGATCAATGACACCATCTCTGCTCCGGTACAGTATTGAATTTACATGAGTAAAATTTTTCCCCTCACTGACCCCCTGAACAACCATAAAAAAAATATAACAAAGAATTTATTAGATCAGTTATCATCAACATTTTAAAATACGTTTCCATGTTTGCGAATGTATATTCAATAATGTGTCAACATTTTATATATGCACATACATGGCGGCAAGCATGTCAATTTCAATTTCAAGGAAACACCAACTATAAATAATAGGTTCTTATACTATGTTAAATCAATGTATTATTATAAATTCTCAGATTAAGGCGGCAGCCATAGTAAACTTGAAAGATCAATGACTTAGAGGGCGGCAAATCAATGTCAAATAATTTCACAATTTTCCTGCCATGGAGGTTCCAAAATATAATAATCCATGTGAAGTCATTGACCATCATTATCTTCTCAATTAGTAAGATTTTGAAAATAATGAATATTCAATCACCTCAGAACAAAGATAGTAACTTAATTAGACTTTCATATCTTTCCACATATTTCTGAACTGGATATTACATTGTAGATCACACCAAGTAAGAGCAAAGTCATGATTCCATATGATTACGATGTTTCAATATACACCAAATACTTCTCTACTCTGTCACATTTCATCGCCAAATATTTCAAAGAGAAATACAATCCCAAACGCAATGTCACCCCGGAACATAATTGATTTTTATCAATAATGTTTCAAGATACAGTGAGTCACAGATTACATCCATCCATTTTAAACTGAATATTCTTTTGGATATGGGCTGGACTATAGAAAACCTGGGATAACAGCTTATAGATACCGATATACCAATTCAAATCTCTTTAGAGTAACAAGGTCAGTACAAGTTTGAAAATAGATTACATCAATACAAATATAAATCTGAAATCTCATGTCAAAATTCTTAAACTTATATTTAAACTAATGTATGAACTGGTGTTCATTGTTCAACCAATTTGGCGGAAGGTGATGCTGTCCTATACAGCAACATATTCCCCAAAAAACAATTGAAAAATGCACACAAGTTCCTTAGCCTTTGACAACATAAAAAGGTAATATTGACATCATTGTGCCATGGGTTTAAAGCCGAATTTAAATTAACTAGTTTGATAGCAATCTAAAATATTTCCTAAATGCAATTTTCACATTTATCCCAAATTAAATGAGATATTCGCGAACCATTGTACCTGTCATTCGTGTCTCTGGTCTATTTCGAGTCATCACAATATTAGATGAAATTCTGAAAACAATTCAACTGCAAATTGGGAGATCCCAACTTTGAAGTAAAATTGTTCTGCAAAATTCCAATTTTACAACAACGCCATTGGAAACCTATAGAAAGCCTTCAACCAATTTTGTTCAAGATAAACATTGATGATACTTTTGAAAACACTTTGACTGTGCATTCCGTTTCCCAATAGTCAATGGAACTGAACAGGCAAGCTGTCCAAAGTATATTCAAATACAAGTCATTCACAAACACTCTAAGTTACCTCAATCTAATCCTGATAAGGATTTGACCATCAACCAAGATTGCAATCAAGCTCTAATGATCAAACATCAAATCCCAGCCAAAATCAAATTGTAGCCATGAATAGCTTCCTAGATGGAAATTCTGTCCGCAGAAACGTGAAAATCCTTTAATATCTAGGTCACTCTGACATTGTTGTCAATAAACAGCTTTTTAACAAAGATGAACATTGAAAACCGTGTCAAACTGTCGTCCAAATGCAAATATCAATTTTAGCAAAACTTCCTACCAGACAGAAACTTCCCATGTCATTTCCCAAAATCTACAGCACTTACCGGAATATACAGGACAAGAATGTCAGGTCCGACACATCACCGCTTCAGCATTTTATTACCCATCACCCAACAACATACGCCTCACCCTGTAAAGAATGAAACAAGAGTAAATTATCTTTGTCTATAACAAAACGAACAATGTACAATCCTACAGTCTATTTACTTCAAGACCACATGCTTCTCACCAATTTAATCTTTGACTGTGACTTCATTCTATTTTACTGGCTATCGGGGACAGCTAATTTATTATTGAGTATTTTAAATCAATAAAATCAAAAGGGTTTACCATTCTAAAACAGCAACTCTTCTGAAGACTTTGCTTAACAAAACAACCAATAATTTAATGCCTATTTCAAACTTTCTTCCAAACTTACATTGGATATCTGGACACGGTATTCCATATCAAGTAAACATCATTTCTTATTCAGAGTTTCCAAAATCAGGACTTCCTTTTATCAATACATGAGAACTTTAATTGTCAAAATCATGGCTTGATCTTATCAATACATGAGAACTTTAATTGTCAAAATCAGGACTTCATTTTATCAATACATGAGAACTTTAATTATCATAATTTAAATAAATTGCTCATACATAGCTACACAATTTATTTATAGTTTGCTTTACGGATTTTCGTCCCTAATGAATACAATATTTAACACGACCTTTCAGCTTTAAATGTTCAATCATGTTACCATCAGGACCTATTTAGAATTTGATATTGGCATAGCATCCATTGCTATGCAAACTATAACTTGTATGGCGAATAGAAAAAAATGTCTAAGTTTTTCGCCGATACATTTCAGTGCAAACAAATAGGAGCTGTTGAATATTTTGAAATTATCATGGCTGCAAGTCATTTACAGTCATGTTAACCCAAAATTACCCAACAAAATACTGCATACATTGTAAAGAATATACATTTCCAGTGATCTGGCCTTAAAAGGGTTAATGATAGCAATTTGAAAATCAATGATAAATTCCAATCGTGTCCTAATCTTTCATAGCAGATACAACTATGCATGTCGCAGAATGTATAGCCACTACTAATTGAGAGGCGATACGATATATACATTCTGTTCTGAATATATAATACAAGCAAACAAATGCCCTGAAAACCAACACAGATTTACACCTCTATTCACAATCCATTGACATGCATTTACTATGCATATGCAGACACTCTACAATAACTTAATATTACGGGCAAATGGGGTCATATTTAACAACAATACTATGCTAGGAATGTAAACCGAGCAGACTACTGTTCCCAATAACAACACCAGGTCTCTCACGCAAATAATATAAGTAACCTATATGACATATACCGGTAGAAGTGTAACTTAACATCTGATACGATTCCCTGATTTGAAGTGAGCATATCCCGTGAAAACCTTAAAACCTCATATTTTAAATACATTCAATCATTCCCTCCGAATACGCTAATTACCTGGCTACCGTCTACCGATCGAAATAATGACGTCATAACCTCTGGCCGATGACACTATTGATATGACATTTTACCACGGATTAAATTCGGAGCTAGTTATAGTTTACCGGAAATAAATCCCACTGGTAATTTGCATATTAACGGTCAATACAAGATTAAAATGATCAATTTAGTTATCAGGTTTAATCATGTTTCATTATAATATCCACGTACCGCTACGAACAGGCCATTCAAATCAGTTCATTATCACCACTCTACAAGCTATGATTAATAACCAATTCGAGCTCTACAAATTACCCTAGCAACATTACACATACTCACTATGTAATTTGATCCCGGTACCGGTTTTTTTTATACCCTCCCAAAATCTACATTATGGCGTTTCTTCAACAAAACAATCGCCCCGACAATTATTTAAAAACTACTGGCAACTCACCCGTCACACACGTCTGCGGCTATCTCGTTATCCAGTGGCTCATCTTCAGTCACAACTGATTGATCGAATTAATGGATTGATGTTGTCTGCTGACAATTGTTTGTTCAAGTGCCCCTAAATCGCACTCACACCTTACCATCTCAACTCTCACCCGAAATCGACACCTGTCAATCAATCCACCTACACATCACTAACATTCCAGCCTTTTGCCAATCTCATTTGCATATCAAAACCCGAGCTTGACGAGGAAGGAAAAAACCTGTTTAACCCCTTCACCCACAGACACTAAAATCGAACACATTCCTATGTTAGCGACATTACACATCGCGTGAAGATGTTAATTAATGAATTACCTACGCAATTCATTTACAGGGATAATTGTGATTACAACTTAATCTTAAAAAAACATAGAAACGCTCGTTAAAAAACCACATCAATTATCCTGCCGTAAAAGGGTCATTGACGAGATTGATATTTACACCAAACATAGATATAGACAGGACTAGACCACGCGAGACAGATAACTTTGCAAAAATACAAATGACAAATTTGATTAATTACCTCCCTTGTATTTAACTAACCAAATTAACCCAGCCGTTTTTAACAGTTATCTCCCTTGCACTGTTACCTAACCAGTAACACTCAATGTAATACCAATGAGAAACAATGAACCATTTACTATGTTACACATGCATATATATGCACTTTACCATGTTAACTTTGCCATCCTGCAAGGTTATTACATATATGCTCAGATCGATCCTCGCAATCCGCACCTCCCCAGATTTCTCACACAATATCTCTTTCTGGATGGAAACGCCTGGTGCATCTGCTTATATATTTCCCCTTGCTACTCGTAACAACTATTCAACTTCAATGATATACCTGAGGACGACATATGAGTCCACTTTGGGTTACTACTCACCCAGCTTTTCGGTCTAGCCAGAAATTTCTTTAGTTTTTTCTCGCTCATTTGAATTTTATCACTTTTTACCGTCTGTAAGCACTTTATCAACACTTTATTTAGTAAACGTTCGAGTCACTTGCTCAAAACGAGTTCTCTGCCCGCTGTTAACAATCTGTAATCGATAGTGATCTTTATAATCAACTTCTGTCGATTCCCAAAACTGGTCAATACACGTATATTTTTCTCCAAACGCTCAATTTCTGCAGATATTTTAGTCAGTATTTCCTTTAATAGTCATCTTTGCACGATTTATTTTAGATTTCATCCGATTTCCTCTCAATGCTCGCAAACAAAATTTAGATTTCTCTCTTAATTTTTTGTGGAAGGCATGTGATGATGATCTCTTGCTCCGCCACAGACAGCCCTTCGTTCTCTAGCTACCCATTCTCAATTTCCAAACTATATAAAAACACTGAGGTAATAACAAAACACTCGCGTATGCCTCGTAGAATGAGGAAGACGATGATGATGATGATGATGATGCGGTGTGATGGACGGGATCTACTAAACACAACGACAACAGCAGAAAGAAGAAAAGCGTATAATTTTCTGAATGTGTTTGCCATTAATATTAGCATTTCTTATGAAAATTTGTACGCCATGAACTATTTACCTGGAACTGCGAGTCTAATACAAGAAGTAGACAGTATGACAAGTTGTTGAGATATCTAGAAAGCTTGTATTATATGTGTAACCGGTTTTCGTAACGTGTCGGGTTGCAAATTAATAAATTTCTTGACCTTTTGACCCATCCACCACACCCACCCACCCCCACGTAACCCTGGCACGGGGAACACCAATTTGCACCATAGCATTTCCATAAATCTGTGTTGGCCCTTGTCGCTCCGATGTCAAGATTTTAAATTTTCATATTAAATTAAAGGGCAACCCAAACGCATGGGGGGTTAAAACATGCCAAACGATGCTTTTGCATAAGGTAATTAAAATAAAATATATTTCCATATTTTCCAATTCCTAAATATTAAATTTTGTTATCAAAAGTCGTTTTTATTCAATTTCCGTGATTATCACGGGATGACATCATCGCATGATTGATTGTTCTCATCACATGATAAAATAACGATCACATGACATCGTTTTGACAGTTATGAGTAAATAACGGATCGGCATAAATTGCGAATTTCATATTATGCTATTTCTTGAGATTTTACACAACATTGCGCCAATATGTTGTAAATGGTTGGAAAAATATCCCACCGAAGGGTTTGCCCTGTAGACACAACGAGTACAATATTTTTCAATGTTCCAGAACCGTTAAATTTCGCAAGAAAGATTGAAAACGAGATGATTTTTAATGTTGTAAGCGACCCAAGTTTGGGGTTTGACGAGACTACAGACACCACCTGGTATTCCGCGGTTATTATTAACGGTGTTGCATAACGCGTTCATGAATTACCGCCACAACTATCAACACCGCATACAGTGTCTATAGATACAGACAAGTACGCATGCATATTGCCGTTCTTATACATGCTCATGGACTGCAGGGGGCGGGGTGGGTGGATTGAACTATACAGTAAAACCTCTATACTAAGGCCACCTGTCTCATAGTCCACATGCGTAGAAAACACCTCTATACTAAGGCCACTTGTCATATAGTCTGCACGTAAACGTGAATCTCATTTCTAACCTCACGATAAAGTTGTTGTTAAATAATTTGGAGCTATTTCAAGTGGAATACGTTCCTGACTCGGACAGTAGCAACTTTACATAAAATTAGCCTAATAATATCCAACCTGATTTGCAGGATGTAAAATAGCTTGGATGAGGCACTTGTCAGTGGAACTTGATCACTACTAGATTGCGGTCAATTTCTGCTACTGTAGCTTCTGGCTAGGGGGATAGTGGTAATTTCAACATCTGGTACATTAATTTATCATATTAAATGCATGATCAAGGGCTAGTGCATCATAATAGTATTTGCTGGTCACTGATAAAACCTTCATACGCTTGGGGCTGGGTCAGGGTGGTTTCTCACCCCCAAACCACTCCGACAAATTTGGAACTTTAGATGTACTGATATGGCATCTGCATTTTAGGGGATAAATATGGAAGAATTTATATTTTATGACTGGCCAACAAATGTTCCACTTGATTCAAGAGCATGCGTATAAGCGCAAGTTTTGCACTTTGAAAATTCGCGAGATCACACCCACTATATTTTTAGATATAGAAACTGGTATCCAGTTAATTTAGAGACTGGTATCTAATCAATTTACCCAGAAGACAATAATGCGTGTCCTAGTTATGACGTTTTACCTTCCGTAATGGGCAAGGACAGGATAAATCCTCTACCGGATTAATCAGCAGCTGCCTGGATACAAATTACTCAGACATATCAACAAAGGCATATCATTGACAAATGCTACAATGGTTTTAAAATTTCCATTTTCTCAAGCCAGTCATTCGATCTAATGATACATTTTCAAAAATTGTCTCTTGACCTGCAAATGAACATATAGTCACTGAATTTTGTGACCGATTGCATAAAAAGGTAATTACAAGAGGCCCAAGGGACCAGTGTCTCTCACCTGGAGCATTATGCATTTTTGTCACAATTGTTGGTGGGTGGTTTAGGAATAGTCTGCTAAATGAGTTTGTGGACAATTTTGCAAGTCCAATATGGCCACCAAACACACTACATTTTGATTGGTCCACTGCAGCTATGTTTCTGACGTAGTGCCTTCCCTTGAAAAAACTTTAATGGCACTCAGCGCCTAATCATACATGTATCTCCCAAATTTCGGCCCAATCCGCTCAGTGGTATTGGAGTCATTTAGGCAAAAATCAGGTTATCCAAGATGGCCACCAAACCATTTGGCCAATCAAGTTCCCTTGAAACAAACTTGGTACAGCCCTTGCACTAGATTATATTTCATGCGTTTTGAATTGATCCCCCAAGCGGTTTTGGAAAAGATTTTTAAAGACATTTTAAAGTGTCCAGTTTTATTGACAGATCAACTTTAATGGCCATATATCACAAATTTCAGCCTGATCGCTTCAGCGGTTCTGGAGAAGCAGTTGTTTTTGCGAAAACGAGATCATCCAATCTGGCCGCTGAACCATTTAGTCAATCAAGTTCCCTTGAACAAACTTTGGTCAGCTCTTACCATAGATCATATTTCATGAGATCTGAATTGATTCCTCAAACGGTTTTGGAGATGTTTAAAGACATTTCTAAAAAGCAGCTGAAATCCCAGATGGCCATCAGCCAAATTGGCCAAATCAGCTTCGTTTGAACAAAATGGAATCTCTATGCCCTAAGAATGCTTCCTGCCAAATATAATTGAAATCGGCCTCGTAGTTCTCGAAAAGAAGACATTTTAAATTTCCCATTGCTTTAGTATTGGAGCTTTTGGCAGAAAAATGATCAAAGATGGCCGCCAAACCATTTATCCGACAGTTTCGAAAATTGCAAATTTCAAATCAGAGTACCCAAAAACCTATATAAAACAATTTCAGCCTCAAAGTCCGTCAAATAAAAAAATCCAATGTGGCCGCCAAACATGCTATAGTTTGATTGGCCCATGGCCCCATGTTTTTTGACGGATCAACATCTCTAGAACATACATTACTGGCCCTTAGTCCCTAATCATATCTGCCAAATTTTGGCCTGATCCCTTCAGCGGCTCTGGAGAAGTCATTTTCGCTAAAACTAGGTCAACCAAGATGGCCGCCAAATCATTTGCCCAATCAAGTTCCCCTGAACAAACTTGGTTGAACTCTTGCCCTGGATCATATTTCATGAGGTTTCCTTCAATCCCTCAAGCGGTTTCGGAGAACATTTTTACAGACGTTTCTAAAAATCGGCCAAAATCCAAGATCGGCGCCGACTAAATTGGCTGATCGGCTCCGTTTGAACAAACTTGGAGCCCTATGCCCTAAGGATGCTTCCTGCCAAATATAATTGAAATCGTCCCAGTGATTCTTCAGAAGTCATTTTAAAGGAAAAGTTGATGGACGGATGACAGACGGACACACGACGGACAGTCGCCATGACATAAGCTCACTAGCTAAAAAGAGGCCTTAAGGGGCCTGTATCACTCACCTGAAATTATTGGCCACTGGCACAAATGAACAAAACAAGATGACCACTGGAAAAATTTACCAATCAAATTTCTGTGAAGAAGCTTTAGCCAAGTTTTATTAAAATTGGCCCACTGGTTAATAAGTCATCCATTTATGATTTTCTCAGAGATTTGCAGAAAGTACAGGATGTCGGCCAAAAACACGAAACATTGATTGATTCATGGCAGACATGGTTCTTTTTACATATCAACTTTCCATTGACAAATTTTAATGTCGTTTCGGCCCTAATAATATCTGCCAAATTCCGGCCCGATCCGTTCAGTGGTTCTGGAGTTGTTTTCGCGAAAACTATGTCATCCAAGATGGCCACCGAACCATTTAGCAAATCAAGTTCCCTCAAACAAACTTACCGTAATTTCTCGACTAAAGGCCACCCTCGAATATAGGACGCTGTCCCAAATTTGACCAAAATCCGCCCAAAAAACTCTTGTATTCAAGTATAAGACGCTGTTAGATTTAGAAAAAACGTACCTTTAAAAAATCGAAAATTGGTATAAAAAATAACCATCAATCCGGTCATGTTTAATGCATGACTAAAAATTATCATGATGTTAGAGAAATTATTAAATAGGACCGCCTAAATATCGTGTATCTTCGATAAAGATTGTTTATTACATCAAAATCAATCTAATTTTGGCATAAAATGTCTCCTTGAAAACATCGAAATCGCGTGATAGAAACAGATTGTAATGGCTCTTTTTGCGTTTGGAGGCGCTGTGTGATCTTATGCGCTAACGGGAGTTGGTTATCTGGCTCTTTTGTGATTGGAGGCGCTGTGTAATCTTATGCGCTAACGGGAGTTGGTTATCAAACAGGTACTGGAACATTCAGTTCCTATCGCGCAATGATGATATATAGCAATCTCCGAGTTCCGAGTCCAGAATATTTATATCCGAGTACTCGCTCTAATTAGAATAAAGATCTTTTGCGATTGGAGGCGAATCACGTGATTTATACACGTATCTTTTCTCAACGCCATTTTATGTCAAATTCTGGATTAATTTTGATGTAATAAGTGATATGTATTAAAGAATAAGCAGTATTTAGGCGCCCCAATTTAATAATTTCACTTACGCTTGGTGTTTTTGGAGTATACATTAAACATAGTCGTCAGGCGGCGCGAATTGGCTAGGGTAACATTTAGTTCAATTTCCGTGGTATAATCTGTGACTTTTTAAGAAAAATTTCGACCCAAAAATGTGCGGAAGGAATGTTCTCGATTATAGTATGCACCCCCCTTTCTAGTACATGTGTTTTGACCAAAAAAACTGCGTCCTTTAGTCGAGTTTTAACGGTAGTTCAGCTCTTGCCATAGATCATATGTCATGAGGTTTGCATCGATCCCCCAAGCGGTTTCGGAGAAATAAATTTTAAAGCCGTTTCAAAAAGCCCAATTGGCCGATCGTCTTCCTTTGAACAAAATTGTGTTCCTATGCCGTAAGGATTGTTCCTGCCACATATAATTGAAATCGGCCCAGTGGTTCTCGAAAAGACATTAAATTTCCCATTGCTTTAGTATGGGAGCTTTTGGTGGGAAACTATTTGGCCAATCAAGTTCACTGGAACAAACTTAGTTCAGCTCTTGCCCTAGATGATATTTCCTGAGGTTTGAATCGATTCCCCCAAGCGGTTTTGGAAAAGACTTTTAGACATTTCAAAAAATTAGCCAAAATCCTAGAAGGCCGCTGACCAGATTGACTTCGTTTGAACAAACTTGGATCTTTATGCCCTAAGGATGCTTCCTGCAAATAATTGAAATCGACCCCGTTGTTCTTGAGAAGTCGTTTAAAGAAAAAGTTGACGGACACACTAGCTATTCTGGTCAGGTGAGCTAAAAATGTAGGTTTTGAAATATGTTATGCAGTAAAAATTATTCACGATTATTTGATTATTTAATTTTTAATCATAGCAAGTTCATGATTTAAATTTTCCATTAAATCACGTAAACATGCAATCCTGTCAAGGGCCTGTTGACACTCACCTGGACCATTAGCATTTGAACCATCTGCATTTATATACGGTGTAGACATAATGGATAATTTTTGGAAAATCCAAGATGGTCACCAGACAAATTGAGCAATCAAAATTCTTGTCTGATATGCTGAAGCCTACGGCCATAGAATCATTCCACACACATTTTATTGAAATCAGGTTCTTGATTAAGGAGTAACATTTTAAATGGTTCTTGAAAATCTTCAGTAAATCCAAGATGGCCACAAAAAATGGCCAATCAAATCTCTCAATAGAAGTTCTAGAGGCTACCACCATAGGATCCTTCCAGCCAAATTTGGTTAAAATCTTCCAAGTAGTTTATGAGGCGATATGTTTTAAAGGATTTCTGGATAAGTTTCGGAAAATCCAAGCTGGTCAGCCAAATTAGTCAGACATCTCATTGAAAGGTTTAATTCATAAATGAGGATTCTGACAGCTGTGTACAAAGGACAGTTCTCTATGGTCCCCACCCAGAGTGGCTTGTGTGTGATTTTATCGTTCACAATAGTCTTTTGATGATTTTATTGAAGGTTTTGTAGACATCCTTTCACCTATACAGACAGGATATTACAAATTCATCATACAATGTAAGAATTTGGTTGAATATTTTGAAAAAGACATTTGGATAAGTAATGATTTGACATCATTAATCAAATGATGACCTAATATTTTATTGCCAACATCATTTTACCCAAAAAGGAGATGATAAAACAGATGCCTAGGAGTAGGCTATATGATTTCCATTATGAATGGTTAACCCTTTCACTCAAGCGAAAGCTTATAGGACCGATTTGATATAAATTCCAACACTTATATTGGCGCAATATATGGAAGAGTGATCTGTATTAGTATTTGAACTGTGATCTGTTGGATCAAAAGACGGATATAGTAAAGAGGAAAATAAACAAACACAGACTTTGATAAATTAATATTCATTCATTCTTGCCTTCTTTCTTTTGTGACAATTCAAATTAAATCAGTAGTATACTGTATATATGAATTAATTCTTTTAAACAATTTATTTTGTGAAGATGTATATGCTTCTATTGAACCAGGATGTCAGAATCTGTGATCTGAAACTAGAAAAATTCTCAGCTGTTGCAATCATTAGGTGTTCATTTTGAGAATGGTACAGCTGAAAGCTGATCATAATATCTATAACAGAATCCCTTTCATCTGCAACATTGTCAAAATGAATATCACTCTGCGTCTGCGTCGAGCAGGATAAGGTATAAAGCTACAAGCTACTGATGATTTCACAATTTGGTGGCAACAAAAATTCCACTACAGGCAATACCTGTGGCTTTCCTTGAGAGACAGACATTAGATAAAGGGACACCCCTAGAAATCAAGTGAAAGTATGTTAAAGTTAAAAAAAAAATCACAGGTATAACTGGTGCACAAAGAGAAAGTTCAAAGAAAATCACAAGTATTGCTGGTGCCCAAAGAGACATGTGGCCAAAGTATTTGACTATGAAGGTGAATCCTTCAAAAGGCACATCTGTGTATCTTAAGCGAGGCATATACATGGTTTTGTGTACCAAGTTTCAACACAGTATCTTAGCAGTTCTGTATGATATAAACTGTTTATGAGAAAATTGACAAAAAGTTTTTACATTAAAAAGCCCATTTTCACCCAAAATATTGGACCAATAATGGCGAATCCTTCAAAAGGCACATCTGCGTATCTAATCTGAGGCATATACCATGTATCATTAAAATATCTTAAGCGGTTCTGTATGATATGCTGTTTACGAGATTTTGTGGATGGATGGATGGACAGACAGACGTGGTGATTACTATAGGGCAAGTCCATTTTCACGTAAAGACGCCACCTGCCAAGTTTCAATAAATTATTTGAAGTAATTCTGTATGATATGGTGTTTACGAGAAAATTGACAAAAATCGTGAGTTTTTGCATTAAAAAGCCCATTTTCACCCACAATCTTGGACCGATAAGGGTGAATACTGCAAAAGGCACATCTGTGTATCATAATTGAGGCATATACCAAGTTTCATTAAATTATTTTAAGTGATTCTGTATGATATGGTGTTTACAAGGAAATTGACAAAAATTGTGTTTTTGCATTAAAAAGACCATTTTCACACAAAATCTTGGACCGATAAAGGTGAATCCTTCAAAAGGCACATCTGTGTATCATAGCTGAGACATATATCAAGTTTCATTAAATTATTTTAAGCGATTCTGAATGATATAGTGTTTACGAGAAAATTTACAAAAATCATGAGTTTTTGAATTAAAAAGTCAATTTTCACCCAGAATCTTACTAACTAACTAGTCAGTCATGCCAACCAGATTTTAATTCTGAATAAAAGTCTATTTTTATATCAACATTTTGTTTATCTTAAACCTAGCTGTGTTAGGGCGCAGACATGATGAGCCTGTAGAAATACATGTACACTTGCATTCTAAAGACTATATCTTTGTGGCATACTGGCAAATGAATAAATATTGTTGCTGTAATACTACCTGTCATTCTGAATTCTGAGAAGATTTATTTTAAAGGAGGTAAATTTAGAAGCTAGTTTGACTGAATGAAATTGCAGACAGCAGTTAATCAGTTACAGAAGTTACAGTCAAATTGTTTTCAAAGTAATTAGCAGAGCTTCAACTATAACATACATGAATACTATATAGTTGTATACAGGAATACTATATTGTTGTAACAATTGAATTTAAATTATTTTCCAAAAAGTATTCGTTTTCTAGTTATTCTAGAAATTCTCGTTATTTTCTTCCTATTTGATTAAAATTATCCGGAAGCATTAAGATTAGAAAATATTTAGAAAGATTCTGTGACGATCATCTTCTTCTGAGCCACGATTTTACTTTGATATTTGCAGGCACCATTATTAACTCACCTGGCCAGAATGGCCAAGTGAGCTTATGCGAGGGCGACCATCCGTCGTCTGTGTATCGTTTGTCGTCAGTCGTCTGTCATCCATCAACTTTTTCTTCAAACGACTTCTTCTCAAGAACCACGGGTCTGATTTCGATTATATTTGGCTGGAAGCATCCCTAGGGCATAGAGATTCAAGTTTGTTCAAAGGAAGCCGATCGGCAAAAATCCAAGATGGCCGCCAGCCAAAATGGCAGATTTTTAGAAACACTTTAAAAAATCTTCTCCGAAACCACTGGAGGAATTGATTCAAAAGTCATAACACATCATCTATTGCAACGAAGACCCAAGTTTGTTCAAGGCAACCGGATTGGCTGATTTGCCTGGTGGCCATCTTGGATGACATAGTTTTCACGAAAACAACTTCTTCTCCCTAACCGCTGAATGGATAGACCTGAAATTTGGGAAATATGCTTAGGGACCAAGGTCCATTCAAGTTTGTTCAAGGCAAGTTTGTACGTTAAAAAACATGGCCGCCATCAACCAATCAAAATTTAGCATTTGTTGGTCATATTGGCTTTTTTGTATTTGATGTATTTTGATGGCGAAAATTGCTTTATATATGCTTATCAGTGTGGCAAGTTCAAATATGCCACTTTCGAGACTATCGGATAAACGGTTTGGCTGCCATCTTGGTTTGTTTTCCCGCCATAGGCTCCCATAGTAAAGCAATGGGCCCATAGTAAAGCAATGGGGAATTCTTTAAACAACTTCTTCTCAAGAACCACTGGGACAATTTCAATTATATGTGGGAGGAGGCATTCATAGGGTATAGAGATCTAAGTTTGTTCAAACGAAGCGGATCGGTCAAAATCCAAGATGGCCACCGGCCAAAATGGCTGATTTTTAGAAACTCTAAAAAATCTTCTCCAAAACCGCTGGAGGAATTGATTCAAAAGTCATAACACATCATCTATTGCAACGAAGACCCAAGTTTGTTCAAGGAAACCTGATTGGCCGATTTGCCTGGTGGCCATCTTGGATGACATAGTTTTCACGAAAACAACTTCTTCTCCCGAACCGCTGAATGGATAGACCTGAAATTTGGTAAATATGCTGAGGGACCAAGGTCCATTCAAGTTTGTTCAAGCGGGTGAGATACTTGAATTGAATTCCTTGACCACATTGTTGATGTTTCCCCCTTCTACTGCTATATTTTTGGTACGCTCATTGGAACGAATGCCGAACAGACTCCAATTTGCCTTTTTGTAGTTCCACCTTGGATGTTGAGGTGAACTAGTCGAAATACTTCCAGAAAGAGAGAGGAGGACTGGGCAGTGGTCGCTTCCTCCTAACTGCGATCCGACCACTCTACTGAGGTTTCTGTGAATGTCTTCTGTACAAAATGCCAAGTCCGGCGTTGTTGTCGAGTGCCATCGGCGTGAGTAGAAGATAGGCTGTTCTCCTTCGATCAATACTCACCATTCTGTTACTTCTGATATACAGCTGGCCCTGACAGCGGCTCTAGGATTATAGACTTAGAAAGCTTTACCGACTCCTGGGAACCGGGTACTCGGCTCCCAACTGCCGAGTACCCATTTACCATAGAGCTCATTCTTGTTTGCATAGCGACAAGAGCAATACATGCTTTTTGCATTAAGGATTTTAGTGTTTTAAAATAATCTAAGTCTTTAATCAGTGATAGTTTGTGTGTTCTGAAAGGATTAACTAAGGACTATGGAGAATACCGCCCAAGACAACCAGGTTGTATTGTTCTTTATTATCCATAGTTAAAAGACTTAGGTCTCTAAATTTCGTTGTGTCGCATGTTCCAATTTCTGACCCCATAGAATCTGGGACGTGTGCTAACAACGATATATGCCAGACGATCGCCTTCTTTAAACCCCAACAGGCGATCGGCAGATATGAAAATAGGTGTTTGCTACGGTATTTCTAACACGAATATCGGCTGACGTCGTTCTCCGTAGAATCCGAGCGGGTGACATCACACCCGGTCGCTCGGATGTTTATGTGAAGAAAAAATTTTCATTAATTCGCGCATCTTATTCTGGGTGCTGCGTACTAAAAATGGTACCGGAAACTTTAGAATGATCAAGTTTACGTGCGATCACGATCGGTTTGCAATGATCGGTGGTTTCAAAATTCTTGAGTAGATGTGTGGTCTGCGGTTTTACCGTGTGAGACAGCAGTTTTGTTATACATTTTGTTGTTTTCTTCACATATCGTGCTGCGTTCGTTAGGAGTATAATTTATATTGATTAGTAAATATACCCTGAATGCTATGCGATATGATTCCTGGAGCCATTACACATCCTGGAGGATCTATTATGGGTGTGTTGTGCCCGCCGCGTACTTGTCATCATAATCAATGCGATCGTTGTTGTAACGTGGCGGGGTGGGGTGCGGGGAGGTTACGGTTAATTTATGAGTCAAAATTATTTGAAAATTAATTGTCTGCCTTCCATCCGGGTCTCGTTCCGCTTGTTTATTGTAGGTTTGTGCTTATTTTATAGGCCAAGCCAGCCCCGCCATCATGTGACGACTGCCATAAGTTTGTCCGTGTAATGTTCAAGGACCATGTCTGTTTTAGGTGTGCCCTGTGTAATATAGATCATAGGTGTAATGTTTGTGCAGTGTGGTCCGTCGAAACGATGGTTAAGTTCCTTGCCCAGAAGGACTTGGCTGGGTCTGACGCGGGGTCAGGCGGTCCGAGAGTAAATCGTGGAGCGCCCGGTTCGGCCGGTGCGGGTGCTCCACGTCCCCAGCTGGAGGTGGCGGAGATGGCACCGCCGGCGTGGTTTGGTCCGGCTCTGCAGGGTTTTTCTGCATAGCGTTCTGACCACGCTGGTGTCGTCCCTGCTACCAAAGGTTGGGGGGCAGTTTCTCCCCATGCCTGGTACGGATCCTGTCCTCGGACAGGATTCTGGACTGGTTACCGAGGGGGCCGTCTCGTACGGCCCCCTGGCAGTCCCGTCTGGCTTCGGCCAGACGGGTTTCTGTTTCTCTGCGGCCACCTCCGGGTGGTCCAGTAGCGGTGGCCGGTCCGTCAGGTGTGGGAGCCGTCCACCAGGACGGTTCCACGGTTGACTCGTCTAGTGACGACTCTTCAGAGTCTGAAGACGAGGAGGCCGAGGAGGAGAGGTTGCTGCGGCCCGTGAAGCCGCAGGTGGAGAATATGGAGGTTGATTCCGTCCTAGACGGAACCGGCCTCCATTTGTCTGGTTTGGCGCAAGCCAGGTCAGCGGCTCCGCCTGTGGCTGAGGCAAATCCGTTACCGTGCACCGGTTCCGTGCGGCTTGGTTTGGCACCAGCCGTCACGGGAACGGGTATGCCGGGCCGGGCGTGGTACTCACCTATCTCGCCTGGTCCGGCAGTCGGACGTGGGGTGCCGTGGGCGCCCGTGTCCGGCTATGTTTCCGCGACTGCTACGGGTCCGTACGGTTTTCCGTGCGGACCTACCCCATGGACCGGAGTGTTTCATGGGGTGGCGGCGGAACCGTGTGGTACCGGAGTGCCTGGCGTGTCAGCCGTGGCTCCTTGCTGCGAGGCCGTGGCTGGCAGACCCGTGAGCACGTCAACGGGTGACGTGTTTGCGGGGGTGTCTTCATCGGAGGTAGATTGGTCAGATGCTATGGCATGGCTAGCCAGGGTTGACCCGTCTGTGGTTTCGGCCACGGCCGATGAAGATGCGCCCCGTCCGTCGGTTGCGTCGATCAGGACGGGGATTTTGCCCGCGGCCCGGATCCAGTCAGTGGGACTGGATCCACGGTTCATAGAATGGTTGGATGCTATTTATAGCAAACAACTGATGACCAAGGGTCAGCTCCCTGCGGCCTCCAGGGAGGTGCGGGCAAGATGTCGTATTCCGCGGGGGGAATACGACAGGTATGGTGTAGTCCCGTCGGTCACGGAGGATGACCGATGGGTACTGGGCGTCCAGAGTGCCGTGCCGGGTCACCCCGGTCCGGCACTTGTGGACAAGTCTCAGGTACACCAGGAAGAAGTCCTGTCCCTATGCGATGAGGGTGTGAGGGCAGCGATGAGCGCTGTCAACCACTCTTATCGTCTCCTTCAGTCGGTGTGGGCTGAAGCGGGGCAGGCCACCCTGTGCCACCTGTGGCGCTTTCATGTGTCAATGACGGCCTGGTGCTGTCGATGGACTCATTGGCAAGGGTGCAAGCGCGTGTGACGAAATCCAGGAGGCAAATGGTCATTGACCATATGCGTCCGGCTACGGCAGTCAGGGAGCGTCTCCTTGGGACACCCCTGACAGGGCCTAGCATCTTCGGTGGCCAAGCGTGGGCCATCTTAGAGGATACCGCCAGTATCGCGCAGAATCGGTTAGCGGAAACCTACAGCTAGAGCTAGTGCGGCAAGCGCATGCACTAGGGCCTGTGGGGAAACCGCTAACGGGACAACCTTCAAAGGAGCAGAAGAAGCATAAGGGCAAGGCGAAAGCTAGGCCTGTTGCGACTTCTGCTTCAGCTGGGGTTTCAGAGCCACCGCCGGCGAAGAAGCCCAGGAAGGTTGTAGAGGCGCCTACCCTCCCCAATGTTGCTCCTGACCGCCCTAGAGGCGGGAAGGGCAAGGGGAAGGGTAAGGCCAAAAAGGGCGGACAGAAGGGGCCGAAGCGTACCTGAGGGTACGAAAGCTCCCTTCATATCCGCCTGGACCGCGCCTGTGCGACAGGAACAGCGGTGCCAGTTATACCCGTCGTGCCTAGAACGAAATGGTTCTCTCTCTCTCTCGTTAAGAAAGAGGGGGGGGGGGGGGGCGGACTGCGAGCCGGACAACCCCGTTAGACGTCGAGGCATCTATGGTGGGTGGAAGGCTCATGCGTTTCGTCGAGGCCTGGCAAGGTGTGACGTCAGACAGTCTGGTCCTGGGATGGTTATCCCAGGGTTACATGCCGGAGTGGTGGGACTTTCCACCACAAAATCTGTCTTTGGCACCTGTCTGGACACCCGTACCAAGGGAGCCAGACAAGTTAGAAGCCGTTCAAAAGGAAGTGTCGGGTTTGCTTCTGAAGGGAGCAATAAAACCAGCAAATCGAAACACTCCAGGCTTCTATTCAAACATGTTCCTTGTCCCCAAGAGCACAGGGGGATGGAGACCCATACTCAATCTCAGGCCATTAAATTGGTTTATCCATACGCCTCGGTTCCAGATGGAAACGCCGAGGTCGGTAATGCGGGATTGAGGAAAGGAATGTGGTGTGTATCGATCGATCTGAAAAATGCATATTTCCACATTCCTATGAATCGGAGTTGGCACAGGTTTCTGAGATTTGCGTTTCAGAATCAAGTATGGGAGTTTACAGTCTCCCGTTTGGCCTGTCGACAGCTCCGAGGGTTTCCACAAGAGTGGTCCTTGCGGTGACAGCGTTTCTCAGAAAAGAGAACGTGGCGCTACACACCTACATAGACGACTGGCTGCTTAAGGCAGACTCGGCAGCCAGGTTGGCCGTGGATACTTCTCTGACTCTGAAGTTACTTTCAGATCTAGGCTGCATAGTCAACGAGGAGAAATCCGAGTTGACGCCCACTCAACATTTCGTTTATTTGGGGATGCGATTCGATCTCGAGGAGGGCAGGGTTTACCCGTCAGAGCCCAGAGTGGTGTCTCTGTTAGCCATCCTCAAGAGTTTTCGAGTGGGAAACCACATTCAAGGCGAGGCGGTTCCTTCAGATGCTGGGCATGATGGTCTCCATGGAGCAGGTATCCCGTACGATGCTCTAATGCGAAGGCCTATCCAGTTGTATCTGATGTCTCTGTGGAAACAGAGAACAGAACCCCTGTCAAAACTGTTGCCAGTTTTGGAGCCGATAATATCGCATCTTCTATGGTGGAAACAGCGTCAGAATCTCCTATTAGGGGTTTCGCTGCACCTACCCCGCCCCCAGCTGTCCGTCTACACGGATGCATCGCTGGAAGGGTGGGGTGCCTGCCTGGGAGAACCAGGTCTCGGGCACATGGACTCTCCCGGAGAGTCAGCTGCATATCAATCTGTTGGAAATGATGGCAGTGGAACTGGCGTTGGAAGAGTTCCTTCCGATGATCAGGGGCAGGGTGATATTGATACGGTCGGTCAATTCGACAGTAGTATCATATATAAATCGCCAAGGCGGGACCAGGTCGCCCACTCTGTGTATCAGGGTGTGGCACTTGATTCAATGGTGCAGGAATTACTCGGTTGTTTTGAAAGCAGCTCGTATTCCTGGCCGATTGAACATTCTGGCGGATGCTTTGTCTCGCAGACAGAGAATCCTGCCAACAGAATGGTCCCTCAACCCTCCAGTTCTGCGACGGATCTTCGAGCATTGGGGCAAACCCAACGTGGACTTGTTCGCCACAAAGGAAAATGCTCAAATCATGACATATGTCTCGCCGATTACAGATCCAAATGCCGTCGATACAGACGCTCTGGCGATAAGCTGGAGAGGGATGCACGCTTACGCGTACCCACCCACCATTCTTCTACCGAAGGTTTTGGTGAAGGTCAGGGAGGAACCGTGTCTGGTCCTGCTAATAGCGCCGTATTGGCCGAGCAGGGCGTGGTTCACGGATCTTCTAGATCTGCTGGTGGAAAATCCTGTGCAGTTGCCCGAGATTCCGAACATAATCTCCCAGGCCAAGGGACGCTTCCTACACGAGCGTCCCGAAATGTTCAATGACTGCGTGGATGTTATCAAACAACGTTCCACGTCGGAAGGCTTTTCTCGACAGGCTGCTGTTTTCATCGCGGCTGCGAGAAGGAGGTCAACCTTCAAGTCATATAACAACAAGGTTAACAGATTTGCAGACTGGTGTGAAGAAAAGGGTATTGATACCTTTCAATCCACTATCAGCAAATAGCAGACTTTCTCTGTGAGCTGTTCTTTTGAGGACTAGCTCCCGTCACAGTTGCTGGATACAAGTCAGCTTTGGCATCAGTTATCCCTGTCTAGCCAACAGGGATAGTCCAGAGGTGGCCCAGTTAAATGTGATGTTGAAGGGAATGAGCAATCTCCGACCGAGACAACCGGTAGTCATTCCAGCCTGGAGTCTATCTTTAGTGCTTAATGTACTGGCCAAGCACCCTTTCGAACCGTTGCGTTCGGCTAGTCTAAAGCATTTGACTCTAAAGGCGGTCTTTCTATTGGCAGCTTCCTCAGCTAGAAGGCGCAGTGAGATCCATGCGCTTTCGGCAGAGAGGAACCGATTTATTGTTTCTGGAGAAGGTCTGCATCTTCTGCCAAGAGCAGAGGTTATGTCAAAGAACCAATCTTTGAGATATCCCGGCAAAACGATCATTATACCGAAGTTAACTAGGTTTGATCGTGATGCCAGTGTCTGGTGCCTGGTCCGTGCTTTGACTAAGTACAAGAAACGGACTGACTCGTTACGGTCGAACGATAGACATCTGTGGATCTGCCATAAAAAGTCTTATGGCGCCGCATCCATGGATACTATCTCTCGTTGGGTGGTCGAATGCATTCAGACTACTCACGAGATGGCGACTGGGCACCAGGTGCAAGGCGTAAGGGCAGACAATGTCAGAGGAATAGCCGCCTCGACCGCCCTTTACAATGGTGTTCCGTTATAGGACATCATGGCCGTTGCACAATGGCACTGTGAGTCCTCATTCACGGATTACTATATGAGGGATGTGTCAGACTCAGCCAATCCACTCGCTTTAGCTGTTTTGAAACGATAGTTAGTGACCACACTGCTTTTCACCCTTTTCTCACTTCGGTAAGAAAAGAACCTAAAGCAGGCATGGGCAGGCGAGAGGATGTCAACCAGATTGTGTCACTGATGGCCGAACCGGTGAATGGTTGGAGGCGGTACGTCTGAAGTCCAATTATCATAAGGTAATTCAATAGTGAGAGTTTTTTGTATTATGGATATGTATCATGTTCATTCATCTTATATATTCATGCTCATTCCCAGGCTAATGCATGGAGTATGCAGGGAGCAGTTAACCCTCTTGGCATATTTGTGTTTTCAGGCGAGATACATGTTCATTAGTTCTCTCCCTTTTCTTAGGAGGAAAAAGGGGGGGGGGGACTGTGACGCGAATGTGATTCGGTTCCGTGAACTTGACGGTCCTTTTAGGTCTCCGTTAGTCAAGTTTGAAGTCTAAAATCTTTCTCCAAGGGGCAAAATTTGCATTTATGGCTTGCCCCTTCCCACCAGGTTACTGATCAAATCTGGTGTATATCAGAAGTAACAGAATGGTGAGTATTGATCGAAGGAGAATGCAGGAAATGTCAATTTCCCTTTCTCCGAGATCTAACAATACTCACCATTCTGTTACGGACCCAGCCTCCCAGCCCCACGGAGGCAAGCCATAGTTTTCTCTTGTTTGGTGGCTATGCAAACAATATGAGCTCTATGGTAAACGGGTACTCGGCAGTTGGGAGCCGAGTACCCGGTTCCCAGTAGTCGGTAAAGCTTTCTAAGTCTATAATCCTATAGCCGCTGTCAGGGCCAGCTGTATATCAGAAGTAACAGAATGGTGAGTATTGTTAGATCTCGGAGAAAGGGAAATTGACATTTCCTGCAGTCTGCGGGATCATTGACAAGTAAAAGGTGCTTTTCATCTTGCCATGCTTCAATGTCTTCTCCTCGTTTATCAAGTGTTCTGTATCCCCAGCTCTGGGACTGGCTATTAAAGTCTCCCGCAATGAGGAAGTGGCAGTCCGGGACCTGGATTGTGTCAAGTGAGAGATTCTTGTCATTAGGGCAGTAATAATTGACAATGTCAATCACAGAGTTGCTGGTTGTTACCTTGATCTTGATATATTCTGCCTCTTCCATAAAGGTTCTGATCTGGCTGGCGTTCACGCTGTTTCGGACCAATGTGATCACCCCGCCTTTCTTCCTTCCTCTTCGATCACACTGGAAAGTCTGGTAACCTCTGATCTTAAATGGTTTTCCTTCTTGCAGGTGTGTCTCTTGGATGCAGCAGATATCAATGTTGTTTTTGTACAGGAACTGTTCGAGCTCTGATTTCTTGTTGGTAACCCCTTCTGCGTTCCAGTACATGATGTTGATACTGGGGTTCTCTTTGGGTTTGGTCTTCTCTTTCGGTTGGCCAGTAGCTCTCCATCCTCTTCCCCTGGCTCCACAAGACGAGTTGATGGGACCTCCAGTAGCTGCAGGTGGGTTCCTTCGAGGCGTGGAGCCCAGCGCTGCACCTGCCTGGCGGATCCTCACAGGGCGAGCAACAAGTGTTATTTCATTAGCGTTGTGCATAATGCTCTGGTTAGCCCCTCCAAATGTCTGGATTGACACCCACTGGGTTACACCCCTGCGCCACGTTGAGGCCGAGGATGCCGAGCATATAGTCTTAAACAGGGGGCGTTTGTTGGTCATATTGGCTTTTTTGTATTTAATGTATTTTGATGGCGAAAATTGCTCTATATAAGGTTATCAGGGTGGCGAGTTCAAATATGCTATTTTCGAATCTGTCGGATAAACGGTTTTGCGGCCATCTTTGATCATTTTCCCACCAAAGTCGCCCATACTAAAGCAATGGAAAATTTAAAATGTCTTCTCGAGAACCACATGGCTGATTTCTATTATATTTGGCAGGAACGATCCTTAGGGCATAGATAGTCAAGTTTGTTCAAATGAAGCCGGTCGATCAATTTGGGCGGCGGCCATCTTGGATGTTGGCCGATTTTTAGAAAACTCATTAAATATGATCTAGTACAACAGCTGAAACAAGTTTGTTCAAGAGAACTTGATTGGCCAAATAGTTCGGTGGCCATCTTAGAGGACCTATTTTTTTTAAAAACGACTTCTCCAGAACCGCTGGAAGGATCAGGCTGAAATTTGGTAGATTTGATTAGGGCCTAAGGGCCATTAAAATTTGTTCACGGGAAGTTGATCCATCAAAAAATATGGCTGTTGTGGCCCAATCAAAATGTAGCATGTTTGGTGGCCAGATTGAATTTTTTTATTTTGACGAATCTTGAAGCCGAAATTGGTTTTATATATATGTGTTTGGGCATTCTGATTTCTGATTTGCCATTTTTGAAACTGTCAGATAAAATGTTTTAGCGGGCATCATGGATCATTTTCCAACTAGAAACTCCCATTTATTAAAGCAATAGGAAATTTCAAGTGTATTTGGCAGAAAACATACTTAGGGCATAGATATACACGTTTGTTCAAATAAAACTGGTCTGTAATTTGCCTGGTGCCCATCCTGGATTTTTGAAATGCCTTTAAAAATCTTCTTTTCCGAATCTGCATGGGGGATTGATTCAAAACTGAAGCGTATGATCGAATACACAAAATTACGTGATAACTTATCTCCCTTGATTTTGAGCTCTTCAGCATCAATAATGACGTAATAGTGTTATAAATTAGAAATTTTATATATTATTATATAAATTAGAAATTATTATTGTCATGTTTTTTGCGCATCTTCACTCTATATGTGCTTTTTCAGTATACATGACAATTGTACACACTCAGGGCCAGCATTTGTCTCTAGTACATAAACCTACAAATTACTCCAGTAAAAGCGTGGGAGAGTGAGTGTCGTTATGCGTAAATTTATACGTTAGCTATATTGCATTCAAAGAAGTGGTATAGATATATACCCAGAATTTACCTCCTCGCCCACATACAAATAAGATATGCACGCATGTGTAGGCCTATGTTTAGAATGACAGGAAACATAAATGGCAATGTGTAGGCCCGACCACAGGTATTTTGGCATAAATTTTGCAACTGAATGCAGTGTTATTTGCTTGTTCAAGTAGGTTAATCACGTAGCCTATGTGAAGTTCCCCCCCCCCCCATCCTCCCCCACCCCGGTCACTCATTGCTGGCATAATGTATATCCCTAAATGATATTGTAATCAATGCCTGTTAAAATTGATGTTTTAGATTGTCACAAATAGTTTGGCTTAAGTCTACGGGAGATTGAATTATATAGGCCTATAAAATGTATCTAATATGGGCCTAGCTTTCTCCAGTCTTAGACTTAAACCAATCAATTGATTGCGATACCTTAGGCAAATTCGCAAATTCGGATCTACCGGTGGATTGCATTTGGTTTGTGTGTGTGTACGTGCTTGCATGTATGTGGGGGGGGGGGGGGTGTGGCGGGGATAGAGATACATCTGGAAAATCATAACAGATTTTGCTGAATTATAGGCGCAGTTTGGATACAAAATAGATATGTTGTTTATCAAATGGAATGCGGGTAATGACTTCGCATAGCATCAGAATTTTCAGGGAGAAGAACCAGCCCACCCATATCTCCCCAAACGACCATTTGGTGGGGATACGCCCTCACTCACAGACCCTCTCCAACATTGGACTAACTCAATAATAAAATCCTAGATCTGCGCTTGACGGCCATCCCATCAATACTGGATGTAGCAAGATATAGCGTCGTAAAAATACAGTATCTACAGAATCACACTGAGATATTTTCTCGAAGCAGATCACATCTAAAAAGGGTTTTTTCGTGACAGAGATATTCATATTTAAATATGGCATCGGTGCTATTATAAACCTCTGACTAATGTCTACCGGGAATATCATTGAGATCATTGCCTATTTTAGTGAAAATCTTAGATTTTATGAAAATGCTTACCAGACGGAAATTGTCTAATCGCATTTCTCCTTAAAAGCTTGACCATTTTCAAACAAATTTAGCTACACTGACCATATGGTGGTAGGCTCTAGAATTTCCATGCAGAATTTTGATTCATCAATTGTTTGGGTGAAAATCTGAGATCTTATGAAATATTTACTGGGAATTGTCAAAAAGCATCTCCTTAACCACTTGGTGTATTTTAACAAAATTTGGCGGCAAGAATCATACAGTGGTAGGCTCTGAATGTATATCCATAATTTTGATTAGCTTGTTTTTGGCCACCATCTTGGATTTCTGAAAATTTTCCGGAATCATAAAAAATGATAATCCTCCCTAATCAATGGCCCAATTTCAGTGAAACATGGGTGGAACGATTTTTTATGGCAATCTTTGATTTTCATAAAATTATCCGTCATGTCTATTTAATTGCAAATTGTTCAGGTGAGAATCACAGGCCCTCGCACCTCTTGTTTTAAATACATTTTGATTTGAAATATAAAATATGGTAAACAGAAAACTTTCTAAAAGAGCACCCTTTTGAGGCTTTCGTGTGCAGCTTTCCAAATGTATGGCAGAATACACTTGCGAAATGGCAACTGCTAAACAGCAGTTGAATTCAATAAACACATAAGAAATAATTATATAGTCTTTCTGTCCCCCTACATAGGGTTTCAATCAAATGAACTTCTGGTTTACGGTTTTCAGTTTCAATTGAATTATTGTTTGAAATATATATGGTAATACAGAGTTTCTATTCTCTGCATCAATTCAAATAAGCATAGAGTAGTACGGTAGTAGTAGTAGTAGTAGTAGTAGTAGTAGTAGCAGTAGTAGTAGCAGCAGTAGTAGTAGCAGCAGTAGTAGTAGACTGTAGTGGTAGTGGTGTGTGTGTGTGTGTGCGTGCGTGTGTGTGTGTGTGTGTGAGCGTGTGTTTGTTGTGCATGTGTGTGTTTGTGTGCTGTGTGAGTGTATATTTCGCTTAGAGTGTGCAATTACATGGAACTCGGCACAATATAAATGTGCTATCTTACCTCTTAAACACTCAAATTTGTTCAAGAAAATTTCAATTTTCTCATAGAAAATATCGATTTGCAGAAGACTATTTTTTTTAATTTACCACTGGAATGACTGGCTCGGTTATCGAGCCAGCCATTCCAGTGGTAAATTAAAAAAAATAGTCTCTTGTTCTGCAAATGGACATTTCTCAAGACCACTGCAGAAGCCGTTTTTGGCTAGTATGAGGGTTAGATGGTTTAATATGCAAATTTGTTTACTTGCTTGCAGAAAAGCTATTGGTTGTGCTGCGTGATGGCAAGACTCTGATTGGCTATCTCAGGAGTATAGACCAGTTTGGTAAGTTAGCTTGATGTTGAAAGTACATTGTAAATTATTAATTAATAAATAATGCATGGAAGAGTATTATAATTACTCAAAAAAGCCATTCAGACCTATTTTCTGATCGGCTCCAAACTTGGTGAACTTATAGTGACACATATGCCCTGTATTGCTCTTACTTTTATGTCAGATCTGACCAATCATCTTTGAGATAACCTGCCATAAGCACAATTTCTTTTGTGCACACAATAACTTCGTCGCTATAGCAGCCATTGATTTGAAATTGTGCGCACTAGTATGCAGCTCGAATGTACATCGGGTGGAGAAGGAAAATCATTAAAATTACTAAAGTCCTCTGCGTGATCACGAAAAAGATACTTTTTATTTTCTTTCTGATGTCACGAATACGAAACGAAACAGATGGCTCAGCTAATAGATAAGAGGATCCCTAGAAATGCAATATCATGGCCTATAAGTAGCTTTTTACAGCATCGACAAACGCCTATTCGTTATCAAGATATTCAAATGTTCGTAAAACGATATATTTGCCTTTGCCTCTAATTAAGCAGAGTATTATAATTACTCAAAACACCATTCAGACCTATCTTCTCCTACAGTTTTCAACTGATCGTCTCCAAACTTGGTGAACTTATAGTGACACATATGAGCTGTAGAGCTATAACTTGTATTTCGGATGTGACCAATCGTCGTTGAGATAACCTGCCATAAGCACAATTTGTTTGTACACGCAATAACTTTGTTGCTATAGCAGCCACTGATTTGAAATTGTGCACACTAGTATACAGCTCGAATGTACATCGGGTGGAGAAGGAAAATCATTAAAATTCTTAAAGTCCTCTGCGTGATCACGAAAAAGGTACTTTTTATTTTCTTTCTGATGTCACAAATACGAAACAAAACAGATGGCGCAGCTAATAGATAAGCGGATCCCTAAAAACACAATATTATGCCCTATAAGTAGATTTTTATAGCATCAAAATAATCCTATTCATTATCGCGATATTCAAATTTTCCTAAAACGATATATTTGCTTTTGCCTCCGGATAAGGGTCTGGAATCTTACCATGCTCCAGGGCCATGATTGTCGCTGGCGCTTGCCATCGGCGCTGAGGTAGCGTATTGTAAATAGTATTGCAGCCTATTACAATATGCTGTATGATCGATGCATGAATGTCTGATGTGTATGAGCTTTAGCTTAGAGAGTCAACCCGTCTGATGGTAGGTTGGTCAGCTGTTAGGTTAGTCGGTATGTCAGTCGGTTGGCTAGTTAGTCAGTTGGTTGGTAGATCAGTCGGTATATCAATCGGCCATTCACTCAGTCAGTTACATAAACTTATTCCATGATCATATGCTAGGATTCCACAACTATGAACATGATCAGAAAAAATCGGAAAAATCTAAACTAATCTGGAACTCGCAACTACATGGATTCAATCGATCTTGTTAGATGATTTAGCTACTATTTCCTTAAATTGCCATTAAAATATTTACCAGAATAGTTCTCAAACCATGGATAATTCACTCTGTTGGCTATATATTATATCAGTCAAAACAAGCAATCACATATAACTAAAACATCCTTTACATAGCGAGACAAAACATAACTGATCATGGGCATCGTGTGTGGAGTGGTGGGTTGGGCTGGTAGAAGTATTTACATTTAGCAATATCTACAACAGTAGATCGCCTTTGTCTCGTAATTGTCTAGCAACCATGCCATCTTATATGAAGCTTCATTCAGAAGACCTGAGGGGGAGTACTGATCCCTATGGCATTAACTCAATCAACCACCAACCAGCTACACCAAAGAAGAAGAGTGGTGGGTACACCGTCCAACAACCCCTCTCATTCCTACCACCTCCTACATTGGCACACATTTCTATATTTCCACCTGTCTAGCTGTGTCAAATCCAACTTATGGGCCAGCCCTCCTCCACCCACCACAGTACTGCCCTTCCAGATATGCCTATGCGCTTCTCAACATGATTTCAATTGAGGTACTCTCTAGATAAATTTATCTCTAGATAAATATTTGAAAAACATATTGAGGACATTTAAAATTGGATTCTCCATTAGGGTTGCCAACTTCCCTGGCTGGTGTACGCATTCTCCTCCAAAGCCATAAACAGCCTACACATATTCACGGGCGATTTCAAATGACAAAATCCATATTGTTACATATCAGCAGGAAACATAATCTGAGAGCATCTAATTTTCTGTCTGCCTCTAAAATATATGCACGAATGCAGAGAAGAGCATGTTATGTGCATTCCCCTTCCCATCACCCAGCTATAGCGACACTGTCCCTTTCTGCCTGATATTCCTGTTCTTTTCCCAAAACCTATACATATTCAAATGCGAGTTCAACTGATATAAACGATATTACTGCCAGAGTTGCGGAACATGCACTCTAAGATTCAGAGCATCTAATTTTAGGAATTTTTTAGTTGCCCTGGCTGGTGACAGCTTGCTCCTCCCAAGACCTACAGATGTCATAAGACGTCAACTGACATACTGTATATTGTTACTTCCAGAAACGATTGCCATGTTGGTTATTAGTATGAAAGATACTTGAGTCACTGATCAATGGTGATATAGTCAATTGATCCATTTGTCAATGGCATCATTCATAATTGGCCCATTGGCAAGGGTCTCTGTTCTGCTTCTCAATAGTGTCATACCTTGTTGGTCATTAGTATCAACGACGCAAATGAATTTATTGACAATTTATGGTGTCACTATTATCATGTCACTTTATTACACAGCACGCAGATTTACAGAACTTTACTTCAGTAAATGTTCTCTAGTTGAAATGTTCATTTGCAGACTAGGATAAAACTATTTTTGAAAATTTACCATTGGAATGACTGGCTTGATAATTGAGTCAGTCGTTTCAGGCGGTAAATGTTAAAAAATAGTATTATCTTGGCTTGTAAATTGGCATTCACTGAGAAAAAAATTAAATTTCTTTTAAAATTTTAATTATCAATGTGTGTGTAATGCATCGAAACGTTATTCCCAGAATCTCAATTTCACAGTAACTATACACTTACACATAAGCTGTTGACCTATGGCAGCAACAACTTCTAGTCAAATTAGTTTCAAAATATTCAACAGCTTACCTATATTGTTGCCTTTATACCACATTGCCAAACTATAGATAGCACCTCTATGACTGAGCTCATATACAGAAGCAGACACGCTAGGTTTTTCTGATTGGTTGAAAAGTAAGTTATGACGGCTATCATAGGCTGTTCAAGTGTATCAACATTTAGCTACTAAAGCCTGGATATCTTTCGTTGTTGGCTCGATAGAAAGCTATAATGTTAGGGATGGATTTTGGGTGACAAATTCTACCACCTGACTGGTCAGTATAAGATACGGTCAGTTTTCCTTTCACTTGTATAGCTAATATGAAATAACATTACCGGGTAGGTTTCTTTTAACCTTTTAATGACTAAATTTTGTCAAAAAAATATAAATATTTGCTCATTGAATGTCTATTTGCATGCCAAGTGAAGTCTATTTTTGAAAATTTACCACTGAAATGGCGAGCCAGTCATTCAAGTGGTAAATTTTCAAAAATAGTCTTCGCTTGACCTCCCAATGGACATTCCACAAGACCACTGCAGATGCCAGTTTTGGCCGGCTTCGTCATAAAAGGGGTAAAGAGCTAAATGGAACACAAGGACTTAGAAGTAAGTTCACAGCTGTCATACACCTGAAATTTTCACTATAAATTCAGATAGGTTTACTGTAAATGCTTATGTTTTATCACCTTTATTATAAATGAATTCTAATTTATTTCCAGCTAACCTTGTTCTTCAGCGTACGACCGAACGGATTCATGTTGGAAAGAAATATGGTGACATCCCTCGAGGAATCTTCGTTATTCGTGGAGAAAATGTTGTCCTGCTTGGTGAAATTGTAAGCAATTCATTTTTTATTGCCACTGATTATCACAGGATGCAGATATAAGCCTTTATTCTAGCTCAACTTTCATATATCTATAGTGGGTCAGTTTAGAAGATTCTTTTCCTTGAAATCTTGCAAATCGTGAAAAATGGCCGCCATCTTGGATTTTCAACTGTCTAATCAGGTAGCTTTGAAAAATGACATGTATAGATTAACCGTACCAAGGTGCATAAATTGCTAATGAGGACAATTTGAATGAAAATGGTTGAAGCTATACTGTTTAGTAAAGTTGTTTGTCATGTCATTTAGTCCATGCTTATGACTGCGCATCTGTTTATGCCCAGGCTAAATCTTGAAGGATTTTGAACGTACCTGTACATTTGCAATTTTTTGCTCGACTTTACGAACTAAATAAAGCTGTTATGATACCCTGCATGATGTCCGGCAGTGGTAGTGACGGCAGCGGCGGCATCCAATTTGTGTTTAGGTCGACCTTTCTGGTGATATATCATGTTTAGTTAATCATAATAAGATGGCATGAGACAATAACCTTGACATCAAAAGGTAAGGTTAGTGTGATAATGACAAAACTCAATCTCATGTTGTGTTAGTCATACTGTACCCAAACTTGGACACTTGCTAATGCCAAAAGGTCATGGTCATTGATAAGTGTATTGATAAGCCTTCTATATTTCTTTTATGCTTAAAGTAGTTTCATATATTATTGTAAAGTCGTACACAACCACATTTCTGATTTATTCATTAGGAGGAGACTATTGTTTTCCAGATTTTTCTATCTATGTCCATCCATTCTATACACACATGCTTTAAAAACACAAACTGGCCAAAAATGCCTTTGTAGTGGTCTTGAGCCCTGTCTATTTGGAGAACGAGAGCAGACCAGAGCAGGCCAGTCAATCCAGTGGTAAATTAAAAAAAATAATCTCTTGGCATGGTTGGTCTGTAAATGGACATTTTCTGTGAGAATTGAAATCTTCTTAAGCAAATTTGATCATTAATATGTTATTATATTAGTTCATATAATTCATTTTCCCTATCTCAAGCTTGTACAATGAAGGGATGCGATCTGTCACTCAAGTATCTGATGTCAAAATAAAAGTATGTCACTTGTTAGCCGGCGTCGCAATAAAAATGGCATATCTTTGTCATGAAAATGTCTGAATCGTATCTCTTAATAAACATTGTTGAATACTTTGAAACTAAGTTAACTGGGAGTTGTTGCTGCCCTATTCAACAGCATAGGTGTGTAATTACCTTGAAATTTAGATTCTGGGAATTTGGGTTTCTCGATTCCAACATGGTGTAGCATGGCTAGAAATGGATTCCTGACAACCGAGCCAGTCATTCCATTGATAAATTTTCAAAAATAGTCTTCTTGGCCTGCAGATGGACATTCAATAAGAAAATATTGTGATTTTGCTGACCAAATTTGACCATTAAAGTGTTAATACTATCGAATTTGCATAGAGATTGTTTCATGTACAAATCCTACCGGCGTTTACTTTGTCATAGGATGTCGAGTCTGAAGGTCAGCAGGAGCTTGAACAAGTATCGATCGAGGAAATCCTGGAGCTTCAACGTGAGGAACACCTTGAGAAACAACATCAACAGGAACTGAAACGTAAAGCGCTTTTAGAGCGAGGGATGACACCGCATAACAACACACTCAGTGAAGAGGCGTGGAATTAGATTTCCCAATACTTCCACTCTCAATCGAGCTCAGTAGTACACGGGAAAATAGATCGCAAGCAACAAATCACTAGCAAGATGTTGACTCATGTGTCACACCCAACCAACTAGTTGTGTCCAACCAAAAAGTTGGCTGGAGAATAAGACACTGATTTATTTTTAACCAACTTAGTCACTCGACTTTTTCAGCCAAAAGGTTCCTTGCAATTTGTTCCATTAGACACGGACCAATTTGTTATTAGTGATTTGCTGCTTGCAATTTGTTGTCCTGTGTGTCACCACGTCTACACTGACCACCAGTAATTTCGGGCAACCAGTGTACTGAGAAAGTCTAGGGCGGTAGATGGTGTAAGTTGTGTTAATTTTGAATGCCCGTTTTCATTTCATCAGTTTTGATCAAGATTGAGTTACATGTATGGTTGTTACTGGAAAAACATCGAGACGTGTGGATTCTACGAAGCCGGTGTTGGTAGAAGATGTTGCTCTCTAAAACAGCAATAGCTTGCAGCATCACAGCTTTCAAGATGAAAGTCTGGCTTCCTTTCATGAGCTTTGACAGAATTTGACTTGCATACTGTATATGGCTGTAGCTACAAAAACCAGACGAATGAACAATGGTATAAACTGTTATATTGTGGTTTTGGGGTGAGTGGACTGTGACTCCTATACCCTCTCCATTAATGCTCTGAATAGCAATGTACCTATTGATTTATGGATAGAGATCTTAATGATTCTTGTATGTTATGTTATGTTTGCTGTAACCTCTTAACCCATTCATTGAGAAATCCCTGAAAAAGTAAATTCTTTACAATGCATGACATATTCTGCTGAATATTTTGAAATTAATATGACTGAAAGATGTCATATTCATTTTAAAATTATTCAGGAGCTTTCCTGTTTGTTTGCCTTCAGACTGAGATACCGGAAATTTATCGGTGAAAGGGTTAAGAAGTATTTATGGATGAAAGTGGTATCAGAAAACCGGGAATGTTTGACTTTCTTTGACACTTTTGGTTTTGTCTGTGAAACAGAAGTGACATATAGGTGTCAGTGTTCCGATGGCAACAGCGGTGGTGACAACGTTAAGTTGTATGTTTAACAAACCACTTTGGCTTATATTTACCGCTCGGTTAAGCCTATTGGTATTAAACTTGCACACTTTGTTGCCATTAATGCTAGGAAGCGGTATAGTTACATTGTGGTTGCGCAGATAAATGTCAAGTTCAGGGGACCTTGTTGCAAAAGGTGCAAAACTTCATTGCAAAGAGGACAGGCTAGACAGTTAATTGTCTGAAATTTTTGTTTTATACGTTAAGTTAGCTTTATGCTTGCCCTTATCCATCAAGCAGCTTAATACCCACCAGAAATCCTGTACAATTTTGTAACACTGTACCACTCATCTAAGAATAAATTCTATCATGTGTACGTTCCCAAATAATTTCTTCACATTGTTCGTTAAATCATGTTCCATAACGCTAATATTCAGGGATGAGATTTTTCCTATTTTTATAGGAAATCCTATATTTGCTAACCAGATTTATAGGAAATCCTATATTTTCTAACCAGATTTATAGGAAATCCTATATTTGCTAACCAGATTTATAGGAAATCCTATCATTTTGTTGGCCAGATTTCAAGAAGAAACATACGGGTATCTTAAAGATGATAAAGATTAACATTTTAGAAACTAATATCAGACTATGTTGATTCATCAGGCCTTTAATTGTCAGTGAATTACAGAAATAGTATAATCTTTTCCATTTAATGGGCATGATTGGTCAAGAAAATCTAATTTTATGCTTAGTAAATGTCCATTTTCAGGGCGAGAGAAGATAAATTTAGAAAATTTATCACTGGAATGACTGGCTTGGTTATCGCATCAGTCATTCCAGTGATAAATTTTCCAAAAATTTGAAAATGTTTAATTGGTTTAGAAAACCGTGACAATTTTTAAGTCTAGAAGGATTGACACTTCGCACCGAGCCATTTCCGATATTTTTCCTTCGAGGTCAATCACATCCTTGTAATATAATCATACAATATTGAAATACAATGATATATTACAATGATTACCCTTACCATGTAAGGTGACGACGGATTGCATTCGGTTCTATGGGTCTGTTTATCTGTCTACTAGTACTGAGTGATCTGATTTGGTTCAAATCTTAACATATGAAAGTAGAGGCATGGCTTCTTCAAGAATACACCTCTAATGTAATGACCAGCCATCTTATTAAGTCATCACAATGACTAGACTGTTACACAGACCACTTAAGAGACCATATATAGGGATCCAGCCTATCTGCGTAGCGGACTGTAAAAGCAACAGTGGATTGTGTTGACTTTGGTATCATCTTAACTTCTGTATCACTAGCTTGATACAGACATTAAAATCAACTCCATCCATCCAGGGGTTTGTGTGATATCAGCATCCACTCACCATTGGCAAATTCTTGACCTCATTTTATGTGCGACAGATTTGAATTTTACAACGCATTCAGAGGGACTATTTTTCTGCTAACTACTTGCCATACAGACTAATATAGGCTTTATATCATCTCATTTTACATGAAATAATATTAGTTGGTAAGAGGACTCATGTCCTCGTAAGTTTCAATTCTCCTTAGGAGATCTCGCGAGATACGAATGTTTCCAAAAGAAAATGTATACTGTTGAATATTTTGGATGACTTTCAATCAAACTAAGTCCAAACCATTCAACAGAATATTTCTTAAACTGTGTTCATAATTTACTAACATGTTTCTGTTCTTGTTTTTGGAACCATGTTAGCTGGTTTATAAGCTGTACTGTAGTTGTCATAAAATATGATTTCCACAATCCTGATACTGATCCGTGTCATATCGCATTCTGGATGTGGGGGAAATCTTAGAAAATATTGATGTGATTTGACGAAAATTTTATCACGAGAAACACTGTTATCACACATAAGGATTTACAAGCTCTTGTTGTGATCCAGATTTAGAAACCTGGTTCCAGATTTGCATGATATTCAGGATTTAAAAAATTTGAATTTTTTTTTTATAGATTTTGAACAAGTGTGAAATGGTGAGGAGCTGTATTCTCTGATTCCTCTTGTTTAACCATCTAACCCTTGAAATGTTGGTGTCCCAATTTCAATTATACACCTATACACGAAAAAGATTGAATATTTTGCAACTAATTCGACTGGAACATGTTTCTGGCAGAAAATATTCAACAAAATATTCCTTATGTCATAAACAGTTTGTCGTTTCTGGACTGTAAGGATTAAGTGATCATTTTATATGTATAATAATATGGCTGTTAATTCTGCCATCAACTCGGTTAAGAATTTTGTTTCATGAACATACCCTGCTTGCAGTCAAAATGGGTGGTGTTGAATACTCTGCTAAATGTTATTTTATATACATGTACATAATTATGCTGTGACATTATTTAAAAATAAATTTGTCCATATACAGTTATATAACATGTTAAGTTCAGTTGTATATTTACTATAGTCATCGTGGACATAGTTAGTAGTAGGAGCAGCAGCGATTTACATGAATGGAGGAATCCAGTTTTAGTAATAATCGCACAAGCCTACGCATATGGCATTTGGGAAGGGAAATTTTAAAAAATTTGTCCCCTTGTCTATGCCGTAGTCTTTACTTTGAATGTGGTTATACATTTGGTAATAAATTGTCTGCAAATAATGTTTGACTGAACAAATTTTTAGCTATACAATTAATGAAATATAGGAAGAGAGAGAACAGAGGATCAAGCACTATTCTCTTGAGCACTGGAATGTTAGCTTTATCTGCTTCTTCACGTTCAGTTACCACTGTTTTGCGTTCTAACAGCAGGAAAATCCCGAGTCCATTGTGCAGGAAGTTTCCATACAACATAGTAGTGCTGTTTACGTAAAAAGTCTTCCATGCAGACATTTGGAGAAATCTGGGATGGATGGATAAGCTTATAGTGACTCATAAGGAATGGAGGAATCTGTCACTCATAATCAATTACATCATGAGTTAGCTGAGGCAACAATCAAAATGGCGAATAGTTCCAGCATGAAAATCTAAAAGTCTCATAAATGTACAAATTGTATGTCTTTAAATGATGAATTAAAAATTTTAATGTTAAATAGTTTGAAACTAATTTGACTGGAAGTTATTTCTAAGCCCACAGTCAAATTAGTTTCAAAATAATCAATAGATTGCATGTATAGTGATTTTTGAAAATGCTGCATCATGGGAAACAGCTTTCCAGTCCTTCTGGAGGCTATCGATTCGTAGATCAAAAATGGCCTTGATAAAAATGCTACGTTTATACAATGCAATCTGTGTATCCTTGATCCTGTATAACTGTAACAGCTGGGCAACTCCAAAGGCAGCTCTAGACAAACTCGATGCCTGCCACCGCAAACACCTACGCACCATCACTAGACACCGATGGCCAGACAGAATAATCTCCAATGATGCACTGAAAAAGATGTGTAATACATCGCCGCTGTGTGTAAAAGTCACCCAGCAAAGATGATCCATGTTTGGACATGTGCTAAGTATGCCAGAAGACACAGCACGGAGAGCATTGGAGTTCGCCCTACTGGGAGCTAAGTAACATAAAGCCAGAGGAGGACGTCATTGCATAGATTTGTTAGGCGCGTTGCGAGGTGACCATGAAAGCGGGACATGGTAAGTCAAATCAAGAGTGGACCTGAGGAAGCTAAAGATTTTTCAGCTATAGGATGTTGCTACTACTGAAGCCACAGAATACAGTAATCATACATACATACATACATACATACCTTAAGCCCACAAACTCACTCACTAACTCACTCACTCACTCACTCACTCACTCACACACACACACACTCACTCACTCACTCACTCACTCACTCACTCACTCACTCACTCACTAACTAACAGCAACAGCAACAGCACCCAGTCAAATTAGTTTCAAAATATTCAACAGATTACCTGTACAGTTTTCTGGAAATTGAAATTCAGTGAGTGCAGGGATCGATTGATCCCAACACGGGAATAGTGTGGATGGAGCTTAGATAAAGGTGGGAGTGGCATGACAAATTGGATTCATCCATTGCTTCACTTTTATAGATTAGCTTCTGAAGACTGTGAACAACTTGAGCTTTCTTCTAGTCATGTGGGATTGTACTATATAATCTACAGACTATTGGAATAAAAAGGCTAGAATTCTTCATATTTCTGGTCTGGTGTCAGTGAGCTGACTAGATTGTGCTTTCCTGATAATTTTTGGCATATACGGGAAAGATGATTTTTCATCATTTGCACATTTTTTCACTATAAAACCTGACATGAATTTTGTTCTTACCGTTTGGTTAATCAGACTGGATTCAGTCTTAGAGACTGCTTCCTTATAGTCAGTGGACTTGACATAATGACCGTGTGATCAAAATTTTAACGGTTACAGTTGTGACCGGTTACGGTTGTTGTGACCGTGGTAAAAAATTGGTTTTGTTATGTTCATATCTCATGATTGGTCAATCATACTGCACCCAACCTTGGGCACATGCTTCCTTATAATGAAAAGACATGACACAATGACCTTGGGGTCAAAAGGTCAAAGGTCCTTGTGACCATGGCAAAAATATTAACATTTTGCATTTAGCTCAACTTATCTGTTCATATGGGGTCAAGCTCATTGCGATCTTGGTAAAAACTAAAAAAATTATACATTAACATTTCATGTTTAATTAAACTTGGGCACATGTTTCACTTATAATGAGAGCGCATGGCATATTGACTGGGGTCATAAGGCCAAAGGTCAAGCCCATTGTGACCCTGATAAAACTATTTTTTCGACAATAACAATTTGTGTTTAACTCAACTTTGTCGTTTATATCATATTTGCTTAATCATACTGGACCCAAACTTGGACACATGCTTCACTTATATGCAGCTGTGTCTGAAAGGGCTGAGAGACGATTGCTGGAAGTGAACTGCTTCAGCTAAAGGTGGTGTGCAGCTGAGACGCTGTAACTAATTAAGTTGATGAACTGCTTCAGCTAAAGGTGTTGTGCAGCTGAGATGCTGTAACTAATTCTGCTTCAGCTAAAGGTGTTGTGCAGCTGAGACGCTGTAACTAATTAAGTTGATGAACTGCTTCATCTAAAGGTGTTGTGCAGCTGAGACGCTGTAACTAATTAAGTTGATGCTCAAGGACTGCAAACACCACTACTGCACAATTAAATGTGCCTTTGCATAAAGGAAGTAGCCCAGAAGTGGTATACTGTAGATGTTGTACCCTCGTTCAAGGAGGAACTATACCACACCACTTCCATTAAAGTGGGTACCACCTTTAGAAAGAGCTGTCTGCTCCAGGTTTAAGGCAGGCATAGTACTGGTTTTATTTATGCAGAGCGGCAGTGTCATGGAATTAGTGTCATGCCTGTTTTGCACAGGAACTCAAACACAGTGATTCATAAATTTCAGTTTGCATCCTCCCCAAGTGCATTAGAGAAATTGTGCTCATGTTGGTCATAGTCTGTGCAATAGACATAGGAGGGCATATTTTGCAGTTTTGTTAGGCACTCTTATATAGGATGATGGGGCATCTGTGGATGCCTGGGCCCAACTATCTATACTAAAATGTATAGTTGTATCGCCAGTAATTTCCACATCATTCAACACGCCTTATGAAGGACAATCATGAATAGAAGAGTGGACAATGCATGTGATGAAGCAATAACTAATTGGATGAGCATGATGACAGATGGATGGGAGGTCTGAACAAGAGAGTGAGCATGTTCCATTTCCCAAAACGATGAGTGTCTTCAGTTAAGCACTAGGGTATGCCTGTCAACAGTCCACCAACAGAGCCGTTTATGCAACACTGTGTACTGTAGGGTGTGCCGCAGACGTTTCAGTCAGCACGTGGTGATGAATCACTCAGATGATGAACTGTTGACTATACTACCATGAATCTAATTGACAAAAGAACAGGCCAAACTCCCAACAGATGAAATGCGGAAGAGACTCTGCCATCAATATTTAGACACGGCACCCACAGCCCTGCCATTATCATTATTCAGTGTGATAGGTGACCAGCTGTTTTCATACCCTGAGATGAACACGGCTACCACTGTGTCAATGACAGCAGCAGCGGCGGCAGAGATATGCTCTGACTTTGAATACAACTGACAACTCCCACAAATTGACTGAACAAGCTACAACCCACCTCATGCTACACAGATATGCTGCTCATGTGGTACTATCTGCACACATCCATAACCCTACCTCATTGTCTTTTCACCGGATTCAGACTTGGTATCAGACACTGATCACAGAGTTGACAGTCGATATATAAATATTAAATGTTGTAGCCGAACAGGTGGACTGAGGTTGCCTTTAACTAGAGACAAGTGGGTCTGTCCTGGACCTTGTGACACAGAATGTGGCCAAGAACACTATGCTTGCACTCTCTCAGACTTGAGCAACTGCTCACTCACTGAAAGATTTTGGGACTGAAGTTGTGCCATCAATTCCAAAAAATGTTGCATTTGCTCCACCTCTACTTTGACTTCTCTGCAATTTGGGGACAAGATTGTTCTCATCTGCCAGAGGAGATGCAAAATGGCTGCGTGATACTGACATTGGATATCTGACTTCTCGAGTTTCTAAATCATTCAATGAAGTGTTTGTCATGTGCATGTCTATATTTGTTGTTTGATGGGCCATGTGGCTTCAAAAACTGGTTCGAGAGTATGAAGACGCTGCACAGGCTTCTCCCAACACACTAGTTCTGGGTGCACATTGTAAATTGTCAAAGTGAGGTACCTGAACGTAGGATATGGAAAGCATAGCAATTGTTGCTGCCACTTTCAGATCCATATACACGTTTGCTGGGTGGTATCTGGCATATTTGAGATGGCTATGGCTGTGCCATAGTGTAGTCTGTGCAGATGGTATATATGTGCAACGAAAGTGTCTAGCAGAAGTTGCTTTCGCACCGGTGGCATATGCAGATGTGTTGGTGCATGTTAGATTGTTGTTCTACTAGAAAAGGTACTCACTATTCCCTACGAATTTTGAAGTGCTATTGAGTCTGACGTATATTGTATGGTAGATATATTCCTGCATACGCCAACGTTCTTGATCATTAGGTCTATTCCTGTGCACATTAGTATGAACAAGTTTGACAGAAAAGCTTTTACAATTCTAATAGCTGATGGCTACCGAAGATTACTAAGTGTCAAGCCTATAATTACTTAAACTGCTTGACAGACTTTATGAAATATGGACAATGTCCTTCAAGGCATTTTACTTGCGCTTGCAGATACAATTTGGAATAGATTTACTAAGTCCTACAAGGTGCTGCTTGCACTTGCAGGATAAGTTCAATTGGACAACTACTAGACAGATTGGATGAAAATTTACTATGCTTCACCAGGAAATTGCTTACACCAGCGACAAGGAATGTTACATGAACGAGTTGTATAGCTGCAAAGAAATAAACATACAGAGGAACTAAATGAGGGTTGCTTGGGCTTAGCTGGGCAGTGATCAGTGTTTCTCATGGCATCTAAATTTTGGAGGTCCCAGGGACCCCGTACCCTGAAATCTGGGGTTCCTAAGCTGAACTCTTGGGGTCCCAAAACTCAAATTTGGATTTCCCGAGCAATATTACCTCATCCGTGCTAAAATTAGAGGGTGCCTTGGACTCACAACCATGAATTATGTATGTTCCATGCTAGATTTGGTAGGTATTTTGATGCAAAGGCCTATACAACTACTTAGTATTTAAAAATCACACAAGATTTTCAGGGGTCCCATGGGACCCACTGCTATTACTTTTGTGGGTTCCAGGCTGAATTTTGAGGGTTTATACCCTCAAAAGGACCCTTATTAGAAGCACTGGCAGTGATCTATGTGGAATTTAACAGTCATTTAGACTTGACAAAGTGTTGGATAATTATGGTCGGAATAATTATAGTCTACTCACTACGCTCTTTGTGCAAGGGCGCTGTATCTTTACTATTCTATGGAATTTTTAGATATTAAAGGGGCTATCACTGATACAGCTATAAATTTAATATACATAACCATGTCCATGAAATGTTTCCAGTGTGTAAATGCTCTCATTATATAACCAATTCTTATATATATATATATATATATATATAATTTGCATTTTCTAGGATATTGAGTAGTCCTATTATATATATATATATATATATATATATATATATATATATATATATATATATATATATATATATATATATATATATATATATATAATAGGACTACTCAATATCCTAGAAAATGCAAATTATAAATTCCACAAATATAAAAAATGTAAACACAAATCTGACAGTCGACTTTATCTCTGTTCACAGAGAAACCAGAGTATTTGGTACTTGGTGGTCACTTGCAATTCATCGCCAGTCTTGTATAAACAAAAAATATTATTATGCAACTTATTTGATTTATGTTGCGATATACTCTTTTGTGGTTTCTGTCCTCCCAGCATTTATCTCTTTGATGTTTCCGGTGGTCATGGCGCTAGTATTTTGTCTTTTGGCGGCGAACTGTCTAGACATATTTAAGATTTTCTGAGTTCTTTCCAATTGGATTGTTTCGTAAATGTAATGCTTCTCTAATTTGAGAAACTCTTCCGCTCACGTGAGTTTCCGTAAAAACAACAAATCATAACAAATATGTGACGGGGTCAGAATTTGTGTATAAAAATTAGTATGTAGTAATGATACGATTATATTACAACAAAAATATTGAAATGTTCTGATTTTATTTAAATCTCGGAGGTAATGCCTCTTTAAGCACTGAAACTATCCTTACACTTTAGAAAAAAGACCAAGTTGCGAACTTAGACAATTCACCATGTTTGCAAAGGTTGCATAGCGAGGAACCTTATCTAAGTGCACTGCTATTAGTGCCCACACTATTCCATTGTGAAATGTCAGGAGATGTGCAAAGGGCTAGGTGCAATTAGTGCTGCGATATGTGGGTAGTCAGCAGTAGGTGCAGAAGTGCTTGGTTTCACAGTCGCAAACAAGAAGTTTCTTGTGCCCTCGGAAATAATCTTGTCTGCATGAATGTGCAAGGAACTATAGTAGTTAGAAATAATGATTGCTTTCTGTGTTTCTCGCTACACATGTTTCCTTCGCTAGGCTAGTGTCGGACACTTCATGCTTACTACAAAAATATGGCCATGGAAAGAAGTGACCTATCTAATCGGAATCCTAGCAGAATTGAAATGAGATTTTGAATCAACGTGAAATCTGTGATAGTTTCTCTTCATGCTATCTATAAAATGCGACAATGGTTACAGATGGTGATATGTGCCATTGCCATTTTACACATTTCACCATCTACTCGTTGATGAAACAAGTCTGCATGAAAACAGAGGTGTGTCCCCTGTGGTCGCCGCGCATCTATAGAAGATCTACTGCATACCAAGGCTCCTGTATGGTCCGGAAGTTATCGCAAACAGATCTAAATTCCATCGACCAATTCCAGCATGCTGTCCTCAAGCAAATACAGTCCCTATAAAAAAAAACAGCCACAACAGCATCTCTTCATTATGGGGATTCGTCTAGTCAAAGCGGAATTAGACTGCAGAAAATTCATATTGCTAGGAAACATCCTCGGAGATAACAATTACACTCGAATTCCAAACAGCTGCCAAAGACCTTGCAGTAAAGTCTAACAAGAGCAACAGCTTTAGTTTGTGACATGTCAATCCTTACTACATACATACAAACTGTCAAGCATTTACCAACTGATTAGGAACATGGCTACCAAGATATCCTGGAAATCTCTAGTCGACACTCAAATAAACAGCGTTATACACTCCTCGTGGGAATCTGATTATGTAGGCATATCGAGCCTCAAATACTTAAACATTGCAGCATGTGCAGTGAACACCATTCATCACTGTTGGGTCTCTGTTGACAATGCTACCACAGATGCCACATGGGCTGCAATCAAAGCAAACCTACTAACAGCCACATACATACTGCAGACAAACCATGCACGCTACAACCAGTACTCAATCTCAGAGGAATGTCCACTTTGTCATGCTGCTCCAAAAAACAAGTCATTTCATCGTCTTTCGTGCAAGGCTGGAAGTGTGGGGAAATCATGTATCTGAAGAAAATCATCTCTGTATTCTACCTGAAAAATGATGTAGATTTAGTCAGCAAGCTAACAAACGAGTCTGAAAACAAACACTCAACATACCCTTCGCCATACAAAAATTATTGTTGAAGCAACATATAAGCTCTCCTCCATCAACTCTTGAAATAGTGATGGTCACATGCTCGCTTTCTTTGCCTTGCTCTGCATCTGGAGCGCACGAAGCTGATAGAACAATACTCACGTGAACTTGCATGAATCCTCTTCTGACAGCAGGCTTCAACTCGTCTCTGACGTCAGTTCTGGGCTGCATACACTGGTGGGCTGACTCAGTTGCTGGTTATCTTCATATTTGTAGTTTATTAATGAATCTTTAAAGTAGATAGTGGTACGAAAGAGTGGTTCAGATTCGAAATTGAATAGCAGTGGATGCTTACTCCATAGTTTGTCTATTCTAGATTTAAAAGAGTTGATAGATGGTGCATTGATAATGAATTCTGCTAGTTTGTTCCATTTGATCTGTGGACCAATTCTGGTAGTTTGTTCCATTGGTGCTCCAAGTATTGTCGAAACGTCTGCTTATTAACACTATGCATGGACCATTTTACTATAAATATTAGTTTTGCACACTTCTATGTATTCAACCCGTGCTTGAGCATGCTTACGCACATGCGTACAGGCTCTCACGTGTGTGGCATGTATATACATTACATCTTTCAACATTGAGCAAAAAGGCACCAAGTTTTTATTACTTTTATTAGTTTACCTCACCTCGTGTTGTAAGATGATTACCATACGACTGCTTATATTTGACTGCATGCTTAGTTTCGAGCAATGGACATTGTAAAAATAAATTGACATTCCTTGTCCTACTACTGCAGGGTACGTCAGCCCATCGGGCTGGGATTCCATATATAGATACAGATATACTTCAATTCAATTTATTCAACATCTGAAACATATATATATATATAGATATATAGATGTCATGAAGAGGAATCGCATCCCATTCCTGGAGCAGTGCAGCTTCCAGCTCCCGCACGTTGTGAAGATGTGGATGGTTCTCACGCACCATACGGCCAAGAATGTCCCACACGTGTTTGATAGGAGACAGGTCCGGTGATCGCGCTGGCCAGTCCAACACCGGAACGTTGTTAGCCTCAAGGAAATCACTGGTGACCCTAGCTGAATGAGGACGGGCGTTGTCTTGCTGGAACAAAGTCTGCATGATGCTGCATAAAAGGGATGACAACAGGGGCGACAACCTCTTCACAGTAACGTTGAGCCGTTAAATTTCCGCGAATCACAATAAGATCTGTTTTGCCATTTTCATGGATTCCAACCCACACCGTGACACTGCCGCCACCGAATCTGTCATGCTGAATGATATTGGCTGCATCATACCGTTCTCCTAAACGTCCCCAAACCCGTTGCCTACCATCCGCCACATCCACACAAAACCTCGACTCATCACTGAACAAAACGTGGCTCCATTGTTGAGCACGCCGTCGCTGATGAGTTCTTGCCCATGCAAACCGATTCTCGATGTGATGCTCTGTAAGCGGAACAGCAACAAGTGGATGACGGGCATGCAGGCCAGCATCATGGAGTCTGTTTCGCACAGTTTGTGCATGCACTGTAGTGCCGGTAGCCGTGTGCAAATTACGGGACAGCCAGGGTGCAGTCTCAAACCTGTGATGTTGTGATGACGTCTCTAAGTAGCGGTCTTCTCGTAGTGTTGTTGCCCTCGGTCTGCCAGATCGTGGTCGGTCATTAACATGTCCAGTTTCCTGCTCACGTTGGCGGAGATGGGAAATGGTTGAGGCATGAACATTAAAATGTCGAGCAACAGCGCGAATGCTCTGTCCAGCAGCGAGTCTTCCCATTGCTTCATGGCGCTGATTTTCGGGTAGACCTGGGCGGCGGCCCATGTTTGGTAGGGTAAACTTTTAAGCGTTTTCTGTTAACGTTCATTATCTGCTTTTGCAATACAGTGAATTTTTGCCTTAGTTACCCGCCAATGTGGGCCAGTGCATGAAAAATGCATTTTCACATGCAGTAAGCATGCTGCGAAGAAATGTAAAAAATTATTTGCATTTCTTCATGATCAGCGAGACATTACATTGACGAAACATGCCTGCAAATTTGGTTATAAATGGACGCATAGTTTTAATACAACAAACCAAACTTCACCGGTGCTAAACTTTTTTGGGTCAGTATATATATATATATATATATATATATATATATATATATATATATATATATATATATATATATATATATATATATATATATATATATGTTCTATTACATATTATATTTCATAACGATGTTGAAAGGGGGGGGGGCGGGGGGGGGGGGGTGGTGGAGATGTTGAAGGGGAATGAAGCTTAATGCTTATGAGCTGCCTTCCCCTAATGTAGGTTTTCTAAATGTTAAGTATATATTTAAAAATAATAATAAATAATAATAATAATAATAATAATAATAATAATAATCACTCAGCCTTTATTATTCAGTTATTATTATTATTATTATTATTATTATTATTATTATTATTATTATTGTTATTTATTATTATTATTATTATTATTATTATTATTATTATTATTATTATTATTACTTGCTGTCATCTGGCTGTACATTTCTTTAGCAATTTGCCATAGATTTCCTTCAAAACTTCAAGACATTAGAAAATTGCAATTATATTCTGTCCTGAGAGACTTCTACACTGACAACTTACCAACTCCACTATCCACACGTATTAGACATAACACTGAAATACACTCATATAATACCAGATCATGTCACAATCTCCATACAAACTACTGCCGCACAGAAACATCAAGAAACAAATCCTCCACACTAGCCATCAAACTATGGAACAGTACTCCTGCAGACATTCGCACACAACTCATAAATCAGAAGTCATACAAAAAAGTAATTAATATAGCTCGCGGGGGTACGCGCTGATCCATCCTATCGCTTTGCTCCATCGCACCGCATGTACATGATGTGCGGGAGCGCTGGTTAGCTGCGGTTCTCGGGGTTGCAGATCCTGTATCGCATCTCTCCGGAAAGTACAAAGACCGGTCTCTAGAGCCGGTGGAAAACACATGTTGCCATTGCCGCCCAGATTGAACCACATGGTGTCGTCCTTGCTTTTGTGTCACCGGTGTGTAGTTCCATTCTAATTTAGAGTAACGGACAAGATGTTAATAATTAAACAGTCACAGATTTAATAAGTACTATACAAATAATTCTATTCGTTTGACAGTAATGCGCACAATGATGCACAACATAGAGCCATCCAATGTCCTTTCCACGTAGTTTCGCTGGAGGTACCACACAGATCCTTGAATCCGCAGCGGTATCCCTGTAAGAGAGCATCGCAACGAAGTCACTAGAGAGTTTAATAAAAGCTAATATACCCCTAACACACATATAAAGAAAATGTTGTTGTTGCGAGAGGAAAGTGCCTCACGCGGGTCTCCTTCACAGGAAAATGCCTTCAACGCCGAAGCGGAGGAAAAGAGCTGGCAAAAATGGCCACTCTTTTGTTCAAACAGAAAATGCTAAGTGCTGAAAATCCTATTGGAGCTACAGCTAAGGTGATGCACACTGGTTTATGTGAAGACGGAACGGATGATTTCCGAAGAATTCCCAGGTCACTGTCTTATGTAGTTCCCAAAGTTACTGCATTGGTAGTTGCCGCTTTATTTATGCGGGCCTTCTGCTACATCCTATCCTACCAATTAGTTGTTAGTAATGAAGACAAGCTTTGGCCGCAAGTGGCATGGATTCTTACCTAACGTTAGATATGTTTATCCGTCGGGTGAAAATGCTCAGCTTCCCATAGGTCGCCCCGTATAGCATCTACCTCCAAAGGATAGCGTGTGAACATGTTATGGAGCAAGGCTCCTAAATCAAATAACGATCCGGTTACCCTGTCACGTAACCACATATAAAATTCACTAGGACAAGTTTCACAGTTCACATAAGCAATTTTTTGAAAGCAGCAGGTCATTTATGGTGGCGATTGAGAGATGGATATCCACTGCTAGCGTCCTTCCCGTGACAGTGTGGTGGGTTCTAAGACCTCACCCAGATACTACAACGAGTTGGATGGGGATCTGCATCTCGTCCGTCACCGCATGCTATGGAGTTAACATTTGACCTGTCTTTAGGGTTAAGTTCCATGGTGCACTGCAGGCCAATATTACAACATATTAATTAGTATTATTATTTCGCAGTGCTTCTTACTTTGGCGGGGGTATCTACCTAACTAATATCCAAAGATACAGGGGGACGTGTATGTAGATCGGCACTTTATCTTTCACTGCTCGGAAACCTCCGATAGTTTCCCATGGTCGGATCATGATAACGTGTCGATGGGAATCCAAACAATTAATAAGCCTTGCGGCTGGAGGATCATAGAAAGAGGCAATAACTTGATATATTAAGAGGCCCTAAAGGTAATTGGCCAATTTTACACAACCTTGCCGGTGCATGGGGCTACATTACCACAACAACCGGAAAAGAGGCATACACTATGTGTCTCTTGCGAAGAAATTGTCCATAACTACTTTAAACCTATCCTATCGAGCTAGAATAGCCAGGTTTAGTCGGTAACATGTCAGGCTCAAGCAATTAGAACCTGATCAGCGACCTCAGTGTAAAATTGATGCTGGCAAGAATATGGTGATGCGGATATATATGTTGCTGTATAGTATTTCCTAGTGTACGGTGGTCTAGAGTTTTTTTTACAAATAAACAAAACATTAACTAGATGGCTACCTGCCATATACACAACTAACCAATACACAATTTAACGAATACGATGATAATAAAGTATCACAGGTCATTGGACCTTCGTGCGGCTAGTTGAATGCACCCACAGTAAACAAGGATAATATTCACAGTAAGAAACAGAAAACCATTGGTCATCGGTACGGATAAAGTTCAAGAGTCACTGAAATTGAGGCGCTACTAAATAGATAGCGTGAGATGGCACAATCTTTATTGCTGGAAAGATTTCTGCAAGCAGGCCTCCACAAGCAGGTTTCTGCAGGCAGGTATCCTCAGGCAAGTTTCCACAGGCAGGTTGGATATGGCACATTCTCAGGACAGTGTAACAGAACGAGTCAAGAGATTTTCATTAGATAGTCATTTAACTGATACAGAATCTAAACAGTTTGTTGTAAAGTTTCCGTCCGCTGACGGTAATATAAAAGTTGAGAGTAACCCATTAACAGAGAGGGCTACTAATATGAAATAACTATGCATGTACAATAACTGGCACACAGTATGGGGTACGTTGCATAGCTCTTGCGGCGCACCAAGCAAGGTCCCACCAGACTGTGGTCGAAAAGTTAATTAATCACACGCGACATGCAGCGCGGAGGTTTGAGTCCACCTTTCAGTGTGGTTGGCAGATCATTATCAGCTCTGCATTCCGTAGAATCATATTTGGACCGACACGGCCCGTCCGTGGAAAGACTGCCTTAGAAAAGTCCAGATGTGGGAGGTATAACTTTATTTATTTTGCCCCCGGATGGCCATTCGGGAGCATCCAAAATTGATGTATCGCGGTGCTGCCGAGAACTGCTTATCGGCATGGGTGAACTGAAATCTGAATGGCACCGCAGTGATGAAGGAATCACGGTAGGTTAGCAGTTACACACGTCTAGTCTGCACAGGTCCAGCAGTCCTCCTGACGGGTAGGCTTCCACGCCAATGATGCTCTCGATCCTCGATTTTTCATTCCTTTTATATATACTACTCGTGACGTCAGAGACAGGCGCTCCAGCCAATCAAAGGCCGAGCAGCAGCCAATCAGCGTGCAGCTAGAGGTGATGACGTGGCTATCACGTGCACAGCACATTCTCTATTCATGTAATGCATACTCGCGATTACAACGTCAAAAGCAATATTTTGAAAATAATTTATCTGGATTTTCGACGATAACGCAGCCTTTTCTGGACCGATTTTAAAATAGAAAAAGGTTCTATAAATCTTGTTTCATTCCGGTCCTGATAGGTTCCAGGAACTACGAGAACGGTGTGATTTGAATAAATGACGGGCACTGACTCGGTACACTATAGGCATACACTCTCCCAATCTTGACACGTGTTGTCAGGGAAGCTCTGACGTGCACGCATGTGCACTACGCGTTTTAACAGACTTAGTCACTTTTAATGAAACCTCTCCTATAGGGCTTATATACGTATACTATCCTACTTGGGGGGGGGGGTGGTGGTCGTCGTGCTTGGAGTGCCGTTCCGTACCCAGCTTAGCTGTGATGGCCAGTACCCATCCGGTTGATCCGTGCGACAGCAAAAATATGATAATACAAAATTACTACGTCAGCTCTCAACGCGCTACTGTCAGTGTGATGATGACTACACGATCTAAAGGGCCTGCCATGGCTTCCAGAATGCATATAGTAGCTAGTCATCACAGTAACAAATCTAATATTGAATCAACAGCTTAACCTGGAATAATAGAATATGATGATCCTAAAATTCTGTTACTGTTCTAAACCGCAACAACCCCTTGTGTTTGGATTTTAGACCAATTTTATCAGTAGTCTTTGAGATGCGGCTCCAGACACATAAAGATACAGATAATAATAAGATGAAGTTTCTCCCCTCACCCCTTCCACCCCAACCCACACACACCCATATATGCCAAGAACATACACGTATTCATAAATAAACTGTCAACTCACTTTAAAAAAAAGAAAAGAAAAGATTCACACAATGCAAGTGGATGCTACAACATAACCATCCTTATAATTATTCTCTCTTTTTTCACTCTCTTTTCCTTTTTATTGTATATGTTATGTATAAGTGTGTCGCTGTATTGTCTTTGATAATGTACGTGATGTCTGTACGTTATATATGTAACGGTTCCATCGCCTTATAGGCATTGCCTTTGATGGATTCCTGTAATCAATGTATATATAATTATAAAATAGCAGCAAATAAAGTTAATTTGATTTGATTTGATTTTTCATCTATTTATAGGAGCGAACGTGGCTCGACACTGAAACTTAGGATTAGAATCTTGCAGGCGTGAACACTCTAACCGCTGTGCCACAAATTCCCTCCTAACCACTGTGGCACAAATTCGCTAATTCTTCAGTCCGTAAATCGCCAGCACCGAAAAGTTTGCGGAAGTAAAATGGAGACGACCGGTCGAAACTTAGCATGAGTTTGACAGTTGACCACACCTTTCTCTGCTCATTGTTGACAGCATAGCAGATGATTTGTCTACGTGGATAGGATGGCAATGGAAGGCCGTTCGAATTCGTCTAATGCTATTCAGTTGTCCAAAAATACAAACAATCTGGAGCGGTGTATTAGTGAACAGATAAAACAACGCCCTCTGGCTGAATTGATCAGAGAAGATCACGATAGTATCCTGGAAAATGAACAGATTGTGTCTTGGTTTCACGGGAAGATTACTCGGGAAAATGCGGAGAGCGTTCTTAAACAAGGTAATGTACAGAAATGAGCATATCCTAATATTTTAAGACAACTAGTGCATGGATATTTGAGGAATCAGTATCATCATCATGGTTACGTTACGGTATGTATTCCGCATAGACTTCTGTTTTCTGCAGACATCGATCCCCTGAAGGTTTGCTACAAGAATTCCATGTCCCTCATCGATTGCCTCACTGTTCCTTTCCAAATCCATCAAACCTCTTCGTTGAACTCTGCTCTTACAACGCCATCTCTACATATGCTGCACTGCTTGCATCTCTCACGTATGCGCATGGTGATTATGTTGGGATTGTCAAAGAGAACTACAATGTGCAGTCCATTGCACGGTGTAACAAATCCACACATTTTTACAAACTTTTGCCATTTTGCACAACCACCACACCAACACTGGGGTTAGGAGTCTAATGTAAACATCGCCGCATAATCCGCAGTCATATGAGGAACTCGCATGGCAAATTTGGTTGAATTCTGCCAGCTTTGCCACACCCTGGCCCACCTGCCACCCTGGAGGTGGGGCCTAATGTAAATGTTGTCTTGCAGTCTCCAATCATATGGATAACTCAAATAACAAATTTGATTGAATTCTACCAAACGGTTTCAGAGTAGATAGCCAGATGGGCTGATGTGATTGCAATATCCCCTCTGTTCAAGACATGTGGGGATAGCTAGAATGCACAATCAACACGATCAATGGCAAGCCATCGCACATCCATATGCTTTTGTCAACTTCATCCTCATATATGCACGATTTCACACAATCGGTTGCTTTCAGTTTACATTATGCTGGAGGATACATGAAGAGGGGTGCTGCTCTTTACAATTGTTATATTAAAACAAGCTTTTCTAATGATCCAATTTACGACAAATTTAACTATGAAAGTACATGTAGTTAATAACATTTGAAATGTTTTTTCTAGCAGTGCTGTGGTAAAGCATGTCTGCCTCAGCATTTTCGGGCTATGACAGTTTTTGGAATTTCAATTGCTGACTAATGCACAGCAAAACGTGTGTCAGCGCAGTGTTAGTCCCATATGTCACGATGTGACCTGGGAATATGAAATAAAACCTGAAACTTGAGTATCGCCTTTGAAAGACTGAGAATTTGCAGCTCTCACTTTTTCCAATGTTAACACTTTAATGGTCAAGTCTGTCCAAACCACCTTTGGTCTAGAGAAATGTTCAAATTGAACAAATCTCTATGTCTGCAAATGGACATTTTCTTTGAGAAAATTTTTAAGCCAATTTCAAGATTAAATGTTTAATGAGGTTGTTGACGTCCTCTCTTCTTAATAATCAGTGTTGCACCTAGGCTATCCATAAAAAAGATTTGGTTTCCTGCTAACCAGTTGGGGGAAAAAAGACTTCAGTAGGGAGGGAGGACATTTTTTTCCCTCAATTATTAATTTATTTTAAAACGGTCATAAATATTTGCTTTTCTGATATCTGACTAGATGTCCATTAAATATGGTTGTAATTGCCAAATTTGTCATGTTTTTCACGACACAATGAGTAAAAGGAATTCACATTGCGTACAAATGGCATTAAAAACATTGCTTTTACAAATGTACTATTAATTCTGAACAGAAAAAAATATTATTTAATTCCCGGCCGGGTGAAAAAAAAGGAAAGATTTCACCCCAGGAGGTTTACAGGAAACGAAACTATTTTTTTTTGTCCTTATGGTAAAGATTCATGGGGACTATTTGAGGTTCTGGGCCCCATTTCCATTATAGGTTACTAAGGAACTGCTAAATGTAAGGGGACACAAGTTGCATTCACAAGTGGGCGAATATCCCCTGGGCTCGCCCTCGTTGCAACACTGATATACTGATAAGGAATAAAAATTTCTGAAATGTAAGCTCATCCATGACTGAACTCGCCTAAGAATAATGTCATCTATAGCTTTTTGTAGTTTTAACCCTTAACTTTGTTCAAGAAAATTAAAATTTTGTCATAGAAAATGTCCATTTGCAAACCAAGAGAAGATTATTTTTTAAAGTTTATCACTGGAATGACTGGCTAGGTTATCGAGCCAGTCATTTCAGTGGTAAATTTTAAAAAATAGTCTTCACTTGGTCTGCAAATAGACATTTCTCAAGACCACTGCAGAAGCTGTTTTGGGATGATATTAGTGTCAATGGGTTAAAGCATTGCAACCCTTGACCATCATGACTGTGTGCAGAATCTGTTAGTGGAAAAGCTATTAAGATGACCATCTAACAATGTCCTACTGGTCTTTTATAGAAAAATGTAATATATGGTCTGAAATGCTGGGTCAAAATGTGATGGTTACATGTATCGTATCGAGAGAAATGATGTACATGTATTTAAATACACAATGACTAGTGGTTGTACAGAAAGACTTAACCACCCTGTATGGAAAACTGAACATCTGCTAAAAGTTTTAAAAAGTATTTATCAGAATTTAGGAAGCCACAAATGTGACCTTTCAATTTTAACATCTGTTCGAGTTAAAATTGAAAGGTCACATTTGTGGCTTCCTAAATTCCGATATATGTCTGTCTACATTGTAGGCCTATTCGACCTTGTAATTACGTCATTAGAATGGAACGTGGAACATGATATTGCAATTTATTTATCCGGACCTGTCAATTTGTTGTTGGAAGGCCAGAGAAATTGATAAATTAATGATTTGCTTTTCCTTAGTCTCATAGGAGGGGGAGTGGTTAAAAGTGTATCAGCTATATCCTTTCACGCGGTAATATTTTATAACTTCGGCCCGTTATTCGTTAAAAAATCACAATTTTAAATGAATATTTTGCGTCGTAATATTTTATCTCGTCGATTATGAGCACCTGTTAGTTAGTGTAGTTTTTTAATAACCACCCACCAAAGTAAAGAGGAGCCGATGAAATGAGAAAAAATACTCAACCCCTGCGAGCTGTAATCACTTCTTATGGTGTCGGGTCGCTACATGGCGAGTTCATATTCTCAGCAGAGGGTGGTCTATTTAGTACTATTATGATGGTGAAGTTGTACCAAGGCGTGGAGAACTCACAGCTAGTGGTTTAGTGATGACATCATCAGAATGAAGGGATTTTCCGATTTGAAAAATGAAAGTAAGGCTAAAATCACAACACACGTGCCCATATAATACACAGTGCTTGGGAGCATTAGTCGGCCAACCATCGACAACCACAGGCACTGCTATGCCAAATGCATTAAATGTAGTCACCCAAAATAAGACCAGCTAATTATTTTTTAAATAATTTAAAGAAAAATTTTACTAGCTGTAACACCAACTTTCTCCTTCGATCAATACTCGCCATTCTATTACTTCTGATACAAGCTATCCTGGATAGCTGGCCCTAGGACTATAGACTTAGTAAGCTTTACCGACTCCTGGAACCGGCTACTCGGCTCCCAACTGCCGAGTACCCATTTGCCATGAAGCTCATTCTTGTTTGCATAGCAACAAGAGCTACATGCGTTATGTGCAGTTGGAGTCTTAAGTTTTCTAAGTCTTTTTCTGTGAATTGTGATAGCTTTGTGCGCTCTCTAAGGATTATATTGGATTACCATGGAAGGAGCCGATGATAACCAGATTGTATAATTTCCATGTTATTATATAGTTAAAAGACTTAGGTCTTCAAAATTTTGTCTGTGTCGCATGTTCCAATTTCTGACCCCGATTTTGGGACGTGTGTTACAACGAAATATGCCAGATTGATCGCCTTCCTTTAACCCCAACAGGCGATCGGCAGATATGAAATAAGGTGTTGGCTTTACAGTGTTTTAACACGAAAATCGGCTGACGTCGTTCTCCGTAAAATCTGAGCGGGTGACGTCACACCCGTGTTGTTTCAGATTTTTATGTGAAGAAAATGTTTCATTAATTCGCGCATCTGATTCTGGGTGCTGCGTACTTTATTGGTACCAGAAAAACTTTTCAAAGTTTTGTGTGTTATCACGATCTGTTTGCAATGATCGGTGGTTTCAAAATTCTTGATTTAGATGTGTGGTCTGCGGTTTTACCATGTGTTAGAGCAGTTTGTTTACATTTTGTTGTTTCTTCACATATCGTTTTGGCCTTCGTTAGGAGTATAATTTATACTGCCACCTGCTGCGCTTTTGTGTGTCAACGACGGCCTTGTGCTCTCATTGCACGCATTGGCCAGGGTGCAGGCGCGAGTGACAAGTCCAGGAGGCAGATGGTCCTTGACCATATGCATCCGGCAACGACTGTCAGGGAGCGTTTACTTGGAATGCTGCTGAACGGCCCTAGCATCTTTGGTGGTCAAGCGCGGGGCATCCTAGAGCGCAAAGTCGGTTAGCGGTTAATCTTCAGCTACAGCTAGTGCGTCAGGCGCATGCACTAGGGGCTGTTGCGAAACCGCTAACTGCTTAACCTTGCTAGAAGAAGCATAAGGGCAAAGCGAAAGCCAAGCCAGCTCCTTCTACTCTTGCTGGGCCATCTCAGCCGCCAGCAGCTAAGAAGGCAAGGAAGGTTGTGGAGACTCCTGCCCACCCTAGTGGTGGCTCTGATCACCCAAGAGGCGGGAAGGGTAAGGGCGAAGGGAAGTCCTCCAAGCGCAGAAAGAAGTGAGCAGATCGTACCTCAGGGTATGGTAGCTCCCTTCGTATCCGTCTGGGCCACGCCTGTGCGACAGGAACAGCAGTGCGACTGGAACAGCAGTGCCAGTTAGACCAGTCAAGCCAAGACCAAATCGGTTTTCTCTCTCCCTCGTTAAGAGGGGGTGAGGGGAGCGGATGGCAAGCCAGACACCTGCATTAGGCGTCAATGCACCTATAGTGGGTGGAAGGCTTATGCGTTTTCATCAAGGCTTGGCGAGGTGAGACGTCAGGCAGTCTGGTTCTGGGATGGATATCCCAGGGGTACATGCCAGAGTGGTGGGATTTCCCACCACAAAATCTGTCTTTGGCACCTGTCTGGACTCCCAAGACAGACAAGTTAGAAGCCATTCAAAACGAAGTGTCAGGTTTGCTTCTGAAGGGAGAAATAAAACCAGCAAACCAGGGCACTCCAGGCTTCTACTCAAACATGTTCCTTGTCCCCAAGAGCACAGGGGTGGGTGGGGTGGAGACCTGTACTCAATCTCTGGCCATTGAATTGGTTTATCCATATGCCTCGGTTTCAGATGGAAACTCCAAGATCGGTAATGGCAGGATTGAGGAAAGGAATGTGGTATGTGTCAATCGATCTGAAAGATGCTTATTTCAGCATTCCAATGAACAAGGGTTGGCACAGGTTTCTGAGATTCGCATTTCAGAATTGGGTATGGGAGTTTGTGGTCCTCCTATTCGGCCTGTCAACAGCCTTAAGGGTTTTCACCAGAGTGGTCCTAGCGGAGACAGTGTTTCTCAGAAGAGAGAACGTGGCGCTTCACACCTACATAGACGATTGGCTTATTAAGGCGGACACGCCAGCCAGGTTAGGAGTGGATACTGCTCTGACTCTGAAATTGCTTTCAGATCTCAGCTGGATAGTCAACAGGGAGAAATCCAAGTTGATGCCCACTCAGCACTTCGTTTATTTGGGGATGCGATTCGACCTTGAGGAAGGCAGGGTTTACCCGTCAGAGCCCAGTGTGGTGTCTCTGTTAGCCATCCTCAAGAGTTTTTGGTTGGGAAACCACATTCAGGCAATGAGATTTCTTCAGATGTTGGACATGATGGTCTCCATGGAGCAGGTAACGTTTATTTGGGGATGCGATTCGATCTTGAGGAAGGCAGGGTTTACCCGTCAGAGCCCAGAGTGGTGTCTCTGTTAGCCATCCTCAAGAGTTTTTGATTGGGAAACCACATTCAGGCAAGGAGATTTCTTCAGATGTTGGACATGATGGTTTCCATGGAGCAGGTAATCCTGTACACTGCTCTAATGTGAAGACCTATCCAGTGGTATTTGATGTCTCTGTGGAAGCAGAGAACAGAATCCCTGTCAAAGCTGGTGCCAGTTTTGGAGCCAATAATGTTGCATGTTGTATGGTGGCAGGAGCATCAGAATCTCCTAGTAGGGGTTTCACTTCTCCTGCCCCACCCCCCAGCTGTGTGTACACAGATGCATCGCTGGAGGGGTGGGGGGGGTGGTTGATGCCTGGGAGAAAACCAGGTTTCGGGAGAAAACCAGGTTTCGGGAGAAAACCAGGTTTCGGGAGAAAACCAGGTTTCGGGAGAAAACCAGGTTTCGGGAGAAAACCAGGTTTCGGGCACATGGACTCTCCAAGAGAGTCAGCTGCATATCAATCTTTTGGAAATGATGTCAGTGGAACTGGCATTGGAAAAGTTTCTTCCAGAAGTCAGGGGCAAGGTAATATTGATACGGTCGGACAATTCGACAGTAGTATCATACATAAATCGCCATGGAGGGACCAGGTCACCCACACTGTGTATGAAGGTGTGGCACTTGATTCAATGGTGCAGGAATTACTCAGTTGTTTTGAAAGCAGCTCTCATTCCTGGGCAATTGAACATTCTGGCGGATGCTTTGTCTCACAGACAGAGGATTCTGCCAACAGAATGGTCTCTCAACCCTCCAGTTCTACAAAGGATCTTCGAGCATTGGGGCAAACAAAACGTGGACTTGTTCGCCACAAATGAAAATGCTCAAATCATGAGTTATGTCTCGCTGATTCCAGATCCAAATGCCATTGATACAGACGCTCTGGCTATAAGCTGGAGAGGAATGCACGCTTACGCGTATCTGCCCACCATTCTTCTGCAGAGGATTTTGGTGAAGATCAGGGAGGAGCCGTGCCTGGTCCTGCTAATAGCGCCATTTTGGCCCAGCAAGGAGTGGTTCATGAATCTGCTGGTGGACAATCCAGTGCAGCTGCCTGAGATTCTGAACATAATCTTCCAGGCCAAGGGCTGCTTCCTACACGAGCGACCTGAGATGTTCAAATTGACTATGTGGATGTTATCAAACAATGTTTCATGTTGGACGGCTTTTCTCAACAGCCTGCACGTTTCATCGCAGCCGCGAGAAGGAGGTCAACCTTCAAGTCATAAAATCACAAGTTAACAAATTTGCAGAGTGGTGTGAAGGAAAGGGTATTGATCCCTTTCAATCCACTATTCAACAAATAGCAGACTCTGTGGGCTGTTCTGAGCTGACTGGCTCCTGTCACAATTGCTGGATACAAGTCAGCTTTGGCATCAGTTATCCCTTGTTTAGCTAACAGGGATAGTCCAGAGGTGGCCCAGTTGAATGAGATGGTGAAGGGAATGAGCAATCTCTGACCTAGACAACCGGTAGTCATTCCAGCCTGGAGTGTATCTTTGGTGCTTAATGTACTTGCCAAGCACCCTTCGAACCTTTGGGGTCGGCTAGTCTGAAGCATCTGACTCTAAAGGCGGTTTTTCTATTGGCAGCTTCCTCAGCATGAAGGCGCAGTGAGATCCATGCACTTTCAGCAGAGAGGGACCAATTTATTGTCTCCAGAGAGGGTCTGTGACTGCTGCCAAAAGCAGAATTTATGTCAAAGAATCAATCATTGAAATATCCTGGCAAACCGATCATTATACCAAAGCTAACTAGGTTTGATCGTGATACCAGTGCCTGGTGTCCAATTCGTGCTTTGACCAAGTACAAAAAATGGATGGATTCTTTATGGTCAAATAATAGACATCTGTGGATCTGCCATAAGAAGCCATATGGCGCCGCATCCATGGATACTATCTCTCATTAGGTAGTCAAATGCATTCAGACTACCCAGAAGATTGCGTCTGGGCACCAGGTGCAATGTACTAGGCCTCACGATGGTAGAAGAATGGCCATCTCGACCGCCCTATTCAATGGTGTCCCGTTAGAGGACATCATGGCCTTGCACAATGGCACTAGGGCTGTGCGGTTTTGGTAAGAACACAACCGGTGATGGTGTTGTTCATAAATCCGGTTTAATGGCTGAAAATATTTTCAGTTTTCGTGGGAAAAAATAATTGGCAATACCACGAAAATAGAACGTTTTTAGTGGTAGACTTAAATCTGTAGCTACATGTATAGTATCCGATGCAATTTAGAGGATATAGTGAAATCATTACTTAAATTGCTTTAAAACATTAGATTTTGCGCTTTTAAATTCATCGCGATATGTCATTTTGAGTTCTTACACAATCTGTCATATATTAGATTCCTAGACAATTAGCAATTCGTATACCCCCCTCTAGGATAACACGTAGAGATACATTGCCAAATTTACTGTGGCTTTTAGTGGCCAATTCAAGCGGTTCATGGAGTAGAAAATGTGTTTTTGGATGACTAAACTACAGTTAGAAAATTTGTAGAGCATTCGCTAAAGATACTACTCAATAGTTAGTTACGTATTTCAGGTCCTGGAAACACTGAGCCGGTAATAAATTCTGAAAGATGGCAGACCTAAATAGACTGTTACACAGCCTCTATTTTGGAGACCACTGAGATTCATGAGAAGCATTATGCAAATGTATATAATATAAAGACTAGTTCCCGATAGCCTACGCTTACACACGCTTATGTCGAATTTAGTTACAGACGTAATACTGCCACGTGGTACAAATCTGCATATCGTATATGCCTGAACATGCGTAGTAAATCAGATTTATTGCTCTAATTAATCGGATACGTGTTATCAAACTCAGCCGTATTATACTATTTACTACATACAGTTTCCACGAAAAAGGAATTCATGCGTATTTTGATATAGATCAAGAAGGACTTGGTTTAAAACTGTATCAGTTGAAAGCTGTAAAAGTTGTTTTCTGGCGCTAATAATGTATATCGACCTGCGTCGAGTGTTAATTATATCGTCCAACATACGTCGATCCAGCTCCTGAACATTCACGTGAAATTACTCTTGATCGCCCGAGCGAGTAGACAAATTCGATCTCAACTTACTTTGGCAGGTTAGATCACGTCCCGGGTTTAGAGTCCCGGATGCGCGTTCAGAATTCATAAAGACATAGATATCAGAAACACTAGATCGCTTATGATATGCTTTCAAGCGTGTAGGCCTATTATAGAATTTAATAAAACACTAGCAGATTATAATTTCTGAACGTATGTAGCAATACGATCTAGCAACATTCTCCTGTTATGATACTGCGTAGGTATGACTTTATTTCAGATTTTATTTCGCAAATAGATAAGATTAAAGCAAATTTATACAATCAATGTTATATATTATGATATATCCTTAAAAAAATAATTATAAAACTGGATTTTTAAACATACACGGTTGTACGGTTGTCAAATTATGTCACCGGTTTTCGAACCGTCGTGCTTAAAAATCTGGAGACGGTTCAAAATCTGGATAACCGCACAGCCCTAAATGGCACTGAGTCCTCTTTCACGGATTACTATATGAGGGATATGTCAGACTCCTTAAATCCACTCGCTTTAGCTGTTTTGAAACGATAGTCTAGTGGCCACACTGCTCATCTCCTTTTGATAACTTTGTAAAGCAAAAGTAGTAAGAACAGACATGGTCAAGCGAGAGGAATTCAACTGTATGGGACACATGTGCTCGAAGGTGTGTTGGTTGATGGCTCCACGTCTGGAATCCATAGTTCATGAGGTAATTCAAGTTTGACAGTTTTTTGTATTATGTTTATATATCATGATCATTCATCTTATATATTCTGCTCATTCCCAGGCTTATATGTGTCAAGGGCTGTTAACCCTCTTTGCACATTTGTGTTTTCAGGCGAGATGCATGTTCGTGAGTTCTGTCCCTTTTTTAGGAGAAAGGGGGGTGGGAGCAGTGATGCGAATGTGATTCGGTCCCAAAACTTGGCAGTACTTTTAGGTCTCCGTGTGTCAAGTTTAGGTCTAAGTTCTTTCTCCAGAGGCAAAAGAGGCTTTGTATGGCTTGCCCCTTCCCACCAGGTTACCAACTAAATCTGGTGTTATCAATGAGTAATGTAATGTATTGATCGAAGGCGAATGAAGGAAATTTCAATTTCCCTTTCTCCGAGATCTAACAATACTTACCATTACTACATTATGGACCCTGCCTCCCAACCCCACAGTGGCAAGCATTGGGTTATTCTTTTGTTTGGTAGCTATACAAACAATATGAGTGTCTCTGGCATGCGCCACGGGTACCCGGTTCCAGAAGCCGGTAAAGCTTTCTAAATATCGATTCCTAGAGCACAGCTTCAGGGTAGCTGTATTATCAATGAGTAATGTAATGGTAAGTATTGTTAGATCTCGGAGAAAGGGAAATTGAAATTTCCTTCAGACTCAGGGAATTCAGACTTTAATGTTTCAAATTGATTCCAACACACGTTAAGAGTGGATGGAGCTAAGCTAGAATTGGATACCTCTATTGTGCGAATCTGACCATTTAACAGTTACAAGCTGCTAGTGGTCCGGCTCTAGCCATTATGCATGCATATCTTAAAATAAATTGTTTTATTTTAAAGGCCTAATCGACCATGGACAGATCGATGGCTTGTTCCTTGTGCGAGAAAGCACAACTGTTCCATTGGACTTCGTTCTCTCTGTCGCCAACACGGGGAAACTGTACCATTTTCAGATTCAACAACAATCTGAAGGATTCTACCACATCGACAATGGTCCACTGATTGAAGGTATGAAACTATTCTATCAGGACACAGTCAACTCTATCAGTCAAATTTGTTTTGAGTTATCACACTGCCAAGCTTAGATATCATTCTATATGCCACTAGTGTAATAAAGCTGCATGCTAGTGATGCACATCTGGCTCGGTTATCAAGCCAGTCATTCCAGTGGTAAATTGTCAAGAATAGTCTTCTCTTAGGCTGCAAATGGACAGTTCTCAAGAACACTGCAGAAGCCATTTTTGGCTGATATGAGTGTTAAAGTGTTAATAGAAAGCTCAGAAATTTTAATACAGTTAAAAATAATTTAAGACCAATGATAATAACAGGGTTGTGTTTTGGACTGTCCAAAACTAATTTTGAACAGACTTCGTCCAAAACCTGTCTAAAAGGGTTTAAACCAGTCCTAAACTGTCCAAAATTTATTAGGGCCCTGCACCGGAAGGTGCGGAAGCCCTATAGTAATCACCGCGTCTGTCTGTCCATCCATCCATCCATCTGTCTGTCTGTCTGTCTGTCTGTCTGTCCGTCCACAAAATCTCGTAAACAGCATATCATACAGAACCGCTTAAGATATTTTAATGATACTTGGTATATGCCTCAGTTTAGATACGCAGATGTGCCTTTTGAAGGAGTCACCTTTATCGTTCCAAGATTTTGTGTGAAAATGGGCTTTTTAATGCAAAAACTCACGATTTTTGTCAATTTTCTGGTAAACACCATATCATTCAGAATCGCTTAAAATAATTTAATGAAACTTGATATATGTCTCAGTTATGATACACAGATGTGCCTTTTGAAGGATTCACCTTTATCGGTCCAAGATTTTGTGTGAAAATGAGCTTTTTAATGCAAAAACTCACGATTTTTGTCAATTTTCTGGTAAACACCATCATATCATTCAGAATCACTTAAAATAATTTAATGAAACTTGATTATGTCTCAGCTATGATACGCAGATGTGCCTTTTGAAGGATTCACATTTATAATTTTGGGTATTGTCTTTTTAATGCAAAAATATGATTTTTGTCAATTTTCTCGTAAACACCATATCATTCAGAATCGCTTAAAATAATTTAATGAAACTTGATATATGTCTCAGCTATAATACGCAGATGTGCCTTTTGAAGGATTCACATTTATAGGTCCAAGATTTCGGGTGAAAATGGGCTTTTTAATGTAAAAACTTTTTGTCAATTTTCTCGTTCATCCGGGCTACTTATACCCAAGACTCAGTTATGCAAGCACGGTTTGTTGGGGACTCACTCAAGCATGAATTGTGCTCACAATCAAAACATCTGTCAAAGATTTATCATGGTAAAGAGACAAAGCAAGGCATGAAATAGAGGGATCCATTTCTAGCTATTCCCCGACCATTTTTACTGAAGCCCATTGTGCATATGTTGGAATGGATTTATATACAACACTAAATTACCAGAATCCTAATTTCAAGGTAACTATACAGGTAAGCTGTTGTGTTTTTAACTAATTTGACTGGGTACTGTTGCCGCCACAGCTCCCAAGTCAAGTTAGTATTAAACTATTCAACATGTTTATTAAATTCTAAGCCCATCAAACCCACAATTTGTAAATCTGACATACTTTTCTAACTTCATGATTGGGAAGGCTGTGTCATTATGAGTGTGATGTCAACGTACATGTAACGTGATTTGGGCCCCACAATGGAACATGCGGATGCCCTATAGTAATCACTCTGTCTGTCCATTCATCCGTCCACAATCAATTAAACAGCATATCAAACAGAACCGCTTCAGATATTTTGATGAAACTTTGTGTATGCCTCAGTTATGATACGGAGATGTGCCTTTTGAAGAATTTGCCTTTATAGGTCCAAGATTTTGGGCGAAAATGGGCTTTTTAACACAATTTTTGTTGATTTCTTCGTAAGCACCATATCGTACAGAATGACTTAAAATAGTTTAATGAAACTTTGCCGGTGGTTTCTTTATGATGGATAGATGTGCCTTTTGAAGGATTCACCTGTATAGATTCAATATTTTTGATGAAAATGGGCTTTTTAATGCAAATACTCAGGATTTTTGTCAATTTCCTCATAAAAAGTATATCATATATAACCGCTTCAGATTTTAAAAATGAAACTTGGTGTATGCCTCAGTTATAATGCACAGATGTGCCTTTTGAAGAATTCACCTTTATATGTTCAATATGTTTGGTGAAAATGTGTTTTTTAATGCAAAAACTTACAATTTATATCAATTTCCTTCCTTTTTTAAATTTTTTATTTAATTTATTTTTATTTTTTATTTTTAAAAATAATATGAAGGCTTTTGAATAAAATTGATGTCTACTACATAGAGAAATGTATTTCCAATGATTGCGGGGCCCTCTGAGTCAAACAACGTTTTCTAGTTTCATTAATAATAGGATTCTTGGATGAGAGAGTTAAATTCAACTACCCTTCTCTATATACCCTATCAATGACACAGACCGAGTATAACAATTACTTAACAAGTAAGAAATATTCCATAGAATGTTTTGAAAATAATTTAACTAAGGTATTGCTGCCAAAGTCAGCAAAAGCTTAGTCAAATTATTCTCAAAACCTTTAACAGATTTTATGGTTCAGTCCATTTAGTATAGAGGAATTCAGAGGGGTGAAAGGGTTAGCTGGATTAGTTTTAACTATACTAGCACCTAATTATAGACTCATTTACCTGTGAGTGTTATAACATAACAATTGGTATTGTCGCCGCCATTTTTTTAACATGTTTTTAATGTTGTCGTGAATTTTAATTGTTTTTAATGCTGTCACGAATGTTCTTATCGTGAATCAGTTGGCATCTTATGTTTTATGAACTATTAACTGTCTTTCAAATGCTTTTACACGCTGTTTCTGTGATAACTTATGGACATTTTACTATAATTGATAATTTCGTTCAAGAGATCAGTTTTCGTGCACGAAATCGGTCAAATCTCAACAGAATATGACAAATCTTAAACAGAAGCTGACAATGCTTCACGTGACTACATATCCATGTGAGCATTTAAGTACATTATCCTAAATAGAAATCATGCGAACTCAGAACTCAGTATTTTAACGGTATACACATACCAAACTGTATTTTAACACCAGACGCCTGGCCGAATTTTACTGGCCAAGCAATCAGACCCGCTATTTTAAATCTTGTTACTATTTTAAGTCAGAACACTCAGTCTTTTATGCTATCACGGACTCGTTTCGATCACACAGGCGGTCTTATCCAAAGTGTGCTACGTTGGTTACAGTGAGTTTCAACAGTCTCCATCACCACACACCTCAGCAAATATGGATCTACCTGTGTGTCTTCAGAACAATGTAGGCAGCCAGTTAATATCAACAGTTCCACCGGGGCAAAAAACACAGTCAGCCAACCATGCTCCTATTACCATACAGAAACCATTTGAACTTAACGTGAAGCGTACTCTAGCCAGCCAGATTATAGCTGCTAACCACACGACAAACATTAACGTAATAAACACGGGAGGCGGAGTCAACATAGAACTAGATGCTGCTATGTATTTTCTATTACGCAATGTTGCCAGCCACTTCTACAATAAATACACTCGGTCTGCTGGACATGTAACAGTGCAACCGTCAATAGATCAGTACGGGACCTCGTGGCTCAACATCTGGAGTGAATTATTTCTTTAGCACTGACCTTGAGCACCTCCTACAGCTAATAGGTTCAACTAATTTTAATGGCTCTAGCATAAATCTCGCAGCATGGAACCAACATTTAAAGCTTTTATTTGAATCAGCATTATCAGCATACAACAACAAAGTAAGTTCGCATAGCAAGAAAATGAGGCGCAGTGTGAAGCAACTCAGTCCAGAGACACCACGCATACGCTGCAGTAAGTGTAAGAAGAACTGTGTCTCCCGAGCTGTTTTCTGTGAAGGAGGCCAATACTGGGTACACTACCATTGTCTTAAACTTACTTCTGCTGACATTGTCACCTTAGAGTCATGGGTGAGCGTCTTTAATTGCCGTGATCACTTACCAAAAGTCTCAAAGGACACTCCAATGCCTTCAGCTGCCCTAACTGCTCCGACAACACCTGCTGCAACGCAACATCCAGTAGCCACTAACGGTACATCCTACTTGTCGTCACCCACAGTCCGTAACATAACTAATGCAAAACTGCCAGAAATCGACATCGCACATTCCCGCAGAAGTCTTCCTATCGTTCCAATGCTCACTAAACCTCAATGTTCGGCAGATATCGCACAACAGAATCAGAATGCGGATTTGGGACCTATAGGTGGACAACCAGAATGCCAGTTATGTAATAATCATAATGTTAATAGCACATTCATCTACTGTAAAGGATGTGAATCACCTTTCCACGCATCTTGCATTAATACCGGTGATAGCACCGATGACTACACATGCTCCTCATGCACAGAGTGTATTGCAGTATCAGGCTCAGTGACACCATCTACAGTAACAATCAAACAGCATTCTCGATATGACAGGTGATGTCCATTCGTTAACGTCGGCTCTGAAGGATAACATATATGTCGGGAAAATATTCAGGTACCGCTACTAAGGAATTAGTGAGCTTTGCAACATATGTAGATCCCAGTTTTAAAACAGAGTCATTATCGGCAGAGGAGTGTAACCATGTATGGACATGTTAGTGAGTGATAAAGACATGCATGTGAAATTCAACAGCTCGAAGTCGTCGTTAAAATCATCAACTAGTAGTGACACACCGACCACACCGGCGAAGAGAATGCTAGCTACACTGTTCGCAAAAACAAAGCCAGTACCAAGTGAGAACTGTTCTGATGACGCGTTGAAGCGTGAAATCTCTATGTATGAGAGCCAGCCATGTGTTAGTCTGGACATAAATCCCATGGATTGGTGGCGGCTTAATTGTGAGCATTATCCTACAATAGCTCGGTATGCTAGGAAATACTTGTGTATATGTGCGACGAGTGTGCTGTCAGAAAGACTTTTCAGTTTATCAGGCAGCATCGTAAGTACTAAACGAACATTGCTCAGGCCAGAGATGGTCAATATGCTTACATTCATGTCGGCAAATCTTTGAAAATAGGTCTATCATAGACCGCCTATGTATTTCCGAACAGATCATACAAAAAATCTATTAAATATTTTAAAAACAATTTGATTGGAAGCTGTTGCTGCCTAAGGCAGCAACACTCTCCAGTCAAATTATTTTCAAATTATTCAACACATTTTCTGTATAATCTGTTTGGAAATGAGAATTAATGTTTTGCATGAAGTGAGTGAATGAATGACTAACAATTAAACATCAATTAATTACAAAACAATCATACAATATTGGATATTCTGAAAATAATTTGATTGGAAATTGTTGCTGCCTAAGGCAGCAACAATGTCTGGTCAAATTATTTGCCAAATATCTGACAGGTTTTCTGTATGATTTTCTTTGGAAACGAGAATTAGAACCGTGCATGAAATATTAGTGAATTAGTTAATGAATTTAATTAATGGAATCAATTAATTACGTTTTTGTTATATTTGATCATATGAACACACATTCTGTTATCTTGTAAGCGTTTTAACGTTAAAGATTAAACTAATAAATAGAAATATATTTAATAAATAAAATATTGATACTGAAATCGCATCATTATTATTGCTATTCTATGATTCTATGACCATGCAATCTGAAATTATCTATAGTTCGCGCATGCTTAGTACTCACCTTCCGGCTTGCAGAATTGCTGTAGTCAATCGTCTCGATATCTCAGGTAATCAATTTGCAACTTGAAATTGAATTGTCTTGACTGGTATAATTTTACCCATCCCAACCAGAACAAATATGTAAAAGTGAAACTAATAGCTGGCTTTTAAGCCTTTGCTGCCGTTCTTTTTGGCACTATTAGAAGTGAATGGATGAGAAGTGTAGTAGTATACCCATCCCAACTCGAACACAAATACCATTTCATTCTCTCGCCATATACATAATCAATATATTGGAAAATCGCGATTTTTTTCAAAAAATAGATTGCGATCACCCATGGCAAAAATCGCACACGCCTAAAGGAGTTACTGAGCAAGTTCGAGTTTCAGACATTTTCGTCAATTTTTCATGGAGTTATGCCCCCTTTTGACTTATGAAATACGAAAAATATTAGTTTTCTGCACTTTGTTTCGCAGTCTTTCAAGATATTTTACTGAGAATTGCTACATAGCTTTGGTATGAGAAGTTACAGACCCAGTTCGAGTTTCAGGCATATATGCGTAAATTTTTGATGGAGTTATGCCGCCCCCTTTCGGCTTTCCACGCTTTTTTTCGCACTCCTTCAAGATATTTAAGGAACAATCGGTACATCGCTTTAGTATGAAGGGTTACAGAGCAAGTTCGAGTTTCAGACATTTTCGTCAATTTTTCATGGAGTTATGCCCCCTTATGCAATACAAAAAATATTAGTTTTCCGCACTTTTTCAGTCTTTCAAGATATTGGCCTGAGAATTGTTACATTGCTTTGGTATGAGAAGTTACAGACAAGTTCGAATTTCAGGCGTATACGTAAATTTTTGATAGAGTTATGACCTATGAAATACGAAAAATTTTAGTTTTCCGCCCTTTTTCACGCAGTTTGAGTTTCAGGCATTTGCATCATTTTTTGATGGAGTTATGTCCTCTTTCGTCTTATGAAATACAAACATATCAGCTTTCAAGACGTTTTCCTTCTCCTTCACCATATATAACTGAGACTGTTTATCGCTATGTTATGAGAAGTTACAGATCTAGTTCGAGCTTCAGTTGCTTTTGACAATTTTTAATGAAATTTTTGACTGTCAATCTCTAAAGATTTATATTACCAGGTAGGGGACATGTATTGCAAAGCAATACTTATTGAATGGTTGTTTCTCTGGCCCCCGTCGCTGTTAGCCCTTGCCGTATATTTCGTACTGAAATGGCTGGGTTGATAACCTATAGTGTACTTTATTTTCCAGGTCTCGATAAAATAGTGGAGCGTCACCAGGTAGACTGTCATGGATTACCGAGTAAGCTGAGCCAATTCTGTATCGGCAAGCCACCACCGCACAACACACGGAAATATGGCGTGACCAATATATTACACCGGTCAATTTTAGAGGGTATGCTATTATGTTGATCAATTCCATTGTAACTGGTAAACTCCACAAGTTTGGGAGTGATTTGGAAAAAAATCAGGAAAATCTTAGAAGAATCCGACAAAATGTGGAAAGTCTGACAACTTTTTACAATGTAATTAAAATGGGAGGGCAAAGAAGGTGCTGTCTCTGATTACGCTTGTTTTGAACACTGTGTTAATTAGAAGTGTTACTGTTTTTCCTTTCACGTCACTGCTTGTGTAATTGGGAAACTTGGGAATCATCATATACTTAGAAGGATCCATTTCTACATAAGCACCGCCTACATTTTATGTATATTGGAATCAATTTGAGTCTTTGAAACCTGAATTCCCAGAAACTAAATTTAAGTATACAGGTAAGCAGTTGCATATTTTGAAACTAATTTAACTAGCGGTGGTTGGTGCAGCAACAGCTCTGAGGCAAATTAGTTTCCAAATATTCAAGACAGTGGTTAATTTTCAAAAATCGTCTTCTCTTGGCCTGCAAATAAACAGTTTCCAAGAGAAAATTGAAATTTTGTTAACCAAATTTGACCATGAAAGGGTTAAACGATTAATTTTATTACCCTCGCCCTGTAGAGGAAAGACCTAGTGCTGTATTTTGTGTGTGTCTAAATGTATGTGACAGCGCATTGTATAGAGGGAAACTACGTGTCAAATTTTGCTCATATTTTAGAACAATTAGTCAATAAACTAATTAATTAATCCATCAGTATAGGACAGACCAGTAGCATACATGTACCAATGGAGGATTCTAGTTTATCCATCAGTCATATGATGTCATGATTGACAACGTGATGTGTAGGATGATGTCATAATCAATAACGTCATTAATGGCGTAGCTAAGTTTGTCGCGAACGCCTAACTGATGTGTTCAATTCTAAGCGTTGTTGTGCGAATTGTATGTCTTTACTATTTAATAAACATACGTTTGAATATTTTGAAACTGATTTAACTGGACACCGGTGCTACCATAGGCAGCAGCAGCAGCACCCAGTCAAATTAGTTTCAAAATATTCAACAGCTTATCTGTATAGTTTTCTGGAAATTGATAGTCAGGGAGTTCAGAGATCACTCGATCCCAACACGGGTGAATTGTGGGTGGAGCGTAGCTAGGGATTGGCGGGGCAAAGTTAAAATGGGATTCCTGCATTTCTTCCACTGTCCATGTAACTGGTCTATATCATGTTTGTTGCGGATGATACCTTCAGCAGATTTGCATAATGCTATCATCAAGTTGTTTTCAAGAAGTTTTAGAGGATTTTATCTCACAATGTTTGTAATCTCTTAATAGAGCACGCTTGTATGCTGAACATATGAGTATCTATAGAAATATCTATATAATAGACATGCAATATTAGGTAATGATAATAAATAGCGTAGAATTCCCAGAATCTAAATTTAAAGGTACCTATACAGGTATACCTTCGAATAGATTGAAAGTAATTTGACGGGGAGCTATTGCTGTCTATGACAGCAGCACCTCACCATCAAGTTAGTTTCAAATATTCAACAAAATGTTTGTTAAATTCCTCAAAGACATACATTGAATTCGTACACATTAGTGACTTATCGCTCTTCATGATGGAGCTACGGCATTTTGATTGTGACAGATAATGTGATGTATTTAATTATGAGGTTGAGTGACAGACAGATCAGATCCTCCATTGTCAAGTTTGTTGAATGTTTATAATTTTGTTAAATTATTAAACAGGAATATGTCTTAGAGGTCCTCTATATATGTCTGACATTCTTGATGCTTTCTTTTTTAGGTAACTACACACTTGTTAAAGACATCCTTTCCTCGCAGCTGTGTCCAGATATTAATGCAAAGAACTCTGATGGTAAGATTAGTATATTAACACTTTAACACTCATAGTTCAGAAATGTGAAATTCTTTCTGATATAGCAAATATTCTGTTGAATATTTTGAAACTGACTTGACCGGGGACGTGGTCCATTCAAATTTATTTCAGATTATTCATCAGCTTTCCTCTATACATGTACGTGTTTTGAAATTGAGACACTGGAATTTCAAATGCTAGAGGGGAAAAACATAAAAATCAAATCAAACTATCATCAGAACTATAATGCACTTGAGGGAGGCGCTGACTCACGCATTTGCACTCTATCTTAGCAATGCACTTAGCGAGTCCCGTGACCTAAATAGTTGACCCCTCGATCTCAAACTCAAAGCAATCATAAATTGTCATAATATTGCGTCCTGAGTGTTCTAAATCTGGTGATTCTGCCTTCTTACATTCCAGAGTTATGGGCAACACAGCCATCAACCTATAATATGAATGAATGTGCCAAATTTGGCGATTCTACTTACTTGCGTTCCCAATTTATGGCTAAAGATGTGTATTTCGGGATGCTATTAGTGACCCAATGACATAGATATTTGACCGTTTGACGTGTCAAAACTAAATTTTGCTTCTAGCTAATCACAATATGAATGTACATGTACATCATGTATGTTACCGAATTGGTGGTTCTTCCCCTTTCTGCATTGCCGAGACAGTTGTCGATGAAAATGTGTATTCCGGTATGCACTAAGTGACCCAATAACCTTGATGTTTGACCTTTTGACCCCAAACTAAATGTCTTTTTAGCCACTTATAATATGAAGGGATATGCCACATTTGGTGATTCTGTCTCATGGTTTCTGAAGATATGCCTTGGATAGACAGACACACAGACAGGCGGTACCAACCTCAATAATCACACTGGTCTTCAGTGGCATTAGTAACTAGTTTTCACATCAAGAGTATAGTTACCACCCTGATACTTTATGATATTTCCTAAATATCGACCTGGCTTCAATAATATTCAGAATTAAAAAGAAACCGCCCCCACTGGGCAGGTTACACAACTGACAGTCTAGCGGATGTGCAGCCCAAACTCGCACATGCGCGGGGCTGACTCATTCTCTTCTTAAAATATTGACCTGCCATTGCAACACGCTTCTTAGCCTTGCTTTTGCTTTCTGTCTTTTTGAAGCTTTGAATTGTTTTGCAACTTGTTTGACTGTTATATTAGTATGTCTGACGCTGCCAAGTTGCCGGAGGATTCTCCCGGTCCTAGCCATCAGGTGTACTTTACTAAATTTATTGATAAAAAATTTGCGTGTTGATTCGGATGGTATTTCCGGGATTCACGCTATCTCATGGATACGTCTTTATTAGGCTAGCTCTTTTATGGGGGAGGCCTATATATTAGCTAACGCATGTTGTGCTTTATTTTTCAGACACATGAGCTGATATTTGAAGGGTATCCTTTTATTTAAACAATATTTATACTTGGTTTCTGGGTCATTCTATTTTATTATGAGTTTGCTGAGGGAGTTATTACCATAAGAAGTAATTTCTCCGCATTCTCCCCCCACCACAGGGTTTTTGGACTCAGGATCAGGTATTCCTGTGTTGTTTATCAGACTTCACTCGTCCTCAGAAGTCATCGTATGAGGTTATTTAGGAGAGAGAAAAAATTTCAGTCGTTTTATTTCTAAATATTTTAGAAGTTTTGTGACTGAGTGTTGAGTTATTTATCTCTCTTGATGGTTTGCATAGGTTCATTGTGTTTATAAAGTTCAAATACTAATGAGTCTGTGTTTAGAGATGTGAAGTCTAAAAAAGTTCGCCTCTCAAGTATTCAAGTTCAAATTCTTATGTCTCCCTTGTCTTCTTAAAGAAGTATAACACGGTTTTAGGATTTGTTTACTTTTTGTCAGGCCTATAGTTTTTTCTATGGGCCTGGCTTATCTTTCATTTGATTGTCAAATGTTTTCCTTACGGATCTTATTAGCCTTCTGCAATTGGTTTTTTGGTTGCTCATAACTAAAAACTAATTGTTTCCATTTGTTTCTTTTCAGAGGGTTATTGAGAACAAATGCCCTTCCTGCCACCATTTTGTAAAGGCCCGCTTTTTCCCTCATGACTGCACTAGGTGCAGTACGTGCGGGCCTCTTCTAAATTGCCATGTGTGTGAGTTGTGGCCGGTGGCGGTTTTAACTGATTTTTTAAATCAGCAGGTAAAGGACCGGGTGGCAGATGAGAAGAGGCGTCTGGAAAAGGAGTGTGGTAAGAAGAGGAAGGCATCCATGCCAGACATGGAGGCCTTCCGTCTTGAAATGATGGGAGAGATGAAGAAGATGATCACGGATCTTGTCCCGGAGTTACTTCGCAGCTTGCTTCCCGGGTCAAGTTCGTCATTGCCTTCTTCATTTGCTCCGGGACAGAGTTTTCCCGTCTCTGGGTCTGGTTCTCTTAGCAAACCAGTTTTCGTTATAGACCCAGAGGCGGCTCCCGTTGGTCCGGCGCTGAGGTTTGCCTCACCCATGGACCCGGGAGCGAAAGCCATGGCCTCGGCCACTCACTTATTGAGTGCTTTAGAGCAGCCTAAGGCTAAGGGTATCAGCGCCTCACACGGTATCCCTCCTGCCCAGGCCGAGCTTGATCCCTTTTCAAGCTTGGCGTCTAATCTTTCTGGGCAGGAAGAAGAGGACACTGTTATGGCCTACCGATGAGTCGATGGCCATGGAAATGGATTCCCATGGGCCCCCATGGGTGACCTTTTCCATGGAACTACTTTTTCGGGAGTGGGTTTCACGGCTCAATGGCTGGGCTGGCTAGGAGCCGATGGCCGTCCGTACCGTATCCCTCGGCTTGCCGAGAGTTACCGTGAGGAAGGCCCGGACTGTGACGTCATGTTTTTAGCCTCCCATGATGCCATAGATCCAGCTCCTGGAATAGCCATGGCGCAAGCCATGCCCTCCCTTGCGGGTCCGTATGACTTCCCTGGCTTTCCAGGAGTATCTTCAGCTCTGGCCATTACTCCAGCAGTGAATGTGGTTGAGGACGACGAAGGCCCTAGGCTCGTCGAACATTCACAGGTGGCCACCGAAGAAGACTGGCTGGATGCTTGCCAATGGCTGGTGAACATCAAGCCAGAACTCCAAGTGGATCCACCGACTTCCCAGCGGGACCAGCGCCCGTGGTTGGGAGGGAAACCGGTGATGAGCACCATGCCATCTCTGCCGTATGCGGAGAATATCGTTGATATGTTCGCTGCGGCAGAGATGTCCAATCTGCCGAAAGGACGCCTTGCGAAGGCCCCTCGTGAGGTGGCACTGCGCTGCCGTATAAGTTCTGATCTATATCAGAAGTAAGGCGTCGTTCCAAAGCCTTGCACGGATGACCGTGCGGCTTTGGGCGAAGATACGCGGCCTGGGTCCCAGTCTGACACGGGATCCTTGTGCTCTAGCGCTCTGCGCAATGCTAATTGCGCGCTGCGGTACACGGAGGAAAGTACGAGAGGAGCCATCTGTGCTCTCTCGCACATTTCCCAGCTGCTACAGGGGGTAGTAGCAGCATCCGTGGCCCGCCAAACTTCTCCTCTTGCAGTCCAGAGAGCCATCCAGGACGGCAGTAACCTGGCTCTGGACTGCATGACGAGATCTGTAACCATGAGTTTACGGGCGAGGCACACATTTGCCCGTGACAATTTGTGCCCCTCGCAGGACCTGTATAATCGGCTTCTTCGGACGCCGATGGCAGGTCCAGGGTTTGGAGGTGAAGGATGTCTGCACCTCCAACAAACCGTAAACATGGTGAACAACGAGAGCGCCTGCAAGAGCAGTTTGAAGTGCTCTGCAGGGCGCGCATTCGAGCAGCGCCCCCTGCCTTCCACCCTCAGCAGGCTAGAGGTGGTGGTGGCCTTGTCAGAGGCCAACCACCTATGCAGCGTTGGCCACAGCAACAACAGCGTAAGCCAGCTAGGGGGGAGCGCAGGCTCAACCAGCGCAACCTGCCCGACAGCCTGCGTACCGAGGTGCGCGTGGAGCTGGTAGAGGAGCGCCGGGTTCCGGTCGTGGCAGCCGAAACTGATGGGTCGCCTCTCAAAAAGACCACACCAGTGCTGCTAGGACAGCCACCAGAGACAGGGCTTCTCTTGCACTTCTCGGGTCCACCTCAGTCCTTAGGTGCATCCGTGGGAGGCCGTCTGGCCTTCCACATGCAAGAGTGGGAGCGGGTTACTCAGGACCGCTCAGTCTTGCGATGGCTTTCAGTCGGTTACCATCCCGACTGGATTTCAAATCAGCCTGTCTCTGGTTCCGATCTGGACTCAAAATCCAGGAGATCCAGATCAACAGTTGTGTATAGAGGAAGAAATTCAATCCCTCATACTAAAACACGCTATTCAACCGGCACAAAAATGTCCGGGTTATTATTCAACCGTGTTCCTAGTGACAAAAAGCACTGGAGGGTGGAGACCAATTCTCAACCTCAAACCTCTCAACAGGTTTATCCTCACACCAAGTTTCAAAATGGAAACTGTGAGAACGGTGTTAGCAGGATTGAGGAAGGGAATGTGGACAGCATCAATTGATCTAAAAGATGCCTATTTTCACATTCCCATTGCGAAGAGCTTTAGTCGGTTCCTGAGATTTGCATTTCAGGGCCGCCAATGGAAATTCAGGGTTCTCCCATTTGGTATATCGACGGCTCCTCGGGTCTTCACTCAAGTGGTCCAAGCTATGACATCATACCTCCGCAGGAGACACATAGCAATCCACATGTACATAGACGACTGGCTGTTAAAGGCACACACTCAAGAAAGTCTTATCAGCAAATCTGGAGATAGTTTTGAAAACTCTTACAGATCTAGGCTGGATAATCAACTTTCAAAAATCAGAGCTGACTCCATCCCAGAAGTTTGTTTACCTGGGCATGTTCTTCGATCTAGAGATAGGATATGTTTATCCATCTCAAGAGAGAGTAGAAAAACTCATCTCAGTCATACAGTCAGTGTGCAACAGTCGTTATGTCCTGGCACGGGTCTACTTGAGAATGTTGGGGTTGATGGTTTCTTTGGAACCAGTCATTCCTCAGGCAGCCTTAGGCCAGCGGCCGATCCAATTATTTCTCATGACACAGTGGACGCAGAGTACGGGTTTCCTGGACTCAAAAGTCTTGGAACCTCTTATTTAGCACCTTCAATGGTGGATGAAGAGAGAAAATCTCCTGGCGGGGGTGACGTTGTCACCTCCCCACCCATCAGTTAGCGATGTACACAGATGCATCAATGGAGGGATGGGGAGCTTGCCTGGAAGAAAACAAAGTATCAGGGCTTTAGAATCTGGATCAGTCAAGAGAACATATCAATCTGCTGGAAATACGAGCAGTAGTCTTAGCCTTGGAACACTTCCTAGAGAAGGTCAAGTGCAAGAGTGTTCTGGTTCGATCAGACAATACAACAGTAGTGACTTACATAAACGAAGTCACCCAGTCTCTGTATGATGACATGGAAACTGCTCTGCTGGTGCCTAGAGCATGGGATTTCCCTGAAAGCAGTTCATATTCCGGGAAGGCTAAATCTATTAGCAGACTCATTGAGCCGAAGAATGAGCATTCTTCCCACGGAATGACAACTAAATCAATGTGTGGCGGATCGCCTGTTCAGCCACTGGTGCAAGCCCAACATAGATTTATTCGCAACGAACAAGAATGCCAAGATGACGACGTACGTCTCTCCAATTCCAGATCCGAGCGCTATCGCAATAGATGCGTTAGCTATCAGTTGGGAGGGAATGTATACATACGCAATCCCGCCAGCAATCCTGATTCCAAAAGTTCTCCAGAAAATCAGGCAGCAGGAATGCCAAGTGCTTCTGATCGCCCCAAATTGGCCAAGCCGATCATGGTATACAGATCTGCTGGACTTTCTGGTCTGCATTCCTGTTCCTCTGCCTCTGATGGACAACATAATCTTCCAGGGCAAGGCCTTGCACAACACCCCGTCAATGTTCCAATTGACTGCGTGGATGTTGTCAAGGAATCAGCAGTTAAGGAGGGTTTTTCTGAGCAAGCAGCCATGTTTATGGCGAAAGCCAGAAGGGGGTCAACCTCCAGAGCATATAATTATAAAATCAACAGATTGGATGAATGGTGCTAAAAAGATGTATTAATCCAATGGACGCATCTATTCAGGTAGTAGCCGATTTCCTCTGTCACCTTTTTGATGCCTATAGCCTCAAGCCTAACTCTATTGCTGGCTACAAGTCAGCTTTAATGTCAGTTATCCCTTGCTTGGCTATTAGGGGAAGTAATGAAGTATGTAATCTAAATACTTTAATCAAAGGCATGGGTAATCTAAGACCAAGGAATCCTCCAGTGATTCCGTCTTGGAGTTTATCGTTAGTACTTCCAAGTATTAGCAGATAAACCCTTTGAACCACTAAGCTCCATTTCCGTGAAAATGGTGACGCTTAAAACGGTTTTTCTGATTGCTGCAGCTTCAGCCAGACGAAGAAGTGAAATACATGCTTTGTCAGCAGAGCCAGACCGTTTTGTGGTGACAGGGGAAGGCCTTAGGCTTCTACCTAGAGTTAACTTTATGGCGAAGAACCAGTCTTTAAAATATCCTGGTCAGCCTATAGTTTTACCCGCTTTGTCTAGGTTTGATCCTAATTTTAAGGCTTGGTGCCCAGTCCGTGCATTAATGTGTTATAAACAACGTACACAGGAATGGCGGATTGACCCTAGTGCTTTATGGCTATCTTAAATTGAACCCCATGGGAGACCTTCTAAAGATACCATTTTTAAGTGGATTGTGGAATGCATCCAGCATTGCCACAAAGCCACCACGGGTAAACAAGTTGACATGGCCAAGGCTCACAGTGTCCGTGGCATAGTGACATCCACGGTTCTGTTTAACGGAGTGCCGCTGGATGACATTATGTCAGTAGCACAATGGCACTGTGAGTCTAGTTTTACAAATCATTACCTACGTGACACGTCAAATCCACTTGCCTTATCGATTTTACATGAACGTTAAATCTGTATATGAATTTGTAAATATTGTACATAAGGCCGTTGACTCACACTCAGTGCAATTTAGTGGGGGGAATCCCCGCTTTTCTGTACTGTACCTATCATCGCCAGCGGTGATCAAAGGGGAATCTCATCAAAATAGGTTAGTCCTATATTTGGTGATGGTTATTTTTTTGTCACTCTTTTTATATTACTTACTAAAATGGTGATGGTTTTGTGTTCTTTGTGGTTCCATCTGAGAGTATACGAAATGAAGTTTTCGTCCGATGTCTTATAGTACTTTAGCACGAGTACATAGAGAGCGTATAGGACATTGTGGTCATCGCTCCCTCTTTAAAAGGGGGGGAGCGGATGTGAAACTGTCATTACTCTCATATCGGTCGTGTTATCCGATGTCCAAATCATTTCCTGATTGTGTTTACATACACAATTTCAGATGTTTGTTGTGCTCTAAAAGCAAAAGCTTGCTCTTCCAGGGATGAGCCGTTCTTCTGACCTTCGCCTCCCTCCCGCAGAATTCTGTTACGAATTCTGGCTATATCATGAAGTATCAGGGTGGTAAGTATACTCTTGATGTGAAATAACGAGATCACAGATTTCTTTTTTCATGAGAGTTGATACTTACCACCCTGATACGATCCCGGCCTCTCCGCCCCACAGAGGCTCGGGCTATCGGCGTTTTATGTTGCAATTAGGTCAGCCAATATTTTGGAATAGAATGAGTCAGCCCCGCGCATGTGCGAGTTTGGGCTGCATATCCGCTGGAATGTCAGTTGTGTAACCTGCCCAGTGGGCGCGGTTTCTTTTTAATTCTGAGTATTATTGAAGCTAGGTCGATATTTAAGAAATATCATGAAGTATCAGGGTGGTAAGTATCAACTCTCGTGAAAAAAGAAATCTGTGATTTCGTTTAACTTATGTTGAAAATAGAGATTGCTAAGGAATTGGCTTTTAGCCACACCATTCTGTACATTCTTCAGGCTCCACAAATTTGTAGTAACCTAAAATAGGGTTGGGCGATTTTTGCTTTGAAACATCGCGATCGATTTTATTAAAAGAAATTGCGATTTTCGATTAAATCGTTGGTTCAAATTCCCAAAAGTATAAACTGGGGGTAATGTGACAAGTCTGGGACTTGGAATTTCTAGAAAAAGTTGAAATAAATGACATAAAAATAGCATGAAATTAGAACACAATTTCATGCGACAAATTCTTACCATCCTACGTCTATGCATAATGTATACCTTATATCCATCATCGCGGGAGTGAAATTATTAATTGGGACTGCTTAAATATTGCGCATAGTTTAATAAACATCGTTTATTTTATCAAAATTTGACATAAAATGTCGTCGAGTAAAAATATAAATCCCGCTTCCGCTTATAGTCTCCCTTTGTAGGACTTGATTAGATTATTACCCGAGTAGCGCGAAGACAATCTGGAATGCTGTTGCGTTATTTTCTTTAATTAGGCATGACAACCGAATCAAAAAGGAAAAATTAGTACACCGCCTGAAATTGCTAAAAGAATTATGTTCAGTGATTATTGCCTAACACTCTGCAACTAAGTATATACTTGGTATTTCATGACAGACTCTGGGTCTGCAGCGAAATTATATGGCGATTCGACGTAGTAACTAGCTGGTTTTTTCAATGACAAAGGTGTTACCTCGCTATTGTTAGCTGGTTTACCATAGAGCTTTGTGTGTTGATTAGGACTTAGTGAACATATGTATGAAGCAATCAAGAAAAAACACAATGGATACATGTGCGAATGGATTATAACTATTCTTTTACTTTTGAATGATGAGTTTTAAAATCTTTGTCTGCTCAATTTTTTCATGATTTTTCGATTTTTTTCAATTACATCGTAGAAAATCATGATTTTTTTCAAAATCGCAGTTTTCGATTAAATCGCTTAATCGCGCAAGCCTAACCTAAAAAAGAGTTGTCTGATTGTCAGCCCAGTTAATCTATTGCAGAGGTAAATAGTTTGACTGTTCAAGGCTTAAAAGACTTCTTGTAGTGGCTGTTGTGCTGATTTGTACCAAGATTACACGAAGGTACCTTACAGGGTACTCTTTTTAAGAATCAAAACCATTTAAATTCTCATAGTCCTTATGGCGATATTTACCATATTGGTACATGTTCAAAATTATACTAACTATTATGTTTATGTTTTGGAAAAACATTAACTTATTTATAAGTCATAATGTGCTTCCTGTAGTGCAACTTGCCCATACAGACATACTTTTTAGACTAACTCTGCTCATAAATAATAGTATTATTTTATCTTGATTTTGCAGGTTCGACAGCGTTACACGATGCCTGTTTCCATGGCTACAATGATATAGTGTTGCACCTGTTAGAGTGGCGTGCCAGTGTACAGGCGAGAGATACCGGTGGTTATACGCCACTGCAGGTAGAAATCTTCATGAGCTTTTTCTGAATGTTTATTTTTTATTCTGCTTTGTTGGCTTAGTGTGTGCGTGCGTATGTGCGTTTGGGTCGGTGGGTTGGGTATTTTTAATATGTTATGTTTAATTTTATTTTAAATGTTTTGTATCGTACCACCATGTATATATTAGATATGCTCATGCATGCACACATGTGCAGACACATACACACTCCCACGCAGGCTCACTCGCTCGCTCTCTCACATTCACGAACAACATGCATTCACGTACTCACACGCACGCATACACGCACGCGCACACACACACATCTGAGTCAGGTTGAGCTACCTACCATATATATTTACTTTTGAGAAGTATGTGGTATCTTCATAACAACAGTATATCAGGGCTCCTGCAGAAACAGCCATATCGTCCGGACATGTCCGGGAAACATTCTCAATGTCCGATAGCGTCTAAGACCAGCCGGACATCTTGACATGTTTTTTGCGATCGCGCAGATCAAAAAAATCAATATTTACAGTCGCAAATATCATCGAAGTCACAATACTTCCTTGTATAAACCGACTCCTATCAACAAAAAAAGTTATCAAAGTGGTAGCCATTAAGCGGATTGGATAGAATGCATAATACTCGATCACCATCACGTTATAATCATATATAGAGTAATTTTTGAGTTCCCGAGTCCAGTATATTAGGTCCGTAATAAGAGGCGACTCTACTGAGTACTCGCTCTAAATATTGATACTTTTTAGTTTGTTAAGTTTAGGTTGCCACTCTAGTAGCTACTCGAGTATGTACTCGAGGCTACCACTCTATTTATGTAGGTTGCAAAAGTACCTAATTTATAACTTGTATAAATTTTGACCTATATAGAAGAACCGCGATAAATGTCCTTAACTTACGTATCCTATCATTGCCAGCACCAAAGGGATTATGTATGAGTTTTTTAATTCATACAGCTTACAAACATAAGAACCCTACTCGGGTATGATTATATAAGTTTTGGCGCTACTCGAGTAATGACCTAAACTCGGCGTTAGCTGATTATATTTTCACGACATCATTTTATGTCAAATTGTGGATTAATTTTGATGTAATAAACGGTAGTAAACGCTGTTTATTAAAGCGTAAGCAATATTTAGCTTTTCCCATTTAATAATTTCACTACCGCAATGATAGATATGAGATATACATTAATCATAGTCGTAAGACCACAATAGCGTCTACAGTGAAAATGTGTTCTATTTTCATGTTAGTGCCTAGTACCACATGCCGACTTAGCCCTTTTAGAGAATCAATTTTTCTTGTTAAATATAGAAATATACTTAATAGAAGTAGTGAATATTGGTGTCACACCACCCCATGTCCGGCTGGTAAGAAATTCGTTTTGGGAGACCTGCAGTATACATATATACAATACAACCACTGTTTCACATCTTTCAGCGTGCTTGCTGTGCCAACAAACCGACTGTTATTGCAATATTAGTCTCAAAAGGTCATGCTGACCCACAAGACCAGTGCCCTATGACTGGCTGGGTGTCGCTTCATGACTGCGCAATGAGGGGCCACATCAGATGTATTAAAGTGAGTCTGAAGCATTATTAGACTGTGAAAAGCATTAGCCAATCAGTAAACCACAGGATTCATAGATAAGTACAGAAAGTGTGGGATTATAAGAAACCTATTTCCAGGCCTTGAAAAGTATGGAAAATTCAACAGTTTCTGCTGATGGTCTGGAAAAAGTATGGAAAATTGAAAAATTACAATCAAGTGTGATTCTCATTTACAAAATAATATAGATAATATTCTAAATATTGACAATCTCAGCTACTCATCTCAAGAATTTTCTGCAAAACTTGTTGGTTATAAAATCAATTTTAAATGGAATTGGAAGCATCATAAAATTGGTCTGGAAATTGATAAATTAGGTCTGGAAAAGGTATGGAAAAAGTATGGAATTTAATTCTGCAGAAAGTGTATGAACCATATAGCCAGCTAACTAATCTTGTTAACCAAATCTTAACTATTTTAGTGGGTGTTTTGATTCTTTGTCATGAATTTGTTTATTCCAGCTCATCACTCAATACCCTTGTTATCTGAACACTACTTAATAGGTACAACTTTATTTTGAATATTTTGAAATTAATTTACCTGTAAGCTGTTGTTGCCCATGATTGAATTAAATCTCAATTAAAATTTCAGTTTTATTTTTATCAGAATGATAAATATTCAGCAAAATTCTTGTTGCATTGCAAGGAATTTATCATGGCATGTCTATAATGCTGTTAAATATGATGGCTATTTTAACTATGCTTTCATGTTCTTCGTCGACAGACATTGCTAGCGTTTAACGCACCAGTGATGCCGCGAACACATGATGGTGAGACGCCATATGACATTGCTATAAAGTATGGAAAAAAGGAGTGCGCGACCATAATGTGTGAGTATCCGATATTATAATTAGTATCTATAGGGACAAACTTGCCACAAGGATGCTGGTAGTTTTGGCAAGTAGTAGAATCATTATCTAAATTAAACCCTTAACGGTCAATGTCCATTTTCAGGTCAAGAGATATTCTTTGAAAGTGTACTACTGGAATCACTGGCTCGATAACTGCACCAGTCATTCCAATGGTAAACTTTCAAAAATAGTCTTCTTGACATGCAAATGGATATATAATAGGCAAATACTTTTATTTCCTTCAAGTTGAGAATTTTGACCTTTAATGGGCAAGCAGGAGAAAACTGCTCTGGAGTATGCATGATGAATGTCTATTTGCAGTCCAAAAGCAGACTATAAGCGAGCCAGCCATTCCAGTATTATAGTTTCGAAAATAATCTTTTGTCAAGCAAATGAGCATTCAAGGACATATTTTTAGTTTTTTAGCCAAATTTAACCATTTAATGATTAACGGTTTAATGTACATACTAACCAGATTGTAGTTATATGTAATTTGAAAATAATCAAAATCTAATGTGTGTTATCAGATTCGATGCTATAATGCTCATCATTATCTCTGTCAGTCCATCCATCCATCCATCTGTAATCATTACTTGTCAAACACCTGTAACAGTTTAATTAGTATTCTTGATAGGCATTGAAATCGGTTATCGAACTCGGTTATCAAGCCAGGGAATAACTGGCTCAGTTATTGAGCCAGTCATTCCAATGGTAAAATGTACAAAAATCTGTTGTCCTGTAAATGGATATTCAATAAGCAAATATTTTGATAGTCCTGATCAAATGTATCCAGTGATGGGTTAACCTTTTTAATTTTCTCATAGAAAATGTCCATTTGCAGACCAAGAGATTATTTTTGAAAATTTATTACTGGAATGACTGGCTCGGTTATCGAGCCAGTCATTCCAGTGATAAATTCTCAAAAAAAGTGTTCTTGGTCTGCAAATGGACATCTCTGGAGACCACTGCAGAGGCCGTTTTTGGCTGATATGAGTGATAAAGGGTTAAAGGAAATTGTGTTCATGATGGAGATAGTTTAGGTATCCTTTGTATTCCAATGTATCCCTGAAGCTCTAGGTCAGTCTGTTCTTGGTCTTTGACTCATTATATAGGATTTTATTCCAAATTCATCAATTTTAAAGTTTGATTAAGAAATTTTATTAAACTTAGGATGATTTCATATAAGTTTATTTATATCTTCTTTTTTCAGCAAATTTTCAACCTCCTAGACCGAGACTGGACAGATCTCTCTGGTATCACACTGTGACTGACAGACAGGTATGTGTCCGTATTCCTGTATGGTCAAGATTGGTCATGAAAATTTACATTTTTGCATGGTGAATGTCCATTTGCATCTAGCTTGACCATTAAAGGGAAAAATAAAAAGCCGTTATCCTTCCTGATTATGCAATTGCTCTCGCCCCATAAGGGGAAGAGAATATTGCATTCATGTCTGTCTGTCAGTGTGTCTGTATGTCTATCTATCTGTGAGTTTGTATCTCAACAACTGTGACACACGTTAAAATTGTGATTTTAACCGAATGATCGATCTACTGAACGACAGACACCTGAGCAACTTATACTATTTGCAAGTCTTATCTAAAAACTATTGATTCGATCTGACTCAAGTTTTATTCAAGAAAGATTGTGATTATACACTAAGAATCCACAACATGTGGCCAGTAAAGGGTGAAAAATTAATTCTGTATGGGTCAAAATTTGAATAAATCTGGGGAAATTTCCTTTTTTAATGTGACAGTGATGGGACGGTGTGGTTCTAGAATGTTTAATAGATTTTATTATGTTTGTGTTCTTTCTGCACAGGTTGCTGTAGAGATGTTTGAGCACCATGGTTTGTTAGAAGGCTTGTTCTTAATGCGACCATCATCTCGTGTCTCAGGTTGGCACGTACTCAGTGTCTGCTATAACAAAAGTTCATATAATTATGAAATCAAACCCGCAGTAAGTACTACTCAAAGAACCTCGATATTTTGTGCATTTGTCACTTGAGAAATTTCCATTTACAAGCCAGGGGAAGACAGGTTTTGGAATTCTATCACTGGAATGACTGGCTCTAATCAGGCCAGTCATTGCTGTGGTCAATTTCTAAAAAATTACCTTTTTTTTGGCAATGCAGATAAACATGCACTATGCACACAATTTTCTGGACCACCTATAATGCATAAAAACATGTGGCATGCCATCGCTCCATCACCCCATGCTTCGTTTCATATAGAGCATGTACAAAATCAGTAATGATATTCTGAAAACATGTAATGCCCTGGATAACATATATTTAACTGAAATGTAATGACCATATCACTCCAAGTGACACACAATAATGAACATACAAAGGGTGGAGGAGGGGGTAATTTTTCGATACATTGTATTTTGATAAAAAAAATTCTGATTTTTAGCTTGATTTTATGAAGTAAAACTAGCTATTGCGATACCCTGCACTTCGTCCAGCAGAGCTTAAATTATTGTACTACTACTTAATCAACGACTAGATTTCAACCAAGCTTGGGTCGACTTATCCTGTGACGATAAACAGGAAAGCAAATGAGAATTCCAATTGACTTTGGCGGTCATCTTGGATTTTCCAGAAATTATCCATTCATGTCTATTTAAATCAGGGTTTGCAATTTCCCGGGAAGTACTAGTATTTTCACAACAGGAGTATACTTACCATCATGATACTCTATGATATTTCCCAAATATTAACCTAGCTTCAATAGAGGTGCCGGACTGCACATACAGTATCCAAATGGACAACATGAGTCAGCTGCAATACCGACAGGCAAACACCGCACAAACTACAGAGCTGAAGTTGAAGCACTGGTTCATGCAGCTAATACCATCAGCAGAACAGCAGACCCTATTGCACAGATTGTCGTTTTATCTGATGCCTGCTCCGTCCTTGAGGCTATCACCAAAGGTAAAAAGCTGCCACAACTTGAAGAAGCACTACAAACCGTCAAATGCTTTCGGATAGCATTGCAGTGGATCCCCTCACACTGTGGAGTCCAAGGAAATGAGGAAGCAGACAAGATGGCAAAGGTGGGTGCAGAAGAGAATCAGACAGAAAACATGGTTACCCATACATAGATGAAGACTATCATCAAGTCACTCTATAGAACACCTCAATCAGAAGATGCCTACCGTCATCTCTCGAGGCCAGAGCAAGGACCATTTTTCGTCTCAGAACTGGACACAACAGACTAAACCAACACATGTACAGTTCCACCTTACGACATCGCCCACTTGTCCTTGTGGAGAAGCAGAAAAGAAGTTGATCCGTCAAAAAACATGGCTGCCGTGGGCCAATCAAAATATAGCATATTTGGCAGCCATATTGGATTTTTAGCTCACCTGGCCTGAAAGGCCAAGTGAGCTTATGTCGTGGCGACCGTCCGTCGTGTGTTCGTCATCCGTCCATCCGTCAACTTTTCCTTTAAAACGACTGCTTCTCAAGAACCAACTGGGCCGATTTCAATTATATTTGGCAGGAAGCATCCCTAGGGCATAGAGATTCAAGTTTGTTCAAACGAAGCCGATCGGCCAAAGTCCAAGATGGGCGCCGGCCAAAATAGCCGATTTAAAAAAAATCTTCAACGAAAACCGCTGGAGGAATTGATTCTAAACTCATAACACATCATCTATTGCAATGTTAGACCCAAGTTTGTTCACGGCAACCTGATTGGCCTATTTGCCTGGCGGCCATCTTGGATGACCTAGTTTTCGTGAAAATGACTTCTCCCGAACCGCTGAAGGGTAAATATGCTTAGGGACCGAGGTCCATTCAAGTTTGTTCAAGGGAAGTTTGTACGTTAAAAAACATGGCCGCCATCAACTAATCAAAATTTAGCGTTTGTTGTCATATTGGCTTCTTTGTATTTGATGTATTTTGATGGCGAAAATTGCTTTATATATGCTTATCAGTGTGGTGAGTTCAAATATGCCACTTTCGAGACTGTCGGATAAACGGTTTGGCTGCCATCTTGGTTTGTTTTCCCGCTATAGGCTCCCATAGTAAAGCAATGGGCCCATAGTAAAGCAATGGGGAATTCTTTAAATGACTTCTTCTCAAGAACCACTGGGCCAATTTCAATTACATGTGGGAGGAAGCATTCATAGGGCATAGAGATCTAAGTTTGTTCAAACGAAGCGGATCGGTCAAAATCCAAGATGTCCGTCGGCCAAAATGGCTGATTTTTAGAAACACTAAAAAATCTTTTCCGAAACCGCTGGAGAAATTGATTCAAACCTCATAACACATCATCTGAGGCAACGGTAGACCCAAGTTTGTTCAACGCAACCTGATTGGCCGATTTGTTTGGCGGACATCTTGGATGACCTAGTTTTTGCAAAAACGACTTCTCCCGAACCGCTGAAGGGATAGAGCTGAAATTTTGTAAATATGCTTAGGGATCAAGCGCCTTTCAAGTTTGGTCAAGGGAAATTTGTTCGTTAAAAAACATGGCCACCATCAACCAATCAAAATTCAGCGTTTCTTGATCATATTGGCTTTTTTGTATTTGAAGTATTTTGATGGCGAAAATTGCTTTATATATGCTTATCAGTGTGGCGGGTTCAAATATGCCACTTTCGAGACTGTCGGATAAATGGTTTGGCTGCCATCTTGGTTTGTTATCCCGCCATAGGCTCCCATAGTAAAGCAATGGGCCCATAGTAAAGCAATGGGGAATTCTTTAAACGACTTCTCAAGAACCACTGGACCGATTTCAATTATATCTGGGAGGAAGCATTCATAGGGCTTAGAGATCTAAGTTTGTTCAAATGAACCCGATCGGCCAATTTGACCGGTGGCCATCTTGAATTTAGGCCGATTTTAGGAAACGTCTTTAAAAATCTGAAACCGCTTGGGGGATTGATGCAACCCTCATGAAATATGATTTATGGCAAGGGAACTTGATTTGTCAAATGGTTCGGCAGCCATCTTGGTTGACCTAGTTGTAGCGAAAATGACTTATTCTCCAGAAGCGCTGAAGGGATCGGGCCGAAATTTGGCAGATATGATTAGGGCCTAAGGGCCATTAAAGTTTGTTCAAGAGAAGTTGATCCATCAAAAAACATGGCCCCCGTGGGCCAATCAAAATATGGCATGTTTGCTGGCCATATTGGATTTTTTTATTTGATGGATTTTGAGGCCGAAATTGGTTTTATATGTGTTTTTGGGTATTCTGATCTCAAATTTGCAATTTTTGAAACTGTCGTTTGTGGCCATCTTGTTGATAAAGAGCATTCTAGTTGAAATGCCTATTGTCCAGGTGAGCGATACAGGCCCCTTGGGCCTCTTGTTTTATTTGATGGATTTTGAGGCCGAAATTGGTTTTATATAGGTTTTTGCCTATTCTGATCTCAAATTTGCAATTTTCGTATCTGTCGGATAAATGGTTTGGCGGCCATCTTGGATCATTTTCTCGCCAAAAGCTCCTATACTAAAGCAATGGGAAATTAAAAATATCTTCTCGAGAACTACTGGGCCGATTTCAATTATATTTGGCATCAGGCAAGGGAGCATAGAGATTCAAGTTTGTTCAAACGAACCCGATCGGCCGATTTGGCCGGCGACCATCTTGGATTTCGGCCGATTTTTAGAAATGTCTAAAAATCTCCCAAACCGTTTGAGGGATCAATTCAAAACCCACGAAATATGATCTAGGGTAGGCGCTGAATCAAGTTTGTTCAAGGGAATTTGATTGACCAAATGGTTCAGTGGCCATCTTGGATGACCTAGTTCTCACAAAAGCGACTTCCCAAGAACCGCTGAAGCGATTGGGCCGAAATTTGTGATGTATAATTAGCAACTAAGGGCGATTAATGTTTGTTCAAGAGAAGTTGATTCGCCAAAAAACATGGCTGCGGTGGACCAATCGAAATATAGTGTGTTTGGCAGCCATATTGGATTTTTTATTTGATGGATTTTGAGGCCGAAATTCGTTTTATGTAGTTTTTTGGGTATTCTGATCTCAAATTTGCAATTTTCGAAAATGTCGGATAAACGGTTTGGCAGCCATCTTGGATCATTTTCCTGCCAAAAGCTCCCATACTAAAGCAATGGGAAATTTAAAATGTCTTCTTGAGAACTACGGGCCCGATTTGAATTATATTTGGCAGAAAGCATCCTTATGGTTTACAAACGAAGCCGATCGGCCAATTTGGCCGGTGGCCATCTTGGATTTCGGCTGATTTTTAGAAATGTATAAAAATCTCGTTCTCCAAAACGGCTTTGGGAATCGATTCAAAACTTATGAAACCTCATCTAGGCAAAGGGGTAAACCAAGTTTGTTCAAGACGACTTGATTGACAGAATGGTTCAGCAGCCGTCTTGGATGACCTAGTTTTCCAGCTAACGACTTCTCCAGAACTGCTGAATGGATCAGGCAAAATTTGGGAGATATGATTATGGACTAAGGGCCATTAAAGTTTCGTCAAGGGAAGTTGCTCCGTCAAAAAACATGGCCCCCATGGGCCAATCAAAATGTAGCGTGTTTGGCGGACATATTGGATTTTTTTATTTGATGGATTTTGAGGCCAAAATTGGTTCTATATCTGTTTTTTGTTATTCTGAGCTCAAATTTGCAGTTTTCGAAACTGTCGGATAAACGGTTTGGCGGCCATCTTGCATAATTTTCTCATCAAAAGCTCCCATGCTAAAGCAATGAGAAATTTAAAATGTCTTCAAAACTACCAGGCCGATTTAAATTATATTTGTCAGGAAGCATCCTTAGGGCATAAGGATCCAAATTGGTTCAAATGAACCCGATCAGCCAATTTGCCCAGTGGCCATTTTGGATTTCGGCCAATTTCAGGAAATGTCTTTAAAAATATTCTCCGAAACCACTTGGGGAATCTTCATCTAGGCCAAGAGTTAAGTCAATTTTGTTTAAGAGAACTTGATTGACCAAATGGTTCGCCGACCATCTTGGATGACCTGGTTTTCACGGAAATTACTCCTCCAGAACTGCTGAAGGCATCAGGCCAAAATTTGTCCAAGGGAAGTTGATCCATCAAAAAAACATGGGCACCGTGGGCCAATCAAAATGTAGTGTGTTTGGCGGCCATATTGCACTTGCAAAAATGTCCACAAACTCATATAACAGACTGTTAAACCACCTACCAACAATTTTGAAAAAAATTGATGGTGCTCCAGGTGAGCGACACAGGCCCCTTGGGCCTCTTGTCTTTAAATGACTTCTTCTCAAGAGCCACTTGGCCAATTTCAATTATATTTGGCAGGAAGCATCCTTAGGGCATAGAGATCCAAGTTTGTTCAAAGGAAGTCGATCGGCCAATTTGGCCATCTTGGATTTTGGCCGGTTTCTAGAAACCGCTTTAAAAATCTCCGAAACCGCTTGGTGGATCAATTCAAAACTCATGAAATATCATATAGGGCAAGAACTGAACCAAGTTTATTCAAAGGAACTTGATTGGCCAAGGGACTCAGCAACCATCTTGGATGACCTAGTTTTCGCAAAAACAACTTCTGCAGAACCGCTGAACAGATCGGGACAAAATTTGGAAATATAATTATGGACTAACAGCCATTAAAGTTTGGTAATGGGATGTTGATAGGTAAAGAAAACATGGACGCTGTGGACCAATTAAAATGTAAAGTGTTTGGCAGCCATATTGGATTTTTTATTTGATGGATTTTGAGGCCAAAATTGGTTTTATTGGATCAACTGGCGTGTCAGCCATCCGACGCATAGCGATGACTCCCAGCCTGTCAGCCATCTGTCCATCCATCCATCCGCCTGTCCATCCTCAACAATGGCAGCATGTGGTGGTACGTCTGGGTGGATTCACTCCAAACTTGGGTACGATGTTAATGTCGGCATCTAATATCTGTGTTGCGAAAATGAAACTGATACGACATCAAACAACAGAGTTATCAGCCCGTAACTATTTTCACTACTAATATAGTGGCACTTTCATAGGGGAAATATTAGACAGGTTTTTTACACCATGTAATGATTTATCATGCCCGACACATTTTATTGCTGAACAAGATAAAAACAATTAACAGGTTTTTTTCTCCGTGCTCTGACATCTATTCTATTGAATATTTTGAAATGTATTTGATTGAAAGTTGTTAGTACCTAAGGCAGCAATGACTCGGTCAAATTATTTTCTGAATAAACTCCAGCTCACCTGGATACCCATCCCCTTCTGCTAAAGATGTACAATGTACATATGTTAAATGAATAGTTTGGAATACTCTCAGTTAAACCTGCTATAAAGCCCACCTGTATTAACCCTTTCAATAATGAATTCCCTATATCGTATTTTCAAGGCATCCATACTGAGAAACTGTTGAATATTTTGAAATCAATTTAACTGGAAGTCATTGCTGCCTACAGTACAATGGCTTCAAGTAAAATTAATTTCGAAATATTCAATGAAATACGTTTTATATCATAAAGAATATACTTTTCCCAGGATTTATGGGTGAAAGGGTTAAGCGACCACCTGCCTTTAGAGACTATTTTCTTCATTTGCTAAATCCAATTAAGAAATGTATTTGAAACTTTATTAAGATACCAGCTTCCGCAAGTTCTGATTTTCCCGTTGGGTGGTGTCTTACAAGTTTGGCATTGATTTCTATTGTTAGCACTGATGTCATCTATTTTCACGTAAATACTGTTCAAAATCACTATTGCAAAAAGCAGTTGAGAGATTGTTGTCAATATTTGGAAAATTAAACCATTTGACTGAAAGTCATTGGAAGTGGCACTGATTGATGTAAAACTCAATAAAGATTAGTTGAAATACCAATGTTCCAGGTGAGCGATACAGGCTCCTTGGGCCTCTTGTTAATAATATGAAGGCTTTGAATAACATTGCTACCTATTCCATAGAGAAAAGAATTTTCAGTGACTGCGGGGGACTGAGTCAAACAACGTTTTCTAGTTTTATGTTTGAAGTCAAGTTTTATTGTAAAGTTGAGCTTCATGGTTGCATTGCAACCACATTTCTAGTTTAAGACAACACAAAAACAATCGGAAAATTGTGTACGATTTACCGTAACATGTTGAATATTTTGAAATTACTTTTACTGGAAGCAACAGTTTCCACTCTTAAGTAATTTCACAATATTCAAGCGATTAAAGGGGATCACAAAAAGGAATTAGATTTCAATAAAAGCCGCAAAATATCAAAGTTTTTATCATATTTTATAAATTAAAAAGAAGTTTTCAGATTTTTACAAAATCTATCATTGTTAAAATTTGTGTTAGTCATGAATTTTTAACATGCTATGAAATTCAGGTTATGACGTCATCACATGAATCGACAAACAAATGGATTCAAATATTCACACATATTTTCAGATTTAATGAAACGTGTTTAATACACATACAAATTTGGACATGGACTCAAATTTAAGTTATAGTTTAACCCTACCACTCTGATATCAATATTTTGTCTTCCCGGGTCAATGGGGAAGAAACTGGTACATTTTTCAACAATTTTGGTGGACAATGTTGCTGTCTATGACAGCACCATCGTCCACCAAGTTTGTTGAAAAATGAATAGCAGTTCATCTTTTAATTTAATTTGAAATCTTAAAATTTTGACATCAAAGTGGTAATGGTTAACAAATGCAAGTGGTTCACTTGCATCTCATTAACATGTTTGTGTCTGAATGAGTTGTCAATCATCAACAACAAAATATTCACGTGATGACGTCATACCACAACAATCACATTCACACGATGATGTCACTCCGTGAGAAATTGAAAAAATTTCTTTCTGAGATGAAATTTATTACTAAGGAACTTGAAAATATGCAAATAATATATTTTATTTTATTTAAATTATACTAAAGCATCATTTGGGTTGCTGTGACCATTCTCCGCTTTTCTTCCCCTTTAACATGTCTTTAAAGGTTGATTCCATGAATATTCTTACCAGTGTGTCCATACATGTGCCCACCCATGCGCCCACACATGCGCCCACCCATGCCATCACCCTCATGAAACATGGCATCTTCAAACACTGGAACAATGTAAAATAGATACATAATGTTATACATTTTCAAAAATAATTTCCTGGTCTCTAAAAGCACATTTTGGAGGCAAAAATTTGGATTTTCCTGCCAAAGCTCTACAATTTTTCTTTTTTTTATGGATAAACCGCATCTTTCTTGTTGTGACATATCTAACACTGATCAGATATATAGCAGCCTCGTTATGATGTTAGAAATATGATTTTGAATCTAATATTACTAGATTCTGTTAGATTACTTTAACCCTTTGAACCTGAGAGGCAAAAACACCAAAATCTTAGATGATTTTATAAATATTATGTTGGGTATTTTGAAATTAATTTGACTTGGAGCTGTCGCTGCCTATGGCAGCAACAGGTTCGTGTGAAAGTAGTTTCAAAATACGCAACGGTTTACCTGTATGCTTGTTTTAAAATTACGATTGTAGGAATTCAGGGTTCAAATGGTTAATTACAAACTCAAAAGAATGTTTTCTCTTTTGAAATTTTCAGACATACCTAGGCAAAGAATTTTACTACATTGACGACGGCCCGTACCTCGAATCTCTGGAACATATCGTATATCACTATTTACAACGGGCCGATGGCTTGCCATGTAAACTTACAACAGCTCTCACACCAGGTAAATAAATCTATTCTCTATGTCATTTCAGGCAAATTCTTTTTTCGGATATACAGTACCTATAAAGTTTGGTTCAACTATGACGTCTAATATGGCCACCTGGAAGTCATCTTGAAAATCAGTTTCTTTGAAATCACTCTTTGTAGCTTTGATCAATGATGGATCCGATCTGTCACTCATGTATATGACGGCTTAATTAATTTTGTCACATGTGAGCTGACATCACAATCAAAATAGGTAATGAATGACGTATCTATCTCCATCATGAACATTGAATAGTCCATAAAGTGTACACATTGTATGTCTTTTCTGTTTAATAAACAGTCTGTTGAATAGTTTGAAACTAATTTAACGTGGCGCAGCACCAAGTCAAATTAGTTACAAACTGTCCAACATCGTACCTGTATAGTTACCTAGATATTGGGATTCTGGGAATTTGAACCCAACACGGGGAAAGTGTAGGTGGAGCTTAGCTAGAGATAGGCGTGGTATAGCTAGAAATGGATGTTTGATTATGACATCAGCTAGTGATGTTGATTATGATGTCAGTTACTTGAGTGACAGGTCAGGTCCCTCTACTATAAACTAGGTAGGATATCTAATTTTAGTTTTAAAAATATATATATTATTGTGGTTTTTTTCAGATGGTAGATTACATCCTCTCGAGGCCGAAGCTGATTACACGAATGAATACAGTAGCTATAGAAAGATTAAACTACCAGGTACATATATGCATACGAATGTTGTATAATATCTTAGTTATGACTAAATTAATGTACTAGTCATCTGAGATTACAGACCCCACCCACACATTTTTGTCACATTGTAAAATGTTTTTTGACTGTCCTGATTTTCGTGATTTTTATCATCACACCCAAAGGTGTGGAATCCTAGTGTATGGTCACACACTTTCTTTTGTTAGAATTTGAGCCAAATTGGGCCAGTAGTTTCTGAGATAGTTATAGATCCAGAATTTGATCCGGTCTGGATCAAGGTTCTTTTATCCAGATTATGGACAAGGTCTGGAAATTCATGGCAAGTTTATTGGGTGTGTTAAATCTTAACCAGAACCAAATCACATCAGTACTTTTTGAGCTCTGAATGCATGGACGCACGCACCCACACACACTCACACAATACTTGCTTTCCCATTTAAATTGAAGGTTAATTATTGTTGGCTTACCATGAAGTTTCACTAGCCTATATGTATGCGTGCATGCCTGTAATAAATTTGGATATTCTTTTGATGCTGTAACGGGCAAGATTTGTCCAGAAAATAAACCTAATGTCCATTTGAGGCCCAGATAAAACTAGTTTTGAAAATTTGCTATTGAAATGTTATCTTGTTCTGCAATTGGACATTCCTAAAGTCACTTGGAGAAGCCATTTTTGACTGGGTTGAACATTAGTGTGTTAATATAGTATAATATGAGATGGTATAAATTCAAAATTAAAAAATATAATGAGTATTTTACCTGTCTAGATCTTTTTGTCTGTTAGAAGATATCTACCTTCATGACCTTGTATAAAGAATAGATGCTACAGTACAGATCATAGTTAGCTTTAATGTTTGACGAAGCAAAAATGAAACAAAAATGCGTCTTTTTAGCATCAAAACCTCGTAGCGTTTCCAGGTGTGGCCAAACACCAAACGCATTTAATTTATTTTATAGGCGCGTCTAACGGAAAGTCTACCCCGTCCTACAATATATGAAACGTATCATGAAATATTTTAAACCCGTCACGGAAAAAGTCAAACGCGCAATCAAATGTATTCAGTAACGCTACAAAGATTCTTACTACGCATCATTAAACATAAATTGGAATCTGTCAAGGACCCGTACATGTAAATTTTAATCGCAATTGGAGCCATATATGTGTTAAGTACATGCATCGCTGTTAGCTTTTTTTGTGGCTGTAAATGATAATTGTCGAAATGTTATCATCATAATCGTCAATCGTAATTTTGTATGAAATGGACATGTGTGAACTCCGCACCTGGGTATTCTTTACTGTGTATGAAGCTAGTGTGATGACTGCGTATATTTTAATAAATTTTCAATCCACAATTTCTTTTGAAACCAAGATATTCTCTGAAATGGGTTTTTCACTTCAAGAGTATACTTACCTCCCTAATACTTTTGATATTGCTAAATATTGGCTTTCACTCAATAAACACTCAGATTTAAAACAGTTAGGTGCCCCTACTGGGCAGGGAGTCAGAGCGTAGTCTGGCGGATGCCAGCCCCACCACCGCGCATGCGCAGACTAGCACTTCCTCTTTGCTAGATTATTGGCAGAGAGAACACACATGTCTTTTTGTGCATAAGCTTTTTCTTACTCTTAAACTGTTTAAGTGGTGTTATTTTGGAGTGATAGTATCTGGTTTGGATGGCAGGAGGGAACACTTCGCCACAGGAGGACTTAGGACCTTTAAATCAGGTGACTTCTAGTAAAATTAGCGAGTTTTCTTCCCGGTGTATTGTGTTTCCGGGACTCGCGTTTACCGTGATAAGCGCCTTGGTTAGTTGGTTTATGTCAACTCGGTGCTACCTAAGGCTAATTTCTCTTTCTGTTTATGTCCACAGGTCTGTATGACGCTAGGTGGTGACATCACAGCAGCAGAGAGTTAGTTTTCTCTCCACCATGGTTCCATTTCCTACTAACACTGTTAGGTTATCTAACCAAATGAAAGATTATGTCCAGTGAGTTGGAGGCCTAGTATAAAGGTCTTCTCACTTTGCCCTCTTGATCCAATTCCTTCCCCATGAGGTGGAGAGAGTTAAGAGGCGTGCAGATGGTGGAGTTCTCCGGTTCGTCACGTTGGATGGTTTGTCTATACAAAGTGTCAGGTATCTAGTTATTGATAATGTGGTGATGTTAATTATAGTAAACAAACAAAGGGAGATAATTAACATTTTTGCCAGAAAAGAGTTATCTATATGTATCTGATGGTTGTGTAGTCGACTTATCCATTCAGCATACAATTCGTCCTTGCACTTGGATGTTTTGTTGGGATCGAATTTTTCCTGTCACGGGATTAATGACGTCATAATCAGCCTGGCTATGTATTTATCAGCAATTCAAGCGCTATGCTGGTTTCTGATGTATATTGATCTTTATGATCGTTTTCCTTCTCTTTGAGTTGGTTTGAGTCTCTAAGCTTAACTAGTTTGCTCATACTCCTTGTCCTTTGCCCTGTTTCAGGGACCGGGTTGCGCGTCCTGTGGACGTTTTCTACATGAAAAGTTCTGGCCTCATCTGTGCTATCAATGTAGCCCTTGTGGTCCCTTGGTTAATTGTGACATATGTAAGCACTGGGGGGGCGAGTTAATGTCCGAATTCTTGTGCTGCTTACAGGCGACGGACAAGGTGGTAGAGGAGGAGAAGAAGAAGAAGCGGAAACGAGAGGTTGTAAGTAGGAAGGGTAAGGGGAAGGTCTCGTCCGCGGTGGATATGGAGGCCTTCCGGACCGAGATGTTGGGAGAGATGAAGAGGACAATAAAGGATTTGGTTCCAGGGTTGCTTCGTGGCATGCTTCCTGGACCAAATCCTTTACTGTCCTCATCATCGGCTTCGGAGCAGGTAATCCCCGCCTCTGGATCGGTTTTCCTTAGACCGCTTCCGTTGTTCGACGATCCAGAGGTGGCCCCATTAGAGGGGGCGTTCCACGACCCTGGCAGCAGGCTTATTGCCGCGCCGAGAGGGGACCGTGGACGGTTGTCGCTGGAACCCGCGGGCTGCTTATCAGTCCAGGGGTATCCGCACGCCGCGGTGGCCAGTACCTCCTATGGCACCGTTCCTGGTCAGCCCGGGTTAGCTCTCTTTGCTGACCCGGGGTCTAATCTTTCTGACCAGGGTGATGAGGATTACCTGCTAGGGTCGCCGTCTGACGACGTGGACATGGATGAAGAAGTTTGTGCACCCCTCGCGGAGAATACAGGCGGCTTCTTCCACGGTTTTACTCACCCTGGAGTAAAGTTCGCGGCTCAGGTGGTGGCCCAGGGCGCTGCTGATGGCCAGCGGTACCGCATACCTCGGCTTGCCGAGGGTGTTGCTGGTGCTGGCCGGGCCCGTGGTGGGGCGATATATACCCCGCGCTCTGCCACGGTGCCTGCTCCTGGTCAAACCAGTGATATTGTCATGCCGGTGCTATCAGGCCCGCATGTTTTCCCTGGCTTGCCAGGTGTATCAGCATACCCGCCGTCAAGCTCTACTGCTTGCGCTCAGGAGGAAGACGAAGGACCCCGTCTTGTAGAGCGCTCGCAGTTAGCCACGGAGGAGGATTGGTCTGACGCTTGCCAGTGGTTGGTGAGCGTTAGGCCTGATCTGCCCGTGGAGCAGTCGCCTAGCCAGCGTGACCACAGGCCGTGGTTAGCTGGGAAACCGACTGCTAACGCTATGCCTTCTCTGCCGCTGGCGGAGCATGTCGTTGACATGTTCAAGGCGGCGGAGTCGTCCATTAACTCGAGTGGACGTCTCGCGAAGGCCCCTCGCGAGGTGGCCAGGCGTTGTCGCGTCGTGCCCCTGGATTACCAGCGGTACGGTGTGGTACCCAAGCCCAGCGTGGATGACCGCGCGGCTTTGGGTGAGGATGCGCGGCCAGGCTCCCGTTCTGACACGGGGGTCTTGTGCTCGAACGCGTTGCGTTCGGCGAATACCGCGTTGCGTGATGCGGAGGAGAGTGGGAGGGCTTCGATTGCCGCTCTGTCCCACGTCTCCCAGCTGTTACAGGGGGTAGTAACGGCATCCGCATCGCGCCAGCCAAGCCCGGTCACGGTCCAGCGAGCCATCCAGGATGGTATTAACCTGGCGCTGGACTGTATGACTCGGGCGGTGACCAGGAGTGTCCGGGCAAGACGCACGTTTGCCCTGGACAATCTGTGCCCGTCTCAGGACCTGTACAATAGGCTACTCCGTACGCCTATGACGGGTCCTGGTCTTTTTGGAGGTGAGGGATGTCGCCACCTCCAGGAGACGGTCACCCTGGTGAATAACCAGAGGGCGCTGCGCGAACAGTTTGAGGTGCTGCGTCGTGCTAACGTTCGCGCCGCGGCCCCTGCGTATCGTCCCCTGCAGGCTCGAGGTGGTGCTGGCCAAGTCAGAGGCCAGCCACCGTCGCAGCGTCGGCCTCGGCCGCGTGCGATTCGGCCAGCAGCGAGGGGGGCGCAGGTTCCTCAGGCGCCGTCAGCCAGGCAGCCGCCCGCGCACCAAGGTGCGCGCGGGGCGGGGCGGGGCGCGCGAGGATCTGGGCGTGGTTATCGGTCCTGACAGGACGCTTACCGCGGTAAGAACCACTCCGGTGTGTATGGCAACGGAGACAGTGCCGCTCTTGCATGCCTTGTGTCCACCGCGGTCCCTAGGTGGACCGGTGGGAGGCCGGCTAGCCGACCACATGCAAGAGTGGGAACGGTTAACTCAGGACCGTTTAGTCTTGCGATGGCTTTCCGTCGGGTATCATCCAGAGTGGATGACAGGCCCGCCGTCGCGACTGTCTCTAGTGCCAGTCTGGACTCCCATTCCGAGAGAGCCAGAGCAAAGGTTGTGTATCGAGGAGGAGATAAATTCCCTCGTACAAAAAGGAGCTATTCAGCCGGCACAAAGGTGTCCGGGCTTCTATTCAACCCTGTTCTTAGTAACAAAACGCACCGGAGGGTGGAGACCGATTCTCAACCTCAAGCCATTGAACAAGTTCATCGAGACGCCCAGTTTCAAGATGGAAACGGTGCGCTCGGTGTTGGCGGGGTTGGAGAGGGGGATGTGGACGGCGTCGATAGATTTGAAGGACGCTTATTTCCACATCCCCATCCACGGGAGTTTCTGTCGCTTCCTGAGATTTGCATTCCAGGGCAGACAGTGGGAATTCAGGGTGTTGCCCTTCGGAATTTCCACGGCTCCTCGGGTTTTCACCCGTGTGGTTCTTGCGATCACAGCATACCTCCGCAGGAGAAGCATAGCAGTCCACACGTACATAGACAACTGGCTGTTGAAAGCGCACACCCGGGAAAGTTTGTCGGCCAATCTGGAGATTGTTTTGAAAACTCTCACAGACTTAGGCTGGATGATCAATTTCCCAAAATCAGAGCTGACTCCATCCCAGAAGTTTGTTTACCTGGGGATGTTCTTCGATCTAGAGACAGGATATGTTTATCCTACTCAGGAGAGAGTTCAGAAACTCATCTCGTTAATTCAGTCAGTGTGCGACAGTCGTCATGTCCTGGCACGGGTTTACTTGAGAATGCTGGGGTTGATGGTTTCATTGGAACCAGTCATTCCTCAGGCCGCCTTACGCAGGCGGCCGATCCAGTTATTTCTCATGACACAATGGACCCAGAGTACAGGTTCGCTGGACTCGAATGTGTCAGTGTTGGCGCCTCTCATTCACCACCTGCAATGGTGGTTGAATACAGAGAATCTCTTGCCGGGGGTTTTGCTAACCCCTCCCCACCCTCAGGTGACTGTGTATACAGATGCATCGATGGAGGGCTGGGGAGCTTGCCTGGAAGAGTACACGATATCAGGGCTTTGGAATCTGGAACAGTCAAAGGAACATATAAATCTACTGGAGCTAAAAGCAGTAGTCCTGGGCCTGGAACATTTCTTACAGAAAGTTCAGGGCAAGATTGTTCTTATTCGTTCAGACAACTCAACAGTTGTGACTTACATAAACCGCCAGGGCGGAACGAAGTCGCCCAGTCTCTGTATGATGACATGGAAACTGCTTTGTTGGTGTCTGGATCACCAGATTACCTTGAAAGCAGTTCATATTCCGGGAAGGTTAAACCTGCTAGCAGACTCATTGAGCCGAAGGATGAGTGTTTTACCCACGGAATGGCAACTAAATCAATGTGTGGCGGATCGTCTGTTCGACCATTGGGGGAAACCCAACATCGATTTGTTCGCAACGAAGAAGAATGCGAAGATGACGACGTACGTCTCTCCGTTTCCGGATCCAAGCGCTTTCGCAACAGATGCGTTAGCTATCAGCTGGGGGAGAATGTATGCATACGCATTCCCTCCAGCAATCCTGATTCCAAAAATTCTTCAGAAAATCAGACAAGAGGAATGCCAAGTGCTTCTGATCGCCCCGGATTGGCCAAGCCGATCATGGTATACGGATCTGCTGGACCTTCTGGTCTGCAATCCGGTTCCTCTGCCTCTGATGGACGATATTATCTTCCAGGGCAAGGCCCTTCACAACAATCCGTCAATGTTCAGATTGACTGCGTGGATGTTGTCAAGGAATCTAGAATTAAGGAGGGCTTTTCTGAGCAAGCAGCCATGTTTATGGCCAAAGCCAGGAGGGGGTCAACCTCCAGAGCATATAATTATAAAATCAACAGATTTGCAGAATGGTGCTCAAAAAGATGTATTGATCCAATGGATTCATCTATTCAGGTAGTAGCTGATTTCCTCTGTCACCTGTATGATGCCTATAGCCTCAAGCCTAACTCTATTGCTGGTTATAAGTCGGCTTTAATGTCTGTTATTCCTTGCCCTGGCTAAGAGGGGAAGTGATGAAGTAAATACATTAAATGTATTAATTAAAGGCATGGCCAATCTAAGACCAAGGAATCCCCCTGTAATTCCGTCTTGGAGTTTATCGCTAGTGCTTCAAGTACTAGGTGATAAGCCGTTTGAACCACTTAGTTCCATTTCTATGAAACTATTAACACTGAAGACTGTGTTTTTAATTGCTGCGGCCTCGGCTAGGCGTAGAAGTGAAATTCATGCCTTATCAGCCGAGGATGACCGTTTTGTGGTTTCAGGGGAAGGCCTTAAGCTGCTACCTAGGATTAATTTCTTGGCTAAGAATCAGTCGTTGAAATATCCAGGTCAACCTATTGTTTTGCCTGCTTTAACTAGATATGATCCTAATTCTAAAGCATGGTGTCCCGTCCGGGCGCTTCTCCGGTACAAACAACGTACATCGGAGTGGCGCACCGACCAGTCGGCGTTATGGTTGTCATATATTGAACCCCATGGCAGGGCTTCTAAGGACACCATTTCCAGGTGGATTGTAGAATGCATTCAGTTTTGTCATAAATCCGCCACCGGGAAGCAGGTTGACGTGGCCAAGGCTCACAGTGTCCGCGGCGTAGTGACATCCACTGCCCTATTTAATGGGGTCCCTGTGGATGATATTATGTCGGTGGCTCAGTGGCACTGTGAGTCAAGTTTTACAGACCATTATCTCCGTGACACCTCTAATCCTCTCGCCTTGTCGATTTTGAAAAGATAACTAGGCATATATTTTTGATGGGGTTTCCTCATTGCTTATATATTTCACAATTAATTTATGGAAACAACCACTTTTTTGGGACTGCATCGTTCTTCACCAATGGGAAGAGGATGTCAGCAGCCATTTCAACAAGGTCAGTCTTGTGTATGGGTTGTCCATTGTTGATTGTCTTGTCACGTTACCCGTTATTAATATGATGATGGTTTTGTGTATTTATGTGGTTCATTGTTGAGAGTATACGAAAATGGAGTTTTTTCGTCTCTGTCCTGTAGTACATGGCACTTGTACGTGGAGAGCGTATAGGACATTGAGGTCATTCGACTCTTCCTCCCAGGAACGAGGGGGGGAGCGCATATGACATTCGGTCATCTCTCATACATCGGTGGTGTTATCCGATGGTTAGTCAAATCCTGACTGTTTTTTCATACAGTTTCAGAAGTTTAAGTGCCTTAAACGCAGAAAAGCGTATAGGGATGAGCTGGTCTTTTGACCTCGCCTCCCTCCCGCCGAATTCACTGTCGAATTCTGGCAATATCAAAAGTATTAGGGAGGTAAGTATACTCTTGATGTGAAATAAACGAAATCAAGGATTTCTTTTTTCACGAGAGAGTTGATACTTACCTCCCTAGATACGGACCCGGCCTCTCCACCCCACAGAGGCTCGGTCTTCAGGCTCTTAATAGTTGCATGTGTATCAGCCAATAAATTAGTCAGAGGAAGTGCTAGTCTGCGCATGTGCGGTGGTGGGGCTGGCATCCGCCAGACTACGCTCTGACTCCCTGCCCAGTAGGGGCACCTAACTGTTTTAATCTGAGTGTTTATTGAGTGAAAGCTGATATTTAGCAATATCAAAAGTATTAGGGAGGTAAGTATCAACTCTCTCGTGAAAAAAGAAATCCTTGATTTCGTTTAATTTATATATATATATATATATATATATATATATATATATATATATATATATATATTTTGTGTCTGCGGCTTTCGTGCGACAGTCAATAACTTTCTCATTATCGGTGACATCACATTTACTAAAACAAGAATGATAATGCAGGTTACTGGGCCAATATTGGCCTAGTAACCTGCATTATCAGAGAAGTAGGCCCCAAATCTAAACCAATGAATTGTCACATTTTACCCATTTGAACCTGAAATCCCAGAATTCCACTTTTACAGTCATTATATAAGTATGATGTTGAATATTTTGAAAGCAGTTTGACTGGAAGCTGGCTTTCAGTCAAATTATTTTCAAAATATTCACCAGAATTTTGACACATTCGTAACAAATTTATTATTTTCTCTTGTCGGTTGAAATTGTTAATGCAATAGTAGAAGTACTCCCTTGTTGGAGGCGATATTTCCACCCTGTATTATATTCATAGAATCACGATGACGTCATCACAATCAAATTTCCCATAATACCCTGGAAGATACGCCATTTTCAGAGGGGCTAATTTAACATTATGAGCAATGGGCCGTTAAACCTTAATTACATTTCTCTTTAATATATTGCGAAATTCACTCATGATTTCATGTTTTCTGGTACATGATGGGGGTTATTACAGATTCTCAGACACAGGATTTAATGGTTTGAACTTCATGGAAAATGTAAACACAATGCGTTTGTATGGGCAGTCCTCTTTAGCATGTAGTAAGCTTGCCCCAACTTTAATGGCGGCCGATCGCAAGATTCCCGGATGTGCGAAACTATGAATAATGTGTTTGATTTCTGCGCTAAAGTCTGAGTGCGGTGTATGGCCATAACAGCCGCTGTCAGGTCATAGGGCCTAACAGTACATGTATATAGTATATTACTGGCTATATATTGTGCCGTATATTTTAAACCAAATATCACTCATCGTGGCGTTGTAAACGTTGAATCAGACACTGATAGTAATGGTGAGGAGGCTAATGTGTGGGATAGTGAATCTTCTGAAGATGACATGTTTGACGATGAGGAAGCCACCACTACTGGAAAGACTTGAAGATGAACTTGAAGCTGGTACAGTACAGATTGAGTGAACTTCTCCAATCAGTGACAAAGAGTTTGCCCTGAAGTTTGGGCTATTTTCGTGCATTCACCATGATCATTTGTGCCGTTTGAATTTAATTAACTGTTAAAGTTTGTTATATTGAATTAGCTCTAACTAACATGATTAGATATATCAATAACATACCAAGAGTTAGTAGTTAGTCACTGTTATAAGAATTGTACATTTTAGCAATTGACCCTTTAACACACTATCTGGTGAAAACATGTTCTGTGGTGGCCTTGAGAAATGTTCATATGCAGAACAAGAATTATTTTTTTACCGTGACTCAGTGAGTGGTCAATACTGGCCTCTGAAATCAAATTGTCTTGAGAAATGACTATTTGCAGGCCAAGAGAAGACTATTTTTTAAAGATTTTACCACTGGAATAACTGGCTTGATAACCAAGCTAGTCATTACAGTTCTAAATGTTAAAAAATTGCCTTGGCTTGCAAATGGGCATTTATTAACCCTTTAATGGTCAAATCAGCCATAACCAGCCTCTGCAGTGTTCCTGAGAAATGCCCTTTTGCTGACTAAGAGAATACTATTTTTGAAAATTTATCACTGGGATGACTGACTCCCAGAATACTCTTGATCAGCAAATTGACATTTTATGAGACAATTGGAATTTTCTTGACCAAATTTACCCATTAAAGGGTTCAGCAGAAATTTACATTTTCACTTCAAGAGTATACTTACCTCCCTAATACTCTTTGATATTGCTAAATATCGGCTTTCACTTAATAAAACACTCAGATTTAAAAAGAAAGGTGCCCCTTATGGGCAGGTAGTCAGAAGTCAGTCAGGCGGATGCCAGCCCCACCACTGCGCATGCGCCGACTAGTACTTCCTCTTCGCTAATTTATTGGCAAAGGGTTCACACATGTTTCATGCTTAAAGCTTTTCTGAGCTGTTTAAGTCGTTTAATTAATATATTAGAAGTGTTTTATCAACCTGGAGTGATGGCAGATCGGATTAATTCGCCGGAGGAGCGCCCAGGACCTAGCCATCAGGTGACTTCTAGTATATTTTAGCGAGTTTATCCCGTTGTAATGTGTTTCCGGGACTCGCGTTTATCATGATAAGCGCCTAAAATAATTAGTTTATTTCAAAATGGCACTATGAAATGCTAATCTCTCTTTGTGTTTATGTCACAGGTATCTACCTTCGGTTGTTTAGGACATCACATTATCAGAGAGTTGGTGTTTCTCTCCACCAAGGTTCCATTTCCTACTAACATTGTTGGGTTTCTAACCAAAAATTATGCCCAGTGAGTTGGAGGCCTCAGATGAAGGTCTTCTCACTTTGCCCTCTTGGTCCACGTCCTTCCCCCTATGGTGGAGAGAGTTAAGAGGTCATAATGTTGGTGGAGCGTCCGGTTCATCAGATCAGATGGTTTGTCTATGCTAAAGACTCCGGTACTCTAGTTATGATATGAGGCTTTTCAATTATATTTTTAAATATTTATAAAATCTTACTGCCATTTATCACTGTTTATCTGATGTTTGTATAGTCTGTATAAACTATCCTGTCTAGTTAGGATGTTCTGGATATGATTACAATTCGTCCTTACACCTGGCGGTTTTGTTTCAGATCGATTTAACTTCTTATTCTTGAAGTTATGACATCATAATCAGCCTTACGCCTTACTGTCAGTTAGAAGGTTTGTCCAGCGCTGATTTATTATTATTAGCTTGGGTCTTTATGGCCCCTTCCTCCTTGTTCATTTCGTGTTGAGTTTTAATTCAATATATCTGTAATACTCATTGTCTTCGTCGTCTGGTGTGTTTCAGAGGCCTGGTTGTCCTTCATGTGGTAGGAAGGATAAGTTCTTCCCCCATTTATGCTTCCAGTGCAGCCCATGTGGGCCATTGCTTAAATGTGAGATCTGTAAAAGGTGTGTGGGGGGGGGTGAGCTAATGTCTGAATTTCTATCATTGCAGACCAGGGAGAAGGCTCCAGAGGAGGAGAGGAAACTTAAGAAAGAGGCTTCGGGTAAGAAGGGTAAGAGGAAGGCCTCGTCCGCTATGGATATGGAGGCCTCCAGTATTGAGATGATGGGAGAGATGAAGAGGACAATTAAAGATTTGGTCCCAGAGTTGCTTCGTGGCATGCTTCCTGGTCCAAATCTTTCGTTGTCCTCTTCATCTGCTCCGGAGCAGGTAATCCCCGCCTCTAAATCGGTACTATTTAGGGACCTATCAGTTTTCGACCATGATTCAGAGGTGGCCCTAATAGAGGGTGAAATCCACGGTAGGAACACTGGCAGCAGGCTTGTTCGTGGTCAGGTGTCGCTGGAACCTGCCTGCTTATCAGGCCAGGATTATCCGCACCATGCAGGTACCACTTCCTCCTATGGTACCTCTCCTGGCCAGTCCGGGTTAGCATTCTTTGCTAACCTGGAGTCTAATCTTTCTGGCCAGGAAGAAGAGGATTATCAGCGGGGTTTTCCTTCTGGCGCCGTGGCCATGGACATTGACATACGTGCACCCCTCGCGGGGAACACGGGCAACATTGTCCACGGTACTACTCACGCAGGAGTAGCGTTCACGGCGCAGAAGGTAGCCCGAGCTGGATCTGATGGCCAGTTTTACCGCATACCTCGGCTTGCCGATGGTGTAGCAGGTGCTGGCCAGGGCCGTGGTGTGGCGAAATTTTCCCCACGCAATACCACGGCGCCTGCTCCTGGTCAAGCCAGTCAGTTTGGCATGCCTGTTCTTTCAGGCCCGCATGCTTTCTCTGGCTTGCCAGGCATATCAGTTCCTCCAGCCACATACACACCTGTGATTGCTCAGGAGGATGACGAAGGCCCTCGTCTTGTAGAGCATTCACAGGTGGCCACGGAGGAAGACTGGTCTGACGCTTGTCAGTGGCTAATCAATGTCAGGCCAGATCTTGCCGTGGATCAGTCGGCCAGTCAACGGGACCAGCGCCCGTGGCTGGCAGGAGAGCCGACTTACCGCTATGCCATCTTTGCCGTTAGCTGATCATATTGTTGATATGTTCACTGTGGCGGAGACGTCCATTAAGGCACATGGACGTTTAGTGAAGACCCCCTGCGAAGTGGCAAAGCGGTGCCGTATTACAGCTGTACGGTGTAGTACCGAAGCCAAGCACGGATGACCGTGCTGCGCTGGGTGAAGATACGCGGCCAGGTTCCCGGTCTGACACGGGAGCACTGTGTTCGAACGTTTTGCATTCGGCTAACACCGCATTACGTGATGCGGAAGAGAGTTCAAGGGCGTCTATTTCAGCGCTTTCGCATGTCTCACTACAAGGGGTAGTAACGGCATCCGCATTACGTCAGCCTGGTCCGGTGACTGTCCAGAGAGCCATCCAAGATGGAATTAACTTGTCTTTGGACTGTTTAACCCAGTCTGTAACCAGGAGTGTCCGGGCGAGGCGCACGTTTGCTCTTGACAACTTGTGCCCATCCCAGGATTTGTATAATAGGCTGCTGCGTACGCCTATGACAGGTCCTGGCCTCTTTGGAGGTGAGGGATGTAAGCATCTCCAGAAGACGGTTACCCTGGTCAATAACCAGAGGGCATTACGTGAGCAATTTGAAGTGCTCCGTAGAGAGCGCGTTCGCGCAGCTCCCCCTGCGTATCATCCCCTGCAGGCTCGAGGTGGCGGTGGCCAGGTCAGAGGCCAGCCACCGGTGCAGCGTCGGCAACAGCCGTGTGCGCTTCGGCTAGCAGCGAGGGGGGCGCAGGCTCCTCCAGCGCAGCCAGCCAGGCAGCCGCCCACGCACCGTGGTGCGCGCGGTGCGGGCCGTGGTGCGCGAGGATCTGGTCGTGGTAATCGTACCTGACAGGGTGATTACCACAGTAAGAGCTACCCCAGTGCATCTGCACCAGGAGACAGTGCAACTCTTGCGCTTCTTATGTCCACCTCTCTCCCTAGGTGGACCAGTGGGAGGCCGATTGGCCAACCACATGCAAGGGTGGGAACGGTTGACTCAGGACCGTTTAGTCTTGCGATGGCTTTCAGTCGGGTATCATCCCGACTGGATAACAGGCCCACCATCACGACTGTCTCTGGTGCCGGTCTGGACTCAAATTCCAAGAGATCCAGATCAGCGGTTGTGTATAGAGGAGGAAATAAATTCCCTCATACTCAAGGAAGCAATTCAACCGGCGCAAAATTGCCCGGGCTTCTATTCAACCGTGTTCTTGGTAACGAAAAGCACTGGAGGGTGGAGACCAATTCTCAACCTCAAGCCATTGAACAAGTTCATAGACACACCCAGTTTCAAGATGGAAACTGTGAGATCGGTGTTGGCAGGGTTGGAGAAGGGAATGTGGACAGCTTCAATAGATTTGAAGGATGCTTATTTCCACATTCCAATAGCGAGGAGTTTCCGTCGCTTCCTGAGATTCGCATTCCAGGGCAGACAGTGGGAATTCAGGGTGTTACCCTTCAGAATTTCTACGGCTCCTCGGGTCTTCACCAGGGTGGTTTTTGCGATAACAGCATACCTCCACAGGAGAAGCATAGCAGTCCACACGTACATAGACGACTGGCTGTTAAAAGCACACAACCAGGAAAGTTTATCAGCAAATCTGGAGATAGTTTTGAAAACTCTCACAGATTTAGGCTGGATAATAAATTTTCAAAAATCAGAGCTGACTCCATTCCAGAAGTTTGTTTACCTGGGAATGTTCTTCGATCTGGAGATAGGATATGTTTATCCTACTCAGGAGAGGGTACAGATACTCATCTCATTAATACAGTCAGTGTGCAACAGTCGTCATGTCCTGGCACGGGTTTATCTGAGAATGCTGGGATTGATGGTTTCTCTGGAACCAGTCATTCCTCAGGCGGCCTTACGCAGGCGGCCGATCCAGTTATTTCTCATGACACAATGGACCCAGAGTACAGGTTTACTGGACTCGAGCGTGTCAGTGTTGGAGCCTCTAGTTCATCACCTTCAATGGTGGTTGAAGACAGAGAATCTCCTGGCGGGGGTAATGTTAACCCCTCCTCACCCTCAGTTAGCGATGTATACCGATGCATCGATGGAGGGGTGGGGAGCTTGCCTGGAAGAATCCACGATATCAGGGCTTTGGAATCTGGAACAGTCAAAGGAACATATCAATCTACTGGAATTACAAGCAGTAGTCCTGGGCCTGGAACATTTATTACAGAAAGTTCAGGGCAAGAGTGTTCTAATTCGATCAGACAACTCAACAGTAGTGACTTACATAAACCGCCAGGGCGGAACGAAGTCGCCCAGTCTGTATGATGACTTGGAAACTGCTTTGTTGGTGCCTGGATCACAGGATTACCTTGAAGGCAGTTCATATTCCGGGAAGGTTAAATCTGTTAGCAGACTCATTGAGCCGAAGGATGAGTGTTTTACCCACGGAATGGCAACTAAATCAATGTGTGGCGGATCGTCTGTTCGACCACTGGGGGAAACCCAACATAGATTTATTCGCAACGAAGAAGAATGCGAAGATGACGACGTACGTCTCTCCGATTCCAGATCCAAGCGCTTTCGCAACAGATGCGTTAGCTATCAGCTGGGTGGGAATGTATGAATACGCATTCCCTCCAGCAATCCTGATTCCAAAAATTCTTCAGAAAATCAGATAGGAGGAGTGCCAAGTGCTTCTGATCGCCCCAAATTGGCCAAGCCGATCATGGTATACGGATCTGCTGGACCTTCTGGTCTGCAATCCGGTTGCTCTGCCTCTGATGGAAAATATTATCTTCCAGGGCAAGAACCTTCACAACAATCCGTCAATGTTCCAATTGACTGCGTGGATGTTGTCAAGGAATATAGAATTAAGGAGGGCTTTTCTGAGCAAGCAGCCATGTTCATGGCTAAAGCCGGGAGGGGGGGTCAACCTCCAGAGCATATAATTATAAAATCAACAGATTTGCAGAATGGTACTCAAAAAGATGTATTAATCCAATGGATTCATCTATTCAGGTAGTAGCCGATTTCCTCTGTCACCTGTATGATGCCTATAGCCTCAAGCCTAACTCTATTGCTGGCTATAAGTCAGCTTTAATGACAGTTATCCCTTGCTTGGCTAATAGGGGAAGTGATGAAGTAAATACATTAAATACTTTAATCAAAGGCATGGGCAATCTAAGACCAAGGAATCCCCCATTGATTCTGTCTTGGAGTTTATCACTAGTGCTTCAGGTGCTAGCTGATAGGCCGTTTGAACCACTAAGCTCCATTTCTATGAAAATGTTGACGCTTAAAACTGTATTTTTAATTGCTGCGCCCTCAGCTAGGCGTAGGAGTGAGATTCATGCCTTGTCAGCCGAGGCAGACCGTTTTGTTGTTACAGGGGAAGGCCTTAGGCTTCTACCCAGGATAAATTTCATGGCGAAAAACCAGTCTTTGAAATATCCGGGTCAACCGATAATTTTACCAGCTTTGACTAGGTTTGATCCTAATTCAAAACTATGATGTCCAGTCCGAGCATTAATCCGGTACAAACAACGTACTCAAGATTGGCGGACGGACCCAACAGCGTTATGGTTGTCATATATTGAGCCCCATGGCAGGGCGTCAAAGGACACCATTTCCAGGTGGATTGTAGAGTGTATTCAATTTTGCCATAAATCTGCCACAGGTAAACAAGTTGACATGGCCAAGGCTCACAGTGTCCGAGGTGTAGGGCTTCCACTGCCCTATTTAATGGGGTACCTGTGGATGACATTATTTCAGTAGCTCAGTGGCTCTGTGAGTCAAGTTTTACCGACCATTATCTCCGTGACACCTCGAATCCTCTCGGCTTATCGATTTGAAAAGCTAATCTAGGTGTACATATTTTGATGAGGTATCCTCATTTTTTATATATTTCACATTTAATCAATGGAAACATCTACTTTATGGGCTGCATCAGTCTTCCCCAATGGGGAGATTATGACAGCGCCAATCTTCCACAAGGTCAGTCTTGTGTGTGTTGTCCATGGTTTTTTGTAATGTCACGTGACCTTTCGTTATTAATATGGTGATGGTACATGTTTTATGTGGTTCATTATTGAGAGTATACGAAAATGTAGCCTTTTCGTTTAATGTCCTATAGTACATGGCACTTGTACGTAGAGAGCGTATGGGACATTGAGGTCATTCAGTCTTCCTCCCAAGAGGAGGGGGGGAGCACTTATCACTTTTGGTCATCTCTCAGCCATCGGTTTGTGTTAGCCGATGTTTTCCTATCTATTCCTGATTGTGTTTCCACACAATTTCAGAAGTTTAAGTGCCTTAATCGCAGAAAAGCGCATCGGGAAGAACTGGTCCTTTGACCTCGCCTCCCTCCCGCCGAATTCACTGACGAATTCTGGCAATATCAAAGAGTATTAGGGAGGTAAGTATACTCTTGAAGTGAAATAAATTAAATCACGGATTTCTTTTTTCACGAGAGAGTTGATACTTACCTCCCTAATACGGACCCGGCCTCTCCGCCCCACTGAGGCTCAGTCTTCAGGCTCTTATTATGTTGCATGTGTGTCAGCCAATAAATTAGTCAGAGGAAGTACTAGTCAGCGCATGCGCGGTGGTGGGGCTGGCATCTGCCTGACTGACTTCTGACTACCTGCCCATAAGGGGCACCTTTCTTTTTATATCTGAGTGTTTTATTAAGTGTAAGCCGATATGTAGCAATATCAAAGAGTATTAGGGAGGTAAGTATCAACTCTCGTGAAAAAAGAAATCTGTGATTTCGTTTATTTCTTGACAAATATTGGACAGTAAAGGGTTGTAAAGCTGAAGCTTTTCTTACCTTTAACTACCTTGTTCCGCTGTTCACAGTGGGGAAAAATTCTCAATCCTTTGTTCCACTGAAGATCAAAGAAATGCCGAAACACCATACAACCATTACCTACATACAGTAAATAAGTCAAACTTGGTGATTTTGAATTTAATTAAATTGTTTATTTATTCACTTAAAAGTTTAATGTCATTGTTATTGAATGCTGCCATATTAATATAATGCAGAGATTGCTCAAACAATCACCAACACAGACATTAGCGCAAACCACCACTGATTACCAGCATGAGCAATATTATATAGGACCAAGATTAAGTTTACGTTACTGTTGATTTTGAGATTTGTGTTGTTATCGATGATAAATAACAATACAAGTCCAGTCTTTAGAACAACAGTAAACTATCTTGGTCCTATATAATATTGCCCATGCTGGTGATCAGCGGTGTTTTATGGTTATGCTACTGTCTTCGTTGATGAATGATGTTGCTGGTCACAGGTCATATATTTCTGATAGTGGTCTTTCAAATTTTTGTTTTACTGTTCCAGATTTTGTACGTTTATGTTTGCAACATTTGTTTGTGGTCTGGCTATGTTTCAACAGTAGCTGAAATAGAAAGTGAAACAAATATGATTACACAGGGCATTATAAGCATTACATAATGGACCTTTCCATTTTATCCATCAATCATGATGTCATAATCAACTATATGATGCATAAGGATGACAACATAATCAATGACATAATGAATGATGTAGATAAGTTCGTCAATCTTCACAGACACTTAATTGATGACGGACTATATGTTTTCTATTTAAACCTTTATTGGACAAATGTGGTGAAGAAAATTTTAATATCTGCTTATTGAATGTCCAATTAGAGGCCAAGAGAATGCAATTTTTGAAAATTTATGACAAATTACTGGCTCGGTCATTGAGCCAGTCATTTGTGGTGAATTAAAAAAAATTCTATTCTCTTGGCCTGTAAATGGACATTCCACAAGGCCATAACAGAGGCCAGTTTTGGTCGGCATGACTATTAAAGGGTTAATAAAAATGATGTCGAATATTTTAAAACTAATTTGACTGGGAGTTGTTGCTGTCATATCAACAGCTAATTTCAATTAATATCAATGCTAATTTGACTGGAAGTTTGCTGCTGTTGAAAGCATCAGTAGCTTTTGTTCAAATTACTCTTAATACATACAGAATATTATATGATTATAAGAAATACATTCCCTAAGTTCCTTGTCTGTACATAGATGTATAAATTTGTACATATTATATGAGAAAAAAAATAAAAAAAATACGTTTGTATATATGTTAATGAGGGCCTCTGCTAGATCAGGCCGTGTACTTGAAGTGCTACCCTCAATAAATAACAATTATTATTATTATTATTATTATTATTATTATTATAATTATTATTAGCTTACATGTATAGTTTTCAGGAATTTGAGATTCAGAGAGTGCAGAGATCGATCCCAATGCAGATAAAGCTTGGGTGGAGCTTAGCTAGAGATGGGCGGGGCATAGCTAAAACTGGATTCCTCCATTGGGCAAAACTATAAGTAAGACTGAGCGGTGGTAGTGAACACCTGACCTAGCACTGCAACAGTAGCATGACAAAATAGAATTCTATCTGTGTTAGTACAAGTACATTATGTAATAAATTATTAAAAAGTGTACCAACACAAATACTAATAGAATGCTACATGTATTTTAACATGATACCGGTGCACTGCCCGGTCAAGTGTACTACCACCACTCAGTCTCACGCCACAATAATAAATTAGCTACTATAATCTCACTCTGTCTGAGTACAGGGTACATTGCTCATAGTGATATTCACTATACCACCACGTACCTCACCGATAATATTTGTTAGAATAAACCAGCACGATTATAATCATGTCGGTTTATTCATTCATTTTGTTGGGTGACATGCATGGTGGTACAGTGGTACCTAATAAGCATTCTGGATTATTCAGTAATTTTTCTGGGTGGCATGCATGGTGGTTACAACTCAGGTGATGTGAAGTTTGAAAGAAAAGATTCTATGGAAACTAGTAAAAAAATATTTAAATTTCATAGACAACTAAACACCTCTTAGGCCTATTTATACCTGGAAACGTTTCAGCTGCTCTCGGAGAGCATCTAGACTTCAAAGTTTTCCAGTGGAGAGTTGGTGTTTCCAGGTGAGTGACTGCTGAGGACAGTGAATCGCGCATGTCAGGAGAGTGAAAGACTGATTCAAGTCAGACCACCAATGACCGATAGGAAAATATCTATTTGCAGAACAAGTGAAGACTATTTTTGAAAATTTACGACTGGAATGACTGGCTCGGTTATCGAGACAGTCATTCCAGGGATAAATTTTCAAAAATAGCCTTTTCTTGGTCTGAAAATAAATATTTCTCAACACCACTGCAGAAACCGGTTTTGGATGATATGAGATGGGTTCTGCCGATCTGGTTGCTTAGTGGGGTGAACTGTCCCACTTCCTCAAGAAATCATGGGTCATTTTGACAAATGTTGGATCAAGTACATACATGAAAGATATCTATGTCCTAAACTCCATTAGGCCAATGAACCATGTGTGAAGGTAATGATTGGATGGTGTGAATTTTAGAGCACTAAATGGTGCAAGGGCCCTGCCTCCACAAAACCCTGCATGAGTATTAAAGTGTTAAGTATATGATGTCATAATAAATTACATCATATGTAGGCTGACGTAGCTAAATCTGTTAAACTTTTAAGAGTCAGTTGTACGAATTGTATGTCTATACTATTTAGTAAACATTCTGTTGAATATTTAACAACAGACCCCAGTCAAATTACTTGAAATTAGTTTCAAAATATTCAAGAGGTTAGCTGTATCTATAGTTACCATGAAATTTGGAATTCAGGATTCAAAGTACATACTGATCCCAACACACGGTCGCAAAGCATCGATGGAGCCTACCTAGAGATGGCAGGGCATAGCTAAAAGTGGATCCATCCATTAGAAAATCTAAATTTTCACATCAAGAGTATACTTACCTCCCTAATACTTTTGATATTGCTAAATATTGGCTTTCACTCAATAAACACTCAGATTAAAACAGTTAGGTGCCCCTACTGGGCAGGGAGTCAGAGCGTAGTCTGGCGGATGCCAGCCCCACCACCGCGCATGCGCAGACTAGCACTTCCTCTTTGCTAATTTATTGGCAGAGAGTCTACACATGTTTTTGTGCTAGTGCTTTTCTTAGCTCAATTATTAGTGTTTTTGTGAAAGCTTAGAAGGTTTATCCCTGATAAAGATGGCAGGAAGAATGAATTCGCCAGAGGAGGGCCCAGGACCTTTAAATCAGGTGACTTCTAGTAAAATTAGCGAGTTTTGTCCCGGTGTAATGTGTTTCCGGGACTAGCGCTAAACGTGATAAGCGCCTTGTTTAGTTGGTTTATTTCAACTAGGTGCTATATAAGACTAATCTCTCTTTGTGTTTATGTCCACAGGTCTGTGTGAAGATATATAATGGACATCACATCAGCAGAGGGTTTGTGTCTCTCCACCATGGTTCCATTTCCTACTAATACTGTTAGGTTATCTAACCAAAAATTTTATGTCCAGTGAGTTGGAGGCCTATTATAAAGGTCTTCTCACTTTGCCCTCTTGATCCAATTCCTTCCCCTAGAGGTGGAGAGAGTTAAGAGGCGTTCAGTTGGTGGAGTGCTCCAGTTCATCAGGTTGGATGGTTTGTCTAGACAAGGTGTCAGGTATCTAATTATTGATATGAGGTGATGTTAATTATTTAGAGGAAAGGGAGATAATTAACAGTATTTGCCATTGTTATCAGTATATATCTGATGGTTGTGTAGTCGAAATGTCCATTCTGCACATGTTCTGGTTAGAGATACAATTCGTCCTTGCACTGGGATGTTTGTTGGGGATCGATTTTTTCCTGTCATAGGATTAATGACGTCATAATCAGCCTTGCTCTTTATTAACAATTAAAGTTGTCCGAAGCTGGTTTTCTGATAAATTATGATCTTTATGATCATTTCCTTCTCTTGAGTTGGTGAGTTTCTAAGCTTAACTAGATTGCTCATACTCCTCGTCCTTTGGCCTTTTTCAGAGACCTGGTTGTGCGTCCTGTGGACGATTTTTGAGGGACAAGTTTGGTCCTCATCTCTGTTTTCAGTGTAGCCCCTGTGGTCCCTTGCTTAATTGCGAGATATGTAAGCACTGGGGGGGCGAGCTAATGTCCGAATTCTTGTGCTTGCAGGCGAAGGACAAGGTGGTGGAGGAGGAGAAGAAGAAGCAGAAAAAAGAGGTTGTAAGTAAGAAGGGTAAGAGGAAGGCCTCGTCCGCGGTGGACATGGAGGCCTTCCGGACCGAGATGTTGGGAGAGATGAGGAGGACAATAAAGGATTTGGTTCCAGAGTTGCTTCGTGGCATGCTTCCTGGACCAAATCCTTTGTTGGCCTCATCATCTGCTTCGGAGCAGGTAATCCCCACCTCTGAATCACCGTTCCTTAGTACGCTTCCGTTGTTTGAAGATTCAGAGGTGGCCCCATTAGAGGGGGCGTTCCACGACCCTGGCAGCAGGCTTAGTGCCGCGCCCAATAGGGACCGTGGACGGTTGTCGCTGGAACCCGCGGGCTGCTTATCAGTCCAGGGGTATCCGCACACCGCGGGTGCCAGTACCTCGTATGGCACCTTCCCTGGCCAGTCCGGGTTAGCTCTCTTTGCTGACCCGGAGTCTAATCTGTCTGGCCAGGAGGATGAGGATTACCTGTTGGGGTCGCCGTCTGAGGACGTGGCCATGGATTACGACGTCTGTGCACCCCTCGCGGGGAATACAGGCGGCTTATTCCACGGTTCTACTCACCCAGGGGTAGAATCCACGGTTCAGACTGTGGCCCTGGGCGCTGAAGGCCAGCGTTACCGCATACCTCGGCTTGCCGAGAGTGTCGCTGGTGCTGGCCGGGGCCGTGGTGGGGCGGTATGTGCCCCGCGCTCTACCACGGCGCCTGCTCCTGGTCAAGCCAGTGAGATTAGCATGCCGGTATTGTCAGGCCCGCATGCTCTCCCTGGCTTGCCAGGGATATCAGCGTATCCGCCGTCAAGCTCTGTTGCTTGCGCTCAGGAGGAAGACGAAGGCCCCCGTCTTGTAGAGCGCTCGCAGCTAGCCACGGAGGAGGATTGGTCTGACGCTTGCCAGTGGTTGGTGAGTGTTAGACCAGATCTGCCCGTGGAGCAGTCGGCTAGCCAGCGTGATCACAGGCCGTGGTTAGCTGGTAAGCCTACTGCTAACGCTATGCCTTCTCTGCCGCTGGCAGAGCATGTCGTTGACATGTTCGAGGCGGCGGAGACGTCCATTAAGTCGAGTGGACGTCTCGCTAAGGCCCCGCGCGAGGTGGCCAGGCGTTGCCGCATCGTGCCCCTGGACTACCAGCGGTACGGTGTGGTACCTAAGCCGAGCGTGGATGACCGCGCGGCTTTGGGTGAGGATGCGCGGCCAGGCTCCCGGTCTGACACGGGAGTCTTGTGTTCGAACGCGTTGCGTTCAGCAAATACCGCGTTGCGTGATGCGGAGGAGAGTGGGAGGGCTTCGATTGCCGCTCTGTCCCACGTCTCCCAGCTGTTACAAGGGGTAGTAACAGCATCCGCATCGCGCCAGCCAAGTCCGGTCACAGTCCAGCGAGCCATCCAGGATGGTATCAACCTGGCTCTGGACTGTATGACGCGGGCGGTGACCAGGAGTGTCCGGGCAAGGCGCACTTTTGCCTTGGATAATCTGTGCCCGTCCCAGGACCTCTACAATAGGCTACTGCGTACGCCTATGACAGGTCCTGGTCTCTTTGGAGGTGAGGGATGTAGGCACCTCCAGGAGACGGTTACTCTGGTCAATAACCAGAGGGCGCTGCGCGAGCAGTTTGAGGTGCTTCGTCGTGCCAACGTTCGCGCCGCACCCCCTGCGTATCGTCCCCTGCAGGCTCGAGGTGGTAGTGGCCAGGTCAGAGGCCAACCACCATCGCAGCGTCGGCCTCGGCCGCGTGCGATTCGGCCAGCAGCGAGGGGGGCGCAGGCTCCTCAGGCGCAGTCAGCCAGGCAGCCGCCCGCGCACCGAGGTGCGCGCGGTGCTGGTCGTGGCGCGCGAGGATCTGGGCGTGGTAATCGTTCCTGATGGGACGGTTACCGCGGTGAGAACCACTCCGGTGTTTCTGGCAAAGGAGACAGTGCCGCTCTTGCACTCCTTATGTCCACCTCTATCCCTAGGTGGACCGGTGGGAGGCCGGCTAGCCGACCACATGCAAGAGTGGGAACGGTTAACTCAGGACCGTTTAGTCTTGCGATGGCTTTCAGTCGGGTATCATCCCGATTGGATGACAGGCCCGCCATCGCGACTGTCTCTAGTGCCGATCTGGACTCCAAATCCGAGAGATCCAGATCAAAGGTTGTGTATCGAGGAGGAAATAAATTCCCTCATACAAAAAGGAGCTATTCAGCCGGCACAGAGGTGTCCGGGCTTCTATTCAACCCTGTTCTTAGTAACAAAGAACACCGGAGGGTGGAGACCAATTCTCAACCTCAAGCCATTGAACAAGTTCATAGAGACGCCCAGTTTCAAGATGGAGACTGTGCGCTCGGTGTTGGCGGGGTTAGAGAGGGGAATGTGGACAGCGTCGATAGATTTGAAGGACGCTTATTTCCACATCCCCATACACAGGAGTTTCCGTCGCTTCCTGAGATTTGCATTCCAGGGCAGACAGTGGGAATTCAGGGTGCTACCCTTCGGAATTTCCACGGCTCCTCGGGTTTTCACCCGTGTGGTTCTTGCGATCACCGCATACCTCCGCAGGAGAAGCATAGCAGTCCACACGTACATAGACGACTGGCTGTTGAAAGCGCACACCCGGGAAAGTTTATCGGCCAGTCTGGAGATTGTTTTGAAAACTCTCACAGACTTAGGCTGGATGATCAATTTCCCAAAATCAGAGCTGAATCCATCCCAGAAGTTTGTTTACCTGGGGATGTTCTTCGATCTAGAGACAGGATATGTTTATCCTACTCAGGAGAGAGTTCAGAAACTCATCTCATTAATTCAGTCAGTGTGCGACAGTCGTCATGTCCTGGCACGGGTTTACTTGAGAATGCTGGGGTTGATGGTTTCATTGGAACCAGTCATTCCTCAGGCCGCCTTACGCAGGCGGCCGATCCAGTTATTTCTCATGACACAATGGACCCAGAGTACAGGTTCGCTGGACTCGAATGTGTCAGTGTTGGCGCCTCTGATTCATCACCTGCAATGGTGGTTGGACACAGAGAATCTCTTGGTGGGGGTTATGCTAACCCCTCCCCACCCTCAGGTGACTGTGTATACAGATGCATCGATGGAGGGCTGGGGAGCTTGCCTGGAAGAGTCCACGATATCAGGGCTTTGGAATCTGGAACAGTCAAAGGAACATATAAATCTACTGGAGCTAAGAGCAGTAGTCCTGGGCCTGGAACATTTCTTACAGAAAGTTCAGGGCAAGATTGTTCTTATTCGTTCAGACAACTCAACAGTTGTGACTTACATAAACCGCCAGGGCGGAACGAAGTCGCCCAGTCTCTGTATGATGACATGGAGACTGCTTTGTTGGTGCCTGGATCACCAGATTACCTTGAAAGCAGTTCATATTCCGGGAAGGTTAAATCTGCTAGCAGACTCATTGAGCCGAAGGATGAGTGTTTTACCCACGGAATGGCAACTAAATCAATGTGTGGCGGATCGTCTGTTCGACCATTGGGGGAAACCCAACATCGATTTGTTCGCAACGAAGAAGAATGCGAAGATGACGACGTACGTCTCTCCGATTCCGGATCCAAGCGCTTTCGCAACAGATGCGTTAGCTATCAGCTGGGGGAGAATGTATGCATACGCATTCCCTCCAGCAATCCTGATTCCAAAAATTCTTCAGAAAATCAGACAAGAGGAATGCCAAGTGCTTCTGATCGCCCCGGATTGGCCAAGCCGATCATGGTATACGGATCTGCTGGACCTTCTGGTCTGCAATCCGGTTCCTCTGCCTCTGATGGACGATATTATCTTCCAGGGCAAGGCCCTTCACAACAATCCGTCAATGTTCAGATTGACTGCGTGGATGTTGTCAAGGAATCTAGAATTAAGGAGGGCTTTTCTGAGCAAGCAGCCATGTTTATGGCCAAAGCCAGGAGGGGGTCAACCTCCAGAGCATATAATTATAAAATCAACAGATTTGCAGAATGGTGCTCAAAAAGATGTATTGATCCAATGGATTCATCTATTCAGGTAGTAGCTGATTTCCTCTGTCACCTCTATGATGCCTATAGCCTCAAGCCTAACTCTATTGCTGGTTATAAGTCAGCTTTAATGTCTGTTATTCCTTGCTTGGCTAAGAGGGGAAGTGATGAAGTAAATACATTAAATGTATTAATTAAAGGCATGGGCAATCTAAGACCAAGGAATCCACCTGTGATTCCGTCTTGGAGTTTATCGCTAGTGCTTCAAGTACTAGGTGATAAGCCGTTTGAACCACTTAGTTCCATTTCTATGAAACTATTAACACTGAAGACTGTGTTTTTAATTGCTGCGGCCTCGGCTAGGCGTAGGAGTGAAATTCATGCCTTATCAGCCGAGGATGACCGTTTTGTGGTTTCAGGGGAAGGCCTTAAGCTGCTACCTAGGATTAATTTCTTGGCTAAAAATCAGTCGTTGAAATATCCAGGTCAACCTATTGTTTTGCCTGCTTTAACTAGATATGATCCTAATTCTAAAGCATGGTGTCCCGTCCGGGCGCTTCGCCGGTACAAACAACGTACGGCGGAGTGGCGCACCGACCAGTCGGCGTTATGGTTGTCATATATTGAACCCCATGGCAGGGCTTCTAAGGACACCATTTCCAGGTGGATTGTAGAATGCATTCAGTTTTGTCATAAATCCGCCACCGGGAAGCAGGTTGACGTGGCCAAGGCTCACAGTGTCCGCGGCGTAGTGACATCCACTGCCCTATTTAATGGGGTCCCTGTGGATGATATTATGTCGGTGGCTCAGTGGCACTGTGAGTCAAGTTTTACAGACCATTATCTCCGTGACACCTCTAATCCTCTCGCCTTGTCGATTTTGAAAAAATAACTAGGCATATATTTTTGATGGGGTTTCCTCATTGCTTATATATTTCACAATTAATTTATGGAAACAACCACTATTTTGGGACTGCATCGTTCTTCACCAATGGGAAGAGGATGTCAGCAGCCATTTCAACAAGGTCAGTCTTGTGTATGTGTTGTCCATTGTTGATTGTCTTGTCACGTTACCCGTTATTAATATGATGATGGTTTTGTGTATTTATGTGGTTCATTGTTGAGAGTATACGAAAATGGAGTTTTTTCGTCTCTGTCCTGTAGTACATGGCACTTGTACGTAGAGAGCGTATAGGACATTGAGGTCATTCGACTCTTCCTCCCAGGAAGGAGGGGGGGGGAGCGCATATGACATTCGGTCATCTCTCATACATCGGGGGTGTTATCCGATGGTTAGTCAAATCCTGACTGTTTTTTCATACAGTTTCAGAAGTTTAAGTGCCTTAAACGCAGAAAAGCGTATAGGGATGAGCTGGTCTTTTGACCTCGCCTCCCTCCCGCCGAATTCACTGTCGAATTCTGGCAATATCAAAAGTATTAGGGAGGTAAGTATACTCTTGATGTGAAATAAACGAAATCAAGGATTTCTTTTTTCACGAGAGAGTTGATACTTACCTCCCTAGATACGGACCCGGCCTCTCCACCCCACAGAGGCTCGGTCTTCAGGCTCTTTATAGTTGCATGTGTATCAGCCAATAAATTAGTCAGAGGAAGTGCTAGTCTGCGCATGCGCGGTGGTGGGGCTGGCATCCGCCAGACTACGCTCTGACTCCCTGCCCAGTAGGGGCACCTAACTGTTTTAATCTGAGTGTTTATTGAGTGAAAGCCAATATTTAGCAATATCAAAAGTATTAGGGAGGTAAGTATCAACTCTCTCGTGAAAAAAGAAATCCTTGATTTCGTTTATTCTGTTTTATCCTCATGCCAATTCCAGCTTTGGCTATATTTAACCCTTTCACCGACAGGTCCTGAAAACACTGTGGCATGTTAAATGATGGTGGTAGCCTAATTTCTCAATCCGAAAGAAATTTCATTTTAGTATGATGACGTTGAATTAATTACCTACCTACCTTTAAATTCTCTTCGAGTCCTCTTCTTTATATCCATGTTTTGAAAAAATTAGGATGCATTTGTCTCCATCCATCCATCATGCTATCTCCTCCCAAACAGTTGGGTGGAATTCAACCAAATTTGTTATGTGGGTTATCCATATGATTGTGGACTAGCTAACAACATTTATTTTATGTAGTCAGAGATTGGTGTCTTCCAGATTTATCTAGATTTCCCATAGTCCTGCCCACACTCGCATATCATTTGACACCCTCTCTATAGTTTTAAATTAAGCCGGATGAGCCACTACATTTAGATAGGACTTGTGATTACTAGATTCTGCTATAGCCATTCAAGTCTTTGCAGACCAAGGGAAGACTATTTTTTAAATTTTACCACTGAAATGACTGGCTCAATTATCGAGCCAGTCATTCTACTGGTAAGTTTCCAAAAATAGTCGTCTTGCTCTGCTCACAGCAGAGGAATTTTTTGACCACCTTGACCATTAAAGGGTTGACATGTCAAATTGTTACCATTGGGTTGGTCAGTTACAAGTTGTACTAGCCCTGGTCAATTTCTGCTAACCTCGAGCTCATGTTAATTTTAACCCCTTCTCTCACAGATCATTTCTCCTTATGACATCCAGATTTTTCACAGGGATCCACGCCAGTCTCTATGTAATGCAACTCCTCCGAAAGCGGTGGATGAAATTCAAACAAATGTAGGTTACTATGGAGTGTAAGAGACCATTTTTATCTCAACTACGAAGTAAAATGAGCTATTGTGATACCATGCACGTCGCCCGGCGGCGTCTAATTTGCATTTAGCTCAACTTTTCTGTTTATATCTCATGTTTGGTTGATCATACTGGTCCTAAACTTGGACACATGCCTCCTTATAATGACATGGCATCACACAATGATGTTCTGGCCAAAAGGTTAAAATCATTGATACGCATGGCAACCATTTGCTATCCGCCATCCATCCGTCATCTTATGTTTAAAAACATAAGTTGATGGATGGACGACGGACAGCAGATGGTTGCCATGCGTATCAGTGATTTTGACCTTGTGGCCAGAACATCATTGTGTGATGCCGTGTCTCATACATACATTAACAGCTTGGCGGATTTCAAACTGATTTGGCTGGAAGGACCCTAATGCTTTCGGCTTCCGAACATGCATACAGAATTTTGATTGGTCAATTTTTGTGTGAAAATCTTTGACTTTATGAAAATTTAGCAGAAATTGTCAAAACGCTACTCCTCATTAACCGCTTGACAGATTACAACCCTAGTTGGCTGGACATAAATTGCCAAAATGCATATTCTCCATGCCTGCTTGGTGGATTATATCCAAATTTGGCGGAAATATTCTGTAGTAATTGACTCAAGAACTTCTATTTAGAATTTTTTTTTTTAATTCTGTGCTTAGCAACAACCGTCATCAGATGAGATATTTTGACAGTTCGCCTCTATGTCCGCCTCATCTGAAAAGAAAAATAGGAAGTGGAAATTAGATTAGGGTATACAGACAACCTGCTGAATATTTTGAAAAGTTTTTATAGATAGATAGATAGGTATATGTACATACTCAGTATATTTTATAGGCAGCATTTTTTGACATAGTAGCGGCCCTCTCTGCTGGCAGCCCTTATTGCCATACACCATCCAGGATACCGTTACAGGCCCTTGTTGATAAGCCTTCTAAATTTATTTTATGTTTGAAGCCAATCGTCAGAGTTCATTACTGTCATGAAGTCGAGATTCATGGTTGCATTGCAGCCACATTTCTGGTATTACATTTGGCTCCTCCCCTGGGGCAGGGTAGGCTAAAGAAGTCAAAGTAGTGAATGTGGTCGATTGCTATGACACGCCATCGACCAAACAATCTAGTTATCACTTTCCATCGTCAGATAGATCCAAGTTATCAGAGATTGTAACCCACAGCCTATAATTTTTCTTTTGATCACTTCCAGGGTTGTTAAATCTTAATGTATGATCACACAACCTCCTTTATTAAAATTTGAGCAAAATCTGACCAGTTTGTTTGCGATATATCCATAGATTAAAATTTGTACCCAATCTGGATCCAACTTGGTTTTTGTCCAGATCACAGCCAAAGTCTGGAAATCCTTGTTTAGGTTATGTTGCTTTTTTACTGTCATCTAATAGTACACAACTGTCAAAGTGTCATGAGATTAGTTCAACCAATCAGATTTGCCATTAATGGCTTTTCCAACAATATCTCTGCCAATCAAAGATAACGAGGTTAAATATATAAGCGATGACGTCATCAGAATGGAATGGTGTTCCAGTTCAAGACAACATTAGATATACATGTATCAAGATTTTCACTATTAAAATGCTGTGGTGTTCCAGTTCAAGACAACATTAGATATATCGAGATTTTAACTATAAAAACGCAGAAATTAGACGAATCCCGCAAAGAAACACTAAATTAAATACATCTGATAAATCCAGCCACAAATTGACGTAAATAAGTTAAAATCTGTTGTACGAATCGCTCAAAGTTTGCAAAGCACGCGAGATACATGTACGGTGGAAACCTGTACTGATAACCGGATCTGCCTAGACTAGGAACCGAGTACCCGTTTGCTTCTAGCCATAGGACTCGTCGAAAGAACTGGAGAACCGCGGTTGGAATTGATGGCGCGTTTAATTTATCATAAAATTTTCAAACGCTACCAAACGCGTAGGGCAAAACATTAAACCCGTCATTCAAAATGTCAAACCCGTAGTGTCAAAATTTCAACCAGTCAAGATAAAATTCAAGATGCGTCTTGAGATTTTACCAAACGCGCTATGTCTAAGTAAATCACTACGAGAAAATGACGCCATATAGACACGTTTTAAGCGAGATTTAGGATGTGTTTAAGTAAAGCTAACTATGATCTGTACTGTAGAAATGAATTTCACATCTGGCTAACTTGTGCCAAAAAGGATAATTGTTGCATAACGTTTTATAGGATTTTGTTAACGCAATACTTTGTCTTTTCTTTTACAGAAATTCCATCACAAAAAATAGCTGACTGTCACAGCAACAATATTCACATTGGGAAATCAACATTGCCAGAGCCAAAAACAGCACCTCCACCTATCCCATCTTTTGTAAGTTGAGAAATAGGACAGATATAGTTGAACATGTCTATAGCAGCTATCTACTTTTAGGGTAATAGATGATTCTACATTAACCCTTTATGGTCAAGCCGACCAAAACCAGCCTTTGCAGTGGTCTTGAGGAATGTCAATTTTGCAAGACAAGAGAAGACTATTTTTGAAATTTTACCTCTGAAATAACTGGCTCAGTATGCGAGCCAGTCATTTCATTGGTAAAGTGTAAAAATAATTATATCTTGGCCTGGAATTGGACATTCAGGAAACAAAATGTTTTAATTTTCATGATAAACCGTGATCACTAGTGTTAAGGTATTCTAAAACACATCTTCTATACAATGATGTTGATTTAACGTTTGTACGCTCAATACAGGACCATGTGTGCTAATCTGAATTATTGCTACTTAGACTAATCATATTACATGGTTTTGTCATGTGACCTCACTTATTCAACCACCTCACCCCAGCCCCCACCCCGCATTTGTGTGCTTGCTCTCATGTTTTCCTTCAATAAGTTAACTTCTGCTTGGAGTATGTTAATGAAAATTTGGGAATATTAAAATTTTTGGGCTATGCGGAGCTTTATTGGTTTGGTGCCTGTTGATAACTTGGGGGAGGGGGGGGCATATGTGTGTGCGTGAAAATGCATGTATCAGTAGTTTAGCTACTAGAATCTATGATAATACCTGAAAATGTCAAATTGTCGTTTCAAAAACCGGTATGAATTTTAGTGCTTGTTCAAAATTTCACACTAAGTTTTATGATAACTAAAACCATATACTTATAACACTTATTCTCATGGAGGGAAATTTTAATTTTAAAATTTAATCATTTGTTTAATTGTATTATATGCCAAGGCTTAGTACATGTATTCAAACATAGTATATTGCTTAAACCTTTTCACAGTTAATCCCACCAACATTGCTTTTAGCAGTGACCTTGAGAAATGTGCAAAACTAATAGATTATTTTAGAAAATTAAGCACTTTCATGACTGGTTCAGTAAGCGAGTCATTCATTCCAGTGATAAATTTTCAAAAATAATCTCTTGGTCTGCAAATATTTTTATGAGTGAACAAATTTGTCATGATTAAATGGATAACTAGATATAATATTGTTTAGCTAACACTCATGTGAGATTATTTATCCATCGCAGCAGTTTCATTCACATTAATAATTTCTTTCATGGGATGAATGGTAGAGAAATTACGGTGACATACCGTCTTCTGAGGCATTCTAGAAATGGCATCTAAAATCTGCTCAAGTGACCAGATAATTTCCAAAGCTGAGATATGCTTGCTCAGTAACCATTTAACCCTTGAATTTCCTCAAGAAAATTTCAGTTTTCTCATAGAAAATGTCCATTAGCAGACCAAGAGAAGACTATTTTTGAAAATTTACCACTGGAATGACTGGCTCGGTTATCGAGCCAGTCATTACAGTGGTAAATTTTTAAAAATTGTCTTCTCTTGGTTCGCAAATGGACATTTCTCAAGACCACTGCAGAAGGCATTTTTGGCTGATATGAGTGTTATGGTTAAGATAAGTGCTTATGACACCAGCTGTCTTACAGGGCTGCCATCATATTGCCTTAAAAATCGATGTCATTTGGAAACTGACTTGAATCTAACTTCCAATGGAGGGATACAATCTGTCACTTATTTATCTGATGTCATAATCAATATATACCACTTGTTAGCTGATGTCACGATCAAGGTGTTGTAGGTCTGTCATGGAGTCGAAAACTCATGAAAGTGTATGAATTGTATGTCTTTGGGGATTTACTGTCTAATAAAGATTTTGTTGAACATTTTGAAACTAATTTGACTGGGAGCTATTATTGTCATATGCAGCAACAGTCAAATAAGTATCAAAGTATTCAACAGCTTACCAGAGTGTATAGTTACGTTGAAATTGAGATTCTGGGGGTGTCAAAATATTAAAAATTGATTCCAATGCTCATACAAAGTGGGTGGAGCCTAGCTTGAAGTCGTTCGGGCATGACTAAAAATTGATCCCTCTATTAACTGGGTCCCATGAGGTGGTCTTTTAAGACAGTTTGTACAACTATTACCAATGTGTGTTCCTTTGTATTTTAGCCTCCTCCAACTACAGGTACAGATTCAGAGCTGAATATCATTGCTAAGGATAACATTAAACTTGGTAAGCATTTCCCGATAAATGGCTGTTATTACCCTATGGTGTTACAGAGTCTTGTATTATGTTTGGGTCTGTCTGTCTGTCTGTTGGTTGGTCTGTCAGTTATCTGTAGTCCCCCCTGACCAGATGTAAATGGTCATTCAGTAGGCAGAGATTTTGATTTTCTTTACCAATCATGACAAGTAAAGAGTTAATTTAACTGTTTATCACGCGTCAGTGTGGGTTCTCCAATCAAGTGGACGATTATCTGTAAAGAATATTTAGTAACATAATTGTTGATATTAACCCTTTAATGCTCATATCAGCCAAATAACGGCTTCTGCAGTGGTCTTGAGAAATGTCCATTTGCAGACCAAGATAAAACTATTTTTGAAAATTTACCACAGGAATGACTGGCTCGATTAGCGGAGCCAGTCATTCCAGTCATAAATTTTCCAAAATAGTCTTATCTTGGTCTGCAAATGGACGTTTTCTATGAGAAAACTGAATTTTCTTGAACAAATTCGAGGTTTATAAATAATAAATAGCCTCTTGATTCTAGATTTCTGCAGCAACAGGAGAAGTGATGATAATTGAGCCAGTCATTCTAGTTGTAATTTTTCGAAAATAGTCTTCTCTTGGCCAGCAAATGGACATTCAATTTGGACATACTTTGATTTTCTTGACCAAATTTATCCAGTAAAGGGTTATGTATCTGTCTGTCCTCCGGTGTTTCAGGACATATCCTGGGAGAAGGAGAATATGGCTCTGTCTACAAAGGCACATTAATATCATACCCAATCAGAGACAAAAGGAACAATAAAAAGGTAACATATCTTATATATTTATCTCGATACTAAAAGTTATTATGTAGTGCAATGTGTGCGTTATGGAAATCTGTCAGCATTTTTTTGTTATTACTCAAGTCTTGGAATGCAATGAAATTACAGGTGAACACTGAAGATTTACCACAGGAATACCTGGCTCTGCAACCGATCCAGTCATTCCAATTGTAAATTTTACAAATGTTGTCTTCTATTGGGCTACAAATAGACATCCAATAAGCAAAGGTTTGGGTATTTCTTTATCAATCTTGACCATTGAACGGATGGGGTATATGACATTCAATCTAGATAACATTGCGTTAACATTACTCATTATTACAAAAATCACATTCTTCATCTATTCATCAAACTTCAATGAGTATTTAGGTGAGTTTCATTATTAGATTCCTACTTGACATACAGGTATGATTGTAGAAGTACTGATAATCCTCATCTGTCGAGCCCACCATTCTAGTTATGGTAAATCTTCAAAAATAGTCTTCTCGTCCTTTAAATGGGCATTTGTCAAGACCATTGTAGAAGACATTTTTGGTTGGCTTGATAATTCACCTTTCCAGAGTACCCACCCATCATATGACATCATAATGAACTGCGTGATGTGTGTCACGAATGCATATTTGAAGACGGTCTATGCGTTGTTGTACAAATTGTTTGCTTTCACTATTTAATAAATATTCTGTTGAATATTTTGAAACTAATTTGACTGGGCGCTGTTGCTGCCATAGGCAGCAACAGCACCCAGTCAAATTAGTTACAAAATATTCAACAGCTTCCCTGTATAGTTTTCAGGAAATTGATAGCTAAGGCATTTGGGGATCGATCAATTCCAACATGGCGATGTGTGGGTGGAGCTTAGCTAGTGATGGGTGGGGCATAGCTAAAAATGGAACGGTCCATTTAAGCCTTAAATATTTATTAAACATTCTTCTCTATTCCTATTCTATGACTTGAAGCAAATGTGTCTTTTTCAGCTCCAAGGTACTCGGCCATTCTCAGATGACATCGACGTTGCGATCAAAACATTTCGCGAGGATCAAGTAAATGCCAGATCTGACTTCTTGAGAGAAGCGACTGTCATGCAATCACTGGAACATTTCTGTATCGTCAAGCTGCTTGGTGTGTGCGAGGGTCCTCCGTTAATGATGGTATGTCAGGTCCAACCTCATCCGTAGAGTTTTCTTAACCGTTTTGATGAGGATAAAAAGATTTGAATCTTACAGTACAGCTCAGAAGTAACGTAAAACATGTTTCCAGAACAAAATAAAACGTACTGTTGAATATTTTGAACAGAATTCGATTGGAAGCCATTGCAATGTTTAGTCGTCATTCAAGTTGTACTAATTGTATGTCTTAACTATTTAAGAAACATTCTGTTGAATATTTTGAAACTAATTTGACTTGGCGCTGTTGCTGCCTATAATAAAATTAATTTCAGAATATTCAACAGCTTAGCTGTATAGTTTTCTGGACATTGAGAATTGGGGAGTTCAGGGATCGATCCCAACATGGGCGAAGCATGGGTGGAGCTTAGCTAGAGATGGGCGGGGCATAGCTGAAACTGGATTCCTCCATAATATATTCAAAATATTCAGCAGAACATTTCTTACTAACTAGCATGTTTGTGTTTGTGAGATATGTTGGCTTATTTATGACCTGTACTGTAGTACCTAATTAACCCTTTGACCATCGCACACCAGAAACAACAAATTTTCTTCTGATGTAAGGAATATTCTGTTGAATATTTTAAAACGAGTTTGACTGATATCTATTGATTCATACTCTGAGAGAATATGATTTAGCTCAAAGTTCACACAACAAAGAATATAATCATGACAGACTATGTTCAGATGTTGACCGCTATCCAGATTTAAAAAAATTTAGTATCCAGAGCAGATGAAATTCCAGATATGTAGAAATTTATGATTAGTGTGGTTTAGATTTAATTTTATCACAAGGGTGCTGCTGACCATTAACTGCCTGAATTCTGCGAACCACCAGACAATAATTTCACTGGAAAATAACTCTGGACCTGCTGAATATTTAGAAAACAGTTTGACTGAATTTTGTTGGTGGCTTAGCCACCAACAACTTTCAGTCAAATTGTTTTCAAAATATTCAGCATATCCAGGTTTAACCCCCATGTAGTCTGCAGAAATTCAGCAGGCAGACAGTTAACTCTGATTTCATAGCTTTGCTTGTGATTGAAAAAAATCTGAAAATACCGCAAAATCAAAATTGTTTTAAAAAGGACAAAAAATGGGAAGGCGATTGCTGTTGGTTTGGTCATTGAAAAATCCATGAATATCACAATGTAAAGTGAGTACAAAGCCTACATTTTGTTTGTTTGTTAATTCAGATAACAGGATGGCAGTGTTTAACCGTTTAACTCTGACAGGAAACTTGCAATTCTCTCATAGAAAATGTCCATTTTCAGACCAAAAGATTATTTAAAAAAATTCATCACTGAAATGACAGGCTCAGTTATCGGGCAAGTCATTCCAGTGATAAATTTTTTTAAATAGTCTTCTTTTGGTCTGCAAGTGAACATTTCAAAAGACAAGGGCAGAAGCTGAGATGACCTTTATGCATGTAGATGAATGTTAGGGGTATCTTGTTAAATGCATCAATGCCTATTATGATAATGATTATGAAGAGTTTTTGAATATCGTAATCCTTTCATGGTCAAGCTGACAAAAATGGCTTATCCGGTGATCTAAACGAAATCACGGATTTCTTTTTTCACAAGAGAGTTGATACTTACCACCCTGATACTCTATGATATTTCCTAAATATCGACGTAGATTCAATAAGACTTAGAATTAAAAAGAAACCGCCCCCACTGGGCAGGTTACTCATCTGACAGTCCAGCGGATGTACAGCCCAAACTTGCACATGCACGGGGCTGTCTCTTTCTATTCCAAATTAATGGCTGACAAATTGCAACATAAAATGCCAATAGGCCGAGCCTCTGTGGGGCGGAGAGGCCGGGATCGTATCAGGGTGGTAAGTATCAACTCTCATGAAAAATGAAATGCATGATTTCGTTTATTTCACATCAAGAGTATACTTACCACCCTGATACACTATGATATAGCCAGAATTCCTAAGAGAATTCGGCGGGATGGGATGTGTATGAAAACACAATCAGGAAATGACTTGGACATCAGTTAACATGACCAATGTTGAGAGTAATGGCGTTCCACCCCCCCCCCCCCTCTAATATAAAAAGTGGAGCGATGACCTCAATGTCCTATACGCTCTCTATGTACTCGTGCTAAAGTACTATAAGACATTGGACGAAAGCTTCATTTCATATACTCTCGGATGGAACCACAAAGAACACTTAGTAAGTAATAAAAACCATGACAAAAAATAATCATCACCAAACATAGGGCTAACCTATTTTGACGAGATTTCCTCTAATCACTGCTGGCGATGATAGGGACAGTACGGAAAAGCGGGGTTTCCCCTACTAAATTGAGGTGTGTGTGGGTCAACGGCCTTATGTCCACTATTTACAAATATATACAGTTTAACGTTTATGTAAAATCAATAAGGCAAGCGGATTTGATGTGTCATGGAGGTAATGATCTGTAAAACTAGACTCACTGTGCCATTGTGCTACTGACATAATGTCATCCACCGGCACTCCATTAAACAGCGCCGTGGATGTCACTACGTCATGGACACTGTGAGCCTTGGCCATGTCAACTTGTTTTCCCATGGCAGCTTTATGGCAATGGTGGATGCATTCCACAATCCACCTAGAAATGGTATCTTTAGAAGCTCTCCCATGGGGTTCAATGTAAGATAGCCATAAATCACTAGGGTCCGTCCGCCATTCCTGTGTACGTTGTTTATAACGTGTTAATGCATGGACAGGACAACAAGACTTTGAATTAGGATCAATCCTAGTCAAAGCAGGTAAAACTATAGGCTGTCCAAGATATTTTAAAGACTGGTTTTTCGCCATAAAGTTAACTCTAGGTAGAAGCTTGAGGCCTTCCCCTGTAGCCACAAAACGATCTGGCTCCACTGACAAAGCATATATTTCACTTCTTCGTCTGGCTGAAGCTGCAGCAATCAGAAAAACTGTTTAAGCATCAACATTTTCATGGAAATGGAGCTTAGTGGTTCAAAGGCTTTATCCGCCAATACTTGAAGTACTAACGATAGACTCCAAGATGGAATCACTGGAGGATTCTTTGATCTTATATTGGCCATGCCTTTGATTAAAGTATTTAATGTATTTACTTCATCACCTTCCTTATTAGCCAAGCAAGGTGCAACTGACATTAAAGCTGACTTGTAGCCAGCAATGGAGTTAGGCTCGAGGCTATAGTCATCAAAAAGGTGACAGAGGAAATCGGCTACTACCTGAATATATGCATCCATTGGATTAATACATCTTTTTGAGCACCCTTCAGCAAATCTGTTGATTTTATAATTATATGCTCTGGAGGTTGACCGCCTTCTGGATCTTGCCACAAACATGGCTGCTTGCTCAGAAAATCCCTCCTTAACTGCTGATTCCTTGACAACATCCTCACAGTCAATTGGATCATTGACGGGTTGTTGTGCAAGGCCTTGCCCTTGAAGATTATGTCGTCCATCAGAGGCAGAGGAACAGGATTGCAGACCAGAAGGTCCAGCAGATCTGTATACCATGATCGGCTTGGCCAAATTGGGGCGATCAGAAGCACTTGGCATTCCTGCTGCCTGATTTTTTGGAGAACTTTTGGAATCAGGATTGCTGGCTGGAATGCGTATGCATACATTCCCTCCCAGCTGATAGCTAGCACATCTGTTGTGATAGTACTAGGATCTGGAATCAGATAGACGTACGTCGTCATCTTCGCATTCTTGTTCGTTGCGAATAAATCTATGTTGGGCTTTCCCCAGTGGTTGAATAGATGGTTCGCCACACATTGATTTAGTTGCCATTCCGTGGGAAGAATGCTCATTCTTCGACTCAATGAGTCTGCTAATAGATTTAGCCTTCCCGGAATATGAACTGCTTTCAGGGAAATCCCATGAGCTAGGCACCAGCAAAGCAGTTTCCAGGTGATCATACAGAGACTAGACGACTTCGTTCCACCCTGGCGGTATATGTAAGTCACTACTGTTGTATTGTCTGATCGAACCAGAACAATCTTGCCCTTGACCTTCTCTAGGAAGTGTTCCATGCCTAAGACTACTGCTCACATTTCTAGCATATTGATATGATCTTTTGACTGATCCAGATTCCAAAGCCCTGATACTTTGTCTTCTTCCAGGCAAGCTCCCCATCCCTCCATTGATGCATCTGTGTACATCGTTAACTGAGGGTGGGGTCCCGCCAGGAGATTCTCTCTCTTCATCCACCATTGAAAGTGGTGAAGAAGAGGTCCCAACACTGACACCTTTGAATCCAGGAATCCTATACTCTGGGTCCACTGTGTCATGAGAAATAACTGGATAGGCCGGCGGTGTAAGGCTGTCTGTGGAATGATTGGTTCCAAAGAAACCATCAACCCCAGCATTCTCAAGTAGACCCGTGCCAGCACATAACGACTGTTGCACACGGAGAACATGCCCAGGTAAACAAACCTCTGGGATGGTGTCAGCTCTGATTTTTGCAATTTGATTATCCAGCCTAGATCTGTAAGAGTTTTCAAAACTAACTCCAGATTTGCTGATAGACTTGATTCTTGATTGTGTGCTTTTAACAGCCAGTCTATGTACGTGTGGACTGCTATGTGTCTCCTGCGGAGGTATGACGTCATAGCTTGGACCACACGAGTGAAGACCTGAGGAGCCATCGATATACCAAATCGGAGAACCCTGAATTCACATTGGCGGCCCTGAAATGCAAATCTCGGGAACTGACAAAAGCTCTTTGCAATGGGAATGGGAAAATAAGCATCTTTTAGATCTGTTGATGCTGTCCACATTCCCTTCCTCAATCCTGCTAACACCGTTCTTAGTTTCCATTTTGAAACTTGGTGTAAAGATAAACCTGTTGAGAGGTTTGAGGTTGAGAATTGGTCTCCACCTTCCAGTGCTTTTTGTCACTAGGAACACAGTTGAATAATAACCCGGACATTTTTGTGTGGGTTCAATTGCATGTTTTTGTATTAGGGATTGAATTTCTTCCTCTATGCACAAATGTTGATCTGGTTCTTGTGGATTTTGAGTCCAGATCAGAACCAGAGACCAACTGAAAGCCATCGCAAGACTGAGCAGTCCTGATCGGAACCAGAGACAGGTGCGATGGAAGCCATCACAAGACTGAACGGTCCTGAGTAACCCTCTCCCACTCTTGCATGTGGAAGGCCAGACGACCTCCCACGGGTGCACCTAAGGATTGAGGTGTACCCGAGAAGTGCAAGAATTGCCCTGTCTCTGGTGGCTGTCCTAGCAGCACTGGTGTGACCCTTGTTGGTGTCGACCCATCAGGCTCAGCTCCCACGACCAGAACCCCATGCTCCTCTGCCAGCGCCATGCGCACCTCGCTACGCGGGCTGCCTGATGGGTTGCGCTGGAGGAGCTTGCGCTCTCCCCCCCCCCTCCCTAGCTGGCTTAGGCTGGCGTTGCATGGCCGACACTGCATAGGTGGTTGGCTTTTGACATGGCCACCACCATATCTAGCCTGCTGAGGGTGGAAGGCAGGGGGTGCTGCTCGATTACGCTCCCTGCAGATCACTGCAGAGCCAGCTTAATGCTGTCCTGGCTGGCTCTCTGGACTGTAAGAGAAGATGCTTGGCTGGCCATGGATGCTGCTACTACCCCTGTAGCAGCTGGAAATGTGCGAGAGAGCTGAGATGGCTTCTCTTGTACCTTCCTCTGTGTCCCCCGGCGCAGAATTTGCGATGTGCAGAGCGCTAGCGCACAACGGCCCCATGTCAGACCGCTCAGTCATCCGTGCAAGGCTTAGGGATGACGCCATATTTCTGATAAAGATCAGAACTAATACGGCAAGGCCGTGCCACCTCGCGAGGGGCCTTCGCAAAGGCATCCATTCGGCTGAATGGATGTCTCTGCTGCAGCGAACATATCACGATATGCTCCGCATACGGGAGAGATGGCATGGTGCTCGTCACCGGCTTCCCTCCCAACCACGGGCGCTAGTCCCACTGGGAAGCGGATCGACCTGGAGTTCCGGTTTGATGCTCACCAGCCGTTGGCAAGCATCCAGCCAGTCCTCGGTGGCCACCTGTGAATGCTCGACGAGCATAGGGCCTTCGTCGTCCTCAACCACATTCACTGGTGGCGTAACGGCTGGAGCTGGAGATACTCCTGGATAGCCAGGAAAGCCATACAGACCTGCAAGGGCTGGCATGGCTTGCACCATGGCTATTTGTGGAGTCGGATCTACGGCGTCATTGGGGGAGCTAAATGCATGACATCATAGTCCTGCTTCTTCCTCACGGTAACTCTCGGCAAGCCGAGGGATACGGTATGGATGGCTCCTATCCGTTGAGCTGTGAATCCTACTCCCGAAGAATTGTTCCTTGGAAAAAGTCACCCATGCACTCTCTGGGGGGGGGGGGGGGGGTTGGGATTTCCATTTCTGTGGCAATTGGCTCATTGGTAGGCCATAACAAAGTGTCCTCTTCTTCCTGCCCAGAAAGATTAGACTCCAAGCTTAAAAAAGGATCAAACTCAGCCTGGACAGGGGAGATATCGCGTGAGGCGCTGATACCTTTAACTTTAGGCTGCTTTATAATGTTCGTTAAGCGGACGCCTAAGGGCATGGCTTTCGCTCCCAGGTCCATGGCCGAGGCAAGCCTCGGCGCCGGACCAGCGGGCGCCGTCTCTGGGTCTTTTACATTGAAAACTGGCATCCTAAGAGAACCAGACGCAGAGACGAACTTGAACCGGGAAGCAAGCTGTGAAGCAACTCCAGGACAAAATCCGTGATTGTCTCCTTCATTTCTCCCATCCTCTCCAGACGAAAGGCCTCCATGTCTGCCTTGGATGCCTTCCTCTTCTTACCACGAGACTCCTTGTCAAGTCGTCTATTTTCATCCGTCGCCTAGTCCTTTACCTGCTGATTTATAAAATCGGTGAAAACCTCCACCAGCCACGATTCACACAGATGGCAATTTAGCAAAGGCCCGCAAGTACTGCTCCTAGTGCAGTCATGAGGGAAATAGCGGGCCTTCACGAAATGGTGGCAGGAAAGGCATTTGTTTTCAGTAACCCTCTGAAAGACACAAACGGAAACAGTTAGTTTTTAGTTATGACGAACCAAAAAACCAAATGCAGAAGACTAATAAATTCGTTAAGGAAAACTTAGACCCTAGCTGAAAAAGATAAGCCAGGGTCATAGAAAAAACTATGGACCTGATTAAAGGTAAACAAATCCTAAAAACTTCTTCTTCATGGGGACAAGGGAGAGAATTAGAATTTGAACTTGAATACTTGAGAGGCGATTGCTAGACTCCACACTCAAACAAAGATTCATTAGTAGTTGAACTTTATAAACACAATGAACCTATGCAAACCATCAAGAGAGATAAATAACACAACACTCAGTCATAAAATTTCAAAAAAATCTTAGAAATAAAATGACTGAAAAACTTACTCTCCATACTAAACCGCGGAAGAATAAACTCCTGAAGAAACGAGTGAAGTTTACTGAACAACAGCAGGAATACCTGATCTTGAATCCAAACCATGTGGTGGAGGAAGAATGCAGAAAAATTACTTCTTATGATAATAATTCCCTCTGCAAACTCATAATAAATTATATGGACCCAGAAAACCAAGTATAAATAATTGTTCAGATGAAGGATACACGAGAACCATGTCATAAATCAGCTAAATGTGTCTGAAAATACAAAGTACAACATGCGTTAGCTAATATATAGGTATCCCCCAAAATGACCTAGCCTAATATAGACACATCCATGTATTAGCGGGAATCCTGGTTTTACCATCCGGTACAACGCAAATTTTTTATCCAAAAATATATTAATAAACACCTGATGGCTATGACCGGGCGCATCCTCCGGCGACTTGGCAGTGTCAGACATTCTTATAAAAGTCAAACAACTCAAAGCAAGTTGCAAAACAACTTAAAAGCTTCAAAATCATCAAAAGCAAAACCAAATTCTAAGAGGTAATCAAAGAGTGTTGCAATGTCAGGTCAATAATTTGAGAAGGGGGGGGAGACCATGCGCGAGTTTGGGCCGCACATCTGCTGGACTGTCAGTTGAGTAACCTGCCCAGTGGGGGCCATTTCTTTTTTAATTCTGAGTCTTATTGAAGCTAAGTCAATATTTGGGAAATATCATAGAGTATCAGGGTGGTGAGTATACTCTTGATGTGAAATTCGGAGATGTCAATTTACAATCAATGATTCCTATGGTAAATTTTTACAAACGTTCTACTCTTACACATTGACTATGTAAGACTTACGAGTATCTTTAAAAATGCCTCCTGCAATGGTCTTGAGGAATGTTCATTTGAAGGTCAAGAGAAGGTTATATTCACAAGTTTACAACTGGAATGCCTGGCTGAATAACTGAACTAGTCATTCCAGTAGTAAGGTTTGGAAAATATTACAATCTTGACCTTTTAAACCATTAACACATAAGTTGGCCAAAAATGGCTTCTGGCAGTTGTTTTGTGAAATGTTCATTTGCAGAAGAAACGAAGACTATCTTTGGAAATTTGCCACTGAAATCACTGGCTTGATAACTGAACTAGTCATTCCAGTGATAAAACTTTAAAAAATAGTTTTTTCTGCCTTCACAGGTTCAGGAGTTTGTGACAAAGGGTTCAATGTTAGACTTCCTATGGGACCACGCAGCTAAAATAGATGTGAAGCGGGACTTGTATCTCTGGGCAGCACAGATTGCTGCAGGAATGATGTACTTGGAACAGAAACACTTGGTACATCGAGACCTCGCAGCAAGAAACATACTGCTTGAATCAAAAGAACAGGTAAAATAATAAAATTTGTGCTTTTCGTGTCAGAAATTATTTTATTACATCAAGTTTTGTTGTTGTTTTTAGACATCATGCAAACTGTCCAAGATGGTGCCACTAAAAGTGAGGGTGGCACAACCGCCAACAAATATCAGGCATATTGTTAAGCCGTTAACACTCATATCAGCCAAAAACAGCTTCTGCGGTGGTCTTGAGAAATGTCCATTTGCAAACCAAGAGGAGGCAATTTTTGAAATTTTACAACTTAAATGACCGAGCCAGTCATTCCAGTGGTAAATTAAAAAAAATAGTCTTCCCTTGGTCTGCAAATTGACATTTTCTTTGAGAAAATTGAAATTTTCTTGAAAAGAATTAAATCTTAAAGGGGTAAGTGGTTTACATTCAGAGATAAAAAGTAATCTAGGACCATAAAATATGAATAAGAACTTAAAGTAGCTCAGGAAACTCACAATGAACAACGCAGCATGGAGAAGATTGAAAAAACTGCTGGCAACTGAATCTATAATGCTTCCGCATTGACTTCTATGATATAGTATACTTATCTACTGGACCACTATGATATGATATGTTTCCTAACATGTCTACCCTTCCATATAAATCCCAATTTAAACAACACACATCAGGGCCCCGTACCTAGACATGTCTGGAAACTCCCACGCCAGTCACACTGACCAGCTCCGAGTCCAGATCAGCCATTCCCAAAATATTTACGAAATAGTTAATGTGGAGCTGACCCAACCATAACGAGTGGTTGATGTTGGTCGTTGTCCAGTAGGTAAGTATATTATTTCATAGAAACCAATGCAGAAGCATTATAGATTCTACTTCAATATACTTACATACTGGACCACTCTATGATAAACACCAGAATTTGACAGTCAAATAAAACTGGTGGGAGGGGCTGAGGTCAGACCCAAGAGCCTATTTTCCCTCAATGAGAACTGATTAAGTCCACAAGGGAGAAGACTGACAATAACTAGAGAATACTAGAATTGGATCAAAGATTTGACCTGCGTGATCCCACTGGTTGCACAACCGCACCCCCCCCCCTTTCTGAACCTAATTAACCACCAAAAAAGGGTCAGAAAAAGAGAGGGAAAGAATTAACCGTGTCAATTCTTCAGTCATGTCAAGAATATTCAAATAGTCAGGGCTCAACATAAGTCGCGAACGGTCGTTCAGGTTACGCTGGGGGTACGGTGATTGACTGTACCGAGAACGATCCTCCGTTCATGGCCAAAAAATTTAATTCAGGCCATGATTTTTTTAACAAGCTAGCTCACTTAATTTTCGTATCATATCTGGCGTGAATTGTGAATTGCGCAGCTCATATTATCTTGCAAACGAAAATAATCCATTTATTTACCAGTAGTTATCATCATGGTTCACTTATTCAATCTGTAAATTTCTCTAAACACAGCAGGTGTGCGCACACGCTAGAACTATTTCTGTTCAAAAGTGTACACGTTTTGAGACGATCTTTGTAAAGCAAAATCGGAATTATCGGCTTACACTATTGTATTATATAGTGATTCCGAATACAAACGAATATCAGGATTTAAATAGATTTCTTTAAACACTTAGATGTCTGAATGCAAGTCTGTCATTAATGCCTAGAGGTGGATACAACAATTGGCAATTGCGCCAGGATTTTCTACGCTGAATATCGACAGGCAAAGGAATTGTGAAATTTATCGGCATACATATTGACTGATCTAGGGCATTTGTAGGCGAGAAATTTTCTCAGAGCAGATGCTCAACGTTACTACTAAGTATTTGGGTATTACACGGCTCTCAAATCACGAGCGGATGGAAAATTGTAAGCAATGCCTGAAGAATAGGAATGTTTGAATGACTACGCATGACTACTGACAAGTGACATGTTCGATGTACACAGACTAGTTCCTGGTCGCGCACGTGAGACACAGAATTTAAAAATCCAAAATGTCATCTAGTGCATCAAAACGCGAAACAGTAACCGTAAAAACTTTAAAAACGTGGGATTGTTACAAAGATTTTAGTTATGAAGATGATGGAGAGAAAGTGTTAGTAATTAAGTGCAAGATCTGCACAGATCACATGGCAGCAATTCGTTCAGAAGCACTTAGGAGCGGGATTAGTGAACAGGTTCTGAAAGGCATAATAGCCTATGTTGATGGTGTGAGCTACATTCATAAAACAAATGTAAGCAGACATGTACAGTCTGGATCACTGCATGACTGGGCTAAGCGAAAATTTGTGCCCTTGCCGGATAACATAGTAGGTCCTGTTGAAAGTGAAACCGCTTGCCCATCATCATCAAGTGCGCATACCCCATCAGCAACTCCAATAAAAACAGTGTCACTAGGTCAATTGCTTGATAAAATAAGCAAAAATCTTTACAAACACCATTTCAATACAGCCCTTTCAATTGTGATGAAGGAAAGTGCGATGTCTGAATACCCAGATTTAATTGAACTACAGAAGAAAAATGGTGTTTAATTTATTTCTGCAGCAAAGGACAGTGATCAGAGGTGTAGAGAGTTTATAGAGCATATAGCTCTTGCTATGCGTGATGACATAATGAACATTTTGCAGTGTGGAAATCTTTTCTATTGAGCAAGATGGGACAGAAGTGAGAAAAACAAAGGAGGAAAAGGAGCTTATATATGTGAAGGTTGTGGTGAGGGGTAAACCAATAGAATTGTTTCTCAAATGTCAGCGTATGAATAGCTTTGGCGGCGTCGATGCTTCAGCACTTAAGAGAAGCGTTGATAATGCATTTGAGTTGTTTAATCTGACTGGTGAAAAGTACATCAAGTGTATGGTTTCGGCATGTGCAGACGGAGCCAGTGTCAATCTGGGCAATCTGACTGGTGCCCTAACTATGATGAAAAATGAAAGAGACTGGCTGCTTATCATCCACGGCAATGCACATCACAATGAGTTGGCTGTGAAAGATGCCTTCAAGCAGCTCCATGAATTTGAAAAAGTTGATGAGATGATGCTCAATCTCTATCTATTCTTCAAGAACAGTGGAAAATGTTGGCGGATCCTTTTACTGCTAGCCGAGCGACTTGGTGTCTTAGTGACACGACTTCCACAATCTGCAGGCACGAGATTCCAAGTGCACAAGTATCGAGCTATTAAAGCCATGATCATTAATTTTCTACCGGTATGTCTCTTTGCCGAGAGCATGATCCAAGATGATAACAAATCCTGCAAGCCAGATCAGAAAGCTAAGCTACGAGCCAGGATATTTAAAACAGTGGCTTGATTATGTGTATCTCAGTAGCATGCACCTATATCGCCTAACTCTTAAACAAACAGCTCACCTCTCATACATTGCTCAACATGCATCACCACTAGTGACAACTATCATCAATGGTGTAAGATCAACTGTAGATGAACTGAAGTCAATTCAATCTGAAAATGAAGTTGACCTCCCATTTCCATCTACAATAAATGATGATGGCACAGAGGTCACAATTACAGCTGAGGCTACAAATATGCCAGCAACTACGAGGTTCAAGGACAAGAACCAGCTGAGCGACAAGCAAAAGGAAAAAGCTGAGAAGAACGTCACAATCATTGCCAAGGAAACATTTGTCCTAAAGAATGTAGCAAGAGGAAAAGAAACAGTTAAAAGAATACGCTCACAACTGATTCCATCAATTGCAGCACACCTGGAAAGCAGGCTGGAGTCATTTAATGACCCTATCTTTGATGCATTCACCATTGCAGATCATACACAATGGGATGCTAGTGATCCCAACTATGGCAAAGGACACATCCAGCTCATAGCCACACATTTCCAGGAGTGCCTAAGCTTTCACAAATTCTCGCTTGACATGGCAATCATTGAGTGGCGTGGTTTGCGCAAACTTGTTGCTGTTAAGCTTCATCACTTTAACAACAGTATTATTCTATGGCAGCAAATCTTCACTCATCACCATGCAGAATTTCCACACATTCTCCTTGTGATTGAGTTGATCCCGGGGGTTGCATTTGCTAGTGCCACAGTGGAGAGAGGAATCAGCACCTTAAACCGACAACTGACAAGCACAAGGAGCAGTATGAAAAACACAACTCTGGATGATCTTCTGCTGATAAGAATTAACTTGCCTCTGTTGATAAGCTGTCACCCAGATTATGAGCAGAAGCTTGTTGATAAAGCAGTTGCCATGTACCTAGCGACAAAGAATCGACGACAGAGTCAACTACAAAAAAGGCCTGCAACTGTCAGTGTGTGTGAGCTGCATACTGGATGCCATGGTACTTTCTTACCAACACCAGCAACAGCTGTTATCAAACAAATGCATGAACTCACTTCGACTGAAGAGTTCCTTGTTGGTGTGGACAGTGATTCTGATGCAGATGGCGAACATAACACTAGCGACTCTGATGACTCAGACTGTACGAGTTTCAGTGACTGTGAGGGGTCTGTGTCTGAGACACTTGAGAATTAGTGTTTGAGCTGCTGCCTGAGGTTGTTTCCCATGACATTACATTCAGTTGTCATGTTAGGTGATATGTGTACAGCAGCATGCAGTTGAGTTCTATTTGCAACTTTTTATGTGTTGCTGACTTGCAGCATTATTAATCAGAAGTAATCTTTTCATGTTCCAACATTGCAATCAATTCATACTGATACAGCTAATCTCATTTTTCTGGTGAATATTTTGAAACTAATTAGACTAGAACATGTTTCTCCCTGTTTGCTGCCACAGGCAGAAACAATTCCCAGCCAAATTATGTTAAGAATATTCAGGAGACGACCTTTTCCATCATAAAAAAATGGCGGTTGTATTCTAGTTAATAAAAGGAACTTTAAGCTGGTCATGGCAAGGCAATTATTGTATTAGTCATTGATAAGTTCAAACACTTTAATTAATTGTTTCATTCTTTATTTATTTACAAGTTAGTACACATTAAAATTTCAGAAGGTCAATGACCAGACAATCATACAGGTAGTCTGTTGAATATATTGAAACTAATTAGAGTGGAACCTGTTGCTCCCAGTTTGCTGCCACAGGCAGCAATAGTTCCCAGTCAAATGAGATTCAAATTATTCAAGAGAAGACCTCTTAATTTGTAAAAAAAAATTTCATTTGCGTCTTAGTACAAAGGGAAATAATGATAAGCTGGCAATATCAAGGTAATTATTGTACAAATCGTTGTCTGAAAACTTCAAACACATTTATTTGTTAATAAATATTGTTTCAAGTTCATCTAAAATTATATATGATGTAGTTTATACTCTGATTCAAGTTCAAGAATCCTAAGTTCTAGCCAATCATACAGGTAAGCTGTTGAATATTTTGAAACTAATTAGAGTGGAACCTGTTGCTCCCAGTTTGCTGCAACAGGCAGCAATAGTTCCCAGTCAAATGAGGCTCAAAATATTCAAGAGAATACTTCTTAATTTGTAAAATAAATTGCATTTGCCTCTTGGTATAAAGCGAAATAATGATAAGCTGGCAATATCAAGGTAATTATTGTACAAATCATTGTCTGAAAATTTCAAACATTTATTTGTTAATAAATATTGTTTCAAGTTCATCTAAAATTATACATGATGTAATTTATACTCTGATTCAAGTTCCAAATTCTAGCCAATCATACAGGTAAGCTGTTGAATATTTTGAAACTAATTAGAGTGGAACCTGTTTCTCCCTGTTTGCTGCCACATGCAGCACTGGTTCGCAATCACATTAGGTTCAGAATTTTCAAGAGACTATCTTATATTGTAAATAATTTTTTCATTTCTCCCTTGGTACAAAGGGAATTATGTTGGCAATTTCAAGGTAATTACTGTATTTACTGAGTTCAAAACAGAGCTTAGTACTTACCAAATATTGTTTCAGATTCATTCTTTATTGAGACTAATATAGTACAATAACAAACAAGTTCAATCAAGCATTTCAAATTCAAGATAATCATACAGGTGACATGTTCATAAGCCCTAAGTGTTGAATACTATATAGGGCTGGAACTGGTTACCCCCTTCATGCTCTGTAGTCAATCCTGTTCAAATAATTGTCACTTCTGACCTGACGTGATTGATATCATAATCAATAAATATAGTTGACCTTCAAAACAAATAAAATGTGTAGATTGAACCTCTGAATGATTTAATGCATTGCCTTAACATGCCATGGGAATGTATTAAATCATTAATGAGAAGCTAAATTTACTCATTTTAATTGTTTTATGGTCAATATTATTTATTGATATAGATAGTACACATCACAAAAAAACCTATGATAAAATGGGTACCGATTGACTCAATTTCTCGTCTAATTTAGCGTAACCTACTGACAGGTTGCGATCAATATCCTTATGTCGAGCCCTGATAGTAAGAAAGCTGCTTCTACTTTCTAGAAATCGGGAATCAAAAACGATATGGAGATAACTTACCAATTGTTTTAATTCGAGGAATGAGACAATATAAATTAGACAGTGAGATACAAACTAAGATACTAGTACTCACGTTCTTAGAAGAGTCAAAGCAACCATGGTCACAGCTCAAGAATTCAGGACATCTATCAGTAAGACCACCAAAACACGCAGTGTAACTGACAGCCCAATGATGACAGAGTTGCGATGTGCCCTTACCTGGATGACCGATTAGCCAGGTTAGCAATTGCAAGTGGGTTCGATGTACCTGAGAGATCACGCATATAATAATCAGTAAAGAAGGACTCACAATGCCATTGTGCAACAGACATTACATCTTCCAATGAAACGCCATTGTATAAGGCTGTGTAAGCTGCAAGCCCTCTGGCATCATGAGCCCTAGCCCTATCAATCTGAATACCTGTAGAAATTGTATTTGTACATTTAATAGTTTCTACAATCCACCTCAAAATGGTGTCCCTAGATGCCCTACCATGTGGTTTCTTATAGCATAACAATAATGATTTTGGATCTGATCTCCATGCAGACGTTCTTTTGAGATACATTTTAAGAGATCTAACTGGATACCCATCTTCTGAGGAAGGATCATGTCGGATTAGACTAGGTAAAATGATAGGCTTACCTGGAAACTTTAATGATTGTTTTGTAGACATAAAATTCTGTCTAGATAATAAATGCAGACCTTCTCCAGTAAATGCAAAGTGGTCACGCTCTGCTGACAAACCGTGAATCTCACCCCTACTTCTAGCAGAAGCAGCAGCAACCAAGAACACCATCTTCCATGTGAGAAGCTTCAAATCAATACTTCTGATTGGTTCAAAAGGATGAGCTCCCAACACCTGTAAGGCAAGGGAAAAACTCCAAGGTGGGAGTGCTAATGGTTGTCTTGGCCACTCATTCCCCATTCCTCTAATCATCTCATTAAGCAAGCAATTCTCTTCACCCTCAGGCTAGGAATGACAGCCGCTAAGGCTGACATGTATGCTGCCAAAGTTGATGGAGCTAAACTGCGTGAGTGGAATAGCTCACAGAGAAAGTCTGCTACTATTTGAACAGAGGCTCGAAAGGGATCTGTATTTCGATCCAAGCACTATTGTGCAAATCTATTGATTCTATAATTATAAGCCGTGGAAGTTGATCCCCTTCTGGCAGAGGCGATGAATTTCGCTGCCTGCTCAGAAAATCCTTCCTTAACTGAACGTTCCGAGATAACTGCCATGCAGTCAATTGGAACATTTCCGGACAATCGTGCTAATGATGTCCTCTGTTCCGGAAGATCAGATTTGGTAACTGCGGAAGGAGAACTGGTCTGCAGACCAGAAGGTCCAGCAGATCCGAATACCATGATCGGCATTCCTCCTGTTTGATTTTCTGCAGAACCTTTGGAATCAGGATTGTTGGAGGATAGGCATATATGCATACATCCCTGCCCAACTCAACGCCAACTCATCCACTGCGACGGCTTGTGGATCTGGAATCAGACAAATACGTAACCATCTTTGGGGTTTCTTGTTGCGAACAAATCTATGTTGGGTTTTCCCCAATAACTGAACAGTTTCTCGGCTACTGGAAGGTTCAGCTGCCATTCCGTTGGTCGACAAACCAATCACCCACTCAATGAGTCCACCAGGATGTTTAACCTTCCCGGAATGTGTGCCGCTCTCAAGATGATTTTCATCTCCTTGCACCAACACAGGAACTTCCAAGTAATCATGCACAATTGTAGTGACCGTGTCCCGCCTTGGTGGTTCAGATAACACCACTGTTGAATTGTCCGAACTGATCAGCACTATCTTGTTCTTGACCTGATCCAGAAAATGCTCCAGTACAAACTGCACTGCCAACGTCTCCAGAATATTGATATGTTTCAAAACATTCAACCGATTCCACACCCCTGACACTGATCTTCCAGACAAGGCCCCCCCCACCCCTCCTGTGACACATCTGTGAAAATCGTCACTTGAGGTGATGGAGGAGACAACGGAACTCTGAGCAAGAGATTCTGTCGATTGAGACACCATTGAAGGTGATGACAGAAAGGCTCCAATCACTGAATAGGCTTGAGAAGGCTGTCCCTCCTCCGAGACCACATGGACATCAGGTACAATTGGAGTGGTCTCCGCATTAACGCTGAGTAAGGTACCACATACTCCATTGACACCATTAAGCCCAGCAATTTCAGGAATGTCCTGGCTGGAATCCATTGGCTCCTTTTCAGCGCATTCAACAATGTCATCATGGAGTCCACCCGGCTTTCAGATGGATAAACCATGCCTGACTGAAGATCGAAAAACATGCCCAGGTATACAAATTTCTGAGATGGAACAAGATCTGACTTTTTGAAATTGATCACCCATCCCAGAGCTGAGCATGTTTGTTACTACTCGAAGACTGCCTTGAAGTACATAGGGATTGTTGGCCTTGATCAACCAATCGTCTATACGTATGAAGAGCCACGCCCCTCTTGCGGAGTTGCGTTGTCATAGCAAGAACCACTCGCGAGAAGACCTGAGCGGTGGTGAGACCGAATGGCAAGACATTGAATTGCCATATGCGGCCCTGGAACGCAAGCTGTAGATATTTGCGAAACTCCTCTTTTATTGGAATGTGGAAGTAGGCATCTTTCAGGTCTATTGACACTGTCCACATTCCTTTCACTAATCCCGCCATTACCATCCTTGCTGTTTCCATTTTGAATTTTGGAGACTGGACAAATTGATTCAATGAATAACAACAGAATTTCGTACCACGTCTGCCCATTGATGTGAAACAATTGCACCCTGCCTCCTAACTAGAGCGGCTGAAGAAGTTGACACGCTGTCCATTTGATATTTTCTAAGACTGGGCCGATGGACATCAACGCTACATGACCCACTGTTCCCGGAAACACCTGAGCGGTTCGAAACGAAAGGCCATCAGGCCCAGTAAGATACCTTACCGGCCCCACAGCCTCTCTTGGCTGAGCCAGCAGCTCCGCCCCGGCGACCACGCTGGCTGAGCCCGGAACCACTACACCCGCTTCCATAGCTATCAACCTTGGCATCCTTGGATGCTGACAAATGAACCTGAAATCCCGCTTTACCCCAGGCACACTTCTTCCCCTGACCAGAGGAATTAGCCTGCTCAGCATACCGCAAGATTGGATTGGGAGGCAGGAGGAGCAGGCCTCACAAATACACCCTTAGGCTGCTGTTTAACCTTGGGTTTAACAACATCCTTCTTCGGGTATACCTGTTTTAGAGCCAAGTCAACCAGGCACAACCTTTCACACCTGTCTGTGACGCCTTCAAGGGTGCTCCACGCGTCACTCCCAAAGAGTTTGGGACCTCTCATGTCCACCTCAAGCAGTGAACGTTTGATGTCAAGGACCATACGACGCCTCAAACGCAAACAGAGTGCAGTAGCCTGAGCCAGACAGTCTTGGGCTAGCCATTGACTGTCCATCAATGTCTTAATCACTGATGATGGCACAGTACTACCATCCCTTCCTGCATCAAAAACACCCTGCAGGAAAGCATTAGAGTGCGAGAGTGAAGCTGTTGCTGCTCTCGTCGCTTCCTCCACATATGAGACCTCGTAAGGATACACTCATAGGGGATGGACAGCAGGTTTGGCCGTAACTGGTTTGCCATCCTTCCCCAAAGGAGGACGCTCTATACCTAGAGTTGCTCTCTCATCAAGTGACAACTGCGGCAAAGCGACGTGCCTCTGGTAGTCGTCTAATGGTACCCGGATACACTTACGGACATGCCTAGGGATCTTAGGCAGTTTTCCGCTAATGAGTGCTGAAGAAGCGATAACCACCATATCCGTGGTGTTAACATCCAACAGAATAAATTATATACGTGACTGCTGCATCTCCATCAGCTTGCGTCTCTGAGCACTAATGCCCAAGACTGCAACTGACTCCTGGACTTGTGGATCCGGCCCAAAATCATAAGAATTTCTTATGAAGTCTGTGGCCTCCATCCATTCAGTCTCAGTTGCCAAAGGACCACATGGAAGAAGGATGGGGTCCGCCCCCTTCATGTCAGCCGTCCAAGTCACGGCCTCCTTGGCAACCATCTGGTCAGGACCCGCACCAGACCCAGTATCACTACCGGGAGCCAAATGCTCTGATCCAGCCATCTGTGGAGAGGGTGGACTCCGCAAATCAGGCATGAAACAAAAACCCTCAGGTACCGGTGCTGAAGGAATACCAGACACCATGGTAGCAAAAGCGGCTTGGTCACTGACCCCAGCCTGCTCCAGCACTGGACCACATTGAACCAGCGTGGACAGGCTCGGATGAAGATGGACCCCATACTGTCCCTCAGGCCGCATGGCATCCACCTCCATCCGTTCAACGAGGCCCAACTGGGACCGCTGCAGTAGTTGGTCCTCCTCCTCAGTTGATAGATCGTGATCTATAACCTGGCCTGACTCCGAGGAGGTCACGCCGCAGACGAGAGAACCATGCTCCTGGCCACAGATCCCGTAATGGGCCGCCTTGGCAGAACCGGTACAGGGCACTAACGGAGCAGAGCCAACCACTAATGGACCCTTGTTGGTTCTGCTTTTATGGATACCACTAGGTCCAGCCATGGCCGGATGGGTGCCAAGTGACAGGTCAATCCCCTGCTGGACCAATGGCGAAGCCACTGCAGTTGATGCCATCTGAATCATGAACCGTCCCAATGATTCATCTAGCATTGACTGAAATGACCCAGCCATCTGAGCCCTAACAGAGGCTAATGCTGCGTCCAGGTCTTTTTTAGACACTGACGCTTTACTTGACTGCTCATGTTGTGATCTCTGGAAGGCTTTCCATGTCGATTCTGACAAGGCCAGCCACACATCACACCTTATCACTCGTGACCCTGAAAGATTGAGCTGAAGTATTTATTGCACTTTCCATGACTGCACCGTGAATTCTACTTTTGCTGAAAAATACAAGGGGAAGAACAAAAGTATTATTTTTTTTAACCACACTTCAATAACAAGAAAACGTTACCGTACTGGGGTGCATGGAATGAAATAAACACACCAGAAGCAGAGCAATCTGGTTTTTGGTCATGAACAATAATATAGGACCCTCCAAAAATTCATTGCTTTATTGAGCCCCATGATTACGTGTGAAAATCATTTAATGACAGTCCAGTGAATAAAAAATAACTATTCCAGACTTCAAAAATGTATTATTACTGTTCATAAAAAACGTGATTATTGTGAAGTAGAATCAAATAAACACAAGAAATTTTATTCATAGTGCATCAAAGTGATGTATCCATGCGATATGAGCCTAGGCAATTGAGAAATCTGATGAAATTTCTCTAATAAAATACGTACCATCAAACATAAGAGCACCTACATGTACCGCCGCTTAAAACGGGGATTTACAACAGGTTTCGCACACTTCTCGATTATATTGAGGTACTCACCTCACCAGAGAACCCAAAAGATACAAATACGAAGTAGGGTCATAAAAACACAAAAGACAGTGTGATAAATGACAAAATTACCCAAATCAGCTGTCAAAACAAACACAAATAAACTTGAATGATGAATCCTGGTCATTTACGGATGCAGAAACAACGCGTACTCGCTAAAGATCAAATGAGTCCTGATAGTAGCAAATGAGTCCTCGTGATTAAATGGCTAAAAACAGCAATCTGTAAAATATAACAGATTGTCAAACATCCAATAGTAATATTTATGTCCAAAACAACATAATTATTGAACAATATCACCTTTGCAGATGGGGATAGCTCCGAGCCAGACATCATTGACGAATTGCATGGAAAATAAGCCAGAATAACACTAAAACTGGAATTTTAAGTAGACACAACAAAACACTGCACATTTCACGCAAATATTATGTGGCATGGCTGGTCTGGACTCGGAGCTGGTCAGTGTGACAGGCGTGGGAGTTTCCAAACACGTCTAGGTACAGGTCCCTGATGCGTGTTGTTGAAATTGGGATTTATTTGGAGGGGTAGACATGTTAGGAAACATATCATATCATAGAGTGGCCCAGGCGTAGAAAACCATCACTCATCATCATGGAGAGACACACAGACTTGCGATACCTTCCTTCTTCTGGCTATAAGTTAGACACTTTAACACTAGAGTCGGCCAAAAATTGGGAAATGCCAATTTGCAGATCTAGAGAAGACTGTTTTTGAACATTTATCACTGGATTAACATTCCAGTGATACATTTTCTAAAACAATCACTTGGTCTGCAAATGGACATTTTCCAACATAAAATTAAAATTTTACTTTAATAAATTTTAGGGTTAAAGAGTTAATAATGCTTTTTTTCGAAACAACATTTATTAAATGCTATTAAATTAAAAATTTCTTTATTATATAGGAATTCATTTGATCTGCCTCATATCTTCACAATTAAGCGATCCTGTCTGTAACTCAATTATCTGACATCATAATCAAATACGTCACTAGTTAGCTGCCATCATGATTAAAGTGATGTCAAATCTCTGTCATAAAAATCAATAAGTCTATCAAGAAAGTCTATGAATTGTATATCTTTGATGAAAGTACAATTTAATAAATATTCTATTGAATATTTTGAAACTAATTTGACTGGGAGCTGTGGCTGCTGCCGCAGCAACAGCCCCCAGTCAAATTAGTTTCAAAATATTCAACAACTTTGAACTTACCTCTATAGTTACCTCAAAATTTAGGTTATGGGACTGTGTGTAACAGATTCCAACATAGAAATGGGAGGAGCATGTGTAGAAATGGATACCTCTATATTGTCTATTCGTTTATTGTCTTCAGGTGAAGATCAGTGATTTTGGTTTGTCGCGAGCAGTTGGAGCCGAGAGTGATTACTACAGAGCAACAAAAGGAGGCAGATGGCCGATTAAGTGGTATGTATTCAGGTTTGTGTGTGTGTGCGTGTATATGGATGTACGTGGGTGCATCCGCTCACATGCGCATGCATGTGTAGGTACATGAATGAGCGTGTATGTGCATGTGTATTTGCGTGTATGTGTGCATGCATGTTTGTGTGTTTGTGTGCCTGCATGTGCGTGCATTGTGTGTGTGTGTGGGTGTGCGTGCGTGCGTGCGTGCATGTGTGTGTATATCTAAAAAACTATTGATCAGATTTGACAGAAAGCGTTACACAATCCGGGCTTTTATCAAGCAATTGGATTTATAAACATTAGCCGTGATCTGGATTAAAATACCTGTATCCGCATCGGATCAATTTCAGGATCTATCTATATCTCGGAAACTTCTGGTCTAATTTGGCTCAAATTTTAGAACAGATTACAAAACAAAGCAGCAGTCTTGTTCTCTTCCTTCTGAGAGTATGATGTAACCTGACTATGCATATAAGAAGATGAAAGACCATGGATGCTTATCTATTCATTGGCTGGCCAAGCAGTAGAAGGGAATAATATTTCCGAAGACTAAAGAATTTAACACGTGAATAACTGTTTCTATATTCTGTAATATTCTCCTGCTCTTCAAATAGACATTTCTCAAGAAGGCATGTTTGACTAACTTGATCATTCGAGCACTACACATATTTTTACATTCTATATCTTTTGCCTTTCTTATTCAGGTATGCACCTGAGTGTGTAAACTATGGACAATTTTCTCACGCCAGTGATGTCTGGAGTTATGGTGTGTCACTATGGGAGATGTTCTCCTTTGGAGAGCCTCCGTATGGTGAAATGAAAGGAGCAGAGGTACTGTGATTCTCATTATTTTGCAATTTAACTTACTGACTGCTCAAAGCCCATGAACACCAATTTCAATTATTATATGGCTCATTTATATAGCGCTTATCCAAAAATTGCTCTAAGCACTTTACACTAGTTAGTTATTAAAAAATTGTATGTAATTTTAAACAATCAGTCATTAAAAACTATCTGTAAGTAAACAATCAGTCATTGGTAAAAACAATATAATTAGTAAAAGAACGCTATGGGCAAAATGTTAAAAAATAAAACTAGATTTTATATGATTAAAATGGAAGGTCAGCGTATAAGATAGTGCTATAGCAATATAGTTAAAAAATTAACAATTATACTGAAGTTTAAAAAGATGCGTTTTTAGTCCTTTCTTAAAACCATTAACATGTGTCATTGCTCTGAGAGATATTGGCAAATCATTCCACCAGACGGGTGCCATTTTGCTAAATGCCCTGTCACCGCAGCCCTCAAAATTTAGCGCGAACAATCGTTTCATTCGCGTGTCGGTTACGTGAAGTAAAATTACGTAAGTAACAAAGCCCAGAATGGTAGTTATCTCTGATCGTGGAAAACAGAAAGGTTTCAACAACTTTTTGATATGAAGCATGCTATTTACAACGGAATTTAGCATTTTCAAACATCTAAAAGATCGATAACACCTGTCTGTCAAATTCTATAAATAAGCGACAGCGCGCATGTGTCAGAGACAAACTTCCATTGTATTTCCACTAGCATTACTACATAGGCCGGGAACTAGTCTCGCTACACGGTATGCATCAACAATGGGCTGTTCAATTATAAACTGTTGCATGCAAGTACGTGCAACCGTCGGCTGGCATGTTCCCGATGTATTATATTATATACGCGATTGGATCCCGATATAACATAGGAAGACATGCATTGTTGAGTGAGTCTCACAGTATATTCTCCTTGAGTTTCAGTTGGCTTGTAAAGACAGCTGTTTAAGAATTTATCTGTTAGATTAAACTGTTACATTCATGGATCTTAGCTACTGTGTCAGTGTGTATTTGTCCATGACACACGATAATTCAGGCCTCGAAATTCGACGGGATTTTAGTGATATTCCCGAAATTGAAAAAATACAGGAATCCAACTGGATTCTCGTAAATAAACGCTTCCAAAAATGTAAACATTCCATTCTTACAGAACGCCACGATCCCGGTTACTAATTTCAACAATAACAATTATGTCACGAATCAGCCTAGAGGGGGGTCTGCTAATACACCGGTAATGAGAAATGTCTCGCGTGACTGCACAGTCGTAGTTAATAACAATCGATAATGTGCACTTGTAGTTTCTGATTGGCTCGCGCGATATCCGATTTCAATAGGCATGAATGAAAATTACTATCGTAGTAAAATTTTAATCACGTGTCTCGTTGTCATTCATAACAAATTAATCACATGATTTTTTTCAACCAATCCCTGTGCGATTCTCGCGATTAATATTGATGGCTAATGGCGAACGAAAAATCTAGTCACTGTGGCGCTTTTAAACGCAGTAAAGCAATATGTTAGCGCCCACTTTGACGGGTTATATGACCCAATATATTATTATTGGAAGGTTCTGACAGTAATACCACCCGATATTTAAGTGATTCATTGATTTGAAGCGACCGAGAAAACAGGACTATATGTCAGGAAATCTGGTGCGTAGTAACTGTTATTTTCAAGTAAATCGCATTTGCACTAAATTGTCAGTTTAAAGCGTACAAGTTAAGAAGGGTCAAGCTATCTACTAAATGCGTTAGAGCTGGTTACGCTTTTTATTGTGGTGGACTTGCGGGTTATTGTTTTATATTAGAAATGTACGCTGCTTGTACAAGTACACATATTTGGTAACAGTTACAAAAAAATCTACCCGTCACAGGTACAATTTTTTAAACATTTCAACCCCTGTGGTTTTGGGGGCAATTAAGACGGTAGTTCTTTGATATAGGTGGAATTCTTTACAAATTAAAGCATGTTCTTTTAAATATTTTGAAAATAATATGACTGGAAGCCATCGCTTTCAAGGTGGTGGTGGGTGGGCTGGAGAGGGTTGCTCAACTAGGTAAGCCACAACAATGTAAGATATTCAATTCTTTGTTTTTGTAGTGGGGTTTGTGGGTGGGGTGGGAGGAGGGTGTTAAGATATTTATAAATATTGGGTCATTAGTCACTAATTATTATAGTGGGTCTGGAATTTTGAAATATATGTTTGGAAAAAGTATGGAATTTTATTGTGCGTATGAACCCTGAAATTGTTGCAAGATGGAAAGATGTTACCAATATGTGTTGTCATACAAATACTGATATTTTGGCAGAGAAAATGTACCTTTGCAGACCAAAGGAGTATTGTTTTTGGAGACTTAACACTGAATGAGTGGCTCGGTTATCGAGCTTTTTAAATTCAGGGGTACATTTTCCAAAATATTATTCTTGGTCTGGAAATGGAACGAATGAATGGACATAAAATAAAAACTCAATCTGCTTTTTGAAATATTTACTTGAGAAATATTACAGTACTTATATCACAATGGATGAATCCACTTTTAGTTATTCCCCACCCATCTCTAGCTAAGCTATGCTCCAAGCTTTGTTCCAGAATCTCAATTTCATGGTAACTATACAGCTAACTTGGTGAATACTTTGAAACTGCCCCTCAAAACAATCAACAGAATGTTTATTAAATTGCAAAGACATACAATTAATACTTACTGACAGACTACTATGAAAGTTAGTATTGTCTGTCAATTATAATAGTGACTGGTGACATCAACCTATATGTGATGTAATTGATTATGAGGTCAATAGTTGAGTAACTAAACATATCTTATCTGTAAATTAGGTAATTGGTGGATAAGTCCATGCTGTAATCAATATGCTAATGATAATTCAGCAACATGCACTTTAAATTCATTATTAACTTAATATACAGATAAAATATGTTCAGATAAAGCAGGTTTGGATAAAAAATGGCGTAACCAATTTGCGCAACCAATTGGTTACGCAAACTGATTTTGCGCAACCGAACAATTGGTTACGCAGACCTGAAAACATGGGACCCAAAAATGCGTCTCGCAAATATTTGAAATTTTGAAGGCTGCACCGAAGCCGGAGAGGCGGGTTCTGGGAACATTAAGTTGCTCTTTTTCATTATCAATGTGCAATAACTCTAGATCCGCTGAATATTTTGAAAACAATTTGACTGAAAGTTGTTGGTGGCTTAGCCACCAACAAGTTTCAGTCAAATTGTTGTCAAAATATTCAGCATATTAAAAGTTAGATCTCTTTGAGAATGTAGTCTACATAAATCCAGCATTCAGACAGTTAATTATCCTTGTTATTCTGGATTTCATCATAAATATATAAACAATATCACAATATATATAAAGTATGTAGGAATCATGATGTATATTTTATGTCCCCATGTTGCAATATCTTGCTGATGTGGGGTGTATTTTGTGGCATCTTTATACATTGGTGCTTGTTTCAATGAAAACCTGCTTCCATTTGGTGAATATTTATCCTCACATGATTTGAAAACAGTGTAGGAAATATTGCAAGCGCCTCCATTCATCTGTCCATCTGTCTGTCCATCCGGCAATCTCTTCTGAAACTGTTTGGTGGAATTCAATCAAATTCGTTACGTGAGTTACCCATATGATTGCGGACTGCAAGATGACTTAGATTAGCCTCCGACTGCAGGGTGGGAGTGGTAGCAGAGTGGAGGGGTGAGAGTGGTGGTGGGCAGGGGTGGTGGTGGGGTTGTGATTGGGATCTGGCAGATTACAAACAATTAGTTATGTTAGTTACCCATATGATTGCTGATTACGAGACAATGTATAGATGATGCTTCATCTATGGGGAGGGGGGGGGGGGGGGGGGTGCGGAAATTTTCAAAGATTGCAGAATTCAATCAAATTGGTTGTGAGATACCCATATCATTGCAGTGGTGAGGGTTGTGGTGAGGGTGGTGGTGCAACGTCAAAGTTGGTGAAAGCATGGGGATGTGCGATGACATGCCAGTGACTGTGCATTCTACTTCGAATAATACTTACCAGATATACTATTATGATAATGTCTATTATCTAGTCCAGCTCAAAATAAACAATTAAAACTCCACACTCTCCATGGTCCTGCCCATACTATGTCCGGGAATTACCATAGCCTCCAGGTACCGAGTCAATTCCCAACTACAGTCAGATTCGTCTATTTTGCTCGACTATAGTGGCGTTTTTTTCAATAGTATAATTAGCTTGAATTTTTGCGGTTTGTGTATCTTGTGCAAGATTTGATCGCTGGCTTAATGGAAGAAAAAGGGAAATCGTCGCAGGGGCAGATTGTATCAATCTAGAATTTATATATTCATGCCATAATGACTGTTTGAATTTTCCTTAAATTGGCACATTGTTTTAAAATGGTAGCCATTGTTGGAGTCGCTCTGTTACCCATTAACTTTTTAATCTTATCTAGGTACTCGGTTAATTTTTCTTGCAACTCGGTTCCTTCCAAGATGGATGCGCCTGTAGCCAAGATGATGGCGCCCATGATTAACGTTTTGTTTTGGCTTGGCGTGTCTATGGACTCAGTTTTAAGCTGATCTTTAGCTCTCGCTTCATTGTTGAGGGTGTTTGTAGCGATCGGTCTTAATTTCTTGGTTATTTTAGCGTTAGTTAATCTCCCAAGTTGTGTTTATAAAATTTTGACTCTAAAAATGTTCAAATATTTCCGGCCTAAAACTTGATTAACATTATTTCACTTCAAGAGTATACTTACCTCCCTAATACTTTTGATATTGCTAAATATTGGCTTTCACTCAATAAACACTCAGATTTAAAACAGTTAGGTGCCCCTACTGGGCAGGGAGTCAGAGCGTAGTCTGGCGGATGCCAGCCCCACCACCGCGCATGCGCAGACTAGCACTTCCTCTTTGCTAGATTATTGGCAAAGAGATCACACATGTTTTTTTTGTTCAATAGCTTTTTCGCTCTCTTAAACTGTTTAAGTGGTGTTTGTTTGGAGTGTTAGTCACTTTTTTGGATGGCGGATAGGAATACGTCGCCACAGGAGGACGGAGGACCTTTAAATCAGGTGACTTCTAGTAAAATTAGCGAGTTTTCTTCCCGGTGTATTGTGTTTCCGGGACTCGCGTTTACCGTGATAAGCGCCTTGGTTGGTTGGGTTATATCAACTCGGTGCTACCTAGGACTAATTTCTCTTTCTGTTTATGTCCACAGGTCTGTATGACGCTAGGTGGTGACGTCACAGTACCAGAGAATTAGTATTCTCTCCACCATGGTTCCATTTCCTACTAACACTGTTAGGTTATCTAACCAAATGAAAAATTATGTCCAGTGAGTTGGAGGCCTGGTATAAAGGTCTTCTCACTTTGCCCTCTTGATCCAATTCCTTCCCCATGAGGTGGAGAGAGTTAAGAGGCGTGCAGATGGTGGAGTTTCCGGTTCGTCACGTTGGATGGTTTGTCTATACAAAGTGTCAGGTATCTAGTTATTGATAATGTGGTGATGTTAATTATTGTAAACAATCAAAGGGAGATAATTAACATTTTTGCCAGAAAAGAGTTATCTATATGTATCTGATGGTTGTGTAGTCAACTTATCCATTCAGCATACAATTCGTCTTTGCACTTGGATGTTTTGTTGGGATCGAATTTTTCCTGTCACGGGATTAATGACGTCATAATCAGCTGGCTATGTATTTATTAGCAATTCAAGCGCTATGCTGGTTTTTGATGTATATTGATCTTTATGATCGGTTTCCTTCTCCTTGAGTTGGATTGAGTTTCTAAGCTTAACTAGTTGCTCATACTCCTTGTCCTTTGCCCTGTTTCAGGGACCGGGTTGCGCGTCCTGTGGACGTTTTATGCATGTGAAGTTCTGGCCGCATCTGTGTTATCGATGTAGCCCTTGTGGTCCATTGATTAATTGTGACATATGTAAGCACTGGGGGGGCGAGTTAATGTCCGAATTCTTGTGCTGCTTACAGGCGACGGACAAGGTGGTATTTCACTTCAAGAGTATACTTACCTCCCTAATACTTTTGATATTGCTAAATATTGGCTTTCACTCAATAAACACTCAGATTTAAAACAGTTAGGTGCCCCTACTGGGCAGGGAGTCAGAGCGTAGTCTGGCGGATGCCAGCCCCACCACCGCGCATGCGCAGACTAGCACTACCTCTTTGCTAGATTATTGGCAAAGAGATCACACATGTTTTTTTGTTCAATAGCTTTTTCGCTCTCTTAAACTGTTTAAGTGGTGTTTGTTTGGAGTGTTAGTCACTTTTTTGGATGGCGGATAGGAATACGTCGCCACAGGAGGACGGAGGACCTTTAAATCAGGTGACTTCTAGTAAAATTAGCGAGTTTTCTTCCCGGTGTATTGTGTTTCCGGGACTCGCGTTTACCGTGATAAGCGCCTTAGTTAGTTGGTTTAGGTCAACTCGGTGCTACCTAGGACTAATTTCTCTTTCTGTTTCTGTCCACAGGTCTGTATGACGCTAGGTTGTGACGTCACAGTACCAGAGAATTAGTATTCTCTCCACCATGGTTCCATTTCCTACTAACACTGTTAGGTTATCTAACCAAATGAAAAATTATGCCCAGTGAGTTGGAGGCCTGGTATAAAGGTCTTCTCACTTTGCCCTCTTGTTCCAATTCCTTCCCCATGAGGTGGAGAGAGTTAAGAGGCGTGCAGATGGTGGAGTTTCCGGTTCGTCACGTTGGATGGTTTGTCTATACAAAGTGTCAGGTATCTAGTTATTGATAATGTGGTGATGTTAATTATTGTAAACAATCAAAGGGAGATAATTAACATTTTTGCCAGTAAAGAGTTATCTATATGTATCTGATGGTTGTGTAGTCAACTTATCCATTCAGCATACAATTCGTCTTTGCACTTGGATGTTTTGTTGGGATCGAATTTTTCCTGTCACGGGATTAATGACGTCATAATCAGCTGGCTAGGTATTTATTAGCAATTCAAGCGCTAGGCTGGTTTTTGATGTATATTGATCTTTATGATCGTTTTCCTTCTCCTTGAGTTGGATTGAGTTTCTAAGCTTAACTAGTTGCTCATACTCCTTGTCCTTTGCCCTGTTTCAGGGACCGGGTTGCGCGTCCTGTGGACGTTTTATGCATGTGAAGTTCTGGCCGCATCTGTGTTATCGATGTAGCCCTTGTGGTCCATTGATTAATTGTGACATATGTAAGCACTGGGGGGGCGAGTTAATGTCCGAATTCTTGTGCTGCTTACAGGCGACGGACAAGGTGGTAGTGGAGGAGAAGAAGAAGAAGCGGAAACGAGAGGTTGTAAGTGAGAAGGGTAAGGGGAAGGTCTCGTCCGCGGTGGATATGGAGACCTTCCGGACCGAGATGTTGGGAGAGATGAAGAGGACAATAAAAGATTTGGTTCCAGGGTTGCTTCGTGGCATGCTTCCTGGACCAGATCCTTTATTGTCCTCATCATCGGCTTCGGAGCAGGTAATCCCCGCCTCTGGATCGATTTTCCTTAGTCCGCTTCCGTTGTCCGACGATTCAGAGGTGGCCCCATTAGAGGGGGCGTTCCACGGCCCTGGCAGCAGGCTTATTGCCGCGCCGATAGGGGACCGTGGACGGTTGTCGCTGGAACCCGCTGGCTGCTTATCAGTCCAGGGGTATCCGCACGCCGCGGTGGCCAGTACCTCCTATGGCACCGTTCCTGGTCAGCCCGGGTTAGCTCTCTTTGCTGACCCGGGGTCTAATCTTTCTGACCAGGGTGATGAGGATTACCTGCTAGGGTCGCCGTCTGACGACGTGGACATGGATGAAGACGTTTGTGCACCCCTCGCGGGGAATACAGGCGCTTTTTTCCACGGTATTACTCACCCTGGAGTAAGGTCCGCGGTTCAGGTGGTGGCCCAGGGCGCTGATGATGGCCAGCGGTACCGCATACCTCGGCTTGCCGAGAGTGTAGCTGGTGCTGGCCGGGCCCGTGGTAGGGCTATATATACCCCGCGCTCTACCGCGGTGCCTGCTCCTGGTCAAACCAGTGATATTCTCATGCCGGTGCTGTCAGGCCCGCATGTTTTCCCTGGCTTGCCAGGTGTATCAGCGTACCCGCCGTCAAGCTCTACTGCTTGCGCTCAGGAGGAAGACGAAGGACCCCGTCTTGTAGAGCGCTCGCAGTTAGCCACGGAGGAGGATTGGTATGACGCTTGCCAGTGGTTGGTGAGCGTTAGGCCTGATCTGCCCGTGGAGCAGTCGGCTAGCCACCGTGTTCACACGCCGTGGTTAGCTGGGAAACCAACTGCTAACGCTATGCCTTCTCTGCCGCTGGCGGAGCATGTCGTTGACATGTTCAAGGCGGCGGAGGCGTCCATTAACACGAGTGGACGTCTCGCGAAGGCCCCTCGCGAGGTGGCCAGGCGTTGTCGCATCGTGCCCCTGGACTACCAGCGGTACGGTGTGGTACCCAAGCCCAGCGTGGATGACCGCGCGGCTTTGGGTGAGGATACGCGGCCAGGCTCCCGTTCTGACGCGGGGGTCTTGTGCGCGAACGCGTTGCGTTCGGCGAATACCGCGTTGCGTGATGCGGAGGAGAGTGGGAGGGCTTCGATTGCCGCTCTGTCCCACGTCTCCCAGCTGTTACAGGGGGTAGTAACGGCATCCGCATCGCGCCAGCCAGGCCCGCTCGCGGTCCAGCGAACCATCCAGGATGGTATTAACCTGGCGCTGGACTGTATGACGCGGGCGGTGACCAGGAGTGTCAGGGCAACACGCACATTTGCCCTGGACAATCTGTGCCCGTCTCAGGACCTGTATAATAGGCTACTCCGTACGCCTATGACGGGTCCTGGTCTTTTTGGAGGTGAGGGATGTCGCCACCTCCAGGAGACGGTCACCCTGGTGAATAACCAGAGGGCGCTGCGCGAACAGTTTGAGGTGCTGCGTCGTGCTAACGTTCGCGCCGCGGCCCCTGCGTATCGTCCCCTGCAGGCTCGAGGTGGTGCTGGCCAAGTCAGAGGCCAGCCGCCGTCGCAGCGCCGGCCTCGGCCGCGTGCGATTCGGCCAGCAGTGAGGGGGGCGCAGGCTCCTCAGCCGCCGTCAGCCAGGCAGCCGCCCGTGCACCGAGGTGCGCGCGGGGCGGGGCGGGTCGCGCGAGGATCTGGGCGTGGTTATCGTTCCTGACAGGGCGCTTACCGCGGTAAGGACCACGCCGGTGTGTATGGCGACGGAGACAGTGCCGCTCTTGCATGCCTTGTGTCCACCGCGGTCCCTAGGTGGACCGGTGGGAGGCCGGCTAGCCGACCACATGCAAGAGTGGGAACGGTTAACTCAGGACCGTTTAGTCTTGCGATGGCTTTCCGTGGGGTATCATCCAGAGTGGATGACAGGCCCGCCGTCGCGACTGTCTCTGGTGCCAGTCTGGACTCCCATTCCGAGAGATCCAGATCAAAGGTTGTGTATCGAGGAGGAGATAAATTCCCTCGTACAAAAAGGAGCTATTCAGCCGGCACAAAGGTGTCCGGGCTTCTATTCAACCCTGTTCTTGGTAACAAAACGCACCGGTGGGTGGAGACCGATTCTCAACCTCAAGCCATTGAACAAGTTCATCGAGACGCCCAGTTTCAAGATGGAAACGGTGCGCTCGGTGTTGGCGGGGTTGGAGAGGGGGATGTGGACGGCGTCGATAGATTTGAAGGACGCTTATTTCCACATCCCCATCCACAGGAGTTTCTGTCGCTTCCTGAGATTTGCATTCCAGGGCAGACAGTGGGAATTCAGGGTGTTGCCCTTCGGAATTTCCACGGCTCCTCGGGTTTTCACCCGTGTGGTTCTTGCGATCACAGCATACCTCCGCAGGAGAAGCATAGCAGTCCACACGTACATAGACGACTGGCTGTTGAAAGCGCACACCCGGGAAAGTTTGTCCGCCAATCTGGAGATTGTTTTGAAAATTCTCACAGACTTGGGCTGGATGATCAATTTCCCAAAATCAGAGCTGACTCCATCCCAGAAGTTTGTTTACCTGGGGATGTTCTTCGATCTGGAGACAGGATATGTTTATCCTACTCAGGAGAGAGTTCAAATACTCATCTCGTTGATTCAGTCAGTGTGCGACAGTCGTCATGTCCTGGCACGGGTTTACTTGAGAATGCTGGGGTTGATGGTTTCGTTGGAACCAGTCATTCCTCAGGCCGCCTTACGCAGGCGGCCGATCCAGTTGTTTCTCATGACACAATGGACCCAGAGTACAGGTTCGCTGGACTCGAATGTGTCAGTGTTGGCGCCTCTGATTCACCACCTGCAATGGTGGTTGAATACAGAGAATCTCTTACCGGGGGTTTTGCTAACCCCTCCCCACCCTCAGGTGACTGTGTATACAGATGCATCGATGGAGGGCTGGGGAGCTTGCCTGGAAGAATCCACGATATCAGGGCTTTGGAATCTGGAACAGTCACAGGAACATATAAATCTACTGGAGCTAAGAGCAGTAGTCCTGGGCCTGGAACATTTCTTACAGAAAGTTCAGGGCAAGATTGTTCTTATTCGTTCAGACAACTCAACAGTTGTGACTTACATAAACCGCCAGGGCGGAACGAAGTCGCCCAGTCTCTGTATGATGACATGGAAACTGCTTTGTTGGTGTCTGGATCACCAGATTACCTTGAAAGCAGTTCATATTCCGGGAAGGTTAAACCTGCTAGCAGACTCATTGAGCCGAAGGATGAGTGTTTTACCCACGGAATGGCAACTAAATCAATGTGTGGCGGATCGTCTGTTCGACCATTGGGGGAAACCCAACATCGATTTGTTCGCAACGAAGAAGAATGCGAAGATGACGACGTACGTCTCTCCGATTCCGGATCCAAGCGCTTTCGCAACAGATGCGTTAGCTATCAGCTGGGGGAGAATGTATGCATACGCATTCCCTCCAGCAATCCTGATTCCAAAAATTCTTCAGAAAATCAGACAAGAGGAATGCCAAGTGCTTCTGATCGCCCCGGATTGGCCAAGCCGATCATGGTATACGGATCTGCTGGACCTTCTGGTCTGCAATCCGGTTCCTCTCCCTCTGATGGACGATATTATCTTCCAGGGCAAGGCCCTTCACAACAATCCGTCAATGTTCAGATTGACTGCGTGGATGTTGTCAAGGAATCTAGAATTAAGGAGGGCTTTTCTGAGCAAGCAGCCATGTTTATGGCCAAAGCCAGGAGGGGGTCAACCTCCAGAGCATATAATTATAAAATCAACAGATTTGCAGAATGGTGCTCAAAAAGATGTATTGATCCAATGGATTCATCTATTCAAGTAGTAGCTGATTTCCTCTGTCACCTCTATGATGCCTATAGCCTCAAGCCTAACTCTATTGCTGGTTATAAGTCAGCATTAATGTCTGTTATTCCTTGCTTGGCTAAGAGGGGAAGTGATGAAGTAAATACATTGAATGTATTAATTAAAGGCATGGGCAATCTAAGACCAAGGAATCCTCCTGTGATTCCGTCTTGGAGTTTATCGCTAGTGCTTCAAGTACTAGGTGATAAGCCTTTTGAACCACTTAGTTCCATTTCTATGAAACTATTAACACTGAAGACTGTGTTTTTAATTGCTGCGGCCTCGGCTAGGCGTAGGAGTGAGATTCATGCCTTATCAGCCGAGGATGACCGTTTTGTGGTTTCAGGGGAAGGCCTTAAGCTGCTACCTAGGATTAATTTCTTGGCTAAAAATCAGTCGTTGAAATATCCAGGTCAACCTATTATTTTGCCTGCTTTAACTAGATATGATCCTAATTCTAAAGCATGGTGTCCCGTCCGGGCGCTGCGCCGGTACAAACAACGTACGGCGGCATGGCGCACCGACCAGTCAGCGTTATGGTTGTCATATATTGAACCCCATGGGAGGGCTTCTAAGGACACCATTTCCAGGTGGATTGTGGAATGCATTCAGTTTTGCCATAAATCCGCCACCGGGAAGCAGGTTGACGTGGCCAAGGCTCACAGTGTCCGCGGCGTAGTGACATCCACGGCCCTATTTAATGGGGTCCCTGTGGATGATATTATGTCGGTGGCTCAGTGGCACTGTGAGTCAAGTTTTACAGACCATTATCTCCGTGACACCTCTAATCCTCTCGCCTTGTCGGTTTTGAAAAAATAAATCGGTTTATATTTTTTGAGGTGATTTCCTCATTACTTATATATATCACAATTAATTTATGGAAACACCCACTTTTTTGGGCCTGCATCAGTCTTTACCGATGGGAAGATGATGTCAGCAGCCATTTTCAACAAGGTCAGTCTTGTTCATGTGTTGTCCGTTGTTGATTGTATTGTCACGATTACCCGTTATTAATATGGTGATGGTTTGTGTATTTGTGTGGTTCATTGTTGAGAGTTACGAAAATGGAGCTTTTTCGTCTCTGTCCTGTAGTACATGGCACTTGTACGTAGAGAGCGTATAGGACATTGAGGTCAGTCGACTCTTCCTCCCAGGAAGGAGGGGGGGGGGAGCGCATATGACATTCGGTCATCTCTCATACATCGGTCGTGTTATCCGATGGTTAGTCAAATCCTGACTGTTTTTTCTTACAGTTTCAGAAGTTTAAGTGCCTTAAACGCAGAAAAGCGTATAGGGATGAGCTGGTCTTTTGACCTCGCCTCCCTCCCGCCAGATTCACTTTCGAATTCTGGCAATATCAAAAGTATTAGGGAGGTAAGTATACTCTTGAAGTGAAATAAACGAAATCTAGGATTTCTTTTTTCACGAGAGAGTTGATACTTACCTCCCTAGATACGGACCCGGCCTCTCCACCCCACAGAGGCTCGGTCTTCAGGCTCTTAATAGTTGCATGTGTGTCAGCCAATAATCTAGTCAGAGGAAGTGCTAGTCTGCGCATGCGCGGTGGTGGGGCTGGCATCCGCCAGACTACGCTCTGACTCCCTGCCCAGTAGGGGCACCTAACTGTTTTAAATCTGAGTGTTTATTGAGTGAAAGCCAATATTTAGCAATATCAAAAGTATTAGGGAGGTAAGTATCAACTCTCTCGTGAAAAAAGAAATCCTAGATTTCGTTTAATCTAAGAGAAAGTTATGTTTTTAAGTAATTTAATAATTGCAGTCAAGTCATTGTGCGTGTTCCTCATCTTCATCTTACCATGTGCCGCGTTTTAATTCTTATTCAGTGTTCGCAGAAAGTGAACGGGCAGAGCAAGGCCCCGCCAGATACCCTCTGTTCTCGCTGCAATTGCTTCATTACAGCAGAAGTTCGCAGGGCATCACTGTGTCGCCTGTGCTAAGTGTAAGATCAGAGGTCCTTGCGATGTATGTGTAAAGTGGTCGGCGGACTTCGTGGCGGAGTTTGATCGTGATCGGGTTGCACGAGCTGAGAGGATCGCGAAGGACAAGGTGGCCAAGGTGGATAAGGCGTCCGTTAAAGGATTGGAGGAGCACCTGAATGAGCGGATGGAATCGGCCTTGGGTATTTGGGCGGCCCAATTTAAGACGATGTTCGAGTCGTTCCAGTCCACGGTCCCGTCGATACAGTCTGGTGCAGGACAACCAATCAGTGGTCCAGCCAGTTCTGCGGAGGGACATGCACCTGTCCTTTCTCTCTTCTGATGGAAGACTGGCATGCCAGAGCTTTCTCAGATGACAGATTCCGGACTTTCCCACGGGTCACCCCAGCTTTTGTTCGGGTCTGTCAGCCAGGTGGTGATGTCGACGTTCCGTCGGGCATCTTTCACCCAGATTTCGCTCTGTTCGGAGTGCTGCTCTCCTGGCGGCATCGCGGATGCGGGTTATGCCGGCTCTTGGAGTCACATGCCCTGCCGTTTTAGCGGACGTATGTGGTGATTCCGTGTCTGGTGATTCGCTAGACACTGGAGCCGCGAGTAGTCGAGCCACAGAACCACTTCGAATTGGAAGTTTGGTCCGTAGCTCTCAGCATAGATCGTCGGTGGCCTTCTCATCCAATGGTGAGGAGGATAAAAATGGTAGTCCTTTAATGGACTAATCATTATTCTGCACCGTGGCGTCTGACCAAGGATTTCAGTGCGATCCGGTGATGGAACGGATGTCAGAGTGTTGGGCTAGCACTCTGTCGAGTGGGTCTTCGGCCATGCCTACCGTTCCGTTGGATACTCAGTCTTCCGACATGTTGGAAGTCGCGGTGTACCGTTTGGTTCAGCCGAAGTACACATTACCAAAGGCCCCTAATGGGATAAGGTGTAGGGCCCATTTTCCGGAGCACTCCTACCACCAGTATGCCCATGATCCTCGTCTTTCAGTCAGGGAACGTGATGCACAGAATAGGCTGTTAGCTGGGTAATCCATGTGTCACTCTCGACCTTTGGTTTCGCAAACTAACAAGGATGCGTTCAATGAGCTAACGCTTTTTGAGGATGTGGTGAGGGCGGCTATGGCTGCTCTCTCGCATGGCTGTACCATCCTGCAGGGGATGCTGACCTGTGCGGCGGAAGGTGGGATAGTGCCAGAGTCCGCGAAACCATGGGCTTATCCCAAGATTGCCTGGCCAGGGTGAGCACCAGATCAGTGCCGGTGCGGAGAATGGTTCTCGATTGCGTAGAACCCGGACCAGAGATGAGGGCTGCATTGTCTCTTGTGCCCTTCATTGGTCCGGGCTTGTTTGGCGGCTCGACAAGACAAGCTCTCTCCAGGGTTGCGTCCATGGTTGCAGAGCAGGAGGTTGTCGGCAAGTCGTGGAAGTCGACTAAAAGGACTCAGCCGCAACAGTCCTATAAGCAGCACTGACATGAGCTGCAGAGGCAACGACAGAGATCGCCCTTCCGTCCATCTGGCCGTGATGCCCATCGGGCATCTGGTTCTCAGGGACCTGGCAGTTCATCTTCATACAAGCCCTCTATTAAGAGGCCATATGAAGATGACAGGAAGGGTGGCGACTCGGGACGCAGCGGCTACCGTAAGGATAGCCGTGGTGGCGGTTCTGGGCCATCATACTCCAAGAAGCCGCCAAGTGGCCATGGGGGATGGTCCTGACGGGCTTCCGACGAGACCCGTACCTGTGGTGCCAGGAACGCAGGGAGTTGAGAATCTTCACCTAAACAAATGAACATCTTGTCGCGCAACATCGACCGCAAGCTGTGTGCAGATTCCTACTGTCAGAGGCAGACTTCAGCTGTTCTCAAACCAGTGGGACCAGGTTGTGCAAGATTGTTTAGTCTGTTAGTGGCTAAGAAACGGCTATGAACCGGACTGGCTCATCCGTCAATCGTTAGTTCCGTTAACGTCAACTCCCATATGGGCTCCTGTTTCAAGGGAATCCGAGCATCTGGATGTCATTTGCTCAGAAATCAAAGATCTCTAGCGAAAGAATGCGATTCATTTAGTCCACAATCAGTCCTTGGTCCTCTATTAGATAATTTTCCACATTCCGAAATGCACTGGAGGTTGGAGACTAATTCTCAACCTCAAACCGCTGAACAAATTCATTCTTTCACCAAAATTTCAGATGGAGACTGAGGCACCGTTGATGATAGGGCTGAGAAAAGGCATGTGGGCAGTATCGATAGATCTGAATGATGCATATTTTCATATTCAAATGTCAATTCCTTTTCAGAAATACCTTCGCTTTGCGTTTCAGACAATGTCTAGGGTGTCAATGCGGTACCGTTCGGTCTGACTACAGCCCCGAGGGTCTTCAGCAAAGTGGTTCTCGCCATGACTTCTTATCTTCGCAGGAGAAACATAGCTGCTCATACTTACATAGACAACTGGCTGCTGAAGGGGGGGAATCCAGTCACTCTGCGCAATTTTCAGGTAGTCCTGGCTTTACTAAAGGACCTAGGATGGATTGTGAATCTAGAGAAATCAGAATTGACTCCATCCCAGTAGTTTTGTGCATCTGGGAATTCTTTTCAATCTCAGGGAAGGTGTGGCTTTTCCGGCGGAGAGCAGAGTCAAGAGCTTGATTACAGTTCTGGGGTCAATTTCTCTAGGAGCCTGTCTGATGGCGCATTAATTTCTCAGAATACTGGGTTTGCTAGTATCTCTGGAGAAGGTGGTGCCTTATGCGGCACTCAGGCGCAGGCAGATTCAGATGTATTTGATGTCATTCTGGTCTGAGAGAACGGATCCGCTATCTCTGAGGATTCCAGTAAAAGAACCATTAATATTCCATCTTCCGTGGTGGTTATCAGAACAGAATCTCCTGCAAGGTGTTCCTCTTCAACCTCCTCAACCACAGATGTCCATCTTCACAGAAGCATCGACGATGGATTGGGGAGCAGTATTGGACAATCTGTCTGAGTCAGGGGAATGGGATCGGACCAATGCACAGAAACATATAATTGTTCTCGAATTATTATCGATGGCATTAGCACTTCGAAATTTGAGAGCTTGATATGAGACAAGATTGTCCTAATAAGGACAGACAACTCCACAGTGGTCTCTTATCTGAACCGCCAAGGCGGGACAAGGTCACCAGAGCTGTGCATGATGATATGGAACCTTCTGCTGTGGTGCCAAGAGAGGAATGTTATTTTTCTGGCAGCACACATTCCAGGAAGATTAAACATCCTAGCGGATGCTCTCAGTCGAAGGACGGTTTGTCATCCGGTGGAATGGCAGCTCAACCAGTCGGTAGTGGAGGTTCTATTCAAACATTGGGGCAAGCCAAATGTGGATCTATTTGCGATGAAAGAAAACGCAAAGATGGTCACATGTGTCACCGATCCTGGACCCACTAGCTCTTGCAGTAGATGCGCTGGCGATAAGTTGGAAAGAAGTGTACGCATACGCGTATCCTCCAACGATTCTCATCCCAAAAGTTCTGGCAAAGATAAGAGAGTCCTACTGATCGCCTTTCATTGGCCGGACCGATCATGGTTTACGGATCTGCTGGGCCTTCTGGTCTGCAATCCAATCCTTCTTCCAGACAGAAGGGATCTGATTTTTCAGAACAAGGGTCTGTATCTCAACGACAGACCGGAGATGTTCCAATTGACTGCATTGGTTGTTATCAAGCAGCGATTAATTGAGGATGGCTTTTCTGAGCAAGCAACAAAATTTGTCGCTTCAGCCAGAAGAGGGTCAACCACCAGAACATATAATTATAGAATCAACAAATTTGCAGAATGGTGCAAGCGAAGAGATATTAATCCCTTTTCTGCATCTGTTCAACACGTAGCAGATTTTATCTATCATTTATACGATGTTGACAAACTTGTACCTTCAACCTTAGCAGCATATAAGTCTGCATTAGCTTCAGCCGTTCCCAGTCTGGCCTTAGTAAGAGTGGAAAACGACATGTTGAATGAGCCAATTCCTATCCCAGCATGGAATCTAAATGTTGTTCTCCAGGTTTTAGCGCATACTCCCTTTGAACCAATTAGATCCATAGATATTAAACTGTTGACTATTAAGTCAGTTTTCTTGGTTGCAGCAGCATTGACAAGAAGGAGAAGCGAAATTCATGCGCTTTCTGCTGAACAAGACCGTTTTGTCGTTATGACTGAAGGTTTAAAACTATTACCACGTCTTTGTTTCCTGGCAAAGAATCAGTCACTTAAATATCCAGGACAGCCGATCAATTTGCCAAGTTTAGTTAGGCATGACCCAAGCTCTTCTGCTTGATGTCCTGTCAGAGGTCTGAAGATGTATAAGAAATGTACTGCGGAGTGGCGAGATGACCCAAAATCTCTGTGGTTATGTCCCAAAGCTCATCATCTTCGCCCCTCGAAAGACACTATTTCTCGTTGGATAGTTGATGCTATTCAGATGTCGCATAAAATCGCAACAGGAAAGCAGATTGATTGTGCGAACGCCCATCAAGTCTGAGCACTAGCAGCAGCATCGGCCCTTTATAAGGGTGTCTCTTTGGAGGAGGTGATGTTTGTAGCACAATGGCATGCCGAGTCATCATTTACTGATTTCTACCTTTGCGATATCGCCAGCGCACTTAATCCGGTAGCCGTCGGCAATTTCAGTTAAAGCCACGTCCGACCACTCTTATCACATACATCGTAGGGTTCTTCTACAGGCACTGACACTGGTGATGCATATGGACTGTGAACAACCGTGGATTTGGCGAAGCTTCTGCGATGATCAAGAAAGACCAAGCACTCAGAATGGTGAGTGTTTTCTTAGTTTCAGTGACTAATATTAATTTACTTACAGTCGAATTACCAGACTGATTAAGTGAAAAGTCTGGTTCAAGAGTATCTTATTCATTGAAACAGACAATAGACGTATTCAAATTTGAAAATCTAATCAAAATACTGATATTTCTTTCAAAATTAGAAGGTGTAGTAGCTTCTTTGCACTCTCCTGGACTGCCCTAGCCGAGACTTGGTGTTGACACTGTTCTGGTGGGTGTTGCCTCCCTTTTTGACAGCACTCTGGAATTTGAGGGGGGAGGTGAGCGCAGTCTAGACCATGGAAGTTTAGCACTCTATAAGTCAGATGGCAGGACCCAAGCGCATGCTGGGGTTCCCAGTCTCTTCACAACCTTCTCTGTCGGATGGTAGATGAGAGCTATTTCGGGCCTCGCCTCCTCCCACCGGAGTTTCTTGGCTGGCGAAATCCGGAGTTTATCATAATAGTACATCTGGTAAGTAATATTCGAAGTAGAATAAAAAAACGTATCCACTTTTGTTTCTGCGAGAATTAATACTACTTACCAGATGTACTATGGCCTCCCTCAGCCGCCCCACTGAGGTGAGGCTGAGCTGCTTTCGCTGTTTGTCAAGACAAATATAAGATGAATCTGACTGTAGTTGGGAACTGACTCGGTACCTGGAGGCTATGGTAATGCCCGGACATAGTGTGGACAGGTTTAATTGTTTATTTTGAGCTAGACTAGATAATAGACATTATCATAATAGTACATCTGGTAAGTATTATCAATTCTTTTGGAAACAAAGCTTTTTTTATTCTATTTTGAAATTGCTTTAACTCTTTAATGGTAAAGCCGGCCTCTAGTGGTGTCCATTTGCAGGCCAAGCGAAGACTATTTTTGAAAATTTACCACCGGTGGTAATTAAAAAGAAAATTTGTCTTTGCTTGGCCTGCAAATGGACATTCAGAAAGCAAATATTTTGATTTTGCAAAACCTCATAATTAAAGGCTTAACTAGAAGCTATTACTGTAATACTACTTTCCTTTCATTTATTCTTCATAGGTACTGAAGTATGTTGAGAATGGACAGAGATTATCACAACCGAAGAAATGTCCGACCATTGTGTATGACATCATGCTTAAGTGCTGGTCACTCAAGGTCATTGAACGTCCCAGTTTTACAGAACTTAATCAGCATTTTGAGGAAGAGAATGAATATGCATCTATCCGTGAACTCATGCAAAAGCATTTGTAGTACTAGTTTTTGTCGAGCCCTGCGCAAAGCAGGGGATGGCTCGCCATGGCATTCAGAATGGCATGTGGCGTATGTCATCCATTCTGAGAATTGGGTAAAATGTTTAACGTTTTTCAATGAATTTTAATTCACTACAGTCTTATCTGATTACAATAGAACTATACGGTTCCATTCCAAATATCACGCTACTGCCGAATATGATGGATGACGTGTGGAAAAGCAAAAGGGCTCGACATGCAGTACATAGAATTTCTACTTTTAATTAACTGTCTCGCTGCTGCAAGCCACCCAATAATAATTTCAATGAGCGAAAACTTTTGACTTGCTGATTATTTTGAAAACAATTTAACTGAAAGTTGTTGATGGCTTAGCCACTAACAACTTTCAGTCAAATTGTTTTCAAAATATTTAGCAAATCCAGAGGTATAACTCCTGGAGTATGTCGGTTGTAAAAACTGAACAGTCAGACAGTTAGGTTATTTGGGCGACGTGAACAAAGTGGCTTGACTTTATGAATAACTTGACTGGATGCAATTTGTTTACTTTATTGATGGTTAGGGTTCATATCAAAGCGACAACATGAAAATCTGTATATCCCGAGACTCTGCATGGCCACTGACTAACGTTTGAATAATGAATCCAAGTTTGGAAACCGATCTTTCAGTTACCAATGAACTCGGGAACTGTCAATTTTATTTGACACTAACTCCTCGCCAGGTTTCCATGGCGACGTTGGCGGTAGTAGTAATAATAGAATGGCAATAGTGAGATTGCTAATTATAAATTATATACAATCAAATCTGCCTCTGATGTCTTAATACTTTAACCTGTGAGATGTCAGGGCCCCAATTCCTGCCAAGTATACAGGAAAGCTGTTGAATGTTTTGGAAGTAATTTGACTGGGACATGTTGCTGCCAGAGCCTAAGGGTTAGGGTTAGAGGCAGCAACAGGTACAAGTCAAATTAGCTCAAGATATTCAACAGAATAGTCCATAGATTTTAAATAGTATGTTGTTTGGGGCCTGTGAGGATTAAAAGGGTTAAATAAATAACTCCATCTTGTGGTTCATAGCCATTTTATATGGCATCCAGCTTATATTAACCATTCGATGCTCAAATTTGGTCATGAAATTTTTTCTATTTTCTCATAGAGAATGTACATTTGCGGATCAAGATAACATTAGTTTTTAAAGTTATACTGCAATTATTAGCTCAGGTATTGAGCCAGCCATTCCAGTGGTAAATTTAAAAAAGTAGTCTTCCTTTGTTCCGCAAAGACCATTGTAGAAGCGGTTGTGGCCAGTTTGAGTGTTAATGGGTTAAATGATGATTTGTTTTAGGGACCATTTGCAAATGGTCCATACAACCTCAGTTTTAGGCAGGTGTGACTGTTCCTTGTCCCCTCGCAATACAACAAAGTTTGATAGGAAAGAGCATTATTCCTGTGTTTGTATGTAAGTGTGTACATGTGTAGATGCAAATGTGCACAGCCAATGGGTGAATCCAGTTTTAGCTATTCCCTGCCAATCTTTAGTTAAACTCCACCCACGCTTCGCCCATGTTGGGATCGATTGATCCCTGAATGCCTTGACTATCAAGTTTTAGAAAACTACAAGTAAGCTGTTGTATATTTTGAAACTAATTTAACTGGGCAGCAACAGCGCCCAATGAAATTAGTTTCAAAATATTTGACAAGATGTTTATTAAATAGTAAGGACATACAATTCATACAACGTGTCAGACTATTAAGCATTTAAGACAGACTGTAGTTTATTATGACAGCATCCTACACATCACATAGTTGAATATGATGTCATATGATGGATGGATAAACTGGAAAGGTCCAGTGGTTTAGTTGTGTTAGAATAAAGAAATTTGAATCAAATTTTAAACATCCCTTAGCTTTTTAATGGTTACCAATCTGCAGGTCAATAGAGGACTATTTTTGAAAATTTACCACTGAAATGGCTGGAACGATAACCAAGTCAGTTATTCCAGCAGTAAGCCTGTAGAAATAGTCATCTCTTATGCGGTGAATGAACATACTCTAAGCAAAGGTTTAAACTTTCTTTCCCAATAATTGGTTAAAAATAATAATACTATGGATGTCCAGTATGTATTCTGTTAATCCTTTAATCGTCAAGGTGGTCAAGAGTGGTCTAAATTATTCCTTATTTAATGTCCATTTTCAGGTCAAGAGAAGACTATTTTTGAGACTTTACCAGTAATAGTGATACATTTAAAAGAATTCTTCTGTTGCCATGCAAATGGACATTTCTTATGTCCACTGCCAAAGATATCAATATTTTAGCCCTCTTGGCCATTAAAGATTGAAGACGTAGAGTCTAACTTAAGAAATATCCACCAAATTGATATTGTGAACCTTTGACCTTTTAGCAACGTTAACTCTTTCACCAACAAATCCCCAAAAAGTAAAATTCTTTACAAAATATATAAAACTTCTGTTGAATATTTTGAAATTAATTTGACTGAAAACCATTGCTTACACTGAAACCTGCTACAGGACATATCTTTTCACTGATATGACTGAATATTTAATCCATTGCAGGATGCTATCCGTGTGATAGTATATACAGGTGATCTGGACGTTATCTTCGGATAGCTGTTATTGTTTATACATAACTAGTGATGAATCGCAAGTGAGCACTAAATAGCAAATACTCTGTTTTCTCAGTGAAATGGGGATAGATTACATGGTTAGATTTGTGTATGCATTGTTAATATTTTTGAATTTTATAATGTGCATTTTCTGGGATATTGTGTGGTCAGATGCATAAGAATTGTTGGTAAGGTGCTAATTTTGACCCACGAGAAGTGTTTAGTGGACAGGGTTTTTATAAAATTTTCAAATCTATCAGCAATTGTATCATCATCATGATGTGGCTTTGCAGTATTGTTCCAAATGATTATTTTGAAAATATTAGGATCTATGGCTTACAGTAGGAAATGAGTATAAAATTATAGTGGCATTTATCTTGTTTAACCCTTTCCACTTTGATGTCAATATTCTATCTTTTACTGTGTCAGTAGCAAAGAAACTGGTGTACATTTCTCAACAATTTTGGTGGGCGATGTTGCTGTCTATGACAACACCATCTTCCACCAAATTTGTTGAAAAATTAACACCAGTTCGTTTAATTTAATTTGAATTTACCAATTTTTACATGAGTGGTAAGCGTTAATGCATCCATTTCTCCTCTCCCCCCCCCCCCCCCACCCACACACACACACACACACACACACACACACACACACACACACACACACACACACACACACACACACACACACACACACACACACACACACACACACACACACACACACACACACACACACACACACACACACACACACACACACACACACACACACACACACACACACACACACACACACACACACACACACACACACACACACACACACACACACACACACACACACACACACACACACACACACACACACACACACACACACACACACACACACACACACACACACACACACACACACACACACACACACACACACACACACACACACACACACACACACACACACACACACACACACACACACACACACACACACACACACACACACACACACACACACACACACACACACACACACACACACACACACACACACACACACACACACACACACACACACACACACACACACACACACACACACACACACACACACACACACACACACACACACACACACACACACACACACACACACACACACACACACACACACACACACACACACACACACACACACACACACACACACACACACACACACACACACACACACACACACACACACACACACACACACACACACACACACACACACACACACACACACACACACACACACACACACACAGTGTACATATCTGTATCATTGGTGTTATTACTCTGCTGTTAAATGCTTATTGGAATCTCGCTTCAGGGCAGCTGATGGACATATCATGGGAACTCATATTACTGTAGGCTTGCGCGATTATGTGATTAAATAAAAAATCTTGATTATTCTTTAAATCATGAATTTATATGATTAAAAATTAAATAATAAAATAATCTTGAATAATTTCTATTACATAAAATATTTCAAAACCTAGCTTTTATTCTTTAACGTTATCGGTCATGAAAATTGACATTTTGCTCTGTGTAAATATGTCCATCTACCGGCCTGGAGAGCACTATTTTTGTAAATTTGTCACTGAAATGACTGGGTCGAACATCGAGCCAATCATTCCAGTGATACATTTCCAAAAATAGTCTTCTCTTGGCCTGTAAATAAACACTGTTGTAGCGTTCTTCATTTATATATCATTGCTGTTATGTCTGGGTAATTTATACTCAGGCTTATTAATCAAGTAATCATGATTATTCTTAAATAATCGATTGGAATCACTCAAAGCAATAACCGCACAAGCCTATATTGCTGTTATCATTAACCCTTTTCCTGCTGCTTGCAAATGTCATAATTTTACAGATCTGATAACCTGTGAGAATTCCTGGTATTTGCTTTAAAAAAACATTGTTGCAGAAAGGTGTTACTGTCATGTACAAACTTACATTATCAACGACATTTTCAAATCTAACACTGACCATAAAAAGGTGTGTAATAAAACAAGCTGACATTCAGCAGTAAAAGGGTTACTCGTTGTTATTGCGCAATATTAATATTTAATGATGATATTTTTATTGTTATAATAATAAGTCATATATTTTTAAGTCACAGATTGTATATATTTTATATCATTGTTATTTATCAACAGAAAATGGTGTCACAAATAACTAGGTGATAATCTATGTATATTTCCATAGTTATACTTAGTAATGTGTAGCTAACACGAACGCATGCACGCAAGCACGCACGCACGCGCACACACACACACACACACTGTAAAATTAAATAGCGCTGCTTATTTATTTTCTCCCTTGTCTATTTGACAAGGAATTATTGTATAGAAAGACGTGTTCTAGTTCTACTTCGAATAATACTTACCAGATGTACTATTATGATAATGTCTATTATCGAAAATCTAGCTCAAAATAACTAACAAAGATTAACTCTTCAGGATCCTGCTCAGCCTCTGTCTGGAAATTATCATTAGTGCCAGGTACCGAGTCAATTCCCGGGTACAGACAGGTTTATCTTATTTTTGCATAGCAAAACAGCAAAAGCAGGTCAGCCTCACCTCAGTGGGATGGAGTGAGGTGGGCCATAGTACATCTGGTTAGTATTAATAATTGTTGTAGAAACAAAAACGGATGCAGCACTGGAGGGATCTGATCTGTCACTCAAGTATATGCTATAGGCACCAACAGCTACCAGTCAAATTAATTTCTATATATTCAACCGCCTATCTGTACAGTTACCTTGAAATTAAGATTCAGGGAATTTAGCGGTCAAATTGTTAAAATTGATTGAAAAACACATACAGAATGAGCGGTGCTTAGCTGGCGGGGTTCATACAGACTTGAAAAGTACTTGAATTTGTACATGTGCCTTGAAAAGCCTTGAATTTGAGAAATCTCTTGAAATGTACTTGAAAATTGCTGTAACGCATTGAAAAGTCCATGAACTTAACATTTCAGCCCAGATTATTTTCATTGAGTACAATATTGTTTTTATTAATCATAAGTCAAAATAAAAAAATCGCCTTCTCAGAGCATCTAATATTAAAACTTTAGCATTATCTGTCTCTCGGAACCCCTTATAAGTTGTATTGTCAGGGGATTCCTGTATTGTCAGGGGATTCCTGTATTGTCAGGGGATTCCTGTATTGTCAAGGGATTCCTGTATTGTCAGGGGATTCCTGTATTGTTAGGGGATTCCTGTATTATCAGGGGATTCCTGTATTGTCATGGGATTCCTGTATTGTCAAGGGATTCCTGTATTGTCAGGGGATTCCTGTATTGTCAAGGGATTCCTATATTGTCAGGGGATTCCTATATTGTCAGGGGATTCCTGTATTGTCAAGGGATTCCTGTATTGTCAGGAGATTCCTGTATTGTCAGAGGATTCCTGTATTGTCAGGGGATTCCTGTATTGTCAGTCATTCCTGTATTGTCAGGGGATTTCACATCCCAGCCCTTCTTCATTTCTCACCCCATGTCAAGCCTGGTATCAGGCCCTTGAAATTTGTTAAATTGCTGCCATGAAAGTCCTTGAAAAGATCCTGAATGAAAACATCTAATGGCTGTATGAACCCTGGCTAGAAATGCTCAGGGCATAGCTAGAAAATGAAATGGCATAGCTAGAAATGGGGCGGGGTTGGGGTCATATAGATATGTATATATATATGTATAAAATTGTGTTTAACAGTATTTTACTATATTATGCAATTGTTAATTCTTTGATCTGTTATGTAACTATATTTTTAGTTGCGACATATGTCGGTCAGTGTGTGTACAATTTTTGACATATCTGATAAAGCCGCCAATATCGCAACTTTAGCGTGCGGCTCTTGTTATTGTTATTAATTACTAAGAAATTTTGATCTTGTTTTTACTTGCTGTCATACATATGTTCATCTTTTATATAATGTAAGCGTGGATTTATTTATGAAAGTTGTTTTACAGTGGCATGAAAAATTGGTCGACGCTGAAAACCAATGGTGTTAATGAGTTATACCTTTTATTGATGAGACCTGCAAATCTCAACACTTTGTTTTGAAAAATGGAGTACAATTTTAAAAGAAAGGTTACATTTTTAGCTCACCTGGCCTGAGTATGCAACGGCGACCGTCCGTCGTCCATCTGTCAACTTTTCCTTTAAACAACTTCTCAAGATGTACCTGGCTGATTTCAATTATATTTGGCAGAAAGTCTCCTTAGGGCATAGGGATCCAGGCTTGTTCAAACGGAGCCGATCGACCAATTTGGCCGGTGGCCATCTTGAATTTTGACCGATTTTAGGAAACGTCTTTAAGAATCTTCTCCAAAACTACTTGAGGGACCGATTCAAAACTCTTGAAATATTTAACCTAAGAGCTGAAACAAGTTTGTTCAAGGGAGCTTGATTGGCCAAATAGTTCAGCGGCCATCTGGATGGCGTAGTTTTCATGAAAATGACTTCTCCAGAACCGCCGAAGGGATTGGGCTGAACTTTGGGAAATATAATTAGGGAGTAGGGGCCATTAAAGTTTGTTCAAGCGATGTTGATACATAAAAAAACATGGCCGCCCTGGACCAAGCAAAATGTAGCGCATTTGGCAGCCATTTTGAATTTTTTTATATAATTGATTTTGAAGCCAAAATTTGTTTTATATATGTTGTTGAGTATGCTGGTTTCAAATTTGCCACTTTCGAAACTGTAGGATAAACGGTGTGGCAGCCATCTTGCATCGTTTTCCCGTCGAAACTCCCAGACTAAAGTAATGGGAAAATTAGAATGTCCTTTCGAGAACCACTAGGCCGATTCAAGTATTTGGCTTGAATCATCTGTCATAGGGGTCCAAGTTTGTTCAAACGATTTTATAATCGCCGAAAATGCTTGGGGCGTCGAATCAAAACTCATGAGATAGTATCTAGGCGAATAACTGAACCAAGTTTGTTCAATTGAATTTGATTGACCAAATAGCTTGGTGGCCATCTTGGATGACTTGGTTTTCACAAAAATTACTTCTCCAGAAGCGCTGACCGGATCGAGCCGACATTTGTCAGTTATGATTGTGGACGTACGGGCCGTTAAAGTTTGTTCAATGGAAGTTGATAAAACATGGCCGGCATAGGCAAATCAAAATGTAGTGTTTAGCGGCCATATTTGATATTTTTATTTGATTGATTTTGAAGCCGAAATTGGTTTTATATAGGTTTTTAGGTATTCTGATTTCAAATTTGCAATTTTCAAAACTGTCGGATAAGCGGTTTGTCAGCCATATTAGATCATTTTCTTACCAAAAACTCCCATTCTAAATCAATGTGAAATTTAAAATGTCTTGTTCTTGAGGGCCGATTTCAAGCATATTTGACAGGAGGCATCCTTAAGGAATTGAGTTACAAATTTGTTCAAATGAAGATGATTGGCCAATTTGGCCTGCAGCCATCGTGGATTTTGGCCGACTTAGAAACGTCTCTGAAACTGCTTGGGGGATCGATGCACACCTCATGAAATATAATCTAGGGCAAGAGCTGAACCAAGTTTGTTTGAAGGAACTTAATTTTCCAAATAGTTGACCTATTTTTCGCGAAAACGACAGAACGGCTGAATGGGTCGGGCTGAAATTTGGCTGATATGATTAGGGCCGAAACACCATTAAAATTTGTCCATGTAAAGTTGATATGTCATAAAAAACATGCCCGCCATGAATCAATCAAAATATAACGTTTTTGCCAGACATTTTCTGAGAAAAACATGAAAAGGCATAATTATTAACCACTGGGCCAATTTTAATAAAACTTGGTTAAACTTTCTTCACAGAAATTTGATTGATAAATTCTTACTGTTGTCATCTCATTTTGTTCGTTTGTTCCAGTCACCAATAATTCCAGGTGAGTGACAAAGGCCCCCTTGGGCCACCACCGTCCTTAATGTTGCTGCGACAATCTACAACAAAGACAGTACAATAAAGTTGTGAATATTTTGAAGAGAACAAACTTGCAATCTCAAAATAACATAATACATGAATGGAGGCATCTCATCTGTCACTCAAGTCTCCGACTTCATAATCAATTCATGAATCCATCGCCTCACTCAGTCACATGTCATAATGAAGTACGCGATGTGTATTCTGATGCGATGAATGATTCAATTAAACCCGTATTTAACATTTAATAGTTTGACGCATTGTATGAATTGTATATTTTTACTATTTAAGAAACATGCTGTTGAATATTTTGAAACTAATATGACTGGGTGTTGGCAGCAACAGCACCCAGTCAGATTAGTTTCAAAATATCCAATAGCTTACCTGTATAGTTTTCTGGAAATTAATAGTCAATGGAGTTCAGCGATCGATCGATCTCAACACGAGCGAGGTGTGGGTGGAGCTTAGCTAGAGATGGGTGGGGCATAGCTAAAACTGGAAAGGTCCAATACGTCATTTGCGAATGTGTACAAATTGTGTCTTTGGTGAATTTACAATTTAATAAACATTCCATTGAATATTTTGAAATTAATTTCAGTTTGAGCTGCAGCAACATCCCTAAATTATTTTCAAAATATTCAAGAACTTACCAGTGTATAGTTACCTTGAATATTGGGTTGTGGGAATTCATGTGTCACGGTTTCAACATGATGACCAAGTGGGCAGAACGTAGCTAGACATAGTCTCAATCGTATGCATTTGGTAGATTTACCATTTAATAAATATTCTGTTGCATATTTTGAAAATAATTTGATTGGAAGCTGTTGCTGTCTGATTTAACTTTTCAAAAGTCAAACCGGCTAAAATGGTTTCCGCAGGGGGTTCTTAAGAAATGTCAATTTGCAGGCCAAAAAAGACAATTTTTGACTGGAATGAATTATTTTTTATTATTATTATTATTAGCTCACCTGGCCAGATTGGCCAAGTGAGCTTATGGCCTGGTGACTGTCCGTCAACGTTTGCTTAAAAGCGCTACTCCTCATTAACCACTTGGTGGATTTCAACCTAATTTGGCTGGAAGGACTCTGGGGATAGGCTTCAGAACTTGTATACAGAATTTTGATTGGTCCATTGGTCCGGCGGCCATCTTGGATTTTCTGAAAATTTTGGGAAATCAGTTAAAAGCCTACTCCTCATTAACCGCTTGAATGAGTTCAAGCAAACTCGGCTGGAAGGTCCCTAAAGTGCTGTGCTTCAGAGCTTGTATAAAGAATTTTGAATGGTCAATTTATTCTGTGGCCATCGTGAATTTTTCAAAAAAATGTCTGAAAATCGTCTACTCATTAACTACTTGGCCGATTTCAGCCAGACTGGCTGGAATGAGCCTAGGGCGGTAGGCTTTAGAAGTTGCATGTAGAATTTTGATTGGTCAATTTTTCCGGCGCCCATTTTGAGTTTTATGAATATTTTGGGAAATCAGTTAAAAGGCTACTCCTCATTAACCACTCTACCTTACCACTCTAATATCAAAGTTTTTTATTTTCAAATTAAAGTGTTAAAAGATGAACTTGTGTTAATTTTTCAACAAATTTGGTGGAAGATGGTGCTGTCGTACAGAGCAACATATTCCACCAAAATTGTTGAAAAATGTACACTGGTTTCTTTACTAGTGACACTGTACAAGATAGACTATTAATATCAGTGTGGTAAGGGTTAACCGCTTCGCCGATTTCAGCAAAACTCAGCTGGAAGAACCTTAGGCCAGTACGCTTCAGAACATGTATACAGAATTTTGACGGCTTGATTTTGATGGTGGCCATCTTGGGTTTTCCGATAAATGGGAATTCATATAAAATGCTACTCGTCATTAATCGCTTGGGCAATGTCAACCAAATTTGGCTGGAAGGATCTTATTGTCGTAGCCTCTAGAAAATTTATTTGGAATTTCGATAGGCCAATGTTTTGGGCAGAAATCTCTGATTTTCTGAAAGTTTTCCGGAACCATTTAAAAAATGTACTTCCTTCAATCAATAACCCGATTTCAACAAAACTTGGTTGGAACGATCGTATGATGGTAGGCGTCAACATATTAAACGAGTCTTGATTGGGCAATTTTTTGGTGGTCATCTTGGATTTTCCGAAAATCATCCATCATGTCTATTTAAATGCAAATGGTTTAAATGCCAATGGTCCAGGTGAGCGCCACAGGCCCTTGGGCCTCTTGTTATTATTATTATTATTATTATTATTATTATTATTATAATTTTTGCTAAGTAAATATTAATTTTAATTAGCATTACTTTACACATTTTATATTACCTATTTTAAGATATTGTTTATGCTTTGAACCCATGTTCTCCTATTAATATATATTTATATATATATATATATATATATATATATTATATATATATATATATATATATATATATATATATATATATATATATTGTACACCACCTTTTGTCATGTGTGTATTGCCAATATGTTGTACAATGTGCTTCCATATATGGAGATTCAATATCAGATGTTGTTTGCTAAGATTTTTTGTCTCTTTGTTAATCCTTTACTTGTCAAATTTAATCAAGAAAATTACAATACTCGCATAGAAAATATCCATTTGCAAGACAAAGAAAGATGTTTTTGAAAATTAACCACTGGAATGACTGGCTCGATTATCGAGTCATCCATTGGTGGTAAAATTTCAAAAAAACCAAAATTACAATTTTCTCATAGAAAATATTCATTTGCAGACCAAGAAAAACTTTTTGAAAATGTACCATTGGAATGACTGGCTAGTCATTCCAGTGGGAAAAAAATTCTCATAGTCTGCAAATGGCTATTTCTCATGATCATTTCAAAATGCATTTCTTGAGTTTGACTATTAAAGGGTTACACGTATTCAGGGTAGTGAATACTATGAAATAATACTCATTAAAGCTAATGGCTCATTAATTTGAGCCATAGTTTTACTCTGTCATGATTTATAAGTAGTTTCAACATGTTCTTTTCTGTCAAATGTTTTGTCTTTAGAACCCAAATGTCCATGATTTTTATATTTCCTGCTTAAAATCTCATATTACCAGCCCAGATTTCGCCACACTGGGCAAAATATTCCATTTAACCCATACCACTCTGATGTCAATATTCTATCTTTTACTGTGTCAATATCAAAGAAACTAGTGTACTTTTTTCAACAATTTTGGTGGAAGAGGGTGCTGTCCCGCCAAATTTGCTGAAAAATGTACACCAGTAAATTTGAAGATTTAAAATCTTTACACCAATGTGGTAAGTTATAAAACCTTTACAGTTCAACACCCTGGTTTTTCCTATTAACCCTTTCATGACAAAACCCGCCTCTGCAGAGGTCTTGAGGAATGCCAATTTGCAGGCCGAGAGACTACTTTTGAAAATTTACCACTGGAATAACTGGCTTGGTAACAGAAAACATGCCAGTGGTAAATTTTCAGAAATAGTTTTCTCTTGGCCTGTAAATGGACATTGCATACGTAAATATTTATCTTCTCTTGACAAAATTTTGCCATTGCACGATTAAAGTTCTCCTGCAGCAACAGTTAGAAGGAAATATTTATAAAGGTAGTCGCGGCCATCTCCCTCGAAGCTGCCATTTTACCTTATTTGCACCAGTCATTATTTCCTCAATAAATTCGCCTTTCCAGAGTACCCACCCATCATATGACGTCATAATGAACTGCGTGGTGTGTACAATGACATCATAATGAATGACGTCGATTAGTACGTCACGAACGCATATTTGATGATGGTCTATGGGCTGTTGTACAAATTGTTTGCTTTTACTATTTAATAAATATTCTGTTGAATATTTTGAAACTAATTTGACTGGGTGCTGTTGCTGCGTATGGCAGCAACAGCACCCAGTCTAATTAGTTACAAAATATTCAACAGCTTCCCTGTATAGTTTTCAGGAAATTGATAGCTAGGGCATTCGGGGATCGATCAATCCAAACACGGCGAGGTGTGGGTGGAGCTTAGCTAGTGATGGGCGGGGCATAGCTAAAATGGAAAGGTCATTTGAATTGAAACAGGTTACATTGCTACAATTATGAGATGTTGCAAGTCAAGTTCAAGTTTTTTGGTAATTGCAGGTGGGAGCTAGGCTGCTCTTTAACTTTAATAGCTCGAAATTATATATACAATCATCATGTAGGGAGACATGTATTGTAAAGCATGCTTACTGAATGCTTGTTTATTGTATACAGCCCTGAGCTTTTACTAGCTGTTCTATTTTCTTTCAATTCACCTTTCCAGAGACATCATATGACATCATAATCGGCTAAGCAGCATGTAAGATGACATCATAATCATTACAACATAAATGATTCTATATGGCCCATCTTTAACCTCATAATAGTCCGACACATTATATGAATTGTATGTCTCTACTATTTAATAAATATGCTGTTGAATATTTTGAAACTAATTTGACTGGATGCTGTTGCTGCCGCAATACTGGCAGCAACTGCGCCCAGTCAAATTAGTTCCAAAATATTCAATAGCTTACCGGTATACTTTTCTGGAAATTGATGGTCAGCGAGGTGTGGGTGGAGCTTAGCTAGAAATGGGCGTGGTATGGCTAAAAATGGAAAGGTCTATTGTCACATTATTCTGGCTTTGTTCATCGTATATATATATATATATATATGAGGATGTGTGGTAGCAATGTTACTTCAATTTGCAAGGTCAAAGTATACAATACTATTGTTTCCTGCATATAATAAAGTGTTCTAATAAAAATAAATATTGGTCATTGATTGATTTATTGATCCCCTGCCTTTTATCAACATGTGTGTGTGTGTGTGTGTGTCCCGCATGCATGCACAGCCATACGTGTGTGTGTGTGTGTGTGTGTGTGTGTCCCCCGCACGCATGCACAGCCATACGTGTGTGCATGCGTTCGTTCAATAGATACCATTGATTCCTTAGTTTTCTGTTGGCCTGCAAATGGATATTGATTCAACAGAACTGTTCATTTCTTGATCAATCTCGACTACTACACAGATTTGTGTTAGCTTATGAGGCTGCCGCAGTACCTACTACATTTGTATTAGAGTTGTTACAAAATGACCATGAATCAAGTCAACCCAGGATGGCAAACAGGGAAATTTAGGAGCATGTCACGTTCCAAAGTCATGGACCTCTTTCATGCAAAATGCATGTTTCATGTTTAAGACCAAATTTGGAATTAATAACTGCAAATGACTAAAACAATCATTTGAGGCGTTTAGAAAATATAAGATGCTCTTTACGTCAGTGAGTATCAGTACCCGCCATTCAATCAGAGGGATTTGCTTGCAACATCGTATCCAAGTTGTTCGTAAGATAAATGCTTGTCACGTTATTATCAAATCAGTGAAGATCATAAAAGATGTTCATTAAATTATTTCCATCTGCATCTCACCTTTAGATGAAATAATCCCAGAACCACACATGCATAAGCACTATATTGACACACATCATTTATTGAGCGTGGAAATTTTTAGTTGTGTCATTAAGCGAAAAGGGGCAATAACTCCATAAAACACATGATTCTGGCTTTGTTCATCGTTTATGCCTATGGGTGGTGTATTACTTGACACTAGAGGGCTAATCTGAGGGAAGTCTTGTTGATCGCAAAGATGCACTTATCATAACACTTACACGAGTAATACATTTTGTGATCGATTGGACTCTTCGGAATGGACCTTTCCAGAGTAATGACGTCATAATCAGCTAGGCGGCGTGTAGGATAACGTCATAATCATTACGTCATAAAAGATTTTATACGGCCCATCTAACTCTTAACATGTACAAATTCTATGTCTCTACTATTTAATAAACATGCTGTTGAATATTTTGAAACTAATTTGACTGGACGCTGTTGCAACTGCATCCCATCAAATTAGCTTCAAAATAATCAACAGCTTACCTGTATAGTTTTCTAGAAATTGATAGTCGGGGAGTTCAGAGATCGATCGATCCCAACACGATCGAGATGTGGGTGGAGCTTAGCTAGAGATGGGCGGGGCATAGCTAAAAATGGAAAGGTTCATTAGCAGTCTAGTGTGAACACAGCCTAAGTCGCAACTTGAGGCCCAAGGGTCTTGACACTCGGCTACCTAATACTGAGACTGTATGTTCTACAGATTGCTGAACCCTTTAACACTCATATCAGCCAAAAAATGGCTTCTGCAGTGGTCTTGAGAAATATCCATTTGCAGACCAAGAGAAGACTATTTTTTTTTTATTTACCACTGGAATAACTCGCTCGATAACCGAGCCAGTCATTCCAATGGTAAATAAATTAAAAAAATAGTCTTCCCTTGGTCTGCAAATGGACATTTTCTATGAAGATATTGAAATTTTCTCGAGCAAATTTAAAGCTGAAAGAGTTAAGGGAATTTATTTTGTGAATTTGCTAATAATAATAACAAGAGGCCCAAGGGGCTTGTATCGCCCACCTGCAATTAGGGGCCACTGGCACAACCGAACAAAACGAGATGACCACTGAAAAGATTTACCAATCAAATTTCTGTGAAGACGGTTTAACCAAGTTTTACTAAAATTGGCCCAGTGGTTTATTAAGTTGTCTTTTTATGATTTTCTCAGAAATTTGCAGAAAATACCATATGTCAACCAAAAAAGCTAAATTTTGATTGATTCATGGCAGACATGTTGTTTTGACCACTCCGTGAAACACACTAATGGCCTTTAGTCTCTAATCTTATCTCCCAAATTTTATCCCGGCCCATCCAGCGGTTCTGGAGAAGTCGTTTTCACGAAAACTAGGTCATCCAAGATGGCCGCCAAACCATTTGGCCAATCAAGTTCCCTTGAACAAATTCGGTTCAGCTCTTGCCCTAGATCATATTATATGAGGTTTGCATTGATCCCCCAAGCGGTTTCGGCGATTTTTAGACGTTTCCAAAAACTGGCCAAAATCCAAGATGGTCGCTGGCCAAAATGGCCGATTGGCTTTCTTTGAACAAACTTGGATCCCTATGGCCCAAGGATGCTTCCTGTCAAATATAATTAAAATCGGCCCATTGGTTCTCTAGAAGACATTTTATGTTTCCCATTGCTTTAGAGTGGGAGCTTTGGCGGGAAAATGATCCAAGATGGCCTCCAAACTGTTTCGAAAATGGCAAATTTGAGATCAGGATACCCAAAAGCATATATAAAACCAATTTCGGCCTCAAACTCCATCAAATAAAAAAATCCAACGTAGATTTTGATTGGCACATGGCAACCATGTTTATTTGACGATCCGTCAACTTCCCTTGAACAAACTTTAATGGCGCTTAGTCCATAATCATATGGCCCAAATTTTGGTCCGATCCATTCAGCGGTTCTGGAGGTCATTTTCGCGAAAACTAGGTCATCCAAGATGGTCGCTGACCCATTTGGTCAATCAAGTTCTCTCGCACAAACTTGGCTTACCTCTAGCACTAGATGATGTTTCATGAATTTTTAATGGATTCCCCAAGCGGTTTCGGAGATTTTTAAAGATATTTCCAAAAATTGGCCGAAATCCAAGATGGCCACCGGCCAAATTGGCCGATCGCCTTTGTTTGAACAAACTTGTATCCTATGCCCTACGGATGCTTCTTGCCAAATATAATTGAAATTGGCCTAGTGGTTCTTGAGAAGTCGTTTAAAGGAAAAGTTGACGGACGGTCGCCATGGCATAAGCTCACTTGGCTGACTAGTTTATTGATTCTAATAGGATTAACTTTTGACCTATACTAGAAATTAAATGGTTTCATTGCAAAGCCGTGTAGTGATGGAGATATTTATCATATCATCGCTCCTTATGATGTCGTATGGCTAACGAGGGAGTCATGTGATAGGTTTAAAGAATGAATTATTAATTGTGGTCATCAGTTGAACTTAGAACTTCTATAACCACATGCGGACTGGGAAGTTGCTGGTGAACTTGTTGTCAGAGAACTGATGACCAATGATGCCAGCCCATACGGCCAATTTCTGTGCCTGCGACGCATCTGCACCAGGACCGCAGACTGATCGCAATAGTCTCCTCCTACAGACATTTAAAAAATAGACGATACCTAATCGTTATCCTCACCAGAGCCAGAGAGCACAACATAGAGGATCTGCTACACCCTGCACCTAGAACCAATCAACCAAAGACCTATCTTTGTCTGCGAATACACGCATCTTCCTGAAGAACATCATCAAATATTGGTCCATCCTAGAAGCCAGTAACAGATGCAGACCAGCTTTCCCAGACAATCCACTGGTCGGCTCCAGAAAAAACAGCACCATAAAGGTCACCATAGTCAGGGCCAAACTACCATCCACAACCAGACCTGCTTTCAGAAACCCCTTCAGCGCTTGTCCCAACAAAAGCTGCAAGATCTGCCTCCACATGGACAATAACATATTTTTCAAGAGCACTCATACCGGCTTGGCCTACACCGCCAAAATAATAGGCAATTGTCAAACAAGAAGCATTGTCTACCTGCTCACCTGCAGGAAATGCCACAAACAATGTGGGAGAAACATTGCGTCCCTTCAAGATACACATCCAAGAGCATTTAGGCTCCATCACAAACGTGTACAAAAGCATTGTGACACTCCAATGTCCAGACACTTCAACAAAAATGGACATTCCAGAAATGACATGAGTTTCAGGATAATCCTGGTCCTCAAGTCCGACCCAGCGGACAGCAACTCCACAATATGGAGGAGAAAGAAGGAAAGCCATTGGATACACCAACTCCACACAATGGAACCTATAGGCATCAACCAATCGAGCTAATTCGGTCATCACTTCTCTGACAAGTCGACCAGCAACTTCCCAGTAAGCATGTAGTTATAAAAGACATTTGAATTTTCCCATTCTTTTTCTATAGAATCAAGTTTTGGCGGCAAAATAATCCAAGATTGCCACCGACCCATTTATCTGACAAAAGTGAAAGGGCAAACTTGGACATTACCATACCCATAAGCCTATATAAAACCAATTTTGGCTTCAAACTCTGTCAAATAAAAAATTCCAATATGGCCACCAAATGGCGTGTTCTGATTGGTTGATCGCAGACAGGTTTTTTAGCATACCAACTTCCCTTGACCAACTTGAATGAGCCTCTGTCCCTAATCATTTTTACCAAAGTGCAGCCCAATCCCAGGAGGAAGTCATTTTTGCGAAAACTAGGTCATCTAAGATTGCTGACCAGTAAATCGACCAATCATGTTCTCTTGAACAAATTTGATTCAGCTATTGCCCTAGATGAAGTTTCTTGACTTTCCCATCAGTCTGTCAACCGGTTTTGGCGATTTTTAAAGGCGTTTGTAAAGATGGCCCACGGCCAAATCAGCTTATTTTAATAAATTTGGTTCTCTATACTATAAGGAAACTTCCTGCCAAATATTGAAATTGGCTCAGTGGATCTTGAGTTGTTTAAAGAAAAACTTGACGGACGGATGGTTGCCATGGCATAACCTCACAATGGTCATTCTTGTCCGCCTATGGTGGGCGTGTTGTCCAGGGAAAGGGGTGACCCTTATCCTGTTAGGTTTTATGCCTATAGGCTCCATTGTGTAGAGCTGGTGTATCCAGTAGCATTCTTTCTGTCTCTTTCATGTTGTGGTGTTCTCGTCGTCTGAGTCTGACGACTGGCCCTTGATGATTCTGAACTGCATGTCGTTTCTAGAATGCCCAGGACTATTAAGTGTCTGGATACTGGGTGTCATGTCTCTTACTTTTGTAGATTTGATTTTGACCATAGGGGTCACAAAGGTGACACGCCCCCCCCCCCCCCCCCAAACTCATCTATTCAGTCAGGAAATGTAAACCACGCATCTTCTAGCGACGTCACAACTTTCGCCGCCGACATCATGGACAGATGACGTCACAACCATTGTCATCATTACGCATCTTCATCATGTTAAATTCGCCAATAATGGCATCCTTCTATTGCGATTCAACTGTCACCAGTGTACGGTCACAATAGAAAGCGAAAACAAGAGGGAGCTAGACCCAACATAGGACAGACATAATCTTACAAAAACCTCCGATTCTTATCACATCCACCTCGTACATATTGATAAGGCAGATATACTCGCATTATCGCCATCAACATCTTAGAAGAGGGGAGTACACAAACCCATCCCCAGCAAACAAACAACACTGTGCCTCTGATGAGTTCCGCTCAAGGAACGAAAGGCCACAAAGTTCAAATCAAACATAGTGATGACCACACATGATCAAATACCCACCATCTAACTAGCAAACTCCACAAATGGAGAACGCACAACCAAAATTTGGCCATAGACATTATATAAAAGAAACTTTGTAGAAATCCCTTCAAAACATGACTACAGAAACCCGGCAAAATTTTGACCAAAAACCCAAAAAAAAATGCTGAAACCGGCACAAAATTTCCAAACCGCTAAGAAACTATGTCCACAACCGGCAAAAATTTCACGAAGGCATCAAATATATCCGAACCGGCAAAAACTTAAACCTGTAAAAATTTCAGACAAGGGAACCTGCAACTTCCAAACTTTCTGCCCATATATGGTCATCAAACGGCCAATCCACAGGCTAATCCCAAGGAGGGTATATAAAGGACAGAAAAACGTCAGATCATCAGACTTTTGGTCTGAACCAAGTATCAGGCTAAAAAACACATTTACCCCAATTGGTTTGCCTTTAAGCTGACTACATTGTTATTATCAATCAAGACCTCAATTGAAACGTCCATCACCAGCGTGCGAATTGTATGTCTGATGAATGTAAAATTTATAAACATTCTATTGAATATTTGAAAACTTGATTGGGAGCTGTTGATAGGCCACAACAGTACCCAGTCTATTTTCTTTCAAAATATTCAAAACCGTACCTGTATAGTTACAGTGAAATTTAGATTCTCAGAATTTACGTTTAGGTTTCAAATCGATTCCATCATGTGTAAAGCACGTGCAGTGCTTAGCTAGAAATGGGTGGGGTATAGCTAAAAATTGATCCCTCTTATGCGCAAGTAAGCAGTTGAATATTTTAAAACTAATTTGACTGGGATTGCTCCCAGTTAAATTAGTTTCAAAATATTCAAAAGAATAATCCTTACATCATAAGTAATTTCTGTAAGGATTAAAGTGTTAAATACCCCTGCTTTTGAAAGTCAGAGCAATAAAAAGAAGATGACCAATATGAACTGCTTGACAATAGTTTAATGCAAAGCAAGCAAAATGCATAACATGGAATGAATCACTTAAAGCTGACTATTTAACATACTATACAAGATATATGCTTGTTAACACTTTAATGGTCAAACCGGCCTCTGCAGCGACCAAGGTCCATTTGTTGGACAAGAAGACTTTGAAAATTTACCACTGGAATGCCTGGCTCGATAACCAGATATAATTTATATGAGATATGGATTACGTGTATTTGTTAGTTAAAACCTTAAAAAGTCAGAACCATCATGAATAGTGGTCTTGAGAAATGTCCATTTGTAGGATAGATATTATTTTTGGAAATTTACCACTGGAATGGCTGGCTCGATAACAGTCATTTAAGCCATAAATTTTAAACAAGGGGCCTATATCGCTCATCTGGAATTATTTGCCATTGCCACAAATGAGCAAAACGAGATGATCACTGAAAGAATTTACCAATCTAATTTCTGTGAAGAAGGTTTAGTGAAGTTTTATTACAATTGCCCCAGTTGTTATATTAGTAGTCTTTTATATTATTTTCTCAAACTTTCAGAAAATCCAAGATGGCCACCAAACACGCTAAATTTTGATTGATCCACGGTGGTCCTGTTTTTTTTATGTATCAGCTTTCCATGGACAAACCTTAATGACCCTTAGCCCCTACTCATAGCTCCCAAATTTTGGCCTGATCCATTCAGCATTTCTGGTGTTTGTGTGCCAAAATCCAAGATGGCCGCTGTCCAAATTAGCCACTGCTTAACAAACTTGGATCTCCATACCCTATAAATGATTCCTGCCAGATATAATTGAAATCGGCCCAGTGGTTCTTGTGAAGTTGTTCTAAAGAAAAAGTTGATGCCAAATGGACAGACAGATGGTCGCCATGGCATAAGCTCACTTGGATATTCTGGCCAGGTGAGCTTAGGAGTCTTGTCTTGTCCTGCAAATGGAGATTTACTAAGCAGTGATTTCGGCTACTTCTGCCCAATCTTGACCATTAGAAGATTAAAGTGCACAAAAACCAGCATATAGCCCAATATCTCGTCAAAATTACACACTATTAATGGGTACACAATACCCTTAAAGCTGACATGACACGCTAAAATATTGAAGCCTAAACAAAACAAGTAATATAGCATGTTCGTTTCCAGTAGCTCAACATTAGGAATCAAGGTATTAAAGGTGAATGGCCATACTAAAATAACCAATACTTAACCCCTACCAGTAACAGTGCTGTCAAGAAACTTGGTTTTCTGGTAACACTGAAATGACTGGGCATTGATTCATTAAACAAGACACGCTCACCAATTCTCAGCTGCTATACAACGATTTACTCAGTAACAGCTAGTTATCGGTTAGTGAGATGTACTATGCCTGCATTTGACAGGTAAGCACTACACCTCACAGTGATATGTAGAGCTCTTACCTGTGTAATACTTAGCAGCCAAATGCTCACTCAAACACTTGCTGCCTGAATCTGAGTGCTATGTACTGAACGTATCCTTTTATAATGTCGTAATAATGCTTAACTCTTTAATGGTCAAGTCGGCCGAAAGTGGCCTCTGCAGTGGTCTTGAGAAATGTCCATTTGTTGACTAAGAGAAAACTATTTTTGGAAATTAATAACTTAAATGAGTTGTAAATTTTCAAAAATATTCTCCTCTTAGTCAGTTAATGGACATTCTGAGAAAATTTGAATTTTCTTGGCCAAATTTAACCATTAAAAAGGTCAAATATCAATACCTAGAATCGTAATAGCTATTAAGAGAAAATATATTGATGTTTCAGGAAGGCATTAAACACAGCTTCATTTTGTATGACATTTCAGCTTTAATATTTGGAAAATGTCCTAGGAAAACAAGGGTACCATTACGTCAAACCACTGATTTTATTAATGCAGGAAATATTTGTTTTAGTGTTATGGCGGTAATCAAGAGACAGTGGTGTCACCATAACCAACTTCTGATTAAATCTGCATTGAGCGAATGTTTTTATACACGCCTAAAAATATTACTGGTACCCATGTAATGCTCAGTGTCAAAAGCTGGACTCCTAATGATGAGCTACCGAGAAAATGGACAAATATTAGCCCTACTATATTACTGATATTGGTTAGGATCGAGTATTTTAATGTGATGCCAGCTTTAAGAGATTATCTGTTCTTAGTGACGAGCTGTTGGTGACCACATAACCATTTAGTGGTCAAGCCGGCCAAGAACGACCTCTGTAGTGGTCTTGTGTAATGTCCAGTTACACATCAAAAGAAGACTATTTTTTAAAATTGTACTACTGGAATGACTGGCTCGATAACCGAGCCAGTCATTCCAGTGGTAAAATTTAAAAAATTGCCTTCTCTTGATCTGCGAACGGGCATTTACAAATCAAACGTTGATTTTCTTGACCAATCTTGACCATTAAAGGGTCAAGAGACTACCTACATGTTCAGAGTGATGACTTGTTGGTGACCGCGTAATAATACATATAGATCTTTATTACATACATATATATATATTTATCAAATCGTGTAGATGAAAATACATGATCAAACAAGCCCGACACGGCATGTGATCTATAATAATGAAATTGGCACATTGAAACACATAAATTACTAAACAACTATTAGATAATCAAATAATAACTTAGCCCCTTATTGTAGAGCTAAGTATAGGCGATAGATTATTTCTGTAAACTTTAACTACTGAAAACAGGCTCTTTTATCCAGTACCACTCACATAAGTTTTAATTTTACAAAAAAGTTCACGATAATGTCCTAATATGGTCATTTGTTAATGAAGGAAATCAATAGTTAGCATAATAATTTTAAACCATAGATTCACTCAATGATTCCCTTCCAATCTTTTCTAATATATTTATCAATTATATACATAATTATATTTATATACATACATCAACTCTTCCAAGCCTGAAACATGAATTTGAAAATAAACAGACAGATAAACTGGTGAATATATTGCAGACACCTTACGTTTCTAACCCCATTGATGGTCAGCCGACCAAAACTGGCCATAACAACTGAGAAACATCCATTTGCAAATCAAGAAGAGTATTTATTCATGCCTACCACGGACATGACTGACTCGATAACAAAGGCAATCATTTCAGTAGTAAATTCAAAATCTCTTGGCTTCCAAAGTGACATTCAGTAAGCAAAATTTTTCTAACCAATTTGACTGGGAGCTATTGCTACCATACGCACAAACAGTTCCAAGTCACATTAATTTCAAAATATTCACTAGAATATTCGTTATATCATAAAAAAACTTGGCTTTCAGTTATGCTTTCGGTCAGTAATGGTTAAAATTGGCCAATCAGTTCAGGAGTAGTCTTTTAAATCAACTGCTGGAAATTTCATGGAAAAAAACAAATTGCTACTGACAAAATTAACTAATCAGATCTCTGTATAGAGTTTTCTGGGGGAAGCCTAACATCTGATTAAAACTGTCAGTAGCTAAACATTTGAAAAAGGTCAATTCCGAAATCTCATTGACAATTTAATAGATATTCTGTTGAATATTTTGAAACTAATTTAACTTGGACTGTTGCTGTTAAATTTAAATTAAAATTATTAATAGTTTACCTATATGGTTACATTGAAATTGTGAAGCTGGGGATTGAGGTATCAAAATGTTAATACGAGTCTCGAATTTCCTGGAAATATTTAGAAAATTTAAGATTGCCACCCAAAAATTAACCAATTATACTTTTGTTAAGCGGTTATAAAGTCTGCGAACAATAGAGTCCTTCTAAACGGTTTTCAGCAAATCAAACCAGCGGTTAATGAAAACACAAAAATTGCCATGCCATACAATTCTACAACATGTCAATAATTCTTCCCAAACACAATCAAACTCGCTACATATACACACAATGTGATTATAATTATAGCAAACAGTATAATTTATTATTGCAAAATTATATCTATAATAATGAGCAACTAGTAAACACTAGTGAGAAATATTTCATAATAATGATACGACAATCGAGGTGGTCTCAATTTAATGAACAACCTAACATAATAATTTATAATCTAACCCACATTCGAGCGAGCCACCTTCTTTTTGAGGCCAGACGATCGCGAGTCACTAAGACAGCTGCTGTCCTGAGACAAGCTGTCTTAAGGAACATCATCTCATTCTCCCAAAAACATTTCCTAGGGCACCTGACTTGACTTAAGGAACCTCCTGTTTTACTGACCATTTTTTATATCCCCAGTGTGGTAATTCAAAGTTCAAACACCAGAAATTGCAGATTCATTTTAAAGTAACAGATATTACATTGAATATTTCCAAACCAATTAGACTAGGACCTGTTGCTGAAACAATCATTCATGACAAATTGTCAAAAATAATCTCTTTGTCTGCAAATGGACATTTTCTAAGCTAAAGCGAGTCTTCCCTTATAATTTCACATTAAATTGTTTATGTTTATAACTGATCTGCTACAAATATGCATATTATATATATATATATATATATATATATATATATATATATATATATATTATATATATATTACACTGACATAATTTTGTTCACAGCTAAAACGTAGCCATATACACAATGTAAGTACTAAAACTTAGAAACGAAAAACGCATAACTAGGCATGACAAGACACGAGTTCAGATATATCTGGACTGTCCTTTACCTGGCTGTAAATCAACCTGCTAGAACTTCATTGTTATATACATATACATTATGGCCTGTCCGTTACTCACAGGTAAACACATCCGTTTCAGCCTCATTAACCCTTTAAACCTCGAATTTGTTCAAGAAAATCTCAATTTTCTCATAGAAAATGTCCATTTGCAGAACAAGAGAAGACTTTTTGAAAATTTACCGCTGGAATGACTGGCTAGGTTATCGAGCCAGTCATTCTAATGGTAAATTTAAAAAAAATAGTCTTCTCTTGGTCCGCAAATGGACTTTTCCCAAGACCACTGCAGAAGTCGTTTTTGGCTGATAGGAGTGTTAAAGTGTTAATAAATACATGAATAAACCAAAACATTCCATCCTGTCTGTAACATCTACACTTTAAACCTTTAATCATTATTGAATATTTTGAAACTAATTTGACTTGGACTTGTTGCTGCATATGGCAGCACCAGTTTACAGTCAAATTGGTTTCAAAGTCTTCAACAGCTTACCTGCTTTGCAATTGCGAAACTGGAGTTATATGGGTTAGCGGTTTAATTCACAACATTTATTGCATAGACCAATTTCCAAAAATTTCTATGAATCAAGTCGCAAAAAACATGTTCACCGGTCATTAATCAAAGGAAGCAATTATGTTTATTCACATCAACATGTGGTTTGTACATACCGGTCATTTACCGAAAGCATATAGCAGAGTTTGAAGTTTGCCTGAATCATCTACTAGATAGAAAGGCTAGTAACCCAGTCATTCTGCTAGTTCTAATGATAGTGCTCTAGAAATAGCTTGGCCGATTCAGTCCTTACCCGTTAATGGGCAAGAATATTGAAATTTCTAACTAGTAGATGTCCATTTGCAGGCCAACTGCGCTATTTTTTTTAATTTACCACTGGAATGACTAATTCCAGTGGTAAATTCTCAAGTATAATGAGCAGTCGACGGAAAATTGCAATCCCCACACTTTCATAAACTTTGATGTTCTGCCACAACACCCCCCCCCCCACACACTACCATACCCCAGTCCAACCTGAGGGGTGTTGACTAATGTAAACATTGTCCTGCAATCCACAATCATATGAGTAACTAACATACCAAATTTGGTGTTGAATTTCGCCAACTGTGACTAACATACCAAATTTGGTAGAATTCAGCCAATTTCCGCCCCCCCCCACCCCACACTTGAACATTGCTCAAGACCCTTGCAAAAGTAGGTTTATGCCCATTTGACCAGCTAGCTTGACCATCACATGGTGAGGAATAGGTACTGTGTAAGGCATAAGATCTACATTACTACTTAGGCACATTGGGCTGCTCAAACAAGAAATAATCACCGACCTGTTAATGGACCTTTCAGGTTTACCATCATCATATGACGCGTAGGATGATGTCATAATTATTACGCCATGAATGACTCCATTTAGTCCGTCTTAAAGGCTTAATAGTCCATCAGGTTGGATGAATTGTATGGCTTTACTATTTAATAAACATGCTGCTGAATATTTTGAAACTAATTCGACTGGGCGCTGTGGCTGCAACAGCAGCCAGTCAAATTAGTTTCTAACTATTTTAACAGCTTAGATGTATAGTTTTATGGAAATTGATAGTCACAGAGTTCAGGATCGGTCGATAACAACATGAGCGAGGTGTAGGCAGAGCCTAGCTAGAGATGGGTGGGGCATAGCTAAAACTGGAAAGGTCATTTTCTACCAGCCTCTGGTTAGCCTTCATTTCAAGCTCTGAGAAATAGCTATAAAACTCTACCCAGTTAGTTACACATGGTAATTAAACCAATGCCGTAACCATGGTAAACAAAGACTAACCTACGACATTTTAAAGTTTATAAATTGTGGGTTTTTTTAATTTGAGAAAATGTTTTAATAAAGCCAATTCCCTACACAATGTAGCAATAATACTGAGTACATTTTAAGTATATAATACATTATCATACGCTAGGAGAAATTATATACATGCCTATTACTAGTATTCAAATTGTCAGTTGCACATCAATATGTCCGATAATGCTCAAGTGACTCTGAGTGAATGAATGAATGTATGGATGGATGGATGGATGGATGGATGGATGGATGGATGGAGAAATGGATGGATGTATGAATACTTGCATGACTGGTGATAATAATGATAAATCGAAATGTGGAACCGTGCTATGATTTCATATTAAATGATATGTGAGTCAAATTTGTGACCATATGTCCATAAGAGACAAAATTACAATAAAGAATTCTAATTCCTTACACAAACATTCAATCTACATCATTATTTATTCTCTACAATTTAACCCTTTAACAAGCAAGTACGTCAAAAATATCTTCTGCACAGGTCTTGAGAAATGTTCATTTGAAGAAAATTAAGAGGATTTTTGACAATTTATCATTGGAATGACTGGCATGATAACCGAGCCAGTCATTCCCAGTGAGAAATATTAAAAAATAATCTTCTTTTGGTCGCAAATGGACATTTTTCACAAGAAAATTTTAATTTTCTGAAACAAACTTGAAGGTTAAAGGGTTAACACAGTTCAACATGTGTGCTTCTATATATTTATTTTCTATATGTTATTTATAAATAACATCTACGGATAATTTTGAAAACAATTCAACTGACAACCAATGCTGCCAAATGCAGCAATGACCTTGATTCAGTGTCTTTTATTTATACTCTCTTGAATTCTGCGAATTCGGAATGAAAAAGGCCAATGTCAAACCAGAAAGCATCAGGTGCATAAAATGTGTTCAGCCAGAACCACACACAATCTACACTATAAACCTGACTATAGAGGTATACGTGTCATCGCAACACCTCAGCGATATAACTCATCAAGTTCTGCCTGAAAAGAATCCTTAAGACTCTTCCGCTTCAACTTGTAAGCCTCGGTGACGAGCCCTTTGTCTGGAGTCCATGCTTCTGTGAGTAGCGAGACTTTCTGTGGGATTTCGAAGCGCTCCAGTTTGCCTGTAAGACAATGATCATGAGATAAAGTACAGCTCAGAAATAACCTAATTCCATATTTCCAAATCAAAGTAAAGTGCATTGCTGAACATTGTGAACATCACTGGATTGGAAGAAATTGCTGTCCAATACTATTGTTCAAAATATTCAACAGAACAGTTCTTGCATCATTTTCAAAATTGTATCAACCCTCAAATTTGTTCTGGAAAATTATACTTTTCTCATAGAAAATGTCCATTAGCGGTGCGAGAGAAAACTATTTTTGAAAATTTACAACTGGAATGACTGGCTTGGTTATCGAGCCAGTGGCTCGGTTAACTGGCTCGGCTATCGAGCCAGTCATTAGTGGTAAATTTTCAAAAATAGATTTCTTTCGCTCTGCAAATGGACATTTCTTAAGTACACTACAGAAGCCGTTTTTGGCTAATACGAGTGTTAAAGGGTTAACTATCATGTTTTTGTTTTGAAAACAAGTTATTTCTGAGCTGTACTGTATGTCCTTATTATGAATTATGTAAAACATACATGTGCATACCCAGGCAATCATTTCAGATTGTAAATTCATTGCCCTTTCATGACCAACATAAGACACTGAATATTTTATTCTGATTTTGTGCAATAGATAGCATTTTGGACATAAATAAACACGAAAGGTCAGGTTTGAAAAACCACTGAGAAAACAATGTATTCACCACCTGATCCCACGACATAGTTATTATTGTCTTAGAAAACAATGTTTGTCAGAGAGGACCCCACATTCACATCAACCGTTATTAATAGATGAAAGGAAACAAATTCATAAGAAAGTATGTATTTTGTCTCAACAGACACTGGCTGCAAATTTATTCTATTTTTTTTTGGGCCAAACACTGAATCTTTGTACATGGAACATTTGATATGGCTCCCTTATATTAGTAGTTAGATGTATGTCAGATGTATAAGAAAATAAATAAATATTCGACTATGAATTAGGAACCTTCAAACGCATGCACGCACACACACACACACATTTCTAGCTATGCCCCGCCACCTTTTTATGCATGTTGGAATGAATTTGAAAGTTTAAATCCTAAATTCCCAGAATCAAATTTTGAAGGTAACTACATAAGTAAGCTGGTGAATATTTAGCAACAGGCTCCCAGTCATATTAGTTTCAAAGTATTCAACAGAATGTCTATTAATTTGGAAATTTGTTAGACAGCCAATTTGCACAACTTCAAAGGATTTTTGATTTTCACGATGGAACGTCATTTTGATTTCAATTTCAGCAAATATGTGACATATTTGTTCCTGACATCAGTTCCCAATTTTGTACTCACCATTCCGTGCGACGTCACTCATCTCCTTCAACACAGCCATCTCAAGCTCCTTCTTCTTACACAACTGTGCAAAATCAACTCCATTCATACCCAGCTTCTTAGCCATCTGTTGAAGTTGCTTCTGATTAGGCACGACCAGAGCTACAGCATATATCCTATTGCTCTCCGCATATATACAGATCTGGTCGATAAGTGGGCACAGGGTGAGCACACCCTCTACCTTACCCAGAGAGAGATATTCACCGGTTGACAGTTTCACTAGATCCTTCTTACGATCTGTAAACAGAGGTGTGTGCATGAAATATCACCACTCTAAAGTGGTCTTGAGGGATGTCCATTTGCAGGCCAAGAGAATAGTATTTTTGAAAATTTGCAACCGGAATGACTGGCTCGATAACTGAACCAGTCCTTCGTGGTAAATTAAAAAAATAATCTCCTGGTCTACAAATTGCTAATTTACACGAGAATATTTTCTTGAACAGATTTGAAGTTTAAAGATTTAACCATGTAATGGTCAACATTTGCCAAGAAAATTTACGTTTTGCTTAGTTTCCCATTTTCAGGCCAAAATAAGACTATTTTTGAAAGTTTATCACAAGGATGACATGCTCAAACTATCGAGCCAGTCATTCTAGCTGTAAATTTTTAAAAATAGTGGTCTTATTATTTTTTGCCTGATATACAGCTCTGCGAGCGAAAACCTGGCTCGATAAAATCGATCTGTTCACTCCAGTGGTAAATTTAAACTAGAAATGTGGTTACAATGCAACCATGAAGCTCGACGTTACAATGATCTATGAAGCTTAACTTCAAACATAAAATAAATATAGAAGGCTTTTCAATACAAGAGGCCCAAGGGGAACCTGGAACATTATGCATTTTTGTCACAATTGTTGGTGGGTGGTTTAGTAGTCTTCTAAATGAGTTTGTGGACAATTTTGCAAGTCTAATATGGCCACCAAACATGCTACATTTTGATTGGTCCACGCCAGCCATGTTTCTGATGTAGCACCTTCCCTTGAAAAAAATTTAATGGCACTCAGTGCCTAATCATATCTCCCAAATTTCGCCCCAATCCACTCAGTGGTTCTGGAGTCATTTTGGCAAAAATTTGGTTATCCTAGATGGCCAACAAACCATTTGGCCAATCAAGTTCCCTTGAACAAACTTGGTGCAGCTTGCCCTAGATGACATTTCATGCGTTTTGAATTGATCCCCCAAGCGGTTTTGGGGAAGATTTTTAAAGACATTTTAAATCGGCCAGTTTTTTTGACAAATCAACTTCTCTTAAACAAACTTTAATGGCCCCTTAGTCCATAATCATATATTACAAATTTCGGCCTGAACGCTTCAGCGGGTCTAGGGAAGGAGTTGTTTTTGCGAAAACAAGGTCATCCAAGATGGCTGCTGAACCATTTAGTCAATCAAGTTCCCTTGAACAAACTTGGGTCAGCTCTTACCATAGATCATATTTCATGAGGTCTGAATTGATCCCTCGAACGGTTTTGGAGATTTTTAAATGCATTTCTAAAAATCAGCCAAAATTCAAGATGGCCACTGGCCAAATTGGCCGATCGGCTTCGTTTGAACAAAATGGAATCTCTATGCCCTAATGATGCTTCCTGCCATATATAATTGAAATCGGCCCAGTAGTTCTCAAGAAGACATTTTAAATTTCCTATTGCTTTAGTATGGGAGCTTTTGGCGGGAAAATGATCCTAGATGGCTGCCAAACCTTTTATCCGACAGTTTCGAAATTTACAAATTTGAGATCAGAATATCCAAAAACCTATATAAAACGAATTTTGGCCTCAAAATCCATCAAATAAAAAAATCCAATATGGCTGCCAAACACACTATATTTTGATTGGTCCACCGCGCCCATGTTTTTTGACGAATCAACTTCTCTTGAACAAACATTAATCGGCCTTAGTTGCTAATTATATATCACAAATTTCGGTCTGATCGCTTCAGCGGTGCTGGGGAAGTCGTTTTTGTGAAAACTAGGTCATCCAAGATGGCTGCCGAACCATTCGGTCAATCAAGTCGTCTTGAACAAACTTGGGTTTACCCCTTTGCCTGGATGACGGCCATCTTGGATTTTGGCCTATCGGCTTCGTTTGAACAAACTTGAATCTCTATGCCCTAGGGATGCTTCCTGCCAAATATAAATGAAATCGGCTCAGTGGTTCTTGAGAAGTCATTTAAAGAAAAAGTTGACGTACGACAGACGATGGACAGCCACCATCGCATAAGCTCACTTGGCCATTCTGGCCAGGTGAGCTAACAATTATCAACAAGTGGCCCACTGAAGTTGATAACGATAGGCGCATTCCAAACAAGTTTCATTGAAATCGGGCCATTGATTTAGATAGAGTAGCATTTTCAAGGATTTCTGGAAAATTATGTCAAGCAACTAGGGAGGAATAGCATTTTGACAACTTCCAGTAAATATTTCATAAAATCTAAGATGTTCACCAAAAAAAATTGACCAACCAAAATTCTGAATAGAAAATCAGAAGGGTAGCAGCATGGGGTTCTTCCACCCAAATTTGGTTGAAATCGGTCAAAGCGTTAAAAAGCGATTTTACGGACGGCCGGCCGCCATAGCATAGGCTAAATTGACCCTTCTGGGTGGGTCATTATAAGGAAGCATATGTCCAAGTTTGAGTCCAGTATGATAAACCAAAGATGAGATATAAACTGCTAAGTTGAGCTAAGCGGAAAATGATAATGTTGAAAACAAGAATTCTGCGGAATTAAATGTCTCGCCTGTCTCCTGATTGTCACAGTGGCATTGACCTTTGACCTTGTGACCGCCGTGTTATCATGCTGCTTCCTAACATTATAGGCAGCCATGTATTCAAGCTTAGTTCCAATAGGATTAACCAATCCTGAAATATAAATGATTTGCTGAATGGAAAAAATTAAGGTTGAAAACGCAGACTGAGGTTAAATAGCAATATTAGAATGGCCTTGACCTTTGACCTGGTGACCTCCATGTCACCATCCTGTATCTGCTTGGTATAAGATACCATGTACCCAAGTTGTGTTCCATTAAGGTTAAGCAATCCCGAAATATAACATGATAAGATTTGCTAAGCCTAATACCTTAACATTGAAAAATAAAGTTTTGTAGAGGTCAGAATGACCATAACCTTCGACTTTGTGACTTCAGTGTCAGCATGCTGCTTCTTAACATTATAGGCAACAATATATCCAAGTTTACTTCCAATAGGATTAACCAATACTGAAACGCATAAGCTTAATGCCGCCGCCGCCGTCTGAAAAGTGATACCGATGTCTCACTTTCCAGGCGAGACAAAAACTATGGTTTTACCAAGGTCGCACTGACCATGACCTTTTGACCTCAACATTATTGGGGGATGTCGTGTCCTTATATGGAACCATGTACCCATGTTTGGGTCCAGTATGATTAACAAAACTTTAGATATAAACAGAAAAGTTAAGCTAAATGCAAATTGGACAACGACAACACCACCGCCGCCGGACGTCAGACGATGTGCTTTACTTCATAAAGTCAAGCTAAAAATAGTCTTTTGCGTATGAACCCTGAAAGGTGAGACAAAAAGTGAAAGGAATAATTCAGTAATACCAATAGACCTTTTGACAGTATCCATCGATGATTTGACATCATATGATGTCATAATCAGCTAAGTGGCGTGTAGGATGACATCATAATCATTACATCATAAATGATTCTATTAGGCCTGTCTTTAACTCTTAATAATCCGACATTGTACAAATTGTATGTCTCTACTATTTAATAAACACACTGTTGAATATGTTGAAACAAATTGACTGGGTGCAACCAGCCAAATTAGTTTCAAAATATTCAACAGCTTACCTGACGTGTATAGTTTTCTGAAAATTGATAGTCAGGGAGTTCAGAGATCGATTGATCCCAACACGAGCGAGGTGTAGACGGATTTTGGTAGCTAGAGATGGACAGGGTCTAGCTAAAAATGGAAAATTTGATTGGCATAGCGCTCGACAACAACATTAGTCAGGATGTACTTCATCAATTATAAGTAAACGTGATATTCTGACTGAATATTCAGCAAACCCACCGATTATACGAACGCAGCCATCCTCCTCTACCTGTCCGATGTCCCCCGTACAGAAGTACCTCATACCATCGATGGTGATGAAATCCTCATTCGTCTTTTCTTCATTATTGTAGTAGCCGACAGCCACATTGCCACCGCCGATCATGATCTCACCACGAGAGAATGGCGAGTCATCGGTTCTATATCCACCTGGTTAAAATATTTGATTACAGTATACTGTACTATTACAGATTACTATAGATAGTTGGTTCCTAATTACCCGCAACTTGTCTAACCTAAACTTATCTAGGCTCCTTTTTCAGTATCCTTCATCAATACTACACTAATTCATACTAATCACGTTTTCTAAAAAGAGTGATTCATTTACTATATAAATCGAATTATATCAAACAATTTGAGGCATTTGTGAGAAAAATTTAGACCAATTTATCCTTCTGCTCAATGGTTTATACATAAAAAAAGATCTAAAGAAAACTGCTGTGAAATTTAATTTAATGTTACCTTCTTCCCAGTTACGGAGTAAGAATTGACTACAGGACAGAGGTGCGCCGACACGCCCGGTACTCAAATCTGTCGCTGTAAAACACAATAACATGATTAAAAGTTGTGGTAGCCATGTTATTCTGTTAACAAGAGGCCTGTGACGCTCACCTGAATCATTAGCATTTGACCCATTTGTATTTAACTGTCTCACTGCTGCAAGCCACCAACCAATAATTTCTTTGAGCAATAACTCTTGACTTGCTGAATATTTTGAAAATAATTTGACTGAAAGTTGTTGGTGGCTAAGCTTATCTCCATAGGATCATTCCAAACAAGTTTTGTTGAAATCGGGCAATTAATTAAGGAGTAGCGTTTTAAATAAATTCACCAAGCGTCTAAGGAAGAGAATTTCTGGTATATTTGTTATAAAATTCTGAATACAAATTCTGTAGCCTTCCATGATAGGGTTATTGTAACCATATGGCATTGAAAATTGTTAATCAGCTAAGGTGAAGTGTTTTGACAATTTCCAATTTTTTCCCCATAAAATCTAAGATTTTCACCAAAAAAAGTGACCAATCAAAATTCTGTATATAAATTCTGAAGCCTACACCCAGCCAAATTAGGTTGACATCAGACAAACTGTTAAGGAGATGCGATTTGATGGATGGCTGGCTGCCATGCTAAAAAGCTTACTTGGCCCTTCGGTCCAGGCGAACTAACAAAATATGCAGGCGCAATCTGCCGAAAATAAATTCCCCAAGCTCAAATGTTTATATTCATTGGCTGTCAAGGGAGGTAAGTCAGTGATAACTTTTCCACATTTTATTTAATCTTGATAATATTTACATTACCGTATTTCGCTTAATTGAAGCCTATGCTCTAATAGAAGCCCACCCCCTAACTTTGACATATGAGCTCCAATGATTTCTTAGCAGTTTCAAAACGGTAAAACTCTGTATTAGAAGCCCACGCCCTAACTCAACAGATTTTATAGGAAGATTTTTTTAAGAACAAATGTGTAAAAATAGCTTGTATAATAATAACAATCATGTCACAGGGTGTGTCTGATTAACACCGATCTCTGCCCGGATACATTTCCGGCCCCTCTAGAAATCAATACAGGCCTCGGATTTGTAAATCTCGACTACCTATTAGATTAATACTAATAGTAGGCCACGTATGTTCAAGACATAATAAAGTTTATTCCACACTTTTGTAGTCAAAATGCGCGTAAAACAACCTTGGCGTGATTAAATACATTCCGTATAAATATATTTTAAGACCAAATTTATGTACCAAATAAACAGTATTGCGCCTCAATTTTGTAATGCTGATCAACATTAAATGATCCAAAATGAATTATTACGAACAATAATATAGCCGGCTTCTTAAGTTGGCGAGCCAGCGGCTCTTTTGCGATGGGAGGCGTAGTTCTCACGAGATATTATATGCTAACGGGAGTTTATCAAATGGGTACCCATTATTCAGATCAGTATGATACTCAGTTCCTATCGCGCAATGATAATATATAGAGATTCCTGAGTTCTGAGTCCCCGATTCCAGAATATTTATATCCGAGTACGCGCTCTAAAATAAACTTCAATTGGAGGCGAATCACGTGATTTGTATTTTTTCGCGATGCCATTTTATATCAAATTGTGGATTAATTTTTATGTAATAAACGACCTTTATTAAAGGATGCGCAATACTTAGGCGCTCAAATCAAATAATTTCACTTCCTCAGTGATGTTTTGAGGTATACATTAAACATAGGCGCAGCCGGTGGGATTTTTTATGGGAGAAATTGCGTTGAATTTCCGTGCTATCAGTTTTGGAAAAATTTTGGGGAAAACTAATATAAGCCCACCCCCCCCCTTTCTCAGAGATGTTGGTTGGAAATTGAACACCTCTTGTCCTAATAGAAGGCTAGGCTTCAATTAAGCGAAATATGGTATATCGAGTTAAAATTATAAGATTAAAAAACGAAAAAAAATGGCTGATCCCATTGAACAAAAAATCTTTCGCCTTCTACTAAAGATTAAAAAAAGCATCCGCTTTTGTTTCTACGAGAATTCTTAATACTTACCAGATGTACTATTATGATAATGTCTATTATCTAGTCTAGCTCAAAATAAACAATTAAAACTCCGCACTCTTCTGGTCCTGCCCATACTGTGTCCGGGAATACCATAGCCGCAGGTACCGAGTCAATTCCCGATCACAGTCAGATTCGCTTTATATTTGCCTTGACAAACAGCGAAAGCAGCTCAGCCTCACCTCAGCGGGGCAGCTGAGGCAGGGCCATAGTACATCTGGTAAGTATTAAGAATTCTCGTAGAAACAAAAGCGGATGCTTTTTTTATTCTACTTCGAATAATACTTACCAGATGTACTATTATGATAAACTCCGGATTTCAACAGCCAGGAAATACCGGTGGGAGGAGGTGAGGCTCGAACCAGCACTCATCAACCATCCGACAGAGAAGCTTGTGAAGAGACTAGAACCCTGGCATACGCTTAGGTTCTGCTATCTGACTCATAGAATGCTAAACTTCCATGGTCTAGACCGCGCTCCCCCACCGCCCCCCCCCCCCTCTTTTGTCCGCACAAAATCCAGAGGGCTGTCGAAAAAGGGGATGCAACACCCACCAGACCCAAGTCTCAGCTAGGGCAGTTCAGAAGAGTGCAAAGAAGCTACTACAACTTCTAATTTTGAAAAAAATATTTTCAAATTGGAATGAGTCTAATGTCAGTTTGAGAGGATAAGTATACTCTTACACCAGACTATTTACCTAAACAGTCTGGTATTTCGACTGTAAGTAAATTATTTATAGTCACTTAATTAATGTAAACACTCACCATTTTGAGTGCTTGGTCTTTTCTTGTTCATCGCAGGAGCTCGGCCCAATCCATGGTCGTTCTCAGGTCATGTGCATGGCCATTGTTCAGTGCAAGTGGAAGAACTTGTGATGTGTGCGAAATAGTGGTCGGATGTGGCTTAGTTCAGATTCGATAAATTGGTGACGGCTACCGGATTAAGTGCGCTGGAGATGTAGAAATCAGTGAATGACGACTCGGCATGCCATTGTGCTACAGACATCACTTCCTCTAATGAGACACCCGTATAAAGGGCCGATGCTGCTACTAGTGCTCGGACCTGATTGGCATTCGCACGATCAATCTGCTTTCCTGTAGCTTTTTTGTGCGACATCTGAATAGCATCGACTATCCAACGAGAAATGGTATCTTTCGAGGCGCGCAAATGTGGAGCTTTGAGACATAACCACAGAGATTTCGGGTCACTCCTCAGTACGTCTCTTATACATTTTCAGACATCTGACAGGACACCAAGCAGAAGAGTTTGGGTCATGTCTAGTTAAACTCGGCAAATTGATCGGCTGTCCTGGATATTTAAGTGACTGATTCTTTGCCAGGAAACAAAGACGTGGAAGTAGTCTTAAACCTTCACCCGCGACGACAAAACGGTCTTGTTCGGCAGAAAGCGCATGAATTTCGCTTCTCCTTCTCGCCGACGCTGCTGCAACCAAGAAAACCGATTTAATAGTTAACAGTTTAATGTCTATAGATCGAATCGGTTCAAAGGGAGCACGCCCTAAAACCTGTAGAACAAGAGATAGATTCCATGCTGGGATAGGAATTGGCTGTCTAGGTCGCAGATTGCTCAATCCTTTAATAACTTCATTTAAAGTGTCATTTTCCACTCCTTCAATGGCCAGACTGGGAATGACTGAAGCTAATGCAGACTTATATGCTGCTAGGGTTGAAGGTACAAGTTTGTCAACTTCGTATAAATGACAGATAAAACCTGCTACGTGTTGAACAGATGCAGAAAAGGGATCGATATCTCTTCCCTTACACTACTCTGCAAATTTGTTGATTCTATAATTATATGTTTTAGTGGTTGAACCTCTTCTGGCTGAAGCGACAAACTTCGCTGCTTGCTCAGAAAAGCCACCCTTAATTGCACGCTGCTTGATAACATCCATGCAGTCAATTTGAACATTTCTGGTCTGTCGCGGAAGTACAGACCCATGTTCTAAGAGATTAGATCTCTTCTGTCTGGAAGAGGGATTGGATTGCAGACCAGAAGGTCCAGCAGATCCGTAAACCATGATCGGCCTGGCCAATAAGGGGCGATCAGTAGCACTTGGCACATACCCTCTCTTATCTTTGCCAGAACCTTTGGGATGAGTATCGTTGAAGGATACGCATAGGCGTACATTTCCTACCAACTTATCGCCAGTGCGACTACCGCTAGAGCTAGCGGGTCTGGGATTGGTGACATGTATGTGACCATCTTTGCGTTTTGTTTCATCGTAAACAGGTCCACATTTGGCTTGCCACAATGTTTGAATAGAACCTCTGCTACCGATTGGTTGAGCTGCCATTCCGCCAGAAGACAAACCGTCCTTCGACTGAGAGCATCCGCTAAGATGTTCAGTCTTCCTGGAATGTGTGCTGCCCGAAGAATAACATTCCTCTCTTGGCACCACAGCAGAAGGTTCCAAATCATCATGCACAACTCCGGTGATCTCGTCCCGCCTTGGCGGTTTAAATAAGATACCACTGTTGAGTTGTCTGTCCTCACTAGGACAATCTTGTCTCGGATTAAGCTCTCGAACTTTCGAAGTGCTAATGTCACTGCTAATAATTCAAGAACATTGATATGTTTCTGCGCATTGATCCGATCCCATTCCCCCGACACTGACTGATCGTCCAATACCGCTCCCCAACCCGTTGTCGATGCATCTGTGAAGATAACATCTGTGGTTGAGGAGGTTGTAGAGGAACACCTCGCAGGAGATTCTGTTCTGATAACCACCACTGAAGGTGGAATATCAATGGTTCTTTGACTGGTATCCTCAGAGATAACGGATCCGTTCTCTGAGACCAGAATGACATTAAATACATCTGAATCGGCCTGCGCCTGAGTGCCGCATACGAAACCACCTTCTCCAGAGACACTAGTAAACCCAGTATTCTGAGAAATTGGCACGCCGTCAGATAGGCTCCTAGAGACTCCAGAACTGCAATCAGGCTCTTGACTCTGCTCTCCGCCGGAAAAGCTACGCCGTTCCCGAGATTGAAAAATATTCCCAGATAAACACTGGGATGGAGTCAATTCTGATTTCTCTAGATTCACAATCCATCCTAGATCCTTTAGTAAGGCTAGGACTACCTGTAGATTGTTGCGCAGAGTGACTGGATTCCCCGCATTCAGCAGCCAGTCGTCTATGTAAGTATGAACAGCTATGTTTCTCCTGCGAAGATAAGAAGTCATGGCGAGAACCACTTTGGTGAAGACCCTCGGTGCTGTGGTCAGGCCGAATGGAAGCGCATTGAATTCCCAAACATTGTCTTGGAATGCAAAGCGAAGGTATTTCTGAAAAGGAATTGACATTGGAATATGAAAATAAGCATCCTTCAGATCTATCGACACTGCCCACATGCCTTTTCTCAGCCCTGTCATCACCGCTTCTACAGTCTCCATCTGAAATTTGGGAGAAAGAATAAACTTGTTCAACGGTTTGAGATTGAGAATTGGTCTCCATCCTCCGGTACATTTTGGAACGAGGAACATCATCGAATAGAAGCCTAGGGATGACTGATTGCGGACTAGATGAATCGCGTTCTTCTGCTGAAGAGATTCTATTTCTGAGCAAATGGCATCTAGCCGATCGGATTCCCTTGGAATGGGAGTCCACACTGGAGTCGATGTTAACGGAACTAACGATTGACGGGAGAGCCAGTCCGGTTCGTAGCCGTTTCTTAACCACTGACAGACTAAACAATCTCGCACAACCTGTTCCCATTGGCTTGAGAACAGTTAAAGTCTGCCTCCGACGGTAGGAATCTGCACACAGCTGGCGGTCAAGTTTGCACGATAAGACGCTAAATCGCTTGGGTGAAGATTCTCGACTCCCTTTGTTCCTGACGTCACCGTAATTGATTTCGCCGGAAATCCGTCAGGACCGGCCTCCACGGCCACCCCGCGGCTTCTTGGAATATGACGGTCCGGAACTGCCACCACGGTTATCCTTACGGTAACCGCCGCCACCCTTCCTGTCATCCTCATACGGCCTCTTATTAGAGGACTTGTATGAGGACGAACGGCCAGGTCCCTGAGATCCGGATGCCCAATGGGCATCACGGCCAGATGGACGGAAGGGCGATCTCTGGCGCTGCCTCTGCTGCTCGTGCCGATGCTGTATCTAGGACTGCTGCGGCTGTGTCCTCTTAGTCGACTTCCACGACTTGCCGACTACTTCCTGTTCAGCAACCATTGACGCGACCTTGGATAAGGCGTGTCATGCTGAGCCGCCGCACAAGCCTGGACTAATGAAAGGCGCAGAAGACAACGCAGCCATCATCTCAGGTCCTGGTTCTACACAATCGAGAACCATTCTCCGTCGCTCTGCCACCGATCTGGTGATCACCCTGGCCAGGCAATCTTGGGACAAGCGCATGGTGTCCCGAACAACTCCGGGACAGCCTCAGGCACTTGTCCACCTTTCGCTGCGCAGGTCAGCATACCCTGCAGGACGGTACATCCGTGCGAGAGCACAGCCATGGCTGTCCTCGCCGCATCTTCAATGAGCGTCAGCTCATTGAACGGATCTTTATTGGTTTGGGAAACCAAAGGACGAGAACGCCCCTTAGATTTTCCAGTCAATGGCCTATTCAGCGCCTCTCACTCCCCGATGGAAAGCCATGGAACCCGGGCATACTGATGGTAGGCCTGCTCAGGAAAACGGACCCTACTCCTTATCCCATTCGGGGCCTTGGGGAATGCATACTCTGGCTGAACCAGACGATATGCCGCAACCTCCAACATGTCGGAAGTCTGCGTGTCCAAAGGGAGTGTCGGCATGGCCGAAGAGCCACTTGACAGAGCGTTAGCCGCTCGCGCTGACATCCGTTCCATCGCCGGATCGCGCCGAGATCCTAGATCCGATGCCAACCCGAGACGGTCGGAAATCCAACCAAGGACCTGCACCCATTCAGCTTCGGTGCAGAAAGCGGATTTGTCCATCAATGGACTACTGTTTTCATCCTCCTTTTCACCCTTGGATGAGTAGGCCACCGACGATCCATGCTGAGAGCTATGGCCCGCACTTCTGCCAGCATGAGGCGCGTCCATAGCCCGACTACTAGCGGCACCGGTGTCCAACGAATCGCCGGACACGGATTCACGGCAGTCCATCGACTCCAGCATGGGAGCCGGGACCACAGCCGCTTGTACAACAGTAGGTGCCGGCATTCCGAGAGGAGCCGCACCTAACGCCTCCGGGATGCCGCTAGGAACCGTAAAACATCGGACATCGGAACGTCGACATCACCACCCGCTTGGCAAACCCGTACAAATCCTGAGGGAGATCCGTGGGATGTACTAGGCATAGCCGTCAGCGAGATATCCGGCATGCCGGAATCTTCCATTAGAAGATCTTCCTCCTCCGCCGTCGGCTCTTGAGCCAAGGTCAGAGAAGGGACAGGTGCTCGTCCCTCCGCAGAACTAGCCGGACCACCTAAAGGTTGCCCTGGACCAGCCTGCATCGTCGGGATCGTGGACTGAAATGACACAAACACTCCCTTGAACTGGGCCGCCCATACGCCCAGTGCTGAATCCATACGTTCATTCAGATGACCTTCCAGTCCTCTCATCGATGCCTGATCCAGCTTGGCCACCTTGTCCCCTGCGACCCTCTCCAAACGCGCATGATCGAATTCCGCCATCATTTCCGACGACCACTTGGCGCACACATCACAGGGACTTCCCACCTTGCACTTAGCCCAAGCCACACAATGATGGCCTGAATACTTCCGCTTCATGAACCTGTTGCATTTCTGGCGCAACGTGTCTTGGTTCTTGGCTTTCTGCGAGCACAGAGAAGAATTAAAACGCTGCACATGACAAACGATGACGAGCAATACGCACAATTGACTTGATTGTAAAATAGAATTACTTAGAAACATTAACTTTCTCTTAAATTAATGATAATCAAGCCTGTAGGCACGAAATATTTGAAACCTTTTTGAGTGAAAATTAATAAACACAACTTGGAAGTTAACTAACGTTAATACAGCCAAGAAATAAACGCCGATCGCTACAAACACCCTCGATAATGAAGCGAGAGTTAAAAATGGCCGTAAAACAGAGTGCATAGACACGCCAAGCCAAGCGAAATATTAATTATGGGCGCCGCCATCTTGGCTAAGGGCGCATCCATCTTGGAAGGAACCGAGTCGCAAGAGAAATTAACCGAGTACCCGGATTAAAACTAAAGAGTTAACGGGTACAGAGCGACTCCAACAATGGCTACCATTTTAGAATAATGTGCCAATTTAAGGAAATTTCAAACAGTCATTATGGCACGAATGTATAAATTCTAGATTGATACAACCTGCCCCTGTGATGATTTTCCTTTTTCCTCCATGAAGCCAACGATGATTCACGAATAACACGCTTAAATCCGCTTAAAATTGCAAAGTTTTGAGCTAACAACACGCGACTTTCCAAGAGCACAAAATAGGCGAATCTGACTTTGATTGGGAATAGACTCGGTACCTGCGGCTATGGTATTCCCGGACACAGTATGGGCAGGACCAGGAGAGTGCGGAGTTTTAATTGTTTATTTTGAGCTAGACTAGATAATAGACATTATCATAATAGTACATCTGGTAAGTATTATTCGAAGTAGAATTCCGTGGAGAGGAACAAATAATGAGTTTATAGACTAATTTTTAAATTCTCAAATTATGTGGGATAATTTAAAAAAAGTTTCCCCACTTTATTAATATTTATTTTTTTCGCAAACCTGACAGGGGATTTTTTTTTGCAATTTAATGGTTTCGTAAATATATATATGTAGATGTCCACCAGTAGCTCAAGGCCATCTTGGATCATTGTCAATTTCAATACGTCTCTTCCCCAGATCTTGTCCAATTAACCAATGACATTTCAGTTATCATCGTGAAACTACTCCACAGAAAAATCCAAAACGGTCCCTCGAAGAATCGACCAATCAAAATTCTGAATATAGGTTCTGGAGCCTACGACCACAACATCTTTCCAGACGAATTTGGTTAAAATTTGATAAACGTTTAGGAGATAAGTTTTAAAGGATTTCCTGAAAACATTTGGATAATCCAAGATGGCTGGGGGGAAAAAGCCCAATAAAAATTATGAAGAGCGGTCCTGAACTCTGTCACCATAAGGTCCTTCTAGGGAGACAAATGTAAGAGGTAATCGTAATCCAGTCATACTCACGCTCTTGTATAGCTCCAGCTCCACACGTCTCTGTCAAGCCATATCCCTGGCCCACAGGAATACAGAAACAAATGTTCATGAACTTCTGCGTGTCCGTCGAGAGAGGTGCTCCACCGGACAACATCATGCGAATATTACCTCCAATCAGTTTCCGTACTTTTGAGAACAGGATTCTGCAGGTAAGGACACACGTGAAGAACATGGTACATGTATGATCAGCAAGGTTTGTGTGCATCTCACTGACGCTTCCAAGACCAAAGTTGCAAAAGGTCCATGAGATTGATAATTAACACTTTAATTGCTAAATCTGGCTAAGAAAATTGAAATATCTGCTCATTGAATATCTATTCATTTGCAGGCCAAGTTTAAAAGATATTTGAAAATGTACATCTGGGCATGCTAGAATGACTGGCGCAGTTATCAAGCTAATGTTTTCAGTGGTCAATTTTCAAAAATACCCTGCAAATGAACATTTCTATCGACTGCCGCTGAGTATGGTTTTTGCTGGCTTCGCCATAAATGTGTTACCTGGAACATTGGCATTTCAACTAATCTTACTTAATAATAAGGAAAAATGAGTTACCTCTCCGGGATGTAGAAATTGTTTTCGGAAATAATCTTACTTAAGTTTTACATCCATCGGTACCACTTCCAATGACTTTCAGTCAAATGGTTTCAGTTTTCGAGATATATGTATTGACAACAATCGCTGGACTGTTTTTTTACAAGTGATTTTGAACAATGTTTAAGCGAAAATAGATGACATCAGTGCGATCAACAGCTGATTTCTGAACTGTCTCGCTGCTGCAAGCCAGTTCAGCCAATAATTTCAATTTTTAAAAGCTTTTGTCTTGTTGAATACTTTGAAACCAATTCGACTGAATGTTGTTGGCGGCTTAGCCAATAGTTACCAACAACTTTCAGTCAAATTCTTTTCAAAATATTTATCAGGTTCAGAGATATAACCTTTGGAATGTCATCTGAAAAGACTCAGCAGTCAGATGGTTAATAGAGGTTTAAATACAATTGAAGAAAATGGTCGCAAAAGGCAGGTGGTCTTTATAGCAGGTTATTCCCCACCACCACAAAATCCATTTAACACATGCGTTTCAGGCTGAATTGCCAAGTTAGCAGCAGGAGTAGGATGAGCTTGAGTTTATTTAGAAATAATTTGCCTGAAACCATTGTTGCCTTAGGCAGCAACAACTTTCAATCAAATACATTTCACAATATTTTGAAGAGCATAGATGTCAGAGCACATAATACATATCTTAAATATTTAGGCAGTGAGGGAAAAAGTTAATCTGTTAATTGGAGTTATCTACTTTGGCAATAAAATCTGAGAATGGTGATAAATCAGTGGACGGTGGGAACAAACCTGTATTTCCCCTATGAAAGTGAGACTGCAAATAAAATGATAACATTGGCGTTTGACATCCTATCAGTTTCATTTTCACAAGCCAGATATTAGATGACGACAATAACATTGTGACCATGTTTGGTGTCTATCCGTCAAGAAATAACAAAATGAGCCGCCATTGTTGGTGACGGACAGACAGATGGATGGATGGACATACAAAAGATGGACAGGATCATCGCTATACGACAGCTGACTGACAAGTCAGCTGAGTTAAGAAAACCAATTTCGGCTTCAAAATCCATCAAATCAAAAAATTGAACATGGCAGTCAAACACGCTAAAATTTGATTGGTCCACGGCGGCCATGTTTTTTTACTTATCAACTTCCCATGAACAAACTTTAATAGCCCTTAGTCCATAATCATATCCCCAAAATTTCGGCCCGATCTGTTCAGTGGTTCTGCAGAAGTCACTTTCACGAAAACTAGGTCATCCAAGATGGCTGCCGAACCATTTGGCCAATCAAGTTCCTTTGAACAACCTTGATTCAGCTCTTGCCCTATATGATATTTCGTGAGTTTTGAACTGATCCACCAAGTGGTTTTGGAGAAAATTTTTTATGAGGTTTGTAAAAATCAGCCAAATCCCAAGCTGGCCACTGGCAAAATTGGCCAATCGACTTCCTTAGACTTAGATCTGTAAGCCCTAAGGATGCTTCCTGCCAAATATGATTGAAATTGGCCTTGCGGTTCTTAGGAAGTTGTTTAAAGAAAAAGGTTGACGGACGGACAGTCGCCATGGCATAAGCTCTCTTGGCCATTCTGGCCAGGTGAGCTAATAATGATATTCATGCATGTTTTCTTTACGACTCTGTGATATTCATACATACTTTCTCTACGACACTGTTGTATTCATACGTTTTCTCTACGCCTGTGATATTCATACATGCTTTCTCTACGACACTGTGATATTCTTACATGTTTTCTCTATGACTCTGTGATATGCATACATGCTTTCCCTATGAATCTGTGATATTCATATATGTTTTCTCTACGACTGTGATATTCATAAATGTTTCCACTACGATTCTGTGATATTCATACATGCTTTCTCTACGAATCTGTGATATTCATACATGCTTTCTCTATGACTCTGTAATATTCATACATTTTTTCTCTATGACTGATATTCATATATGCTTTCTCTACGAATCTGTGATATTCATACACGTTTTCTCTACGACAGTGTGATATTCATACATGCTTTCTCTATGACTATGTGATATTCAGTTTCATACATTTACATGTTTTCTCTACGACTGTGATATTCATACATGTTTTCTCTATGACAGTGTGATATTCATACATGTTTTCTCTATGACTCACATGCTTTCTTTACGACACTGAGCTTTTCATGTTTTCTCTACGACTCTGTGCTATTCATACATGTTTCCTCTATGACACTGTGACATTCATACATGTTTTCTCTACGACTGTGATATTCATGTTTCTCTACGCCACTGTGATATTCATACATGTTTTCTCTATGACACTGCGATATTCATACAAGCTTTCTCTATGACACTGTGATATTCATACACGTTTTCCTACGATACTGTGATATTCATGTTTTCTCTACGACACTGATATTCATACATGTTTTCTCTACGACACTGATATTCATACATGCTTTCTCTATGCCACTGTGATATTCATACATGTTTTCTCTATGACACTATGATATTCATATACGCTTTCTCTACGACACTGTAATATTCATACATGTTTTCTCTATGACACTGTGATATTCATACATGTTTTCTCTATGACTCACATGCTTTCTTTAAGACACTGAGCTATTCATGCTTTCTCTATGCCACTGTGATATTCATACATGTTTTCTCTATGACACTGTGATATTCATATATGCTTTCTCTACGACACTGTAATATTCATACATGTTTTCTCTATGCCACTGTGATATTCATACATGTTTTCTCTACGACACTGTGATATTCATATACGCTTTCTCTACGACACTGTAATATTCATACATGTTTTCTCTATGCCACTTTGATATTCATACATGTTTTCTCTAGGACACTGTGATATTCATATACGCTTTCTCTATGACACTGTAATATTCATACATGTTTTCTCTATGACACTGTAATATTCATACATGTTTTCTCTATGACACTGTGATATTCATACATGTTTTCTCTATGACACTGTGATATTCATACATGTTTTCTCTATGACACTGTGATATTCATACATGTTTTCTCTACGACACTGTGATATTCATAGGTTTTCTCTATGACACTGTAATATTCATACATGTTTTCTCTATGACACTGTGATATTCATACATGTTTTCTCTATGACACTGATATTCATACATGTTTTCTCTATGACACTGTGATATTCATACATGTTTTCTCTATGACACTGTGATATTCATATACACTTTCTCTACGACACTGTAATATTCATACATGTTTTCTCTATGACACTGTGATATTCATACATGTTTTCCTACGATACTGTGATATTCATGTTTTCTCTACGACACTGATATTCATACATGTTTTCTCTACGACACTGATATTCATACATGCTTTCTCTATGCCACTGTGATATTCATACATGTTTTCTCTATGACACTATGATATTCATATACGCTTTCTCTACGACACTGTAATATTCATACATGTTTTCTCTATGACACTGTGATATTCATACATGTTTTCTCTATGACTCACATGCTTTCTTTACGACACTGAGCTATTCATGCTTTCTCTATGCCACTGTGATATTCATACATGTTTTCTCTATGACACTGTGATATTCATATATGCTTTCTCTACGACACTGTAATATTCATACATGTTTTCTCTACGACACTGTGATATTCATACATGTTTTCTCTATGACACTGTGATATTCATACATGTTTTCTCTATGACACTGTGATATTCATACATGTTTTCTCTACGACACTGTGATATTCATATACGCTTTCTCTACGACACTGTAATATTCATACATGTTTTCTCTATGACACTGTAATATTCATACATGTTTTCTCTATGACACTGTGATATTCATACGTTTTCTCTATGACACTGTGATATTCATACATGTTTTCTCTATGACACTGTGATATTCATACATGTTTTCTCTACGACACTGTAATATTCATACATGTTTTCTCTACGACACTGTGATATTCATACATGCTTTCTTTACGACACTGAGCTATTCATGTTTTCTCTACGACTCCGCTATTCATACATGTTTTCTTTATGACACTGTGATATTCATACATGTTTTTCTATGACACTGTGATATTCATACATGTTTTCTCTATAACACTGTGATATTCATACATGCTTTCTCTATGACACTGATATTCATACATGCTTTCTCTACGACTCAGTGATACTCATGTTTTCTCTACGACACTGTGATATTCATACATGCTTTCTCTATGACACTGTGATATTCATACATATTTTCTCTACGACGCTGTGATATTCATAAATATTTTCTCTACGACACTGATATTCATACATGCTTTCTCTACAATTCTGTGATATTCATATATTATATGTTTTCTCTATGATTCTGTGATATTCATACATGCTTTCTCTATGCCTCTGTGATATTCATACATGTAGGCTTGCACGATTTTTACCTTGAAACATCGCGATCGATTTTATTTTAAAAATCGCGATTTTCGATTAAATAGTAGGTCCAAATTCCCAAAAGTATAAACCGGGGTAACGTCACTTGTTTCTAGAAAAAGTTGAAATAAATCATACAAAAATATCACGAAATTAGAACACATTTTCATGCAACGAATTCTTACCATCCTACGTCTATGCATACCTTATATCCATCATCGCAGGAGTGAAATTATTAATTGGGACCGCCTAAATATTGCGTATAGTTTAATAAACATTATTTATTTCATCAAAATAAAAAATAAAATGTCACTGAGAAAAAAATAATAAAATTACATGATGTATCAGCTTCCGCATATAGCCTCCCTTTGTAGGACGAGTTTAGGTCATTACCGGAGTAACGCGAAGAGGCTAATATTAGTACCCGGGGAGATACTGCGCAATTCACATACATAGGACGGTAGCTTTGAGTAGGTACGAGTGTAACGCTGTAAACCCGTCCTATAGTGCAGTTTATAGTTGCTTTCAGAATGTACGATGTACATTTAAGATGTACATTTAAGGGTAATCAACAGAACGCACAGTTCAAAATCAAACAATCTGGAATGCTGTTGCTTTATTTTCTTTAATTTGACATGACAACCGAATCAAAAAGGAAAAATTATTACACCGCCTGAAATTGCTAACTCTAGAATTAAAAAGAATTATGTTCACTGATTGCCTAACACTCTGCACCTAAGTATATACTTGACATTTCACGACAGACTCAAGGTCTGCAGCGAAAGAAAGAAAATTATATGGCGATAACTAGCTGGTTTTCTCAATGACAAAGGTGTTACCTCGCTATTGTTAGCTTGTTTATCGTAGTGCTTTGTTGTGATTAGTAATTATTCGACCCGTGCATGGAACGGCGGGATAAACACAATGAACACAGGCGTGAATCTATTATAATTGTAGCCTACTTATGTACTGATAAAATGCGACGGAAAAGTACACACTTCAAATTTAAAAAAAAACATGAAACTTTTGATGATTTTCCGATTTTCATAAAAATAAATCGAACTTCACGATTAAATCGAAATCGCGCAAGCCTACATACATGCTTTCTCTACGACACTGTGATATTCATACATGTTTTCTCTATGACACTGTGATATTCATACATGTTTTCTCTATGGCACTGTGATATTCATACATGTTTTATCTATGACACTGTGATATTCATACATGCTTTCTCTATGACACTGTGATATTCATACATGCTTTCTCTATGACACTATGATATTCATACATGCTTTCTCTATGACTCTGTGATATTCATGTTTTCTATACTACACTGTGATATTCATACATGCTTTCTCTACGCCACTGTGATATTCATACATGCTTTCTCTATGACAGTGTGATATTCATACATATTTTCTCCACAACACTGTGATATTCATAAATGTTTTCTCTACGACACTGATATTCATACATGCTTTCTCTACGATTCTGTGATATTCATATAATATATGTTTTCTCTACGATTCTGTGATAGTCATACATGCTTTCTCTATGCCTCTGTGATATTCATACACGTTTTCTCTATGATTCTGTGATGACTACATAGTTTACTATTCCTTCCGATGGCATGTGTGAGTCGGAAATTTACATTTCTACCTACATTATTCAGAAGCTAGGTCAGACTGATCAAGTTCTTATATGACTGGCATCTTAACTCCAAACATATAAGTTAATGGATTTAAATATAACTGTTCCACCAAAGGATCATCATTCCTCATTTGCTCCAATGTACTTTAAAATTTGCAACAGTTATCAGTCGAGACATTTGACCTCAGCCAGATACAATTTAGATTATTTTCATAATGTTGTAATTGGAAGACTTTAATGAGATTTGGTAAAAATTGGTAAAAAAATTACAAAGTGCGCTCACAAGATTTTTTTACTATTTTACCTTGAAATTTGTATTCTTACAATTCAAAGCTGAGTGTTAAAATCAACACAAACACGTGTACAAAGTGAGCAGAACTCAGACAGAAATGAGTTGGGCATAGTTAAAAATAGACCCCTTTTGTCCCGTTTTCTTCCACAAACTAAGTTAGAATGACTTAGTTCTTATATGCGTGGTAGCTTATGGCCAAAAGATGTACACCTACCAATTTAGAAGAGACCCCCTCTAAATATAATGAAGGGTGTCACTGAAGTAATATTTTTTCCAATCAGAGAACCCCCTTCTATTATGTACATGTACCTGTTAATGAGAGGCGTGTCCCATCCAGCATAAATTCTATGATTTTTGTAATCGTACGCAAAATGGAAGAGTGCCTTTGAGAAACTTCCTCCTTCATTCACCTTCTCCCACACAGCTTTGTACAGACGATCCATTATCAACTGAAGACGGAAGATATGTGAACATAGTTAATGGTGAATTACAGGTGTGCACGTGTCTGTGTGTGCATGCGCGTGCGTACAGGCACGCAGAGCATGAAGATAAGACTAACCCGTGGCTTAATACAGAAATGTGGTGAAATTGTTATTATTTAATATCCATACTATTAGGATTAAATTGCTAACATACAAGGCTGGTTAACACTTTCACCACTCAAATGACTGGCTCAGTTATTGAGCCTGTCATTACAGTCACTGTGGTAAATCTTCAAAAATAGTCTTCTGTGGTCTGCAAATGGACATTTCTCAGGACCAATGCATAAGACCTTTTTGGCCTCATTGAGAGTTAAAGGGTTAACAAACACACAGCATCTACAGTAGTGTAAGCGCGTGTACACGAATGAAAATAGCCTCTCCTCAGTTTGAAAGCTTTGGCGAAGCTCTGAAATTACCTACCTACCCCCTATCAGAAATACATTTTTGAGATCAGACAAAAATTATAATTTTTTTACATTCAGACAAATCCCCACAATATGTTGAAGATTTTAATGGATGCTTTTGAATCATTTGACAGAGAGCATATAACCTTACCGGTACTGCCGCGACGAGTGAGGGCTTCATAGCAGATGTATCTCCTTTGCTTCCTTTCTTTATTTTACTTGACTGAAATACATAGAATATATAATGCACATTTTCATCAGCAGGCCCTAAATTTTGAACAAGTTCTCCGAAATGGCTATTTTATCACAAACAGGTGGTCTTATAGCAGTTAAGTCCGTTGCCATAAAATGCCTTTTGCATCCATACATGTCATAAAGTGTTTTAATCAGGTCAGCTGTTCGGATGACCTCTTGTTAAAGAGTAACCACCTTGTGTCTGCAAAACGCAAGTTCCTATGACAACTGGTATGCATTTGGGTGGGAAACTGTATTTAACGACTACAGCTAATGCTGCTTCGCAGGGGGCATTTACAGTAAAGATCAGAAATAACGCACCATGTTTTCAAAACAAAATAAAACGAACTGGTGAATATTTTGAACTTAATTTGATTGGAAGGCATTGCTGCCCAAGGCAGCAATGGCATCCAATCAAATTAAGTCCATTTAATATTCAATAGAACAGCGTTTCTCATGGCATCTAAATTTTGGAGGTCCCAGGGATCTCACACCCCAAAATTTGGGGGCCCCAGCTGGGTCCCAAAACTCAAATTTGGATGTTTGGGGTCCCAGGCTGAATTTTGGGGGTATAAACCCTCTACAGGACCCTTATGAGAATCACTGCAACAGAACATTTCATGCATTGTGTTCAAAATTGTACTAACTGACATGACTAACATACATGTTTATGTTTTGGAAAGATGTTAACTTATTAATGAGCTATACTGTATGACATGTTTGACTCCGTTAACCATTACAATTTAAAAAGCAAAAACTACAAATCCTTTTTGATTTACGAAATACTAATGTAAGCGGTCAAATTCGTTTAAAAATATTCAACAACGTATCTCCCTATGTCTATAAGTGTCTTATAACTGAGACATTGAGAAAGTTAACAACATCCCATTATCTATGTGTTGTGTGAATGTCGACTGATTTTGGAACTATATTTACAGTACAGCTCATAAATAAGTGGATTTGTTTATAAAACACTATCAGAAGTATGTTAGTTAGTACAGTTTTGAACACTATGTAAGAAATGTACTGTTTAACCCCTCTTGTGTCAACATAACCCTTTAACGGTCAAACTCATCAAAAAACAACTCTGCAGTGGTCTTGAGACATGGCTATTTTAAGGTCCAAGAGAAGAGTATTTTTAAATATTTTCCATTGGAATGACTGGCTCTGTAACCGATCCGGTCATTCTAGTGGTAAATTTTCGAAAACACTCTTCTCTCGGCCTGCAGATAGACACTGGCTAAGCAAAAACTTACATTTTCTTTACCATTATCCCTTTGATGGTCAAGACGGCGAAAAGAAATTTAGTGGTAAATTTACAAAAATAGTCTTCTCCAATTAAAATATTTTGAAAAATATTGACCATCAAAATATTTAACTGATATATCAAGTAGTATTTTGAACACTTTGAGGCGCTGTTGACACAAGAGGGGTTAATATTTTGAACATAATTGAATTGGAAGACATTGCTGCAGTATTCCAATCCAATTAAGTTGAAAATATTCAACAGTATGTTTTACTTTGATTTGGAAACATTTTGAGTTATTTCTGAGTTGCACTGTAAGTGGGGAAGACAAGATGGTGAGATCGCGTGATTACTTACCTGATCAGTCAACGTGGATGGCGAAGAATAACCGATCCGGACGCCGTGACATAAACATGCAATTTCTGAAATCAGACAAGTAAATAAATGTAGTAATGATAAAGCAAAGACAAGATGAACAAGTGAGAAAGCTAGCTCAGGAGGGAGAGAGGGAGGGAGGGGTAGGTAAAGCGGGGGAGGGAGTGGGCGGAGAGGGTGACAGGGAGAAGGACAGCAGAGAGGAGGGAGCATCTAAATTTTCGGGGTCCCCTCTGGGGGCCTCAAACTGAAATTTGGGATTCCCATGCAGTTATTCTCATTCATGATAAAATTAGAGTGCCATGCTAGATTTTGTGGGTATGTTTGTGCACAAACATATTAATCTAATTAATATTTAACAATTTGAAACTGGTCTTGGCTGCCTTCTTTTTCTGACGCTTGATCAAGTTGGATTGAAATCTGAATGCCGTTACCTGGATCCCATTGGGATTAATCATGCAGACTGGTGATTCCTTTAAATTAGTTTTTTCTCGTAATTAATATTTAACAATCATGCAAGATTTTCAAAGGTTCCATGGGACCTACTAGTATAGCTTTTGTGGGTCACCAGTTACATTTAGGGGGGGTCTAAACCCTAAAAAAGGACCCGTGTTTCCTTTTAGCCCACAAATGGACATTTAATAAAACAAATATTTAGATTCTTCTTCTTGACCAATCTTGACCAGCGGTTAACCCTTTCATAATGAAGCTGGCCTCTACAGTGGTCTTGCAGAATGTCCATTTGCAGGGGAAGAGAAGACTACTTTTGAAATTTTACCACTGGAATGAATGGCTCGGTAACCAAGTCAGTTATTCCAGTGCGTAAATTTACAAAAGTAGTCTTCTCTTGGACTGCAAATGGACATGCAATAAGAAAATATTTTTATTTTCTTGACAAAATTTAGACATTAAAGAGTCAATGCCAGTAGCTGCCATCTTAGTAAAAATCTTTGGTCTGCATTGACAGGCCATTTTCAGACAATCTGTTGAATCATCAGAACATCTCATTCTACCACTAGAGTCTGAGATTTGAGAATTCTTTCTCTCAAAATCTCAAGCTTATTTCCCCGAAATCTTTGTGTAGGAAAATATATTGTATAATATCCCAAAATGATGATTTGAAGGCATCTTTATCTGGTGCTAAAATACTTTTCTAACAATCAGCATTTGCTCTATGCAACCACGCAGTTTAAACAGACAGAACCTCTTATCTTTCAATGATCACATTTTTAGTTGCTCCGCTCAACTAGTATACATGTACATTGATTAGTCTGTCAAATCTTTGATATTTCTGTACAAGCTGCAGAAATCGCAGCACTAGTCAATCGCCCTGTAAAAATGACCAAGGAAATTTTGACTATTTGGAATTTGTTGTCACGACAGAACATCTGTCAGTGGTAGAAAATGGACCTTTCAATTTTAGCTATGCCCCGCCCATCCCTAGCTATGCTCGACCTACACCTCGCTCATGTTGGGATCGATCAATCTCTTACCTCCCTGACTATCAATTTCCAGAAAACTATAGTCAAATAAGCTGTTGAATATTTTGAAACTTAACTTGACTGGGTGCTGTTGCTCAAAGTATTCAACAGCATCTTTATTAAACAGTAGACATACAATTCATACAACAACGCTTAGTCAATCACTGATTATGCGTTCGTGACGTACTTATCTGTCATTCATGATGTCATGGATTATTATGTCATCATACGTCATGTAGTTGATTACGACTTCATATGATGGATGGATAAACTGGAAAGATCCATTAGTTTTAGAAATAACATCACTGAGAAATCATCCTTACCTGCAGTTAATTCCAACACATGCGCCAATGGAAGATAGCCACAATAACTGTCAGTCGGTCTGAAAAATAAAGTTATCACAAATTCAATTAATATATATTATATTATTTTCCTTTAAAAGTCAAGTGAGCGAAAACAAACCTCTGCAAAGATCTTGAGAAATATCCAATTGCATGACAAGAGAAGACGATTTTAGAAATTTTTTCAAAGATCGTCTTCTCTAGGTCTGCAGATGGATATTTTCTACGAGGGTATTTACATTTTCTTCAAGTTTGACTATTAAAGCCCTAAACAGCCATAGAGGCACCATGTTTGGACATCCTACCATAACTAGCCATCATCACTTGTTCTCAACTTAACCTTCAATACCAGCATCCCATGCAGCACCCATTCAACCGCCCCCCCACCCCTGCCCCCACCCCACAACCAAAAGAAAAGAACCACACACATATGCACGCACACACCTAAAGCCATAATTAATACCATATAGTAACTGGATTGTATTGACTTGTGTTGTCAAAGATCGGCACTAAACAGAACGATATTTTTACGATAAAAGTTAGTGACCTGCATCTTTTACTGAGACTCAAAAATTAAAATTATATTGTCTACTTCCTGCGATTATTTTCTCCCTGCCCCCTCCCACCCATCCAGCAAGATGGTTTACATGTATAAAAATGCATGTAGTCAGTTTTGAAATCAGCACTAGTAGTAGTAGCACCAGTATCAGTAAGGTAGGAGTAGCATGCATACCCAAGTCCTGGTACTCTTTTAACCTGTCCAGACAATCCACACATGAGATTTCCATGGTTCATCAATACACCTATAGGAATCATAAAAACAATAGTCAGACAAAACAAACATACTCACAAATGATATGACAGACTTATCAACCCTTACCACTCCGATGTCAAAATTTATAATTTTCAAATTAAATTAAAAGATGAACTAGCGTTCATTGTTGCTGTCTATGACAGCAACATCGTCCAACAAAATTGGTGAAGTGTCCACCAGTTTCTTTGATATTGCCACAGTGAAAGATAGAATATCGACATCAGAGTGGCAAGGGTTAAGAGTCAGTCATATTAGTGAACAATTATTAATGCAGCCTCCAATAGAGCTCAGAAATAAGTTAACATTTCTCCAAAACTAAAACAGAAACAGGTTAGTTGGAACAATTTTTAACATTAAAAAATGTTATGTCGAATATTTTGGCCTTAATTTGATTGAAAGCCATTGCTGCCAGATAAATCCATTGAAAGTAAAAAGTATTCAACAGTATGTTCTATTTCTGAGCTGTACTGTACATATTATGCCCTCAGACCATATATTTGGAAAAAAATAGAATTTTATCCAATTCGCTGAACAGACGTCGCTCAACGTTTGTGTAGGGATTGACAAAGATCCATTTTCTTGTACCATATGTACCTATTTATAAATTATAGACTTATCTCCCTTGGTAAATGGGATAATTAGTGTTAAAGAGCTAGGAAAATTTAGTTTGTACTTTAAAACCTATTTTGTGTTATTTTTATATTACCCGTACCTTTAGGCAGTCCTGTTGACCCACTTGTGTACATAATGAATGCAATGTCATCACGAGTAGGCTTGACAGCTTTATACTTCGCTAAAATAATTAAATAATAATGGTAATTAATACTTTATGAAATGAAATAATCACAAAATCAACCCCACCCATACACCTCATCATAGCTCTCCATAGCAATGTATTATAGTGATGAGAAATAAACAACTAAAATGGTAAGAAATTTACACCGATATTTGGAAATTTGAAATAATATAATTTAGATTTTGATACATAGAATTTCAAATCCATTGCCATTTCGAATAAGAATCATCACACTCATTTAATCCTTTAGGCTCAGCTATCAAACCAGTCATTCTCAGGACTCGATATTTCAGAATTTAGCGGAACATGCTTTTTGATTCTTTCATCTGTGTTAATGGGAACCTACCAGAAAATTTTGGTTCCAGTTGACAATCAAAGGTTTCAAAATGTCTGCAAAAATTATAAGCAAATCCTTGATTCAAGAAAATTAAAATTTTTAAATGACCCTTTGTAGACTATTTTTGAAAATTCATCACTTGAATGACTGGTTTTGGTATCATGCCACTCATTTCAGTGGGACATTAAACAAGAGGCCCAAGGGCCTGTGACGCTCACCTGGCCCATTAGCATTTGAAACATTTTCATTTAAATATATACATGATCCTTTACATCAAAACAGATGGCCACCAGAAAAATCGGCCAATCAAAATTCTAAATAGAAGGGCCAGGTTCTAGCACTGTATGATCATCATTTGAAGTCAAATTTGGTTAAAATCCGCCAAGCTGTTAAGGAGATGCGTTTTGACAATATCCAGTAAATATTTAATAAAAACTTAGATTTTCACCCAAAAGATTGACCAATCAAAATTCTGAATATAGCCTCTGGAGCCTACTGACATACGGTATTTCCAGCACAATTTTGTTGAAATCCTGGAAGCGGTTAAGAAGGGATGCGTTTTGACAATTTCTGGTAAATTTTTCATAAAATCTAAGATTTTAGCACCAAAAATTGATGAATCAAAATTCTGAAAAGAAGCTATAGAGCCTATCACCATAGAATGCATCTAGTTAAATTTGGTTGAAATATGCCAAGCAGCTAAGGAAGAGTAGCATTTTGACCATTTGCAGTTGATTTTGTCATAAAATACCAGATTTCCCCCCCAAAAGTTGATCAATCAAAATTCTGAAGACGTTCTAGAGCCTACCACATAGAATCCATCTAGTCCAATTTGGTTGAAATATGTCAAGCAGCTAAGGAGTATCATTTTGACCATTTCCGGTAGATTTTTCATAAAATCTCAGATTTTCACCCAAAAAATTGATCAATCAAAATTCTGAAAAGATTTTTAGAGCCTACCACCATAGAATGCATCTAGTCAAATTTGGTTGAAATATGTCAAGCAGCTAAGGAAGAGTAGCATTTTGACCATTTCCGGTAGATTTCAGGCCAGCTCCTATTCGCAAATGGCCCATTTGTCCAGTTAGTCGAAACCAGTTAAAGGAGCATTAAATAGTCATACAATTGCACATATTTTTAATGTATTCTACATGAAGGTCATATATTCACGAGACTCAGAGTTAATTCCGCAGGTGTATTAACATTCGATCACCAATTCATACTTAGTACATACAATTCTCCAAACTGCTGCCAATTGTCTCCACTTCAGCGAGACACTTGATTTTCACGCCAACGGGAAAATCTTTGACAGCAAGTCGCTTCCCACCATTCATGTAGATCACATGAGTCACTTTTGGTGTGCATTGGAGGATTTTCTGAAAACAGGGTAAACAATATTAAACTAGAATGTGCAGTCAATGGTACGCCATCGCTAATCCCCACACTTTCACCAACTCGCCCCACCCCTTCCCCTCATCTTGCAAATTTGTTCAATGTGAGTAACGTAAGTATCGCGCTTTGCAAGATGAGGGGAAGGGGTGGGCCAGGAATTACACCAAAATTGCAGAGATGCCACCATGGATGGATGATTGGATATTTTATGATATTCTCCCTTTTAAGCCCGTCCCTAGCAATACCGAAGGTATGGGGGTGGAGGGGGGGGGGGCAGTAGAGACAAATACAATGCTGCACAATCTGCAATCATATGGTTAACAAATTTGTCTGAATTCCACAGGTGGAAGCAGTTTCAAGATCCCCCTAGGTTCTATCAAAACATTCTGTTAAATATTTTGGAAACCAATTTGACTGGGGGCCCAGTCAAATCAGTTTTAAAATGTTCAACAGCTTAACTGTTAACTTGAAATTTAGATTTTATGAATTCATTCTAAGAATTCAGGTTTTGAAGTTTTTAATAGATTTCCAAGATGTGTAAAATGTGGCTGGAACTTAGCTCGAAAAATGGGCATGGCATAGCCATGGATGTCGCCTTCTATTACACTCAGCAGCTGATGTTTAGTTACATACCTTGAACTTTGGGAGGAGTTCGGCACTGGTAATGACATGGGTCACCTGTGTCTCATTGATACCATATATTACTGCCTGGTCACCCAGTGATGCATACAGTGTCACAACTAAGAAGTTAAATAAACACACAATACAAATAAATACATGTACAACCAAAATCTGAATAGATACAATATACTAGATACTGTTTATAATGTAAAGCATATTGAATATCTTGTCATACATTGTACCACATTATTTTATAAATATTCAACAATCTGTCACAGTTTGTAAGGCTGCATTGACAGGAAAGATAAAGAATTATTATATTATTTTCAAGAATACAAATTTATAGAATTTAATCATCCTACAGTACATAAAAAGCGATGGAGGAATGAGTACCCCTTCAATGCTCACTCTGGGCAGAAATGCAGGTAGCTTCTTCAAGGTTTTTATTTGCAGGCCAATATAAGATTATTTTTGAAAATTTATCATCAGAAATGACTGGCCATTCCAGTAGAAAATTAAACCAGAAATGTTGTTCCCAACTATGAAGCTCAACTTTACGACTTTGCAATGAACTGTGAAGCCCATTACACTTATCAATACCTTTGACCCCAAAGGTCTTTGTTTTGTGCCCCCTCCTTATAAGGAAGTATGTGTACAAGTTTGTGTCCAGGAAGATTAAGCAAACATGAGATATGAACTGCTAAGTTGAACCAAACATAAAATATTAATGTTAAATAAAACCCACAGTTTTTACCAATGTCACAATAATCTTGACCTTTGCCCTTTTGACTCTAACATCATTGTATGATACCCTCCAACTACAAGGAAGTAGGTGTCCAAGGTTCAGCCCCAGTATCCTTTACCAACGATAAGATATATGGATGGCTAAGTTGAGCTAAATGCAAAATGTTAGTATTGAAGTTTTTACCAATGTCAGTGACCTTGACCTTTTGACCCCAAGGTCATACCATGCTCTCTCTCAGTACATGGAAGCATGTGCCCAAGTGTGGCTCCAGTATCAGAACCAAAGTTGAGATATGAACTGTTAAGTTGAGTCAAATGGAAAACGTTAATGCTGAAAAAACACCAGGGTTACAGTGAACTTGATCTTCAACTTTTTTTAAATAGATCATTGTGAAATGCTGTGTCATTACAAAGAAGCATGTGTCCAAGTTTTGGTCTAGTATGATTAACCTAAGATGAGATACAAACTACTAACTTGAGCTAAACAGAAAATGTTAATATTGAAAAAAACACCCACGGTTTTTACCAAGGTCACAGTGACCTTGATCTTTGATGTTTTACAAACTAGGTCATTGTGTGATGATGTGCCATTACAAGGAGACATATAATGTGCAAGTTTGGTTCCAGTATGATCAACCAAACATGAGATATAAACAGAAAAGTAGAGCTAAGCGGAAAATGTTAATGTTGAAAAAAATCCCAAGGTTTTTACCAAGGTCACAGTGACCTTGATCTTTGACCTTTTGACACCAACATCACTGTTGTAAGATTAAAAGGAGGCATGTGTCCAAGGTTGGTTCCAGTATGATTAACCAAATATGAGATATAAGCAGAAAAGTTGAGCTAAACGAAAAATGTTAATGTTGAAAAAACAGGGTTTTTATCACAGTATCAAAAAAGCATCCGCTTTTGTTTCTACGAGAATTCTTAATACTTACCAGATGTACTATTATGATAATGTCTATTATCTAGGCTAGCTCAAAATAAACAATTAAAACTCCGCACTCTCCTGGTCCTGCCCATACTGTGTCCGGGAATTACCATAGCCCCAGGTACCAAGTCAATGCCCAGTAAGATTCGTCTTATATCTGCCTTGACAAACAGCGAAAGCAGCTCAGCCTCACCTCAGCGGGGCGGCTGAGGTAGGGCCATAGTACATCTGGTAAGTATTAAGAATTCTCGTAGAAACAAAAGCGGATGCTTTTTTTATTCTACTTCGAATAATACTTACCAGATGTACTATTATGATAAACTCCGGATTTCAACAGCCAAGAAATACCGGTGGGAGGAGGTGAGGCTCGAACCAGCACTCATCAACCATCCAACAGAGAAGGTTGTGAAGAGACTAGAACCCTGGCATATGATTAGGTTCTGCTATCTGACTCATAGAGTGCTAAACTTCCATGGTCTAGACCGCGGCCCCCTCCCCCCCTCTTTGTCCGCACAAAATCCAGGGGGCTGTCGAAAAAAGGGGATGCAACACCCACCAGACCCGTGTCAGCCCCAAGTCTCAGCTAGGGCAGTCCAGTAGAGTGCAAAGAAGCTACTACAACTTCTAATTTAGAAAAAATAACAGTATATCGATTAAGTTTTCAAATTGGAATGAGTCTAATGTCTGTTTGAGAGGATAAGTATACTCTTACACCAGACTATTTACCTAAACAGTCTGGTGTTTTGACTGTAAGTAAATTATTATTATTAGTCACTTAATTAATGTAAACACTCACCATTTTGAGTGCTTGTTCTTTCTTGATCATGCCAGGAGCTCGGCCCAATCCACGGTCGTTCACTGGTCATGTGCATGGCCCTTGCTCAGTGCAGGAGGAACTAACGTGTGATGTTTGTGAAATAGTGGGCGGATGTGGCTTAACTAAGGTTCGACAAATTGGTGACGCTACCGGATTAAGTGCGCTGGAGATGTCGCGAAGGTAGAAATCAGTAAATGACGACTCGGCATGCCATTGTGCTACAGACATCACCTACTCTAATGAGACACCCTTAAAAAGAGCCGATGATGCTGCTAATGCTCGGACCTGATGGGCGTTCGCACGATCAATCTGCTTTCCTGTAGCAATTTTATGCGACATCTGAATAGCATCAACTATCCAACGAGAAATAGTATCTTTCGAGGCATGCAAATGAGGAGCTTTGAGACATAACCACAGAGATTTCAGGTCATCTCTCCACTCCTCAGTACGTTCCTTATTCATTTTCAGACATCTGACAGGACACCAAGCAGAAGAGTGTGGGTCATGTCTAACTAAACTTGGCAAATTGATCGGTTGACCTGGATATTTAAGTGACTGATTCTTTGCCAGGAAACAAAGACGTGGAAGTAGTCTTAAACCTTCACCCGTGACGACAAAACGGTCTTGCTTGGCAGATAGCGCATGAATCTCGCATCTCCTTCTCACCGACGCGGCTGCAACCAAGAAAACTGATTTAATAGTTAACAGTTTAATATCTATAGATCTAATCGGTTCAAAGGGAGCATGCCCTAAAACCTGTAGAACAAGAGATAGACTCCATGCTGGGATAGGAATTGGCTGTCTAGGTCGCAGATTGCTCATTCCTTTAATAACTTCATTCAAAGTGTCATTCTCCACTCCTTCAATGGCCAGACTGGGAATGACTGAAGCTAATGCAGAATTATATGCTGCTAGGGTTGAAGGTACAAGTTTTTCAACTTCGTATAAATGACAGATAAAATCTGCTACGTGTTGAACAGATGCAGACATGGGATAAATATCTCTTCCCCGACACCATTCTGCAAATTTGTTGATTCTATAATTATATGTTTTGGTGGTTGACCCTCTTCTGGCTGATGCGACAAACTTCGCTGCTTGCTCAGAAAAGCCACCCTCAATTACACGCTGCTCGACAACATCCATGCAGTCAATTTGAACATTTCCGGCCTGTCGTGAAGACACAGACCCTTGCTCCTAGAGAAACTGACTCCAAAACTGCAATCAGGCTCTTGACTCTGCTCTCCGCCGGAAAAGCTGTTCCTGTCCCTGAGATTGAAAAATATTCCCAGATAAACAAACTCCTGGGATGGAGTCAATTCTGATTTCTCTAGATTCACAATCCATCCTAGATCCTTTAGTAAGGCTAGGACTACCTGAAAATTGTTGCGCAGATTGACTGGATTGCCCGCCTTCAGCAGCCAGTCGTCTATGTAAGTATGAACAGCTATGTTTCTCCTGCGAAGATAAGAAGTCATGGCGAGGACCACCTTTGGTGAAGACCCTCGGAGCTGTGGTCAAGCCGAATGGAAGCGCATTGAATTCCCAAACATTGTCTTGGAATGCAAAGCGAAGGTATTTCTGAAAAAGAATTGACATTGGAATATGAAAATATGCATCCTTCAGATCTATTGACACTGCCCACATGCCCTTCCTCAAACCTGAAATCACTGCCGCTACAGTCTCCATCTGAAACTTTGGTGACAGAATAAACTTGTTTAACGGTTTGAGATTGAGAATCGGTCTCCACCCTCCGGTGCGTTTCGGAACGAGGAACATCATCGAATAGAAGCCTGGGGATGACTGATTGCAGACTAAGTGAATCGCATTCTTCTGCTGAAGACTTTCGATCTCTGAGCAAAAGGCCTCTAGACGATCGGATTCCCTTGGAACGGGAGTCCACACTGGAGTTGATGTTAATGGAACTAACGATTGACGGATGAGCCAGTCCGGTTCGTAGCCATTTCTTAACCATTGATAGATCTGCATGACCTGTTCCCACTGGTTTGAGAACAGTTGAAGTCTGCCTCCGACGGAAGGAATCTGCACACAATTGGCGATCGATATTGCACGAGACGACGTTAATTCGCCTAGGTGAAGATCCTCGACTCCCCTTGTTCCCGGTGATACTGGAGCGGATCACGCCAGAAACCCATCAGGACTTTTACCCCCACGCCACCCCGTGGTTTCTTGGCAAACGACGGTCCAGAACTGCCACCACGGCTATCCTTATGGTAGCTGCCGCGACACGAACCGCCACCCTTCCTATCCGCCTCATAAGGCCTCTTATTAGAGGACTTGTATGAGGAAGAACGACCAGGACCTTGCGAACCGGATGCCCGACGGCTATCACAGTCAGAAGGACGGAAGGGCGATCTTTGGTGCTGTCTCTGCTGTTCCTGTCGGTGCTGCTTGTAGGACTGGTGCAGTCGAGTCCTTTTTGTCGACTTCCATGACTTGCTGACTACTTCTTGTTCCGCAACCATTGACGCGACCTTGGATAAGGCTTGCCATGCCGAGCCGCCGAACAAGTCAGGACCTATGAATGGCGCGGAAGACAACGCAGCCCTCATTTCAGGTCCTGGTTCTACAAAATCGAGAACCATTCTCCGTCGCTCAGCCAATGCTCTCGTGTTCACCCTGGCCAGGCAATCCTGAGATAGGCGCATGGTGTCCCAGATAATTCCGGGTGCAGCCTCTGGCACTACCCCAACTTCGGCCGCGCAGGTCAGCATACCCTGCAGGACGGTACAGCCGTGCGAAAGTGCCGCCATGGCAGCTCTCGCCGCATCCTCAATGAGGGTCAACTCATTGAAAGGATCTTTATTAGGCTGGGAAACTAACGGACGAGAACGCCCCTTAGCCTTGCCAGCCAATGGCCTATTCAGTGCCTCTCTCTCTCCGACAGAGAGCTGTGGGACTCGGCCATACTGATGATAGGCTTGCTCCGGAAAACGGACCCTACTCCTAATCCCTTTCGGGGCCTTCGGAAGTGTAAAGTCTGGCTGGACCATAGGATATGTCGCCACCTCCAACATGTCAGAGGTTAACGTATCCAAAGGCAGAGCAGGCATGGCCGAAGAGCCACTGGACAGAGCGCTGGCCACTCGCTCTGACATCCGCTCCATTGCCGGATCGCGCTGAGATCCCTGATCCGATGTCAACCCTAGACGGCCGGACATCCATTCAAGGACCTGCACCCATTCAGCCTCGGTGGAGAATGACGACTCATCCAACAAGGGACTGCCGTTCTCATCTCCTTTCTCGCCCTTGGACGAGACAGACACCAACGATCCATGCTGAGGACTCCGAACTTGCTTACTAGTGTAAACAAGGCCCGCAGACCATGCACTCGCTGCTCCAGTATCCAACGATTCGCCGGACACGGACTCACTGAAATCCATCGGCTCCAGCACGGGAGCCGGGATCACAGCCGCATTACTCACGGTGGCCAACGGAAATCTGATAGAACCCGTAACCACTGGCGCCGGGATGCCGTCAGAAGCCGTCAAACATGACTCCAACGGCAGCACGGGCTGAGCAAAATCTGGGTGGAAGATGCCCGACGGAATGTCAACATCACCACCCGGCTGGCAGACCCATACATAACACGAAGGAGAACCTTGGTATGTACCAGGTACAGCCATCGCGGAAAGATCTGGCATGCCGGAATCCTCCATGAGCAAAAGCTCTTCCTCCTCAGCCGTCGGCTCTTGAGCCAACGCAACAGGAGGTACAGGTGCAACACCCTCCGCAGCACTGACCGGACCACCGAAAGGTAGTCCTGCACCAGCCTGCATCGACGGGATCGTGGATTGCAGGGACTCAATCATGGCTTTAAACTGGGCCGCCAATACACCCAAACCCGAGTCCATCCTCTCATTCAGGCGCTCCTCCAAGCCTCTGTTGCACGCCTGATCTGCCTTGGCCGCCTTGTCCCTCGCGATTCTGTCCAGTCGCGCACGCCGATCACGGTCGAACTCTGCCACTAACTCCGATGACCACTTTACACAAACATCGCACGGACTTCCCACCTTGCTCTTGGCGCAAGCTACGCAGTGGTGACCAGCAAATCTCCGTTTCATGAACCGATTGCATTTGTTACACAAAGTATCCAGGCTTCTAGCCCTCTGCGAACACAAAGCAAGAATTAAAAGGCTGCACATGACATAGATGACGAGCAAACGCACAATGACTTGATTGTAATATTAAAATTACTTAGAAACATTTAACTTTCTCTTAAATTAATGATAATCAAGACTTAAGGCACGAGATATTTGAACATTTTTAGAGTGAAAATTAATAAACATGGCTTGGTAATTAATTAACCATTAAAATAACCAAGAAAAATGTACCGATCGCTACAAACACCTTCATCAATGAAGTGAAGACTAAAGATCGGCACAATTAGAGTGCACAGACACGCCAAGCCGAAGGCAAACATAACTCATGGGCGCCGCGATCTTGGCTAAGAGCGCATCCATCTTGGAAGGAACCGAGTCGCAAGAGAAATTAACCGAGTACCCGCATAATGCTTAAACAGGTAAGGGTACTGGACCGACTCCAACAATGGCTACCATTTTAAAACAATGTGCCAATTTAAGGAAAATTCAATCATTCATTACGGCACGAAAGTATAAATTCTAGATTGATACAACCTGCCCCTGAGATGATTTCCCTTTCTCTTCCATGATGCCAGTAACAGAACACTCCAACTACGCTGAATTTCGTTCAAAATTGAAGATTTTAACAAGCTTACAAAACGTGACTTTCCAAGTCAGCAAAATAGACGAATCTGACTGTGATTGGGAATTGACTCGGTACCTGGGGCTATGGTAATTCCTGGACACAGTATGGGCAGGACCAGGAGAGTGCGGAGTTTTAATTGTTTATTTTGAGCTAGACTAGATAAGACTTATCATAATAGTACATCTGGTAAGTATTATTCGACGTAGAAACCTTGGGCATTGAACTTTTGACCCATAGGTCATTGTGATGCTGTGTCATTATAAAGAAGCATGTCTCCAAGTTTAGGTCCAGTATGATTAACCAAACATGAGATATAAACAGTAATGTTGAGCTAAACGCTTCCGCCACCGGACGACGTGCAGGGTATCACAACAGCTTCGTACAGTCGACCTAAAAATAGTCTTCTTTTGGTTTGAAAATGGTAAAATTTTCCATTGTCCAAAAATTTGAATTTTCTTAAAGAATCTTGAGCATTAAATATGTTAACGGCGAATGTTATGCAATAACTCTTTATATATCTACAATCTTCAGGCATGCGCATCTTCATATTTTGAAAATAACTCACCAGGATAATTACATCCTACGCCCAGTTAAATTAGTTTCAAAATATTCAACAGAAAGTTTATTAAATTCTAAATTCATCAAAGACATACATACATTTTAGTGAGACGGTTTGATTTTTTAAACAGATCTACGTCAATATGATTGTGACGTCAGCTAACTAGCGACATAATTGATTATGATGTCATACTTGACTGACACATCGGCTCCCTCCATTGTATCCTATAATATCACTCACCAGGGTAATTGTATCGCATGCATGCCTGGGCAGTAATCATCCACTCAGCACGTGTCTCGGCAAAAATCAGGATACTTTTACGGACCTCCTGGCCAATAGCATGCAGACCTCGGCCCAAATTATCCAATCGCTTCGACACCTCATCATACGTTTCCCAGTAGTAATCTCCTTGGATGAGCTATATGGCAAATGAAATTTGAGCCAAATCAGACCACAAGTTTTTGACATGTACAGATACAAACGCACGCACGTTACAATACATGTACCATCTTAGGCATATGGGAAGAGAGTAATAAATTTATAGGTTTAGTTTAGATGCAATATGCTATGAGCATGATCTCCATATAAAACAAAATGTTCGTGTTTAGTCCTGTACCAAGTTTAGCAACGGAGGACTCTAGCTTTAGCTATGCCCATCCATCTTTAGCGAAAGTCCACCCACATTTCATCGTGTTGGGATTAATCGATCCCTCAACTGCCCGACTATCAATTTCTAGAAAACTATACAGGTAAGCTGACATCATAATCAGCTAAGTGGCGTGTAGGATGACATCATAATCATTGTCATAAATGATTCTATTTGGCCTGTCTTTAACTCTTAATAGTCTGACACGTTGTACAAAATGGTTGTTTTTGTTATTTAAAAAACATACTGTTGAATATTTTGAAACTAATTTGACCAGACGCTGTTGCTGCCATAGGCAGCAACACCACCAGTTAAATTAGTTTCAAAATATTCAAGTTTACCTGTTAGTTTTCTGGAAATTGATAGTCAGGGAGTTGAGAGATCGGTTGATCCCAACACGAGCGTGGTGTGGGTGGAGCTTAGCTAGATGAGCGGGGCATGGCTAAAGCTGGAAAGGGCCATTGATCCTGACCACTAAATCAAAAAGAACATTTCATCTGATCAAAGGTAATGAGGTGGGATAGCCAGTAGCCAGTGCGCTCACACTACTTGATTTAAGGATGGGAGTTCAACATGAATTTAACCCTTTAACCCTTGAATTTGTTTAAGAAATTTCAATTTTCTCATAGAAAATGTCCATTTGCAGAGCAAGAGAAGACTATTTTTGAAAATTTATGACTGGAATGACAGGTTCGGTTATCGAGCCAGTTATTAGTCATAAATTTCCAAAAATAGTGTTCTCATGCTCTGCAAATGGACATTTCTCAAGACCACTGCAGAAGCCGTTTTTGGCTGATATGAGGGATAAAGGGTTAATATAATGATTGAATTGGTATTTACAAGGCTTCTGTAGTCTGTATAGCTTACAACATTACAAGTACATACTAGTTTCAACAGAATTTACAGAAATGGGGTGTTAAAGGGTTAACCACAGAGTTTCCAGATGATCATTCCATCTCCCCATGGCAACCATGTGTCAAACATTACTTCTCTAAGCATAGACCAGTCATAAAGTGTGGATGAGATGCAGTACAATTTATAGAAAAACATTGGAAAAAAGTTGTGTTCTAAGGTTAGTGACCGCGACCTATGACCTCAATGGGATCATCGTGACTCCAATGACCATAGGTTGCTAAGTTTACTTCCAATAAGTTAAAAAGCTCTGAAATGTATATTTAAGGTGAGAAACACAAAAACTTAATATTGAAAAAACAAAGTTTTGTATAAAGATGACAATGACCTTTGACCTCGTGAAAGCATTATCATAGTACTGCCTTCTATTGGTATATAGGCAACCATCTCCAGATTTGATTACAATTTACTTGACGACTTAACATTAGTTCTGCGGAGAATTATTTCCGCCACCACCACCACCACTACTACTACTACACATACTTGAAGTTGAGGTTCGTCATTTCATACTAGGCCTAAAGTAACGAATATCCACTATTTTAAACAATATAAGATAAGATGATGACACAGTTATATCATCTTTAAATCGGTAAAATACATTTTATTGTCAGTGGATTCACTATATTATAAAACTGCAGATTTTGCATCTGGGAACTCTTATAATGGTTACTTACATGTATTTATTTTGAACGAAACAAACTAAGTAAAACTTGGACTATATAAAAGCAACATCGGGTTCCATTTTCTACTTAAAGCGAGTCTTCATTCATATGCATTAATATATTTCAAATAAGATTTCTTGATAATCGCTATTAGGATATACTATATATATAGACTTGAAGACTAAAATAAGTGAGAGAAAACAACGAGCAACAGACATTTTTAGGACAGTATGCTTGTAAAGTATGATATAGATGTAACTGCAATGTTATATTTTAACTGCTTAGTGGTCAACATTGGTAAAGAAAATCCTAATTCTTGCTCAGTGAATGTCCATTTGATAGCCAAGACAAGTCTATTTTAGAAAATTTACCACTGGAATGACTGGTTCGATTATCGAGCCAGTCATTACAGTGGTCAATTTTCAAAAATAGTTTCTCTTAGGCTACAAATGGACATTTCTTAAGACCAGTGCAGATGCCAGTCTTGGCCAGATTGACCAGTAAAGGGTTTAAGAAAGTAATTTGGAGCCTTATGACAAAAGCTGAAAGTTGACATATCTGCAATCATCAGTTTTAAACTCATCAGAGGCATACCTTCTTGAACATTTTCCCATTGGGCTGTATTTCCTCCTCCTCACTCAAGACCTCCCTGGAACCAATGCACCGAGTCGGGCCATATAATGCTACGGCACGTAAAAACAGGTCATCCAGAGTATTGCATTCTGGGAACAAGGTTGTCGTGAGCTTGTCAAAGTAGTCGACATCACGATATGGTGAGTCAGTTTTCCCTGCCTTTAAGGGTTTTGCCTAAAATATATAAGATTAGAGAGTATTTTAACATGTTATACTCTTAGATATATGTAAGGTCTGCAGATAAATAATTTACAAAATGATTTTATATGTACACAGATACAATTAAAGCTATTCTAGATCTTAATCTTTTAACCCTTTTTGGCTAAATTTGGTCAAGAAAATAAAAATATTTGCTCACCGAATGTCCATTTGCAGGTCAAGCATGCCAAGAAGACTATTTTTTTTAATTTACCACTGGAATGACTGGCTTGGTTATCGAGCCAGTCATTCCAGTGGTAAATCTTCAAAAAGGTTTCTCTTGGCTGGAAATGGATATTTCTCAAGACCACTGCAGAAGCCATTTTTGGCTGATATGAGGGATAAAGGGATAATATAATGATTGAATTGGTATTTACAAGGCTTCTGTAGTCTGTATAGCTTACAACATTACAAATACATACTAGTTTCAACAGAATTTACAGAAATGGGGCAACCTGGAAGTATAGTTGGGCAACATAATTTAAATGACGTACTTTCCCCTGGTGGGCAATACAATATTTTTCTAATTTTCAAGCCCATACACGTATATTGTGATTTTCACAATAAACAAGAGCCACCTGGACTCATTGGCCACTGACATATCCGAACAAAATGAGATGACCACTGGAACTAGATGATAGTTCATGAGTTTTGATTCAATTCCCCAAGCGGTTTCGGAGATTTTTCAAAAACATTTTAAACTAGAGCCGACCTCCAGAGGATCCTTCTAACCAAATTTGGTTGAAATCTATCATGAACCCAAGAAGATGCGTTTTGACAATTTTCGGTAAATTTTGCACAAAATCTAAGCATTTTACACAAAAAATTAAAATATCACAAATCTGAATAGACGTTCTAAAGTGTACCTTCAGAGGATCCTTCTAGCCAAATATGGATTAAAATCTGCCAGTAAACTAAGGAGGAGATGCGCTATGACATTTTCGGTAAAATTGTCAAAGCCTACGTCCATAGGACCCTTCTAGCCAAATATGGTTGAAATCTGTCAGTAAACTAAAGAAGAGATGCGTTTTGACAGTTTTCAGTAAGATTTTTCACAAAATCTAAGTTTTTTGCGCAAAAAATTGAAATATCAAAGATCTGAATAGATTTTCTAGAGCCTACCTCAGTATGACACTTCTATCCAAATGTGGTTGAAATCTGTGAAGAAACTAAGGAGGAGATGCGTTTTGACACTTTTCGGTAAATTTTAAACAAAATAAGTTTTTTACCCAAAAATTTTTAATATAAAAATCTGAAGAGAAGTTCTATAGCATACCTTCATATGATCGTTCTAGCCAGATTTGGTTGAAATCTGCCAAGAAACTAAGGATGAGTAGCGTTTTAAAGCAATTTGACAATTTCCGGTAAATTTTAAATACAATCCAAGTTTTTTAAACAAAAAACTGAACTATAAAAAATCTGAATAAAAATTCTAGAGCCTACCTCCGTATGATTGTTCTAGCCAGATTTGATTGAAATCTGCAAAGAAACTAAGGAAATGCGTTTTGACACTTTCCGGTAAATTTGAAATATCAAAAACCTGAATAGATGTTCTAGAGCCCACGCCCATAGGATCATTCTAGCCAAATTTGGTTGAAATCCGGCAAGCCGTTAAGGAGATACATTTTGAAGCAAAAGTTGACGGACAGACAGACAGATGGTCGGCATGGCATAAGCTCACTTGGCCATTCTGGCCAGGTGAGCTAAAAATTAACAATATAGACGATTCCAGCTAGGAAATGCTAAACTAGAACAATCTTCGGTTAAATCATGCCACAAATTGGCTGACATCTGCACAAATTTACCAGTATCATACGAAAAATCAAACCATTAATTCGGTCTGTAAAATCTTACAGGATTTCTTTATCGCATTATTAAAACATGTATACTGGATGAACCAATGTCCAAGAATAGACCATTTTTGACAATTGATCAATGGAATGACTGGCTTGCTGGTTGCTAATATCATATTTTACACATGCTATAGACATTTCTTACTTATAAGGAGATGCCTCCTAAAGATACATGTCATCCTATATGTCTGTGGCACATACATGTAAGACTTAACCCCTCCACCGACAAATCCCTGAAAAAGTCAATTCTTTATGATATAAAAACTTTTCTATTGAATATTTTCAAATTAATTTGACCGGAAGCAGCAATGGCTTCCAGTTAGATTAATTTCAAAATATTCAACATTTTCCTTTATGGTCACCTTGAACATGAGATATGGGGAATTCATCGGTGAAAGGGTTATGTGTATGCGAGTAATCTCCCACTGGATGGGGTAAGATTGATATGTGAAGGGAAGATTTGCCAACTCCCCTTTCAACAACCTAAGCTAACTCATGAATGTGCCTGCCACCCATAACCAAGACCCCACCCACCCACCCCAGACCACACCCACCCAGAACAGAGCAAATAATGTGCAATATTAAGTCTGAACACGGAATGAAGAAAGCTAATCAGCAGTACTGCATCAGTGCATTACGTATCAATAATTTATTTTCATTCTCAGTAAACTTGATATATGGAAATCAATTAACAATTAATTGATTAATTACTGAGCAGCTGCATCGCTCCAAGTAAACAGTTAACTCAGTATACTTCACTATATTGTTAAAAATAACTGCACATTCATTTTAAAAATCAGCTTTGCCAATTAGCTGTTGGCAACATTGACAAGTAAGAACATAACAATTTCCAAAATGAAAATCTGTAATTATTGTACAGGTCTGTATATGTACAATACATGCATGATTCTTGTAACTGAATGGTTAATTGACAGATGTTCAGGTGTGGGTGTAGGGGGAGAATACAAGAAACAGATGCTAAAGCACAATGGTTCAAAAACAGATTCTCTAATCTATAAATAAATCTTAAGTACACGTATAACCCTTTCATCGCTGAAATCCGAGCAATGCAAAAGCTGTTCTTGGTGTCATATATTTTGGACAATAATTTAATTGGAAATCAGTCCTAATGGCTTTGGCGTTCAGTTAAATTAATATCATGATATTCATTATTCAATCAACATGTTATTACATGTTATTTCTAATTCTAACATTACTAAGAAAAAAGTTCTATCAGGTCAGCAGAGTTAAGAGTTAAAGATTTGATACTCAATACAGCATAATAGACTGGGCATTAAAATATCACACACCATCTGCCCATGACATAAAAGTCAATATGTTCTCATTTATCAACCATTTAAAGGTCAAGCCTGCCAAAAACTGCCTCTGCCTCTGCCTCTGCCTCTGCAGTGGTCCTGGGAAAGGTACATTTATTAAAATTTACCACTTGAATGACTGGCTCGATAATCGAGCTAGTCATTCCAGTGGTAAATTTTCAAAAATGGTCTTCTCTTGGCCTGCAAAATAGACATTTTCTAAGAGAAAAAAAAAATTTTGGACCAAATTTCACAATGAACCCATTAAACTTTTAAAGGTCAAATTTGGTCAGGCGAATCTAAATATCTGCTTATTCAATGTCAATTTACAAGAAAAGAAAACGATTTTTGAAAATTTGACCACTGGAATGACAGTCATTCCTGTGGTAAATTTTAAAAAGGTCATCTCCTGACCTGCAAATGGACATTATTCAAGACCACTGCAGAGGCTGGATCTGGTCCGGTTAAGTGGCACAGGGTTAATACATGGTATAAACTTCCTATTCTTTCTATCATTACTATAGAAGCTTTTTCAATTATTCAGGAACTTCAATGGTCACTCATGATTTTACTGCCAAGTTAACCTGGTAAATGTTCATAAATTACAGGCAATGACTACTTTTGAACATTTTACACTCGAATGACTGGCTCATTAACAGTTACAGTGCAAATCATTTCAACAGTAAATTGTCAAAAGAAATGAATTCTCTTGAACTGCAACTGAAGAAGGGATCTTAGCTGATTTAACCATTAGTGTTAATCAATGAAATACATGTATGATAATATTTTCAAACATCTGCCTATACATTTGACGCCTTTGTATCCAACTTACAGCCTGTGCTTTTAAACTCTTTCAAAAACAAATACCTGAAAAAGTACATTCTTTACAATGCATCTAGCGTATTCCGTTAAATAATTTAAAAGTAATATGACAAAGTTATCCCTGCCTAAGGCAGCAATGGCTTAGTCATATTAATTTCAAAATATTTAACAGCTTTCCTGTTTGTCCTGAGATTGAGATAACTGGAATCTATTGGTGAATAGGTTCATTGCTAAAAAATCTTACATTATTCCAAACTTCACACACCTATTCTAGGGATAAGTACTGACATCACAGTATCACTCCGAGACCAACTTTTGATTCACTGCCCTGCCGTTTCTTTAGTACTGGACACTGCCCTGCTGGGTTTTAGAGCTGGGAAGTGGGCACTACACCAACACCCCCCCCCCCCCCCCACCACACACTAATCCTTTAACACTCAAATCGGGCAAAAATGCCTTCTGTAGTGGTCGTGAGAAATATATATTTGCAGACCAAGCCTAATTTTGAAAATTTATCACTGGAATGACTGCATCGAGCCAGTCATTCCATTGATACTTTTCAAAAAGTCTTCTTGGTCTGCAAATTGACATTTTAGCTGTAGATTTGAGGGTTAAAGGGGCAAAAACTCTGCTAAATGTAAAAAGCTAGTTTTCTAAAACCCAATATCCTGTGATTAATTTGATCCCAATCCCATTATAACTGCAATTGCGAGAGGGTTATCTATGATCATGCCACTAGTTATCCCCCCAAATAGCAAATACATGTAGTGCTTATGGAAATGTGCATGTACGTAAAATAAATGTAAATACTGCGGTTATGTTAGTATACTCCCCTAGATACATATATATATATATCCTGACCCAGTTTAGATCTCTATTTACTTTCTACATCTGTAGCGCCACTGGTAAACCTACACGTTGATCGTAATGAATGTTAACCATTTCGTTGATGAATTCCCTGTTTCTCATTTTCAAGGCAACAATAGAGGAAAACTGTTGAACATTTTGAAAGTAATTTGAATGGAAGCCATTGCTGCCTAAGGCAGCAATGGCTTCCAGTTAAATTAATTTCAAAATATTCAACAGAATAAGTTTTATGTCATAAAGAATGTACTTTTTCAGGGATTTGTTTGTGAAGAGTTTTAAACGATTATGATTTCTAAAGTTTTATATCATAAAGAATTAAATTTTTCAGGGATTTGTTGGTGAAAGGGTTAACCATTATAATTTCCAAAGGAAAATCATTTCTCACTTTTTCCAAGAAGTTTAGAGAAAAATACAAATGCATCTGGTAACTATTTTGAAACGAGTTGTACTGAAAACCTGCAACAATTTAACAGTTTCAACAAAAGCGTTTTATAAATGAAAAGGTTCACTATTGTACTAAATTGGAAATAAATAATATGAAATAACAATTCAGTTTACACAAGGGTTAGACCTAAATATGACGTAAGATCTAGATATAACCATTTAACCCACACAGGCTACAAACAACAAATTCTTCAAAATGTACAGTACACATTAGACATGTTAGAAATAACTTACGATGTCTCAATAACAAAAGCAAAACATACTGTTGAATATTTTGAACATAATTGGATTGGAAGGCATGGCTGCCTAAGGCAGCAATGGCTTCCAATCTAATTATGTTCAAAATATTCAACAGAATATTTCTTACAACAACTAACATGTATTTGTATTGGAAATGTTAATTTATTTCTGAGCTAGTAAGGAATATTCTGTTGAAAGATTTTCCCCTACGGCAGCAACAGCTTATAGTCGAATTTGTTTCAAATTAGTCAACAGCTTTCCTGTATAGGTGTTAGTAGGCAGTGACATTTCAATGGTCAGTGTCAATTTAGAGGGCAAAGGTTTGTTTTACTACACATTACTTTGATGATAGGTAAATGTAGGTAGGTAACAATGGGGTCATTATATTTAACATAAAATTAAGCTGTTGTTGTTGTTGTTGTTGTTATTGTTGATTTGTTGTGACCAAGCACCCAAATTCCAAGAACCCTCAGATAGTGAAGAGGCTGAACAGCTAAATTAATATAGTACTAGTAAGTAAGGTAGGGTGGAGTTGGCTGTGATGAATCTGGGTGGGTGACTCAAGGATGCCAATCTACACACTTTAACTCTTATACTGCCAAGCTAACTGTGTAATATCTTCTAGGAACCTTTGACCAAGTACTGTTGTTCAATTTGCTATACATGGGGATGATGGGGTTGATGAAATCTGTTGGTGTAGATAGACATGAATACAATTTCTAAATCCACTCAGAATGAAAACTGGTTAGTTAAACTAATCATAATATTGAATTTTACACATGAAAATGTGGCGTCATAAATCATTCTAATATTTTCATAGTCTAGCTGTGGTGAGGGGGGGTGGGGGGGGGGAATGGTGGTACAAGTTAATCATTTGATCTGGGGGGGGGGGGGGAGAGAGAATAAATGTCTATTTACAAACCAAATTTGAAAAGCTATTGTATAAAGTCTGGGTGTAATAAATTGAATTGAAGAGAAGACTATTTTGGAAAATTTACCACTGGAATGATTTATCTATTTCATCGAGCCAGTCATTCCAGCGCTAAAATTTCAAAAATCTCTTGGTCTGCAAATGGATATGTATCTTCTGTGAGAAAATTTAAATTTTCTTTAACAAATTTGCGAGTTAAACCTGCCTATGATGACCACCACATCAGCCATCAAGAAGTGGTCACTAAAGGCAGGTAGTCACTTAATACAACTCATTAGCCATAGTATAGACAGCATTTGGGGTCAAATGGTGAGCGGTTCATTAACATTGTGTGCAGTGTTAAAACCAACCACCTTAAAGAACCACCATCTTATACTACCAGACATAGGTGTCCACTATAAACAGGTTGTGTTAACTGTGCTATAAATGCAAGCTAATAACTGTGTGGCTGCCACAATTTAGCCACCAGACAATAATTTTAATGGTCCATAACTCTGAACCTGCTAAATATTTTGAAAACAATTTGACTGAAAATTGTTGGTGCTTAGCCACCAACAAATTTCAGTCAAATTGTTTTCAAAATATTCAGAATATCTGGAGTTAAACCCCGCTGAAAATGTAGTCTGCAGGAAATCAGCAGGCAGATAGTTAATACGTCAGTGTCATACTGACATACAATAATATATAAGCACTTGATCTAAATAAGTAGACATTTATCTTTTTATTGCCAACATTTGATTTCATGAGATCTGTGGGGTGGAGTGGGGATGGGGTTGATATGATTTCTATAAACAGTAACACAAGATATAAAATGCATATTAACAAACAACTGATTGACTATGATTAACCCAAATCTTTCATGGTAAGATTTATTAAGAAAATTGAAAGCTTTCATTAGTTTATGTCCATTTGCAGGTCAAGAGAAGGCTACCTTTTAAAATTTACTACCATAATGACTGGCTCGGTTAACAAGCCAGCAGTCATCCCAGTGATAAATTTTCAAAAATAGTATTCTCTTGGCTTGCAAATTGAGACTTGTTTAAGACCAATGTCATGGTAAGTTTTGTCTGGTCTAGCCATTAACGGGTTGAAGACTAAGAGTGAAATCATGTATATTATCATATTACATTGTAAAGTCTCTCAAACTTCTTACAAGTTCACAAAAAAACGTTACACACAAGTTTAGCAAGATCTCACTAGTGAGACCAACCATTAACCCTTTAACACTCATATCAGTCAAAAACGCCGTCCGCAGTAGTCTTGAGAAATGTCCGTTTGGAGACCAAAAGAAGACTATTTATGAAAATTGACTACTGGAATGACTGGCTCGATAACCGAGACGTTCACTCGTGGTAAATTTTCAAAAATAGTCTTCTCTTAGTCTGCAAATGGACATTTTCTTAAAGAAATAATTAAAACTTTAAGGGTTTAAGGAGTGTAATTTGACACATAATGGCAATGAATTCTGAGATTCTATTTATAATCCCATTATGATAGCTATTATTACTAATTTTCGTATTCTGGTAATTCTACAGTTTGTTACAAAGTATCGCGTGTTGTGATACAGGATATTATTATTAGGGGTGTCACAATACACTAAAGCTAAAGCTTGGCGATACATGTAATGTATTGGCACCTGTGTAACGCAATACAGAGGTGCACGATGGCTAGTTATTAGATTTTAAAATTCAATACTGACATGACTTAATAGCATGCATTATTGCATTATTTTCATGTATTTTATTAAAAATTTTAGTTTACCCCAAAATATCTTGATAAACACATGGAGATTGAGATTTTTGCTTGCCAGTACTTTATCACACTGTTAAATATGCCAAGATATTGACAACATATTTTGTTTCACATTTTCCTTTGCTGGAAGTGATTACTTACATAACTTTTGCTATGCAAATATTTTGTATTTAATACAAGTCATCAGCATATCATTTTTATCAGGATAGACAAGATGTAAGTCATCACTAAAGTCATCACTACTCCCTAGTTTGTGTCATTCTAGTCATTTTATGATCTGTATCGTGATACGTATTGTATTGGGATGGGTATATCACGATACGTATTGCATCGCGAGGTCCCTGGCAATACACACCCCTGATTATTACATATGTATATCATCATAAATACAGACAACTTAGTGAGGAGTTGACCTATTGTAGTCGCTTAATTCTATAGCGGGCAAATTTGGTCAATACAATCAAAATATTTCCTTAATGAATTTGCAGACCAAGATTATTTTTGAAAATTACTGGAATGACTGGCTTGTTCATCGAACCAGGCATTCCTGTCGTAAATTTTCAAAAATATCTTGTGGCCTGCAAGATGACTGCAGAGGCCGGTTCTGACCGGCTTGACCATTAAACGGTTAATTCTTTGGTGTAAACAGCAAGATAACATAAATATAGACATTAGCAAGATCGATTTCTAGATTTGTCACACCAGCGATACTTCTCTCACTTTTTATGTGTGTTAAAATCGATTTAAAACGTCGAGACCTGAATTCACAGAATCAAAATTTCAATCTAATTACACCACATGTATACAGGTAAGCTCCTTAATATTTCTAAATTAATGTGCCTGGGGATGTGCCGGCCTATTGCAGAAAAATCTCCCAGTCAAATTAGTTTCAAAACCTTCACCATAATATTTAAGCTTTTCGACAGTGTTTGATTTTCATTATATAAAAGTTATGTGTCATGATTGCGACGTCAGCTAACTAGTAGATGTAGTAATTAGTTATGTAATGGAGGAAACCAGTTTTAGCCACGCCCCGCCCATCTCTAGATAAGCTCCACCCACGCTTTGCCTATGTTGGCATCAATCGATCCCAGCACTCTCTGAATCTCAATTCCCAGAAACTATACAGGTTACATGTAGCTATTGAATATTTTGAAATATTCTATGGCAGCAACAGCACCCAATCAAATCAGTTTCAAAGTATTCGACAGAATGTTTATTAAATAGTAAAGATATACAAATTGTATGTCTCGTAGTATTAAGTGTTTAAGGTGGACTAAATCGAGTCATTCATGCTGTAATTGATTATGATGTCATCCTACATGTCATGTAGTTGATTATGATGTCATATGATGGATAGATAAACTGGAAAGGTCCATTGATTATGATGTCGATGCTTGAGTGACAGATTGTATCCTTCTATACAATACTGCCTTCTATACTGCCTAAGGCAGCAACAGCTCCTAGTAAAATTAATTTCAAAATATTCAACAGTTTTCCTGTATTGTTTTCCTAAAATTAGATATTGGAATTCATCGGTGAAAGAGTTAACAAATGTATGCGTCATGAACCACACGAATCCCATGTAAGCGACCCGAACCATATGGTTCGTCTTCCTTGGTTTGTGATTTTCCGAACCAACTAACGTTTGTTAAAGCCAAGGGTCAAGTTCGACTCGCTAACTATAGTCAGTTTGTTGGTTTACTGAACATGCGCAGTTGCTATGCCCAGTCGGACGCTAAATAGTAAACTATAGTTCTGTAGCTCGCGGGGGTACGCGATGGTCCGTTATGTTGCTCCACTCCATTGCACCGCATGTACAGGATGCGTGGGAGGGCTGGTTAGCTACGGTTCTCGGGGTTACGGATCCCGCATCACAACTCGCCGAAAAGTACAAAGACCGGCTTCTAGAGCTGGTGGAACGATAACGTTCCAGTGGGGCCGTGCGACCATTGACGCCGAGATTGAACCTCACGGTCTCATCCCAACTATTAGTGTCACCGGTATGACGGTCCATAAGTTAATTTAGGAGTCTGGACATAATAATGAATCAAAACATAAACACTATACAAACAATGGTACTTGTTTGCAAGTAGACGAGAGAAAATATACAGTACATAGAACAAAGTTGGTGTCTTGTTTACGTGGGCTCGTCAGAGGTACATGTACCTCACCGATCCGTATATATCTGTGAGGTATCCCTGCAAGGGAGCGTCATAACGAGGCTACTTATGTAGTTTAATATAAACCATTATAGCCCTAAGAAAAATATAATTGTTATGAAAGGAAAGCGCCTCGCGCAGGCCTCTGTCACAGGAAAATGCCTTCAACGCTGAAGCGGAGGAAGAAAGCTGGCAAAATGGGCCACCCTCTTGTTCAAATAAAAGCTAAGTGTGGTGTGTGTCAACTTACTGAAATTATAATTAATGTGATGCACGCTGGATAACGTGAAGATGGAGCGGATGATTTCCGAAGAATTCAAAGGCCACCATCTAATGTAGGTCCAAAGATACTGCATTGGTAGTTGCCGCTTTATTTATGCGGGCCTTCTGCTAAAGTATAACCTACCATTTAGTTGTTAGATTCACTTCCAAGCTTTGGCCGCAAGTGGCAGGGATTCCTACCTATCTTTTGACACATGAGTCTAACTGGCGAAGATGCCCGGTTTCCTGAAGGTCACCCCACATAGCATCTCCCTCAGAAACGCAGTGTGCGGACATGTTACGGCGCGACAGCTTCCGAATCACATAACGATCCCGTTACATATCACCCTGCAGCCACATATAACATCACCAGGACATGTCACCATTTACATAAGTGATTTAGAAAGCGCATAAGTATTTTATGGCGGGGAGTAAGAGGCAGATATCAAACCCTAATGACCTTCCCGTGAGGGCGTGGTGGGTTCCAAAACAGCACCTAGTCACTGTACAGAGTTGGATGGAGATCTGTGTCCCATCCGTCACCCGCGTGTTGAGGAACTAATGTTTGCATTGTCATTAGGGTTGTTTCCGAATGCCCAGAGATGCACTGCAGGGTTATCTACGCTAACTGGTATCCGAAGATACAGAGGGGGATGTATGCAAAATCGACACTTTGGTCTTCACCGCTCGGAAACTCCAATAGTTTCCCAGAGTCGGATCATGCCAATGTGTCGATGGAAAGTCCGGAAAATTATTAAGCCTTGCGGCTGGAGGAGTGCAAAAAGAGACAATCACTCAATATTAATAAGAGGCCCTAAGGTATTTGGCCAATTTTACACAATCTAGTTGGTGCGTGGTGTTACATATCCACTACAGCCAGAAGAGGCGTACACAAATGTCTCTTAAGGAGAGATTGTCCCTAAAACTTTACAAAATTGTGTGTGTGTATATGCATGTGAATCTATGGTGGCTACAACACTACAACATATGTAAAGGTTGAGTGATAAATTACACACGCAGGCACATGTAGTTAAAGTTATCAAGCAGAAACCAAGCTTTTCTGACATATTTGGTCATTATTTAAGGGGGGACAACTGTTGCGCCTAGACGCATGTCTCTGAAATGCAATCCCCACCAAAGACTAGCGACAACGAATGAGTATGTCAAATCTGAAATAAATCCATGCAGACTATGTAAAGTTATTGAGCCGAAACCAAATTTTCCTTGAATTCTATGTCATTCAAGGGGGATAACTCAATCACATCTGGATGCGCGGCGCTGAAATGCAATCCCCACCGAGGCCTCGTCATAAGGAATCACTATACCAAATTTGAAATAAATCCATGCAGGCTAGCTAAAGGTATTGAACGGAAACCAAATTTTCCTTGAATTCTATTTCATTCAAGGGGGATAACTCCATCACATCTGGACGCGCGTCGCTGAAATGCAATCTCTACCGAGGCCTCGTCATAAGGAATAACTATCCCTAATTTGAAATAAATCCATGCAGGCTAACTAAAGTTATCGAGTGGAAACCTAGTGTGATGGATGGACACACACACGGACGCCGCCTATTACTAGTGTCCCCGTCGACGGCCGTTGAGGAACAATAACTAGGGTGGCTGCTTGCCATATACATAACTATCACAGTGCTAACAGCATATCAGGTCATAGGACCTTGAGGTGCTCGCTAGTAGTAAGCACAAAAATAAGGATAATATATACAGTAAAGATGGAAATTATAAAATGCGATATCAAACGACTGGGGAGGTACCTATTAGTCATCAGTACCTATCATGGAATGAATGAAAGAATAAATATAATAGTACTCTAGTATAGTTACTTGAGTACCTATTGGTCATCGGCACAGAGAGTTCATAAATCACTGTAGATGCTGTGTTACAGATGAGGAACGCGAGGTGGCCCGATTCTGAAGTTGCTGGGAAATTTCCGCAAGCGAACTGTTGATGCGGCTCACTCTCAAGATGTTGAAGAAGAACTGTCCATTAGATAGTCATAATAACCAGTATGTTAATTTAAACAATAAGTTAGAAAGTGTCCGTCCGGTGACGGTAGTTTGAAAGTTGCCTGTAACAGAGGGCTACAGTTGTAATTAAACATTGCATGTACATAACTGGGTACACTGTACATGATACATCGCATAGCTCTTGCGGTGTACCAGGCAGAGTCCCACCACACTGTGGCCTAAAAGTTAATTAATCAAACAACATGCAGCGCGGAAGTTTGAATACCACTCTTCAGTGTGGTCCGGAAGATCTGACGAGTTATCCACCAAGAATCACCACTTGTTCTACATGCTGTAGAGATTACATCTGGGCTGCAAGGCGCATCCGCAGGAAGGCTCCTCTTGAAGTGCTGGTAGTGAGGTAGTCTCTTCTATTTATTTAGTTGCTTACAAAAACTTAGTGATTGCGGATGTCGATTGCTGACCAGTGCAGGAGAACTGAATTCCGAAAGACACCGCTGCGGTGTAGGGTACCCCAGTCAGTAAGCAGTTGCCCATGTCTAGCACTGTCCTGGTCCAACAACCTACCACTGGCCGTCTCTCAGCGAAGTATGGTCTCGATTCTTGATTTTTAGCTCCTTTTTTACTACTCATGACGTCAGGGGCAGGATGCCCAGCCAATCAGCTGGTGATCTGTAGCCAATCAGCATGCAGCTAGAAGGGGTGACAATGCTATCACGTGATAGGCGCATTCCCCATTCATTTAATACATACACGTGATTACATCCCAATAATATTTTGAAAATAATTTCAATGAGCCATTTAAGGATAACTCGCCCATTTCTGGTCTGATTTAAAAAAACGTAAATAGTTTTAGAATCCTCGTCTCATTCTGGTCCTGATTGGTACCAAGAACGATGAGAATGGAGTGATTTAAAGAAATCACGTGCACCAACTCGGTACACTTTAAGTACGCATTCTCTCCCAACGCTGACACATGCTGTCAGGGAAGCTCTGACACCGCTACGCGATCTCACGGACTTAGCCGTTTTATAGAAAACCTTTCTCATATGCCTTTATACACGCGTACTTCGACTGTACCCGGAGTGGTTGTTCCGTACCCAGCCATGCTGGGACAGCTCGTATCCGCCTCAATGGTACCCGGTTCCACCATTGATTCACTATCGCAAAAAATTTGGAGCTGGATCCCAGTCTCGATTAACCCTTTCTATCGTCTGTTTTGAAAACGGCTTACTTTTGTCCACTAAGATGTCAAAAAGCATCAAAATACTATAAAACAGGAAGGAAATGGGCCTTGGGAACATTAATTTAGCACAGAGCATCATAATTTCATCAAACTTACATAGGTTATGGAAATATTAACATGTTTATGTATATTTTACTGTGCCAAGTGAACACCACCCACCATTTTGGATTTTACAGCAATTTCGTACTTAGAACCATTTGGAACCGAGCTCGGATGCTCAGTCGACTCTAGTTGACTAGCTACATGTAGTTAACTATTTTAAGTTTGACTGGGAATCTAGTTAGCTATAGCTAACTATGGCTAGGAGTCGAACTTGACCCCTAATGACACTGTACTTACCCTTTTTCTTTGTGATTTCTTTAACTTCTCATCTGGTTGGAACGCGATGTAGTATGGGATGTACGTCAGTACCTCATAAAGATATACAAATGTCCTGATAATGCCGACGGATATCGTCGCCCACACGTCCGGTGATACTCCCATAATGATGTAAACTTATCACACAGTCAAAGCTCACTTCCGCTGAATGGATGATATAATACAGTAGATACGCAAGAATGTGAATAAATACAATTGAGTCACAATTCCTTTTCGCGGATGTTGGTTTGGTTGATTTAGACAAGAATTTGCACAGATATGCAGAAGCTCTAACAGTTTATATGCGAGTTGTTATTTTTTACTTGCAGACTTATCCATGCTCAGTAGCTCCCATCTACTCTGAAGACAGGCCAAAAAGAAACAGCAACTGAAAAACAAAGAATAAAGAATTTGTGACTAACATTAACCATTGTCAATTTGGTCAAGAAAATTGCTTACTGAATGCCCATTTGCAGCCAAGAGCTGATTATTTTGAAAATGTACCACATAGGTTATCGAGCGAGTCATTCCAGTGGTGAATTAAAAAAAAAAAGGCTTCTCTTGGCCTGCAAAAGGCCACTGCAGAGGCTGGTGTCGACATGTTTGACCACTGAATGGTTAAATATGGTATGTATGAACATTATAAAACAAGAAATTCACACTAATTATATCACTAATTAAATTCCTGTTTTCCAAAGTAGTCCTTTATTGCCCAGCAACTGGACAATCCTCATGGCCACTGCAGAAGATGAGTTTCCTGGCTAGACCGTTAGCGTGTGAGTCAATAAAGCGCGCTTCCTCCGACAAGATCGTGAGAATGACAAATGGTGTAATATGGATGGAAGATCAAATACTATGTAAAATGACTTGACACGAGTTACAATTTCTAATACTACAGGCCTGGACCTATGCATGTCGAGCTATATGGTCATTTTGAAAAGCTTTTAACCATTTAAATGTCAAGCCGGCCACAACCAACCTCTGTAATGGTTTTGTGGAATGTTCATTTACAAGAAAATACAATTTTTTGAAAATTACCACTGGAATGATTGGCTCGATAACCAAGCCAGTCATAAATTTTCAAAAATTTGTATTCTCTTGGCCTGTAAATGGACATTAAATAGATACAGGAAGAACAAAACAATCAAGGACACGATTGTCAGGGCCAAACTCCCAACAGAACATGCCCCTGTAACGCACAGAAACCCATTTATCGCATGCAAAACAAAAAACTGCACCATCTGCCACAGGATGGAGAAAAACAGATTCTTCACAAGCTCCCACAACATACAAGGCCAAAATCATAGGTAACTGCCAAACTAGAAACATCGTCTACCTCCTAACTTGTAGCAAATGCAACAAACAATACGTGGGAGAATCCCTGCGCACCTTTAACATCTGAATTCAGGAACACCTGAGATCTATATCAAACCTCCACAAAAGTGAGAGATACGACACCCCAGTCGCCAGGCATTTCAACAAACCTGGACACTCACGAACAGACGTGCAGTTCAGAATCATACAGGTTCTCTCATCAGACCCCGATGATGAAAACTCCACACCATGGAGGAGAAACAAGGAATGCCATTGGATACACCAGCTCCACACGATGGAACCTATAGGCATCAATCTAGCAGGTTAGGGAACACCCTTTATCTGGACCAACACGCCTACTATAGGCGGACATGCCCAGTACGTTGTTATTACAAATATGATAAGCATAGTGTGTTAACTATGAATAACATACATCCGCAGGCATGTGCTGTTACCAAGACAAGTTGAAATGGGACTATATCTAAGGAACCCAAAATGTGCTACCTTACATGTTCATTTTAGTATGGTCATCAATGAGGTTTTTAATGGTTAGCTTACCATAGGATTCCTTATAGAGCTATAAGGCAACCTGTAACAGGTTACCATAGGAAATATTACAGTACAGGCCTTCAGATGTACAAACCTGTGTGAGTTCCGCTCAAGGAACAAAACGCCATGAAGTCTGAATCAAAAACAGGGATGGCTACACATGATCAAAACAGCCAAAAAATCTCCCCTAAAGGAGCAATACCTCTACGAACTTGACCTACAGAAACCCTTAGAAATTCATCACCAAAATGACCTACAACCAAACCTCCAAAAATTTCAAATGGGGGAACCGTCAATCTGGTTATTTTCTGCCCATATACAGTCATATATAGTCAAGATCGACTCAATCCACAGGCTCGCCCAGGAAGGGTATAAAAGGGGAAAAAATTCCAGGTCAGATCATTCAGTCTCACATCGCGACCAAGCGTCATGCTAAATAACCTTCTACAAGTAGCCCATATTACTGACTACGTTGTTATTCACTATATATGGTAACACTTAGTCAATACAGTGATCAGAATAAGCCAGACACCTATGTATCTACACAGATAAATGCCAAGGTGAAGTACCTGTGCATGTAAACAATTTTGACATTGCAACTCGACCTAAATGATAATTCATCTTAACCCTCTGAGCCTGAAGGACCAAATACGAGAAATCATTTATGATGCAAGAAATATCATGGTTGAATATTTTGAAACTAATATGACTGGAAGCTGTTAGTGCCTAAATAAGTGGATGTGTTTCAAAATATTCAACACCTTATGTGTAGGATTGCCTTGAAAATCTGATACTGCGGTGCTAGGATACAAAGTGTTAACCCTTAGCACTCTGATGTCAATATTCTAACTTTTACCATGTCAATAGCAAAGAATCTGGGGTACATTTTTCAACAATTTTGATGGACGATGTTGCTGTCCTCGATAGCACCACCTTCCACCAAATTTGTTGAAAGTGTACACCAGTTCATCTTTTAATTTAATTTGAAAATTTAAAAATCTGATATCAGTGTCAGGTACGGGTTAATACATGCATAATAAGTATCACAACTACATATAGTTTCTAGCAACGTGGGAATTCTATACCTCGATATTAACTTACTGTGTAATAAGCCAGACCACTTCGCAAAGGTAGATCTAAGTAATGCTCAATATAGTTATTAATTCAATTGTAAATTGCATAACCTAATACGTGATAAATTAATGATAAAAAATATTGATGTCGAAATTGATGTACAACCGCAACAGCCCATTACACTTATTGACTCAGTGTTACAGTTTCTGAACTTATTCTGTTATCAAAGTCAGATAACCATTCCCACGTTGCGCAAAAGATAGCGCTCTATCTACTTCAACACGCTTTCTACATGTCCATGCCACAATGATGTCAATATTCTATCTTTTACTGTGTCAATAACAAAGAAACTAGTGTACATTTTAAAACAATTTTGGCGGATGATGTTGCTGTATATGACAGCAACATCGTCTACCAAATTTGTTGAAAAATGAACAGCAGTTCATCTTTTACATTAATTTGAAATTTTTTAATTTTTATATCAGAGTGGTAAAGGTTTATACCACAAATCTAATTATGAATAAATAGAAATTTACTTCACTCAATATTAAATCATAAATACAATGTAGTTAAAATTGGGCTGAATATATTTTGAATACAATCTGACTAAAGGTCATTGCTTCCTAGGCATCAATGACTTTTAATCAAATTGCATATCTCCAAATTATTCAGATTGAACACTGATTTTAACAGTCCTTTGACTGGTAGTCATGGCAGCAACATGTTTAACCCCTTAATGGTCAGATTTTGTCAAGAAAATCAAAATGGTTGCTTACTAAATGTCCATTTGCAGGTCAAGATGTTATTTTTTTTTTTCCCACTGGAATGACTGGCTCGGTTATCGAGCCAGGTATTCCAGTTGTAAAATTTCAAATATAAGTTTTCTCTTGGCCTGTAAATGGACATTCCTCCATACCACTGCTTTTGGCCGCTGCCTAAATACAATTTAAATTTGTATCGTCGCTGACTTTAGGTAGTTGCCTGAATGTCGCTGTCTCGCCACTAACTGAATGCTGCTGCATTGTCACTGACTGGATGCTGCTGGAAATGAGGCAGAATGGCAGCCTTAATTTGCATAATTGGAACGTCTGCTTTGAGGCATGGCTACTTCAATGCATTTCCCATATAGTAGTAGCACAGCAGCCTTGTTGCAATGGAAACCGTGCTGTTATTTGATTAACTTATTTTTCGCTGCTTTACCGCTGCTCAAATCAGCTGCAATTTAGAGCTCTCAAGGTCTATAAAGACTCAACTCGCATTTGGTAAGGCCGGGTGTATCCGTCTACCATGATTTACAACTTATAGAACTAAAAATGTATATAATATATATTGAGGGCAAGGCCTCATAGATTATTAATCAATTTCGTAATATTTTCTTACATATATCTCAAGTATTTAAGGCTAACTATCTGGGTCATCAGTCTATTGTATAAAATGTCAGACTATCTAGATACTGACACTTTAACCCATACCACTCTTGAGGTTAAAATTTGTAATGTTCAAATTAAATTAAAAGACGATCTGGTGTTCAATTTTCAACAAATTTGGTGAAAGATGTTGCCATCATAGACCGCAACATCGTCTTCCAAAATTGTTGGAAAATGTACACAAGTTTCTTTGTTATCAACGCAGTAAAAGACAGAATATTGACATCAGAGTGGTACTGGTTAACCATCAAATTTGTTCAAGAATCACAGTATTCTAATAGAAAATGTCCATCCACAAAGCAATGGATTAGTTTTGTAAATTAACACTGGAATGACTGGCTCATTTATCGAATAACTGGACTCGAGGTTGTTAATAGCTTAATAATAACTTTAAGTCAAATATAAAAATTATTTTAGTTACGACTTGCAGCTAGTCTGTGTCTGTCTGTCTGTCTGTCAAGGTTTTATTATTAGCTATTAATGCTTTCGCCGAAGAATTCCTGATATCTCATTTTCAAGGTAACTATGCAGGAAAATTGTTGAATATTTTGAAATTAATTTGACTGGAAGACGTTGCTGTCTTAGGCAGCAATGTCTTCCCGTCAAATTAATTTCAAAATATTCAACAGAATAAGTTTTATATCGTATAGAATTTCCTCTTTCAGGGAGTTGTCAGGGAAAGTGATAAAATTGCAACAATATTAGCCTTCCGTACTTGATGTTACATGTAAGCACAGAAGCATTTATTCTAAAAAGAAAATACTAAATGAAATTTACAATCAACTTCTCAAGAACAATTTTGTTACAAACATATACATACCTGTACACAATGCATGTACCAGTAACTCAAACTGATATACCGTCATATACTGTATATTCCTTGACTACCAAATCCAGTAAACCATACAATGTACCTAACCATTTAATGGTCAAGCCGGCCAAAACTGGACTTTGCAAGTCTTGCAGAATTACCATTTGCAGGCCACGAGAACTATTTTGGAAAATTTACCAAGGAATGCTTGCTTCGATAACCAAGCCAGTTATTCCACTGGCTAATTTTCAAAAATACCCTTATTGGGAGACTCAATAAGTGGCAATATTTTTCTTTTCTGAACAAAGTTGTACCATTAAAGTGCTAATTAACCCTTTAATGGGTCAAGTCAGTCAAAACAATTTCTGTCCAACGTGGTCTTAAGAAATGTCCATTTGCAGGCTAAGAGATTGCTATTTTTGAAGATGTTACTATTGCATTGAGTCATTGACTAGCTCAATGATCAAACCAATCACTCCGTTGGTAAATTTCTCAAAATAGCTTTTTCTATGCCTGCAAATACAAGACATTCAATAAGCAGAAATTTAAATTTTCTAGACCAATCTTGACCAGTAAAGGGTTAACCCTTACCACTCTGGTGTCAAAAGTTTACATTTTCAAACTAAATTAACAGATGAACTGGTGTTCATTTTTCAATAATTTTGGTGGAAGATGGTGCTGTCGTAGACAGCAACATGTTCCAACAAAATTATTGAAAAATGAACACCCATTTCTTTGACATTGACACAGTAAAAGATAGACTATTGACATCAGAGTGATAAGTTAAGCGTCTAGACATACAACTTTACAGGGCACAAACAATTACCAGCCATCTGATAAAAAGTATCTTAATACAAATAACTAAAAGATGCTAGTTCCTTAAGACAGGACATCTTTTGACCACCTGTATAAAACCCTTTAACCCTCGAATTCGTTCAAGAAAATTTAAATTTTCTAATACAAAATGCCCATTTGCAGACCACCAGAAGACTATTTTTGACAATTTACCATTGAACTGAAGTCATTCCAGTGGTTAATTTTCAAAAGTCTTCACTTGAGCTACAAATGGACATTCCTCAAGACGACTGCATTAGCTGTTTTTGGCCAGTTTGAGTGTTAAAGGGTTAAAGAAAGTCAAAATATCGGAAGTCTCTTAAGCAGGTATAAGATTGAACTACTATAAATAATCACCTGTACACGCTTGATAAGTCTAATCTAAAGCTTTATTCAAACTACAAATACTGTAGCTACAACTGGACAGTTATATATATACACACCTAGTACTCCAGATATACCAACACGTACAAAGGTGTAAAATGAGGCCACATGGCCAGCCAAGGGATTAACTAGGTTACTTAGCAGTCAAGGTCACTCATTATAAGCTGACCGACAGGTGTACATGTGTGACACGTGTAACTGTAGGTAGATGAACAGGGAGATACATGTATCATCTTGCTACTGGGCATGGATTTCTTGCACACGCATTGCCTGCATTTATTAACCGTTTAATGGTCAAATTTGGTCGAGAAAATTTAAATATCTACCTATTGAATGTCCATTTACAGGCCAAGAGAATAACATTTTTGAAAATTTATCACTGGAATGACTGGCTCGGTTATCGAGCCAGTCATTCCAGTGATAAATTTTCAAAAATTGTATTCTCTTGGCCTGTAAATGGACATTCCACAAGACCATAGCAGAGGCCAGTTTTGGCTGGTATGATCATTAACAGTTTAAAGTGATACATATGTAATCCTATCACTGGCCACGGTTCAAAGACCGTGTCAATAAATTTTATGTGATTGATGGTAGGACTGCAACCCCTGTATGGTTGCACTGATCAAACATGCCCACCGGCATACAGTTCAATTGTTTCTGACAATCATATAGCCTTTTAAGGGTTAATGCGGCCAAAACTGGCAACTGCAGGGGAATGCCTATTTGCAGGCCAAGAGAAGACTATTTTTGAAAATGTATCACTGGAATGACTGGCTCGATCGATGCTCAAGCCAGTCATTCAACTGCTATATTTTCACCAAGAGTTTTAGTGAAACTCAACATACGCCCGCAGGCATACTTGTTTGAGGAATGCTAAATTATGTGAAGTTTGTCTTTGATAATTCTCTAAGACAGGGGGAGGGGATTTCTATTAGGTACACATTTGGAATTCACTGCAAAGACATCACTAAAAATCTTGAAAGTCTTAACAGCTGCATTGATCATTACAATTACAAGACAATTTGATGAATTTTAATTTTTCAAGGAAGATAACTCTGGCAAATATGGGCGGATCTTCGTCTATCCCTAAAACATCTGATGAATAAAAAATTGTGAGTGTAGGTTCAAAACTGTTCGAGATCTGGACCGGACCAGAAAATGTTGACAAATTTTAATCTTTCAAGAAAGATAACTTTGGCAAATATGGGCAGATTTTGCCCTTCATCTATCCATATTAGATCCAATGAAAACAATGAAAAAAGAAAACTGACAAATTTTGTATTTCAAGGGAAATAACTCTGGCAATTATAGGGGGATTTTGCAGAAAGGAAATCATGCCACTTCGTCTATACCTAACACATCTGCCGGAAAAAAAAATTGCAAATGTATAGGTTCAAGTCTTCAAGATCTGGCCCAGACAAGAAAATTTTGATGAATTTTAATCTTTCAAGGGAGATAACTCTCACGAATATGTGAGGATTTTGTCGAAAGGAAATCATGAGACTTCGCCTATACCTAACACATCTGCCGGAAAGAAAATTGCGAGTGTAGGTTCAAAACTCCTCAAGATCTGGCCAGGAAAAGAAAATTTTGACAAATTTTAATCATTCAAGGGAGATAACTTCCGCGAATATACGAGGATTTTTCCGAAATGAAATCATGACTCCCGCGAATATTGGCGGATCATGCCAAAACAAAATCATGACACTTCAGCTATACGTACATCTTTTTTAAAAAAATTTGTGAGTGTAGGTTCAAAACGCTTCGAGATTTGGATCATGACTCCCGCGAATATGGGCGGACCATGCCAAAACTAAATCATGACACTTCGGTTATACGTACCACATCTTTTGAAAAAAAATTTATGTGTAGGTTCAAAACGCTTCGAGATTTGGATCATGACTCCCGCGAATATGGGCGGATCATGCCAAAACTAAATCATGACACTTCGGCTATATGTACATCTATTGAAAAAAAATTTGTGAGTGTGGGTTCAAAAACTCTTCGAGATTTGGCCTGGACAAGACAATTTTGACGAATTTTAATCTTTCAAGGGCGATAACTCTAGCGAATATGGGAGGATTTTGCCGAATCGAAATCATGACACTTCGTCTATAGGTAATATATCTGCTGAAAAAAATTTGTGAGTGTAGGTTCAAAACTCTTCGAGATCTACTCCGGACAAGAATCAGATGGACAGACACACGGACGGCGAGCGCCATCACATATTGACATGCTGAGCAAAATGTAATTACATTCACAATGTAAAAACATACATGTAATCGCAACTTTCGCTTCAAGCACGTAATCTCGCAAGCCTATTACTCGTATTTATTAAAGTGATCAATGAATGCATATATATGTAATATCATGACTGACCAAATAATTTTTTTAATTTCACCACTAGAATGACCGGCTCGATAACCGAGCCAGTCATTCCAGTGGTAAATTTTCAAAAAATAGTCTACTCTTGGCTTGTAAATTGGCATTCAATAAGCACACACGTTTATTTTCTTGACCCAATTTATTCAGTAGTGTTAAACTTGTACAAAGATATTAGGAAATAGATTATATAGCTTGTACTCAGAGTACAGCCTGTTCAGGCCACGCTGATCAGTAAATGCTATACCACATCCACAAACACTTAACCCTTGAATTTCTTCAAGAAAATTTGAAATTTCCCTTAGAAAATGTCCATTTGCGGACCAAGAAGATTATTTCTGAAAGTTTACCACTGGAATGACTGGCTCGGTTATCGAGCCAGTCATTCCGCAGTAAATTTTCAAAAATATTCTTCTATTTGTCCGCAAATGGACCTTTCTCAAGATCACTGCAGAAGCCGTTTTTGGCTGATGATTGTTAAAGGGTTAGACATTGTAATGAATACTTATGTATGTATATTTCTAACCCTAAGATTTGAATAAAGCTCATAATGCAAACATGTCATGTGATATCCATTCACATCACTACATACAGTAGCTACAACTGCGGAATAAGGTAAAACATTTTCAAAACAAACATAGAAACATGTTAGTTAGTAAGAAGTTTTCTGTTGAATATTTTGAACATAATTGGTTTGGAAGAAAGGCAGCAAGTCTTCCAATCCAATTATATTCAAAATATTCAGCAGTACATTTTATTTTATTTTGTGAACATTATAAAGTTAATTCTGAACTGTACTGTACTCTGCAACACAATTCATTTGTTCACACACACACATCGATTCTAAAATTAACCATTTAAAACTCAATTGTGTTTAAGAAAATCTCGAGTATCTCATGAATACAAAATGTCCATTTGCATGAATATCAAGAAGCCTGAAGAGAAAATATTTTGAAAATTTACCAATGGATTGACTGGCAAGACAAGTTATGAAGACAACTTATGAACCGTAGCCGTTTAATAGTCACCGTAATGGTCAAGTTGGCCAAAACTGACTTCCTGCAGTGGTCTTGAGGAATGTGCATTTGGAACCAAAGATTATTTTTGAAAAGTTATTACTACTATCTTGCCCTGTAGGTGGGGCTTAGAATACACCTTCCGTATCCTCTGCGTGTCGTAAGAGGCGACTAAAGGAGGTAAGGGTGAGGTAACCCTGACAGAAACCTCGAGTGCTGAAGACGGAGGTTCCAGGCCGCACGGCGCACTCTAATAAACCATGGATCCACGCGCTTAACGCTTATGATCATGTCGATAGTCACTTAGGACTGGCGGTATAATCAGTGAACGAAAAGAAGAAGACTACTGGAATGAAGAATCTCGATAGTCACTTAGGACTGGCGGTATAATCAGTGAACGAAAAGAAGAAGACTACTGGAATGACTGGCAAGCCAGATGTTTCAATAGTAAATTTTTTTAGTCTTCTCTTCGTCTACTAATGGTTAGTCAATAAGGATTTTTGTTCCTTTTTTGATAAATTCTAACGACTAAAGAGTTAAAAGTCCATACACATTGTGACATTTCATTTCATATTGAAAAATTCATTGACATTTCCATGACCAGGGGATTTAAAAAAAGAAATTCCCAAGAGTTGGAGTTTTTCAGTGAAGCAAATTTCTATGGTCCAACTGAAATGCGATTAGAATTAATATTATTCACAGCGTTTGATTACTAAGGTACATTATAATTGCCATTCAAGTAAAGTAGTTGTATCACTAGTGTTCATAGCCTTCTTAATTATGACATCAATTGCTGTATGGATAGAGTGGAAAGTTATATCTTCACATGGTTCATACAAGAATTTGACTGATTTGTTCAAGCACTATTCAAGGACTATGTCTTGCATTTTCAAGGACTCTAGAACTGGGCTATATTTAGGGGGTGGAGGAAAGTTCGCAAATTAGATGTTCTGAACCACCATCTCCTGCTGTGCTGAGGAGTCTGAGTGATAATCAGCAGCCTTATATAACAATGCAACTTTTGCCTATATTGGGAGACACATTTTCAAGTATTTTTCAAGGCCTTACTGCCATTTTCAAGTACTTTTCAAATTCAAGGACTGATGCCAAAATTCAAGTATGTAAATTCGTATGAATCCCGTTTCAGTATATCAATTTCAAGACAATCTTATGAGTAGGTAAGTTATTGAATATTTTGAAACTAATTTTGCTGGAAGCTGCTTCCAGTCAAATTAGTCTCAAAATATTCAACAATATAGTAATTTATTTGTGATATTTGATCTCTTAAATACTGACAACTGAGATATTTTGTGTCCAAAATGTTATCTAATGCAGAGAATCAGAGATAACATTGTAATATGAATAACAGTATTTAGTCGTCAAGGTCAGGAAAGCGTGTAATTTTAGCATGGAACTCATACAGCTGAGAAACTAATTCTCATTTGAGCATTATCCATAAATTATGTGTGCGCTAAAGTCAAGTGGTCTCAAGAGAGCAGGTTTGACTGTATATTAGTTATAAATATTCAGGGCCATGCTTAGCAATAATGTCAGATTGCAGACTGTACCATTCATCTTATGTTTTATATATATATGTGCAACATACTTCATTTTCTAAGTCATATTTTCATCCATGATGGTGTACGTAACCCATTCCACGTTGAATGAAATTAACATGTTATATTAACAGCAATGCCTAAATTCCTAGAATCCCAATTTCAAGCTAACTAAACAACTTAAAGGCGTTGAAGTTTTCAAACCTAATTTGGCATACACCGCTAAAGCTTACAGTCAAATTTGTTTCAAATTATTCAACAGAATCAATCTTGGTCTGCAAATGGATATTTCCTCATGAGAAAAATTAATTAAAAAAAAATAAATTCAGGGGTTAAAGGGTTAAAGTGTAACTAATAAAAATTTGTTCACATAAATTTCATACAAATTAAATGAGCCCTATTTTTCTGAGGAGAATAGACGGGTCATTTGGCCCTAGATATATCCGTCACATGTCTGGTGCAGCTGCAGAACATAGCATTCTCAGCCATCCAGGACCTTGTACAGGATTTGTGGAGTTGCATTAAGCCTAAGGCTTATATGCGTAATCATTACAGCATACATGTACATACATAATCAAACTTATTTACACAATCTAATTCACGACCTTCACTATATATTATGCAAAACTGCTACTATTTACATTTAAGCAGTCATGGATAGAGTATTAACTCTATATAAGCTAACCAGTCAAATTAGCTTCTGCAGTGACCTTGAATCAATAAATGTCTAATTTAACCAAGAACAATACTTTTTTCAAAAATGCGATAATCGACAGTCAGTCATTCCAGTAGTAAAATAGTGTTCTGGCCTGCAATTGGACATTCACTAAGCAAAGATTTATATTTTCTTCACGAATCCTGGCCATTAACCCTTTAAAGGTCAAATTTGGTCAAGAAAATCTAAATATTTGCTTATTGAATGTCCATCTGCCAGCCAAGTGAGGACTATTTTTGAAAATGTACTACTGGAATGCCTGGCTCGATTATCGAGCCAGGCATTCCAGTAGTAAATTTTCAAAAATAGTCCACTCTTGGCCTGCAAATGGATATTCCTCAAGACCACTGAAGAGGCTGGTTTTGGCCGGCTTTACCATTAAAGGGTTAAATAAACTGTTATAACTAAATGATATAATCTTGCAATCTCTCTAACATCAAATACATTCAGTATCAAAACAAGGTGTCGCTCAATTAGAGCACCATCAAATTTTATCAAAATTGTTGGTGGGTGGTTTAGCAGTCTTTTAAACGAGTTTGTGGACATTTTTGCAATATGGCCGCCAAACACACTACATTTTGATTGGCCCACGGCGCCCATGTATTTTTTGATAGATCAACTTCCCGTGAACAAATCTTAATGCCCCAAATTTTGGCCTGATCCCTTCAACGGTTCTGGAGGAGTCATTTTCGTGAAAACTAGCTCATCCAAGATGGTCACCGAACCATTTGGTCAATCAAGTCCTCTTGAACAAACTTGGCTTACCTCTTGGCCTAGATGAAGATTTCCCAAGTGGTTTCGGAGAAGATTTTTAAAGACATTTCCTGAAATCGGCCAAAATCCAAAATGGCCACCGGTCAAATTAGCTGATTGGCTTCATTTGAACAAACTTGGATCCCTAAGCCCTAAGGATGCTTCCTACCAAATATAATTGAAATCGGCCTAGCAGTTCTCCAGAAGAAGACCTTTTAAATTTCCCATTGCTTTAGTATGGGCACCTTTGCCGGCAAAATAATCCAAGATGGTCACCAAACCATTTATCCGACAGTTTGGAAAATGTCAAATTTGAGATCAGAATACCCAAAAAAACACATATAACACCAATTTCGGCCTCAAAATCCATCAAATAAAAAATCCCAAATGGCCACCAAACATGCTCTATTTTGATTGGCCCACGGCGGCCATGTTTTTTATGGCTCAACTTCCCGTGAACAAACTTTATTGGCCCTTAATCCCTAATCATATCTGCCAAATTTCGACCCGATCCGTTTAGTGGTTCTGGAGAAGTTGTTTTCGCTAAAACTAGATCAACCAAGATGGCCGCCAAACCATTTGGCCAATTAAGTTCCCTTGAACAAACTTGGTTCAGCTCTTGCCCTAGATCATATTACATAAGTTTTGCATCAATCCCCATAACGATTTCGGAGATTTTTTAAAGATGTTTCCTAAAATCGGCCAAAATCCAAGATGACCGCAGGCCAAATTGGTCGATCGGCTTCATTTGGACACACTTGAATCCCTATGCCCTTTCAGGCCAGGTGAGCTAATAAGTGTTTGGTAAAATATAAATTATTTGTTGCGTGGAAAGTAAACTCCTATTTTTAGAAATGGTGTGTGCTGTTGGCATTCTGATCGCAAAAACACTGCTATAGAGCTTGAGGAATTAATGCTTGAAAACAAGCCTGGTGACCGTGAACGTTAAATATGCTATTCCCTAAATTAGCCGCCTTCCTTCCTTGACTTTTTTCTTCCAAAGCAATATATTTAATTTCCAAACCCAAATTTATGCCAATTTAATATTCTGCAAATTGGTTTGGTCAAACTTTAGTTATAACAAACAAAGATTTGATAACTAAAATGAGTACATGTATATATGCATAGACGCAATAAAATCTAGGAATCCAGTTTCTCAGTCAATCATACGATGTCATAATCAACTATGTGATGTGTAGGATACAGTCAGTCTGTCTTAAACGCTTAACAGTCTGTCAGTATGTCTTTAATATTTAATAAAAATTCTGTTGAACATATTGAAAATAATTTGACAGGATGCTGTTGCTGCCAACCTGTATACTTTTCTGGAAATTGAGGGAGAGGGAAAGTGTGGGAGGAGCTTAGCTGGAAACGGGCGGGGCATAGCTAAAACTGGATTCCTCCATTAAAGTGATTCAAAAATTAACCCTGTAACACTCAAGCACAGCACAAATGGCTTCTGCAGCGCTTGGTCTTCGAAAATGTCCATTTGCAGGTCAAGAAGACTTTTTAATTTACACTGCAAAGACTAGCTCGATAACCGAAAACTGTGCATCGATAACCAAATTTTGAAAATTAAAATTTTTTGGAACAAATTTGAGGGTTAACTAACTAAAATGGTCAAAACCAGCTTCTGCAGTCGTCAAGAGAAAATGTTCATTTGCAGGTGAATACATTAGACTATTTTTGAAAATTTATCACAAGAATGAACGGCTTGATCATCAAGCCAGTATTTCTAGTGGAAAGCTTTCAAAAATAGTCTTCTGAAGCCCTGCAAATGGTTATTTACTGGCCCAAAATTTGGATTTTTCTTCTTTTTAAATCTGGATGATAAAAAATGCTTAAAATAGCCAACAACAAGTATTTATGCCGAGTTCTTGATAAAAATGTCCATTCAGAAACGTAGAGAATACCATAGAAATTTACCACTGGAATGACTGGTTCTGTATCCGAAGCAGTCAGCGCAGTGGAAATCTTTCAGTAATGTTTCTCTCAAGATATGCAGATAGGTGGGAGGGGGTGGTGGGGTGGGGAAGAGACTTTCTATGCAAAATGTTTAATCTTGATCAAGCAATACATCCTGGACTAAATCCTGACCCGGTCTATATATACTGACTGACCTATACTACACTGACCTCTGCTTGAAATCCAAACCAATGCACCACAATGTTCTTGTCTGTTTACCTTTTACAAACACCTACACATGTATGTATATTTAGATTCCTTGATGCGACTGACGTTAAGTTTAACCTCAAGAGTGTACGTATATATAATATATATATATATATATATATATATATATATATATATATGCAGCAGGTACATTATAGGCCAAAGATTGGTGCATGCTAAATGTTGACCCCTGTCATTTTAAATGAGAATATGGTCAGCCAAGCGTGTATATATCTGTATGCCATAAAAGTTAAATTCAGGTTTATGCATTTAACCCCCTAAGAGATTTGTTAAGAAAATCTAAATCCTTGCTTAGTGAATGCTCATTTAAAGGGCAAGACTATTTTTGAAAATTTACGGCTCTGCACGACTGGCTCAGTTAGCGAGCCTGTGGTAAATTAAAAAAAAGGCTTCTTTTGAATTTTAAATAGATATTTCTCAAAATGACTACAAAAGTCAGTATGGGCCGAATTGATACTTGAGATAGTGTGAATGTAAATGTACTATATCCTCACTTATCTGCACCACTAAAGGCGTAACATTCAATAATATCTTTCCCAAACCATTTTATTATATACACGTGTACATTATTTTTAAGCATTATAACGGTCAAATTTGGTCAAGAAAGTCAAAATATTTGTTTATTGAATGTCCAATAAATACAGGCCAAGAGTATTTTTGGAAATTTATCATGGAAATGACTGGCTCGGTTATTGAGCCAGTCATTCCAGTGATAAATTTCCAAAAATAGTCTTCTCTTGGCCTACAAATGGACATTACTCAATACTACTGCAGAGGCTGGTTCTGTCCAGCTTGACCATTAAAGGGTACCATGAACCCCCAACTATGAATTATATATGTCCCATGCCAGATTTTGTAAGTATGTGTATGCAAAACCCTATAAAACTACTTAGTATCTAACAATCACACAAGAATTTCAGAGGTCCCATTTGGGGTCCCAGTTTGAATTTTGGGGGTACATACCCTCAAAAGGATCCTTATGAGAATCACTGAACAGAAACTGTTTTCCATTCCCGCAATTCATTTCATGTTTTACGTAAATACATGAAAAATGTTTACGCAAAACAGAATTGGTTACCTAAAACAAATTTGCTTAACCCAACTATAGGTTGCGCACATTTTCAGTTTGGACAGGCCTGATTGTTATGGTTCAATGTCTCCCCTGAACTTCCATATTAATTACATTTAAAACAAGTCACAAACCCTATCAAATCTCATTAGCTTAATCATATAACAAATAAATTGGATCATTGCCTCTGGACATTTTATGAATTCATCTTTACCAAAACCCTCTCCTCCCAGGTAGGCTACATGATATTATTTCTATAATGGCAGTTGCAGCAAGACCATCAATAAAAAAAAAGTAGTTTCCTGCAAACCGGGTGAGGAAAAGATTCACATTGCATACATGTACAAATGGCCCTAAAACCTTATAATTTGTATAGTTTGACAAATGTATACATGTTTTAGTATTTATGCTGGGTTCTCGTATTCCAAATTTCACCAGGGAGGTTTACAGGAAAGGAAACTTATTTTTTATTTTGGCCTAATTCACATTTCCAGAGTATCCATCCATCATCTCACCTCGGATGACATCATAATTAGCTTGGTGCATGTATGACGAAGTCAGTCATAAATCACAATCATTACGTCACAAAGGGTTTCATACAGACCGTCATCAAATGTCAAATAGTCTGACACGTCGTATGAATTGTATGTCTTTGTAATTCTTTGCTATTTACTGAACATGCTGTTGAATATTTTGAAATTGGCAGCAACAGCACCTATTCAAATTATTTTCAAAATATTCAACAGCTTACCTGTCTAGTATTTTGGAAATTGATAGTCAGGGTGTTCAGAGATCGATCGATACCAACACGAACAAGGTGTCGGTGGAGCTTAGCTAGAGATGGGTGGGGCATAGCTAAAACCGGAAAGGTCCATTAGATTTATTTGTGAGCAAGCAAGAAAACAATCTACAGTACAGTCATACCGGTATTCATTTCATTACCTGATTTCTTTAATCGTTAAAAGGTCAAGCTGACAAAATGAGCCTGCGCAGTTGTCCTGGGAAATGTCCATTTGCATGCCAAGAGAAGAGAATTTTTTGAAAATTTATAATTGGAAAGACTGGCTCAATAATCGAGTCAGTCATCCCAGTGGTAAATTTTCAAAAATAGTCTTCTCTGGGCCTGCAAATGGACATTTTCTAATTTCTTGACCAAATTTGACCATGGCAGGGTTAAGACCCTTTTTGGTCAATCCAGACTCCTCTACTGGTCATGAGGACGATCCATTTACAAGCCAAAAAAAGAACCCCTCTTATTGAAAATTTATCAATGACACCGTAATGTTTGGCTTGGTGGAAGTTCTGGATTCAGGATTAAAAAATCCCGTTCACTGAAGAAATAGGATATTCATTAAGAAATCCAATCCAGATTCCACAGGGCCAGAAACTAAATGTAGCGCAAATCTATGTGCATGGGCAAGTGGATTGATCAACCTGGTGGCTCATCCATCACCTAGATAGAGTACATGCATAACATTACTTTAAACCCTTTAAGTTTAACCCTCAAATTTGTTCAAGAAAGGTGACATTTTCTCCTAAATGCTGTCCATTTACAGACCAAGCGAGGACTATCTTTGAAAATTTACTTCTAGAATGACTGGCTCGGTTATCGAGCCAGGTATCTGTTTTAAATTTTCAAAAATATTTTATTGTGCTGCAAGTAAACCTTTCTCCAAACCACTGCTGAATTCATTTTTGGCGGGTTTGAGTGTTAGAGGGTTAATGGTAAGATATGTAAAAGAAGAATTTTACTACATGTAAGTGAATGTCCATTTGCCGGCCAAGAAAGAGTATTTTTGACAATTTACTACTGGAATGACTGACTCAGCAATCGACCCAGTCATTTTAACGATAAAATTTCACAAAAATAGTCTTTTCTGGGCTTGAAAATCCAAACCATTGCAGAGGCCGATTGGCTGGCTTGACCAACCATAAAAGCGATATTTAACTAATTGATGAATCCAGTCTATCAATCAGTCAAATGGTGTCATAAATTTGAACTACGTCACATATACATAAACACTTAATAGTCCGTCAGGTTGTACATGTAGGAATCGTAGGTCTACTATTTAATAAAAATTCTGAAAACATTTTCAAACTAATTTGACTTAGGCAGCAACCACACTCAGTAAAATTAGTTTCAAAATGCTCAACAGTTTACCTGTATAGTTTTCTGGAAATAGATTCAGGGTGTGCAGGGATCGCTCAATCCCAAAATGGGGACAGCGTGGGTAGAGCTTAGCCAGAGATGGGGAGGGAATACCGTAGGTAAAACTGGATTCATCAATTGATGAATTAAACTGAATTTATAGACTATGTGTTCATTGATGAATCTCTAAGACAACTGCTAATATTTTATCACTAAGGCCCATAGTAGTGTTGTTCCAATTAATCAATTTCATCGATGATTGATTGGTTTGCATGTCCAACCAACAGATCGATCATGATTTCAGAAATCGATTTGGACTGCTCATAAATTTATGATATTAAAACACCAGATGATTCTTTTTTTTTTGGCAATACCATTTTAATTTCATTTTTACAACTACATGTATAACATGTAGTATTACTCCATCCGAGTACATAGTCGAAGACATTAACCCTCTCAACGTGGAAATAGTATGATAATGTCAAAACCACCATGTCAATAAGCCTAAGGCAGCAACAGCTTCCAATCAAATTAGTTTCAAAATATTCAACAGATAATTTCTTATATTATTAAGATTAAATATACATGAATATGCAATAATTATTGCAATCAAATTTCATAACGGGTAAAAATGAGAAAATGTTACAATCGATCATTAATTGATCATTGGTTAGCATGCAAAACCAATCATCGATTACAAAAATAGTACTAATTCCCAAAACCACCTCATAGAATTTACTATCACACTATCCGGCTAATCAGTCAGTCATCCAAAGCAGCGTCAGACTGTGATAAAATCCTAATTTTTACACTCGATCATGAAAATGAAACCACCATTTTAATGTTCCATACTAAATTATAACCTTAAGATCGCGTGTCACGTAGGTGGATGAGGATCAGTGACTGAATAACAAGCAACAAGCGTTCCCATCGCATGTCACTCTAATTTTTAACCTGTCTTTAAGTGCAACAAACAAAACGTCTTAGTGATCTGATGACGCCACCAAGCAGCCTAGGTATCACCTCATGCTGAAAAATGTGTCATACACATGTGGCGTGTGCAAAACCACTATCACAATTAATCAATAATCTAGTAGGTCATAGTAGCTTATTATAAGTGCTATATAACTAAGCTAGACTAGAATTATCATTGATTTTTTCCACCCACGTCGCAATGTGATCAGTCAGTTCGCCGAGAAGCAGACATTCTACATAACTTTCTCGCTCACCACACCATGACCCTATAGTAACTAACACGTTGAAGTTTTTTCATGAAAATGCAAATTTATATATACATGTAGTGTGGATACACATGTCCATTTCCAGGCCAAGAAAAAACCCTGACTGGAATGACAGACTCATTTATGTTAATTAGTGGTAAAATGGAAAAAATAATCTCTTGGCCTGCAGATTCACAGTCCTCCAGACCACTGCAAAGCTGGTTTGTTCACTAACAGGTTAAACATGTGAGTGTCACTTTGTCCACATTTGGGAAGGTTTTATAAATTAATACAAAATAGACTATGTGCTCAGTGGCACAGCATCGTAAATCCCAGCAATTTCACCAACTTTGACATGGCCAACTGTACCCAACCCGGGTGTGCAATAAAGGGCACTAGATGAAGTCTGCAAGTAGTTATACTCCCTCCCACAGTGTTCATTCTAGGAGGGGCCATAGTCCCCTGTTATTTTGAAATGATCCATAATTTTCCAAATAGGGGTCAAATGTCCCGATATTTTTATGGATATTCAACCATAAAATAACGAAACTCTTTCAAACTCAATCATATTATCTATGACAAATTTTTGGCATTGTAAGAAAATTGTGTTGAATATTTTGAAACTAATTTGAATGGAAGCTGTTGCTACCAGTATGAATGATTTGAAATTGAGATACTAAGATATAAATGATGAGTGTTAATCAGATTGGTCTGACTTGTAAGAAAGCATCAAATATGGATATATATTTCTCTAACAGCCCTCTTTTTCTGCTTAGTTGTGGGTTCATTCAGAGCCTCTTCCCTCACATTATTCTAATGTCCCAACCTTTTGGCTGGGTAGGGTCCTTGGGCACCACTATTCAAGATCCTAGAATGAACACTGCTCCCAAAAGTTCCTGTTTGGACTCGGCCAAAAAAAACCCAAGGTAATTCTAGAATTAGGTTTTTCTCGTTGCAGCTAAATTTTGGACGTCCCAGGGACACCACATCATGAGATCAGGGCGTCCCCAACTGAAATCTAGAGGTCCCAGGGACGCCACATCATGAGATCAGGGCATCCCCAACTGAAATCTAGAGGCCCCAAACTGAAATCTGGCGTTAACATGTCATTTTTTCTCATCCATGTTAAAATTAGATGTTATCATAGGTTAACCCTTTCACCAACAAATTCCAGGGCTGCATAAATTCCTTGTATTTCTAGGCAAATAAACAAGAAATATGCTGAGTATTTTGAAATTAATATGACTGGCAGCAATGGCTTCCAGTCATACTAATTTCAAAATATTCAACAGAATATGCTATGCATTGCAAAGAATACTTTTTCCGGAGTTTGTCATTGAAATGGTTAACAACTATGAAATATGGGAATCCAATGCTTGATTGTGGTTATTTTTGCGGAAGAATATATAAAATATTTAGTTTTCAGGGGTGCCATGGTCTGGGGGTATAGACCGTCAAAAGGACCCTTATAGGAATCCCTGCATGTAAGTGAAGAATTTCATTTAATCTTCCATGTTTCCTGTTTAGACCGCAAAAACAATTACTCAGAATATAAAATCATAAATGTCATATCATAATCAGATAACTAACCTAACATATTAATAAATTTGGTTGAAATACACCAAATCGTTTCGAATGAGATAGGATGACACATGCCCTCAGTGGTGAATTTCAATATGAATGTGATGTAGCAATCTACATTCCGAAGAGCAACTCACAGAAGTTTCAGGTTGAATTGAAACAAAGGTTTTTGAGGCGATATCATGATGAATGGAATTCTTACATTGATGTCATTCCATATCAAGTGGACCAATATTCTAAAAATTCAACATATGACCAACTCAGATATATTTGAAAACAAGAGGCCCAAGGGCCAGTGGCGCTCACCTGGACCATTGGCATTTAAAACATTTGAATCTAAATCTAAACATGATGAATGATTTTCGGAAAATCTAAGATGGCCACCAAAAGATTGACCAATCAAGATTCGTGCTTAATATGTTGAAGCTTACTGTCATAGGATCGTTCCACCCAAGTTTTGTTGAAATTGGGCTATTGATTGAAGGAGTCCCGTTTTTAAATGGTTCTGGAAAACTTTCAGAAAATCGGATAGCTGCCAAAACATTGACCTATTAAAATTTTGAATAGAATTTCTAGAAGTAGAGGCTACGACAAATTTGGTTGAAATTGCTCAAGCGATTAATGAGGAGTAGCATTTTATACAAATTGCCATTTTTTTTTTTAAATCCAAGATGGCCCCCCCCCCAGCAAAATCAAGCCGTTAAAATTCTGTATACATCTTCTGAACCATACCAGCCTATGGTTCCTCCAGCTGAGTTTGGTTGAAATCGGCCAAGCGGTTAATGAGTAGTAGCCTTTCAACTGATTTCCCAAAATGTTTAGAAAATCCAAGATGGACGCTGGAAAAATTTACCAATTAAAATTCTGTATACAAGTTCTGAAGCCTACCGCCCTAGGCTCGTACCAGTCTTGTTGAACTCGTCTAAGCAGTTAATAAGGAGTAGCGTTCTAAATAATTTTCAACCATTTTCCAGAAAATTCAAGATGGCCACCAGATAAATGGACCAATCATATTTTCTGTATACAAGTTCTGCCGCATACTACTCTAGGGTTATTTCAATCGGAGTCTGATTGAAATCTGCCCAGTGGTTATTGAGGCGTAGACTTTAAAGTGATTTCCAGAAATGTTCAGAAAATCCAAGATGGCCACCGCATGAACTGGCCAATGAAAATTCTGTACACTAGTTCTGGACCATACCAGCGTACTATCCTCCCAGCTAAGTTTGACATAAATTGCCCAAGCAGTTAACATTGTTAATGAGGAGTAGCATTTTAAACGATTTTTCGCCATTTCCCCCCAGAAAATTCAAGATGGCCACCGAAAAAATTGTGTAGAGAAATTCTAAAGCCTACCGCCATAGCATCTTCCATGGCAAATTAATCTGAAATCAACCAAGCGGTTAATGAGTAGCGTTTTTAAGCAAAAGTTGACGGACAGACGACAGATGGTCCGTATGTCATAAGCTCACTTGGCAATTCTGGCCAGGTGAGCTAAAAATCACCAAAAATAAATATATATAAAGTACTGAGAAAGCCAAAATTTCAATACTCTGGGACAATTTTGGATAGAGTTAAATGGGATTTCAAATATTGGCCCACTCTGCCCTAAATTCCATTTGCGAGTATCTTTCAGCCAATCAAGTGTCCTTGAACAAACTTGGCTTGACAGCTCTTGCCCTAGATGATATTTCATAAGTTTTTAAACAAGCCGCCAAGTGGTTTCAAAGATTTTTAAAAGATGTTTCTGAAAATCGTTCAAAAGCCAAGATGGTCGGATTTGGCCGATCAGCTTATTTTCATCAAAGTTCCAGTGGATTCTGTGTTCTGCCACAGATGAGTTGGAATTGATTTTGAGATGGTCTTTGACTCTGGTGCTGAGGGGCTGTTTTGTTTCGCCTATAATATGTCCCCTTACATTGGTCATTCCCGCCAGCAGTGCCTCAGTCATCAACATTGAGACCAACTTATTTAAATGGAAAGTTAAAGAGGCTATAGAAATCTACAAGCATTAACCAACCATGAACCAAGATGAGGGCTACCATATACCAGCAGTCTACCAGTCCATGCTGTCGCGTGACTCCACAAGAACTGACCAGAGTGATGTCGTCAGCGACCGTCAGTTACTGCTGAAGAAGTGACCGAGATGGTCACGAAAGCTACACTCAAACAATTTCTACATCCTGGAGAGGTAACTAATTTTTCCTTATTATGAATCATCCTGGGATCGGGACCAACTTTTTCGGAAATATTGTCATTGTAGTTTATTATAGGAACTCTTTAAAATGTGGTGTCTTTTAGCTCAATAGCAACTCAATGCCAGCCCGCTGCTCATCTAGCAATTTACCAGCCAGTAAACACGTTATGAGCACTCAGCATTGATGATGGGGAATCAGGACTGCGTATTGACATGATTGATGACATGAATGACATCAACGTCGGAAGTGCCGAGTTACACCCAGAGAACGACTGCCCAATTAATCTTGCCACCTGACTATGGAGTGTGCACACGCTGACCACCTCTGACCACTGGACACCAGTGCACCAGTCACTAGAGCAGCCAAAGCATGCACTCTGATAGGTCAGGCATGTCATGGTGCGTGGCTTACTCACCTGGCTGACTATAAAAGGCCTGGGATCTCGGGCATGTGTTGGGTGGAAAAATAGAGTTAGGTTGGTCAGCTTTTCAGTTGATCCAAAATGGACAGGTGCTGTTATTAGAAATAAAATAATACCACAACAGTCAACATGGTCAATGAGAAACAGTAGTGCCATACAGCCCACTGTCATGACTGTATAAGAAATGAAAAAAGACGATTACAGTGCTTTGTGTACAAAGACACATTTGTTTTAAATTATATACTAATGACGAACAGAACTGACGCAGGTGGATGAATAAACAAATAAACACTAACAAACATAAAGTTTTTTGATTCAGCAGTGCAGTCCGCGCGCGCACACAGCTGATGCTCAGAACAGAAACATGTGCATCGTGTACGGGAGACAATATAAACTTTAAATTAATCTAACAGCAGAAATGCTGCGAGATGGCGGCGAAGTGTTAACACGTTATGAGAAACTACTCTACAAACATTCATACCACTCATTCCCACAGTCCCTGGATATTGTTTTGATTTCTCATGTATGTAGGTTTCTCTAGCATGTAGGATGGCTAGGCTAGCAGTCTTAACCAGTAAGTCATCAGGTACATCTGTGACACCGGATTTGGTGAGGATTACTCTCAATTAGGTAAGGTGTATAACATCGGTCCCCCTTCAAAGCCATGCACTGTTGTAGTAAGACATGTAAGAAATGCTCACGATTCTCAGCTTCTATGTTACAGATCAGGCATAACACGTTACATGCAAATTGATTTGGATTACCATAGGATGTTTGTATTTGTAAAGTACTGATCACGGTTCATGCTTTCTATATCTCTTTCGTTGTCTCGTGAAGAGATGACGCTGATGTTGACCACATCATCATTATCATTTTAGGAAGCTGCCTGGAAGCATAACTTAAGCTATTGGCTTGTTATTGCCTCAGTGTTTTTGCTATAGTATGACTTGCTCAGTCAAACTCAAAAGTTCTTTTTTTGTTCAAAGTAGATTTATATCTAAGGAACAACTCAGGTTTTTGGAATCACCAATCTGCATGATTAATCCCTATGGGGTCCAACGTGTGTAGTTGGTGTATCCAGTACTTCTCTTGTTCTTTCTTAATATAGGTTTTACCAATGTTCTCAGGATCGTGAGGGAGAACATGTATAATTTTATAGGACACGTTTTGTCCAGTATGGTTGGGTAAATTAAAATGTTTTGCAACGGGGGTATCTTTGTGTTTTTTGATATCCCTTAAATGTTCTTTCACTCGTATGTGGAACTCACGTTTTGTCTCCCCCACATACTGTTTGTGACAATGTGTGCATGTGAGTAGGTAAATAACATTGCGTGTATCGCAGTAAGTTTTGACCTTACATCTGTATTTTAGACCCGTGTGTGTACTAGTGAATTCACGTTTGTTGTCCATATTTTTGCAGAAAAAAACATTTTTTCTTGTGCATGGATAAATTGGGTTTTGGAAAGTTTTTCCGTGAAAGCCTAATTTGGCGGGAAACTCAAATTTGGCAGTGACAAGTGTGTCTCTGAAAGTTGGATTCTTTCTGTAGCCAAACATCGGTGGAGTTGGGAATGTGCTTCTACATTTGGGACTACTATCTAGTAGTTCCCAGTTCTTTTGGATGATTTTGCTGGCTTTATGGCTTTGAGTGTGAAAGTCCATAATGCATGGGATACGAGTGTTTATCTCTGTGTTTTTGACTTTGGGTATTAGTAAATCAAGCCTTGAGCGTGTGCATGCTTTCTGATAGCTGTTTAGAAGAAGATCCGGGGGATAATCTCTCCTCTGGTAATAGCCAATGAGTTCATGGGCATGTTTGTGGAAATCTAACTCCTTGCTGCAGATTCTGCGTAATCTAAGGAATTGTCCATATGGGCTGGAGTTTTTAGTGGACTGCGGGTGTGCTGATTGGTAATGTAGGTAACCGTGTGTGTCTGTAGGTTTACAGTACAGGTCGAAGCATAGTGAGAAATCAGTGTCAATATAAACGTAGGTGTCCAGGAAGCTGACCTTAGTTGTGGACTGTTCTGCTGTAAATTTGATAGAGTGGTGAGATATATTCATATAGTGGATGAATTCATCGAGTTTTTGTTGGCCAGATGTCCAGATCATGAATATATCGTCGATATATCGGAGGTAAAGGGCCGGTCTATGGGGAGAATGTAGCAGTAGCTTTTTCTCCAATTGGGCCATGAAAATGCTAGCATAAGTTGGTGCTACTTTAGTGCCCATGGTGTTCCACCCGTTTGTAGGTATTGTTTGTCATTAAATTCAAAATTATTACATCTTAATACAATGGATAGTAGTTCCAGAAGTGACCTTGGTGTAAGGTCGCCGGGCATACCAAATTCTCTGATATGTTGTGTGGCGGCTTTTAGTCCCTCATTGTGTGGGATGTTTGTGTATAGCGATGTAACGTCCATGGTGACTAGAATGGCGTGTTGCGGTATTTTACCGAAAGTTTCTAGTTTATTGATGAAATCAGTCGTATCCCTGACATATGATGGAATGTCTTGAAGATGAACTTTGAGGTGCTCATCTATAAAGCTACTGATGTATTCAGTAGGACAACCATTGCCGCTAATAATCGGTCTGCCCGGTGTGGGTGTAATATTTTTGTGTATTTTTGGTAAGAGATAGAATCGCGCTGTGCGTGGGTTATCTACTCTAAGACCATTAGCGGTGTCACGAGTTATCTCCCCTCTCAAAACCAGTCCAGTGATGGCTGTCTCTACCCTTTCAGCGTGTTTGGTGGTCAGATTTTCTGTCACCAATTCATAGTAGCGTGTGTCTTTGAGCTGCTTTAGGGCTTCAGTATTATAGTCATACGAGTTTAGTATGACTGTAGCCTGTCCTTTGTCGGCTTTCTTAATCACAATGGATTTGTCATTTGCTAAAGTTTGAGTAAGTTTCCTATCAGCCTGGGAGATGTTACATCTGAAGTTTCGTCTGTGTTTAGATTTATTCAGATCATGTTTAACTTTTTTGATAAAAGTATCTAAAACATGGTCATTGCCGGGTGGTGGTGTCCATTGACTACGAGGTTTGAATTTTCTAATTAGGTTTTCTGTGAATGTGGAGACAGGTGGCGGTGTTTCCGTCACTGATACATTGGTTTCATCTGTGCCCCATGCGAAGGGAGGGTGTTCGAAATGTAGTTTGAGGCGTAGCCTCCTGAAGAATTTATTACGGTCAGAATGTAATCTACCCATGTTTGGTTCGATTACTGTGGGACAGAATCCCAGACCTAGGGGATAATACATGTACAACATCCTGACTGAGTTCTTTCTCAGACAAGTTTTTAACAAAGCAGATCTCAAAGAGTGCTCTTTCGCAAGGTTTTTGTTTTTTTGTTGTTTTTTTGTTTTTTGAACATGTTTTATTGACATGATTTTTATTTTTATAGTTTAAAAATTGACAGTCTTGGTTGCTGTCTGTCTGAATGTAATTCATGACAGTTATCGTTCAAATTGTTTCAGCAGATTTAGAACTTTGTTCAAAGTGTCAAAGCTCTTATCGTTTTTCTGTGCCTTGTCCCGTATGTTACGGAACTCGTTTGTATTGAACCTCTCCGGCCGTCTCTTCTGAGTCCTCTGTTTAGGTTGGACTGCTCCTTCAGTTCATCGGCGCTTGGGTGGGCTGGTGGACCTGTCCCTAGTTTTCAGTACGGTGGATCGGACCGCTCTCTCTGCTTCTAGTACTACGTCGCTGGTTTCAGCTGCGGCTTTGAATCCTGCCTTCACTCGTTTGACTCGGTCAGTGAGTGTGGTTGCACGGGTTCGTAGTAGGTCTAATAGATGTCCAGTCAAGTGTAGACTGGATTCCCTGATGTGTTTTTCCCACTCTTTTTGGAAGGTGGGGTCATCAGATGGTGGCACGTACCGGCAGTTAATTTGTAATAGCGGTAAGACTTTCCCACTAGCAATGGAGAGTTCTAGTCTATCCATTTGTAGTTGGATTTTGACTAGTTTGCAAGAGGAGTTTCTCCATTGTTTATAGCTTCCCTGAAGCTCAGTTGGAATGGTCGGCCTCTTCTTAGGATTTTCATGGAGGGTTGTGTTCTCATCAAAATCGTCCTCGTTAGGCCTAGTCCTCTTTCTCGGGTGTTGGTCTTCTTCTAACCCGGTGTCTTTCATCAGATCAACCAGTGTTTCGCTGGATCTGCATGGAATTTGTGATGCGCTTGCTGCCATCAACCAGTGTGGAGCATCTAGGTACTGGATACAGGATAGCTTGATGCAGACTTCTCCTGGTATATGAATAGGTATTGACTGGTCATGAAAACTTCTAAAGGTTTTCTAATGCTGATCAGTTGGATCGAAATCCGAATGTCAGTGCAGTGTGTTGCGCCTGCTTTTATACTCTCGGGCAGGTTACAGTTGCTCCTTGGTGTAACCGGGACGAGTAAAAATCCGGGTACATGTAACCGGAATTTCATGCTTGTAACCGGAAATGTTGATTTTGTAACCGGATTTAACATCTTGTAACCAGAATTCACCAATTGTCTGTTTGTTGGTAACTGGAAACTATCGACTTTCTCGATTGTGTAACCGTTAAAGTCATTTGTTGTGTAACCGGAAAATGTACTAGTTGTTATCTAGGTTATGTGTAACCGTAAAAAACTAGTGATGTAACCGGAAAAATAAAGTTTTATATAAGCATTTTACCCAGGGGCCAAAAGTGGCTCTTTGACTGAGTATATTGTGGTTCTTTAATATCCCAATGTGGCGGGAATTTATAGGGTATAAATAGCATTTGATGACACGGGTTTCCATTTTGTTGGATAACCTTAATGGAATGATTCGGATTTGTGGCATTTCGTACTTTGTGTGGTTATACTCATCAGAGAAAAATAGAAGTCAGATTAGTTTATCCCAAATCGTCGGGTTAAAACAATTTGACTCGGTGAACAATCGCCATAGAAAAACCCCGATTTGAACATCGATTAATGTGAGTGATTCTTGCCCCTGTATTAAAAGACCACCTGTTATATGTGTCAAAATGGCTAATAGTATTGAAGCAGCCGCAAGCATTTTGAAAGAGAATTACAATCGGATTGATGATTTAAAGAAGGAGAAAATCAAAGCCAAATCATCATTTACTCGCTGTAAAAATCAATTACACTTATTAATCGATGATGACACTGACATTGCGCCATCGCGACATTTAATTCGTGAAGCCTCTAAAAAGCTTGATGCAGCTCAGGAACATGTTATCGAAACAATGGATACGTTGTCAGATGAGTTTCGCAAGATAGCTGATCAAGAAAACAAACTTAAAACCAACAGTGAGCTAGAGGTTGTTGAAGCTGAATATACAGAGATAACCAATCGCATGCAGAATTTTCTAGACATCAAAAGAGATGTATTAAGTTCAGTTTCACCAAGCGAAATAGCAGAACGAAATAAGATAGTACCAGCCGATAATAGACTGCCAGACGTCCCCACTTTCAGGCCATCGCATCCTGCATCGCAACCACCAATACCGGGACCACAGCCAGCCGTACCTCCACATTCACTACCGGATCCACTGCCGTCTCCACCCGAGAAAATGAATCCATATTTAACCGCTTTGGGGCATGACATCGGAAAGCAACTAAAACGTGTTTCAATTTCTATATTTAACGGTGATAAGCAGGTGTATGAGAATTGGAAAGCGGCATTCATGGCGTGTGTAGACCAAGTACCGGCAACATCAGAATATAAGTTGCTACAATTGCGTCAGTATCTATCTGGTGATGCTCTTAAGGCAGTTGAGAAATTGGGCTTTTCAGCATGTGCTTATCAAGCCGCCAAGGACCGGTTAGATAGAAAATTTGGCGGGAAACGTCGTCAAGTTTCTCGACAGCTGGAAGAACTAGAACAATTTCATCCAGTTAGACTTGGAAATGCAGAGGACATTGAGAAATTTGCAGATCTCTTAGATGTAATGATAATAAACTTCACTGACTTGAACCAATTTGAGACAATAGATAATACATTGCTTTTTACTGCATTTTTGAAAAAGTTGCCTGAACAAATGATCATTCGATATCAGCGATGGGCCTTTGAAAACAACAAGCCAGAATCGATAGAGCCATTACGCGAGTGGATTATTCAAGAAGCAGAATTTTCTACTGTTGCGTCGGAAACTGTTAGAGGTCTGAGTGGCATGATGGCATCGGTTCCAAGTCGTACTAGTACTCCTAATTGGACACGAAAACCAAGGACATTGTTTAATGCTGGCAGCAACTCAAAGAGAAATATTAATGCTAGACGTGCATGCCGAGTCTGCCAAGATGATCATGGAGTTTGGAGATGTCAGAAGTTTCGAGAGATGGACGTTTCACAACGTTGGGTGGCTGCTAAACAGCATGGTCTGTGCTTTCATTGTCTTGGAGATGACCATCGAGGACAAACATGTACACGATCGAGAACATGTGACATTGACTCATGCCTGCAGACGCATAATCGTTTGCTTCATCAAGAGAAGAGTAGTCTGAATTCACATCCATCAGCAAATAGCAAAGATAACAATGAACAATCGCATATCGATCAAGATCGTGATAGAATCAACATGGACACTTCTGCCACGAAAGGGGAGCTTCGCAAATCTAGTGAAAGGTCACATACCACAACAATGGCTGCAGAAGTAAATACACTGCATGATTATGTAACACTTCGTACCGTACCGGTCATTTTGAAAAATGGTAATCGCAGTGTAAAAGTTAATGCCTTACTAGACGATGCCAGTACAAAGACTTACTTGAATTCAGATGTTGCAGCTGAATTAGGACTTCAAGGACAGTTTCAGAAGGTAAACATTAATGTCATAAATGGAAAAACACATACATTTGAGACAATGCCAGTAGAATTTGATTTAGAAAGTGTCAATGGACAGGTGAAAGCGAAAATAAGTGCATTTACAACCAGTCAAGTAACAGGAAACTTGCAAGCAATCGACTGGAGCAAGCACGGTCGTGAGTGGAATCACCTAAAAGGCATCATGTTTCCAGTTCGTGGACAGAAACCTACAATCGACATATTAATTGGCATAGACCACCTGGACTTACATTATTCGTATAGAGATATTCGTGGGCAGCCAGGAGAACCAGTGGCACGGTTGACTCCGTTAGGATGGACATGCATCGGGAGTCCAGATGGAAAGATCGGGTCAGTTATTCGTACCAATTTTATTCAAACATACTTTATTGACGATCGAGGTCTGAATGAGACTCTACAGAGGTTTTGGGAAACTGAATCAAGTGGAGTTGTTTCTGATGTCAATGCAGTTACACTGGATGACAAGGCTGTGCTCGAGAAGGTGAAAAGCTCGCTACAATACAAGAATATGCGTTATCAAATCGGAATACCTTGGGTAGATGGTGCACCAACCTTGCAGCCAAACTACAAAATGGCACTGCAGCGACTTGAAAATACTGAGAAACGTCTGCTAAAGGTACGAGATGTTGGAACAGCATATGCCAACACAATTAGCAAATACATAGAGAAAGTCTATGTTCGTAAAGTCGCAAAAACAGAGGAGAAACCGACAAACATGTGGTACATACCACATTTTGCAGTTGTTAGACCGGACAAGGAGACAACGAAGGTACGCATTGTCTTTGATGCATCTGCAAAATCGGCCGACGTTTCGCTCAATGATGTTATCCATCAAGGCCCAAAGTTACAGGGAGATCTTATAGATGTCCTACTTCGTTTCCGGAAGAAACCAATAGCATTGGTATGTGACATTTCTGAAATGTATCTGCAGATCGAAATAGCGCCAGACGATCGGCCTTTTCATAGATTTCTATGGAGAGACTTATGTCAACACCAGCCTCCAGATGAATATGAATTCAATCGCATCGTATTTGGGATCAATTCTTCGCCATTTCTAGCCCAATTTGTAACTCAAGAACATGCAAAATCAAATAGAGAAATATCCCATGGCAGCTGACACTGTATTGAAATCTACATACATGGACGACAGCATGGACTCAGTTATGAGTGCCAGCCAGGGGATTGAGCTGTACCATCAGTTATCAGAATTATGGGCCAGTGCAGGAATGAAGGCACATAAATGGTTATCTAACTCAGTGGCTGTGCTAGAAAAAATACCCATTGAAAACAGAGCATCAGAGATGGATCTGGACAATCATCTACCATCGATCAAAACTCTTGGAGTAATGTGGCAAGCAGAAGATGACGTGTTTGGCTTTCGCTTTAGTACAGTTGACGACAAGTTTCAGTATACTAAAAGAAACTTCCTGAAAAAGATTGCATCGCTGTTTGATCCGTTGGGCTTTCTATCGCCATTCACAATTCGTGCAAAGATCATGTTGCAAGAAATGTGGTCTGCTGGTTTGGACTGGGATGACATGCTTAATGACAGCTTTACTACCAAGTCTCAGACGTGGTTCATGGAGTTGGACAAGCTAGCCAATATTCGAGTCCCTAGATGTCTGCAGATGACTGTTGGAGCAGAGGTGACTGAGGCAATGTTACATACATTTGTTGACGCGTCTCAGGATGCATATGGAGCTGTTGTTTACTACAGATCGGTTTATATCAATGGACAAATATCATGTCGTATTGTTGCATCGAAGACACGTGTTGCTCCATTGACATCGACAAGCATACCACGCCTAGAGATGATGGCCGCTATTCTAGGTTTACGGCTGACAGCATCTGTGACTGCTGCCCTAGAGATCTCCATGAAGAATGTTATATTCTGGTCTGATAGCATGAATGTATTGTGGTGGATTCGAAGTCGAAGTAGGAACTTGAAACCATTTGTAGCAAATCGTGTTGGCGAAATCCAAAGTTTGACATCACCGGAGCAGTGGCGCTATGTTCCCACACAGAAGAATGCTGCTGACCAGGCTTCACGAGGGGTATCAGTAATGAAACTGTCGATTGATGACATGTGGTGGACAGGACCAAAGTTCCTTCTGAAAACGGAACAAGATTGGCCTCAGAATCGTGTGGAGAAGGGGGCACATGTAAACGATGAATCTAAAAGATGTCAGTCATCAATAGTAGCAGATGGACCATACTCAGCTGTGTCACTCATGACAATTCAGAAATTAGAAGATAGCCGCTTGAACCATCTTCGTTATTCAGGTTGGTTGCGCCTCGTACGGGTAACTGCATGGGTTACTCGCTTCATCGATAACTGTCATGCACATAAGTCTGATCGGAAATCTGGTGAACTGACTCCAGCAGAGAATATCGATGCAGAGATACAGATTATAAAGACAATTCAACAGCATGCATTTCCTGATGAGTACAAAGATCTTGTACATGGAAGAGGACTTAGTCACAGCAGTAAGCTGCTTCCATTGAATCCTCGGATCGATGAAGATGGTCTTATGAGGTGTGATGGGAGGTTGAAACATGCCGAGTTCTTACCACATGATGTACGATTCCCAGTAATATTACCACGAAAGAATCAAGTAACAAAACTAATCGTCAAATACCATCATGAGAAGCAGCAGCACAGTGGAACAAATCAGGTGCTGGCTGATTTATCATCACGATATTGGATTATTTCTGGTCGGGAAGAGATTCGAGAGTGGGAAAAAGAATGTAGTGGATGTCGACGATGGAAAGTTAAAGTTAGTATGCAGATCATGGCACCACTCCCACGAGTACGGCTAGAAACTCTGTTACATGCCTTTGCTTGAGTTGCAGTTGATTTCGGAGGGCCATTCATTACCAAGCAAGGACCAGGTAAGCATCGCCTAAAACGCTACCTCTGTCTGTTCACATGTCTTGTATCGAGAGCTGTTCACCTTGAGGTAGCCTTTGGACTGGATACAGATTGCTTTCTAAATGCATTTTATCGGATGGTGAATCGCAGAGGACTGCCTTTAGAAGTAATATCCGATAATGGTACAAACTTCATTGGAGCAATTAAAGAACTTCGTGGATTAGTTGCTGCACTTGATGCTAACAAGCTAGAGGAATGCACAGCAAATCAAGGAATACGATGGCATTTTAATCCTCCACTGGCACCAAAAGGGCAATTTATGCCATATTGGGAAATGCTGATGTCACAGATGAAGGGTTAATGACAGCGTTTACAGGAGCCGAAGCACTTATTAATTCCAGACCATTGACATATCAAACGGCTAACCCAGAGGATGACACTCCTTTGACTCCCAACCATTTTTTGCATGGACAAGTTGGAGGTCAGTTCGCTCCAACATCGGTTGACCACACACATTTTAATCCACGTAAGCGTTGGAGACGGATTCAGGAACTTGTGAAGGACTTCTGGCATCGATGGCTACGGGAGTGGCTTCCTGGTCTTAATGTAAGGAGAAAATGGCAACGATCGGAGAAGGATTTCGAAATCGGTGATGTCGACCTAGTCATATCTCCAGATTCTCCTCGTGGTCAATGGCCATTAGGCCGTGTTTTGGAAACATATCCTGGGAAAGACGGTCATGTACGTGTGGCCAAAGTTCAGATCGGAAAGAACACATTTGTGCGCCCTATTTCCAGACTATGTGCTATTGAGACTAGTAGTGCGCCATTCATTGTGGACACCTAATACCAATGGACAACTCTTGTAAATAGAATCGAACTGGTGTACATATAATATTTGTTGCTTCGTGACTATGGACTAAATTTGCAAGTTGACAACCTGGATACACATTAACATTTGCTTACTAGTTTCGATAAGCTGGGACTTATCGAGAAAGGGGAGAATGTTTTGGAGAATACATTTGCCTCTAAAATTCCTCAATTCGGCCTGTCAAGCTTTCACATGCTTGGCACCTCATAAACTTTGCCTCTCTGATAGGAGTCCTCCATAAAGGAAATTTATAGCTGTTTCTGGTCAACCCACGGTTATAGAATTACAGTGACCCTACACCTGGGCCAGGCATTAATTTTGGAGATGGAGAGGAGAGAGAAGTTTAGAACTCAGATAGAATCAGCTAGTGAGAGTTGAAGTTGTTTTTAGACTTGGTCAGGTTATTATCGTTATAGGACAGTGCCAGTACAACCGTTATAGCTAAGTAATAGATTGACTGCTGAATTTCGTAGCAGTGTTGTGACATAATCGGTCACAATCGGACTAAATATATACGGACATATCTATACTCGGACTACATGTACATGTATATGTGTTATTCGTTCGTTCGCTTGTCACTTCATTATTGGATACATTTACTCATCCGTTTATTTGTGAACCATTCTTTTTGGATTATATTTCCCACTGTTGGATAACCGGATACTAAGTGAATATCATCAAGTAAAGCAAGTAAGTTTTAAAAAAAATAACAATACAGCAACATCTTCGTAATGGTAGCAGAGTAAGAATTTAGTGGTAGCATTACATCGTCGTCGCCGCAACATACAATATATTGTAATCATTCCCTTAAACCTTTAACCCTTAAATTTTTTCAAGATCATAGAAAATGGCCATTTGCAGAAAAAGAGAAGAGCATTAAAAAAAATGTATCACTGGATTGTCTGGCTCAGTTATCGCGCCAGTCATTCCAGTGGTAAATTTAAAATAGTCTGCTCTTGGTCTGCAAATGGACATTTCTCAAAACCAGTGCTGAAGCCATTTTTGGCTGATATGAGTGTTAAAGGGTTAAGCTGGAGCCATGCACTGAAGAACGTCAGCCAAAGCAAGGTGGCTCTTATGGGATTTGAGAAGCTAATAAAGGCATCATTAGAGAAGCTAGTGGTATGCTCATATGACAAACATTCTAAAAACAAATGTTCGGAGCACTCTTGTAATATGTAAAAAATACAGCTAGCTTGAAAATGATTATTCATTAAACATACATTTAGCTGCAATCTGTTTTAGGTAAGCATTTTAATGTGTCCGCAATGCTTTGCTGGTTTTAGGTATGATTTTGGAGTCTGTTAACCTGGTAATCTTGATACACCTGTGGCTAACAGTACAGTTAGATGATGGTGAGGATGCTTAATCTTATTGTCTGTTTTTAAGTTTATGACTGTAATTTGGCAGCTGTACTGCTGTTATCATTATCCACATGTTTAAAAAAAACGTCGGGATATTGTAATCGCCTCCGTCCGCCACGCTATCTTGGACTCCTCCTAAACCATAGGCGGCTCATAGGGTGGAATTAAATCAAACTTGGTATGTGGGTTACCCATATGATTCCAGGGATCGATCTACTCATTTGAAATGATTTGCCAGTGAATTAGCATATTTTGGGATTTCATTAGCCAAATCTGGACTTTCTTAGACTAACCTATCAATCTAATGCTTTATGATCCCGCTAGATCTTAAGGCTAATAACCAAGAGATGACCAGCACCAGAGGGTGTGTAGCAGTCCTGAACCCCGCCCACATAACCACCCCACCCCCACACCCCTTCTTTAAGTTCTTCTGGCTATAACTGTGTTCTCGCTTGACATTGTTTATTCGAGCAGTCATTCACTAAACTTATTTACGCGCCCGCGACTGAGTTTAAAATGCGAAAGAAAGCGCTAAAATACAACTAAAGACGTTTAAGTAAACATAAGCATACAGACCTGTGTATTCAAATATTCGGTTAGAATCTTCGTTCTGTGACTCTGAACTGATCAGTGTAAATGGCGTGATTCCATTGATTATGCTGAAGCTTTCTACGTCACTTAAAGGATGCGAGATTGGACAGCTGCAAGGAGAAACAAATCTAGCGAATCGCCACGCGACTTCAGATTTATCCACCAATCAACAACCAGCTTTTAGTGACCGCGACACTTCAAAATGGAAGCGCCCATACAATTCCAAAAGATCGGTGTCTTTTACTTGTAAACACAAGCAACTAATAAATACTCAATATGGAATCTGATGATTGGATTCTTGATTCAGTCAAAACGTAATCTACTATTGTGGTGAAGTTCCAACTATGCTTTGTAACTAATTAAAGAGGTGTCTAGTTTTCGCAAACCATTCACAATTACGTTAAAGTTAGTGTGTACTAATTCATAGTTTCGCACATCCGGGCATCTTAAGATCGGCCGCCATTAAATTTGGAGCAAACTTATACATGCTAAAGAGGACTGCCCAAAGCAATGCATTGTTTACATTTTCCATGAAGCTCAAACCATTAAATCCTGTATATGAGTATCTGTAATAAACCCGCCCGGTATCAGAAAACATCAAATTCATAGTTTCGCACATCTTGGCATTTTGTGTTTGACCGCCATTAAAGTTGGGTCAACTTTACTACATGCTGAAGAGCACTGCCCTTAGTAATGCATTGTTTACATTTTCCATGAAGCTCAAACCATAAAATCCTGTATCAGAAAACATAACATCACAAATGAATTTTGCAAGATAGTAAAGAAAATGTAATTAATGTTTCGCGGCCCATTGCTCGTAATGTTAAATTAGCCCCTCCAAAAATGGTGTCGCTCCCAGCGTATTATGGGAAAATTGATTGTGATGACGTCATCGCGATTCTATGAATATGAAAATAGGCGTTGCCTATAAGCGAACGCAGACACCATTTATTGCTTAAATAAATAGAGCGAATTTGTATATGGTAGAAATGTCCTAAATACGTATGCCCATGTATAGTACATTTGAAGCTAATTTTTAATCTAGCTTGGAGGGCATTCTGGTAAATCTGGCATTATTGCCAATCTCTCCCCCTACCAGGCTTTTTCCGTATGGCGTGAACAATAGAAGGGGGAGAGATTGACGATATAGCCGTAAATCCAGTCCACGATATTCACAACAATGCACCTGCCCATTGTTAGTGATATCCGCCAGCATTATTGCATCTTTTACCGAGACCTACACCATTAAATAGTGGTGCCAGTCCAATGACGTTATAAATTTGTACCGACATATCGCGGTGCTCCTCGCTATTTGGGGAAATGCAAACAAATTCATAGTAACTATGATGTCATAATGAAATGTCGTCCGCTAGAATTTTTAGATCGCATTTATCCAGCCATAAGCTACAAAAAACGGGAATTAACGCATGTGTGCGAGTAAATACATGAATGCACATTCCATCCGGGTGCGAATCAAGTGGTACCCGGCCTTAAATGTCTTGCTATCGGCGCTAAATACATACCACATTGACAACAATGACTTGCCACGACCATAAGTGTTAAAAATAATACGAGACAGTCAACCAAGCCTCATATTGCATTTACAAGACCCATAAATAGGAATAAATAAAGCTTTTATCTGGTCTGCGTCAGACTATTTAATCGCTTTACATTCTAAAGTAAATGTACGCTATTTCGTGATAACAATATCACACAAATTTTGGACATTGAAAATGCGCAGTAGGTTACCCTAAAACAACAAGAGGAACATACGCATAATGAAGAACCATATCCCATAATACAATGGGGGCCCATGAAGAAACCACAAAAGCTATATCATAAGCGGAAACCAAAAAAAAGTTTGCGACTGGAAATGAAGCTTTCTCCTTCGATCAATGCTCACCATTCTATTACTTCTGATACACAGCTGGCCTTGACAGCTGGCTCTAGGACTATAGACTTAGAAAGCTTTACCGACTCCTTGGAACCGGGTACTCGGCTCCCAACTGCCGAGTACCCGTCTACCATAGAGCTCATTCTTGTTTGCATAGCAACAAGAGCTGTCCACGCTTTTTTCAGGGAGAGATTTAAAGTTTTTTGAAAAGAAATCTAAGTCTTTTATCTGTGATTTGATAGTTTGTGCGTTCTTGAAAGGATATAACTGGATGATAACCAGGTTGTATAATTCCTTATTATCCATAGTTAAAAGACTTAGGTCTCTAAATTTCGTTGTGTCGCATGTTCCAATTTCTGACCCCATAGAATCTGGAACGTGTGCTAACAACGAGATATGCCAGACGATCGCCTTCTTTAAACCCCAACAGGCGATCGGCAGATATGAAAATAGGTGTTTGCTACAGTATTTCTAACACGAATATCGGCTGACGTCGTCCTCCGTAGGGTCCGAGCGGGTGACGTCACACCTGTGATGCTTGGATGTTTATGTGAAGAAAATTTTTCATTAATTCGCGCATCTTGTTCTGGGTGCTGCGTACTAAAAATGGTACCAGAAAACTTTGGAATGGTCAAGTTTACGTGTGATCACGATCGGTTTGCAATGATTGGGGGTGTCAAAATGCTTGAGAGATGCGTGGTCTGCGGTTTTACCGTGTGCTACAGCAGTTTGTTTACATTTTGTTGTTTCTTCACATATCGTGTCGGCTTTCGTTAGGAGTATAATTTATATTGATTGGTAAATATACTCCGAATGCTATGCGATATGATTCCTGGAGCCGTGATACATCCTGGAGGATCAATTATGGGTGTATTTATGCCGGCTTCGTTCTTGTCGTCATAATCAATGCGATCTTTGCTGTAACGTTGCGGGGTGGGGTGCGGGATGGTTACAGTTAATTTGTGGTCAAGTTATTTGAAAATTAATTGTCTGCCTTCCACCCGTGTCGTTCCGCTTGCTTATTGTAGGTTTGTGCTTATTTTATAGGCCAAGCCAGCCCCGCCATCATGTGACGAGTGCCATAAGTTTGTATGCGTCGTGTTTAAGGACCATGTCTGTTTTAGGTGTACGCCCTGTAACCTTGATCATAGATGTAATGTGTGCGGAGTGTGGTCCGTCGATATGATGGTAAAGTTCCTTGCCCAGAAGGATGTCGCTGGGTCTGACGCGGGGTCAGGCGGTCCGATGTTAAATCGTGGAGCGTCCGGTTCGGCCGGTGGGGGCGCTCCACATCCCCAGCTGGAGATGGCGGGTTCTGTCTCTCTGCGGCCACCTCCGGGTGGTCCAGTGGCGGTGGCCGGTCCGTCAGGTGTGGGAGCCTGATGACGACTCTTCAGAGTCTGAAGACGAGGAGGAGAAATTACTGCGGCCTGTAATGCCAAGGGTGGACAATATGGAGGTCGATTCCGTCCTGGACGGAACCGTCCTCCATCTGTCTGGCTTGGCGCAAGCCAGGGCAGCGGCTCCGCCTGTGGTTGAGGCCAATCTGGTATGGGGCACCGGTTCCGTGTCGGTTGGTTTGGCACCAGCTGACATGGTGACCGGTGTGCCGGGCCGGGCGTGGTACTCACCTATCTCACCCGGTCCGGCGGTCGGACATGGGGTGCCATTGGCGCCGTGTCTGGCCACGGTTCCGCGTCCGCTACGGGTCCGTACGGTTTTCCGTGCGGACCTACCCCATGGACGGGTATGTTTCATGGGGTGGCGGCGGAACCGGGTGGTACCGGAGTGCCTGGTGTGTCAGCCGCGGCTCCTTGCCGGGAGGCCGTGGCTGGCAGGCCAGTGAGCGCGTCAAGGGGTGACGTGTTTGTGGGTGTTTCCTCCTCGGAAATAGACTGGTCGGAGGCTCTGGCTTGACTGTGGTTTCGGCCACGGCCGAGGAGGATGCGCCCCGTCCGTCGGTTGCATCGATTCGGACTGGGATCTTGCCCACGGCCCGGATCCAGTCAGTGGGACTGGATCCACGGTTCATAGAGTTGTTGGATGCTATTTATAGCAAGCAACTTGCGACCAAGGGCCAGCTCCCTGCGGCCTCCAGGGAGGTGCGGGCAAGGTGTCGTATTCCGCGGGGAGAATACGACAGATATGGTGTAGTACCGTCAGTCACTGAGGATGACCGATGGGTCCTGGGGGTTCAGAGTGCTGGAGCGGGTGGCCCCGGTCCGGCACTTGTGGACAGGTCCCAGGTACACCAAGAGGAAGTCCTGTCCCTATGCGACGAGGGTGTGAGGGCAGCTATGAGTATCGTCTTCTTCAGTCGGTGTGGGCTGAAGCGGGGGCAGGCCACCCTGTGCCACCTGTGGTGCTTTCGTGCGTGAATGACGGCTTGGTGCTGTCTATGGACGCACTGGCAAGGGTGCAGGCGCGTGTGACAAAATCCAGGAGGCAAATGGTTATTGACCATATGCGTCCGGCTACGGCAGTCAGGGAGCGTCTTCTTGGGACGCCCCTGACAGGGCCTAGCATCTTCGGTGGCCAAGCACGGGCCATCCTAGAGGATACAGCCAGCATCGCGCAGAATCTGTTGGCGGTCAACCTACAGCTGGAGCTAGTGCGGCAAGCGCACGCACTAGGGGCTGTGGGGAAACCGCTAGCTGGACAACCTCCAAAGAAGCAGAAGAAGCATAGGGGCAAGGCGAAAGCTAAGCCTGCTGCGACTTCTGCTTCAGCTGGATTTTCTCAGCCGCCGCCGGCTAAGAAAGCCAGGAAGGTTGTAGAGACTCCTACCCTCCCCAAGGTTGCTCCTGACCGCCCTAGAGGCAGGAAGGGCAAGGGTAAGGGTAAGTCCTCAAAGGGCGGACAGAGGGGAGCGGATCGTACCTGAGGGTACGAGAGCTCCCTTCATATCCGCCTGGACCGCACCTGTGCGACAGGAACAGCGGTGCCAGTTATACCCGCCGTGCCGAGACCGAAATGGTTCTCTCTCTCTCTCTCTTGTTAAGAAAGGGGGGGGGAGCGGACTGCGAGCCGGACAACCCCGTTAGACGTCGAGGCGTCTATGGTGGGTGGAAGGCTCATGCGTTTCGTCGAGGCCTAGCGAGGTGTGACGTCAGACAGTCTGGTCCTGGGATGGTTATCCCAGGGTTACATGCAGGAGTGGTGGGACTTTCTGCCACAAAATCTGTCTTTGGCACCTGTCTGGACACCCGTACCAAGGGAGCCAGACAAGTTAGAAGCCGTTCAAAAGGAAGTGTCGGGTTTGCTTCTGAAGGGAGCAATAAAACCAGCAAACCGGAACACTCCAGGCTTCTATTCAAACATGTTCCTTGTCCCCATGAGCACGGGGGGATGGAGACCCATACTCAATCTCAGGCCATTAAATTGGTTTATCCATACGCCTCGGTTCCAGATGGAAACGCCAAGATCGGTAATGGCGGGATTGAGGAAGGGAATGTGGTGTGTGTCGATCGATCTGAAAGATGCATATTTCCACATTCCAATGAACCGGAGTTGGCACAGGTTTCTGAGATTTGCGTTTCAGAATCAAGTATGGGAGTTTACTGTTCTCCCGTTTGGCCTGTCGACAGCTCCGAGGGTTTTCACAAGAGTGGTCCTTGCGGTGACAGCGTTTCTCAGAAAAGAGAACGTGGCGCTACACACCTACATAGACGACTGGCTGCTCAAGGCAGACTCGGCAGCCAGGTTGAACGTGGATACTGCTCTGACTCTGAAGTTACTTTCAGATCTAGGCTGGATAGTCAACAAGGAGAAATCCGAGTTGACACCCCCTCAACATTTCGTTTATTTGGGGATGCAATTCGATCTCGAGGAGGGCAGGGTTTACCCGTCAGAGCCCAGAGTGGTGTCTCTGTTAGCCATCCTCGAGAGTTTTCGAGTGGGAAACCACATTCAGGCGAGGTGGTTTCTTCAGATGCTGGGCATGATGGTCTCCATGGAGCAAGTGATCCCGTTCGCTACTCTAATGAGAAGACCTATCCAGTTGTATCTGATGTCTCTGTGGAAACAGAGAACAGAACCCCTGTCAAAACTGGTGCCAGTTTTGGAGCCGATAATATCGCATCTTGTATGGTGGACACAGCGTCAGAATCTCCTAGTAGGGGTTTCGCTGCACCTACCTCGCCCCCAGCTGTCCGTGTACACGGATGCGTCGCTGGAAGGGTGGGGTGCCTGCCTGAGAGAACACCAGGTCTCGGGCACATGGACTCTCGTGGAGAGTCAGCTGCATATCAATCTGTTGGAAATGATGGCAGTGGAACTGGCGTTGGAAGAGTTTCTTCCGATGATCAGGGGCAAGGTGATATTGATACGGTCGGACAATTCGACGGTAGTATCATACATAAATCGCCAAGGCGGGACCAGGTCACCCACACTTTGTATTAAAGTGTGGCACTTGATTCAATGGTGCAGGAATTACTCGGTTGTTTTGAAAGCAGCTCACATTCCTGGCCGATTGAACATTCTGGCCGATGCTTTGTCTTGCAGACAGAGAATTCTGCCAACAGAATGGTCCCTCAACCCTCCAGTTCTACGAAGGATCTTCGAGCATTGGGGCAAAGCCAACCTGGACTTGTTCGCCACAAGGGAAAATGCTCAAATCATGACTTATGTCTCTCCGATTCCAGATCCAAATGCCGTCGATACAGACGCTCTGGCGATAAGCTGGAGGGGGATGCACGCTTACGCGTACTCACCCACCATCCTTCTGCCGAAGGTATTGGTGAAGATCAGGGAGGAACCGTGTCTGGTCCTGCTAATAGCGCTGTATTGGCCAAGCAGGGCGTGGTTCACGGATCTGCTAGATCTGCTGGAGGTAAATCCAGTGCAGTTGCCCAAGATTCCGAACATAATCTCCCAGGCCAGGGGACGCTTCCTACACGAGCGTCCCGAAATGTTATTGACTGCGTGGTTGTTGTCAAACAACGTTCCACGTCGGGAGGCTTTTCTCGACAGGCTGCTGATTTCATCGCGGCTGCGAGAAGGAGGCCAACCTTCAAGTCATATAACGACAAGGTTAACAGATTTGCAGACTGGTGTGAGGAAAGTGGATTGTACCGTTCATTCCACTATTCAGCAAATAGCAGACTTTCTCTGTGAGCTGTTCTTTTCAGGACTAGCTCCTATCACAATTGCTGGATACAAGTCAGCTTTGGCATCAGTTATCCCTTGTCTAGCCAACAGGGATAGTCCAGAGGTGGCCCAGTTGAGTGTGATGGTGAAGGGAATGAGCAATCTCCGACCGAGACAACCGGTAGTCATTCCAGCCTGGAGTCTATCTTTAGTGCTTAATGTACTGGCCAAGCACCCTTTCGAACCGTTGCGTTCGGCTAGTCTAAAGCATTCTAAGGCGGTCTTTCTATTGGCAGCTTCCTCAGCTAGAAGGCGCAGTGTGATCCATGCACTTTCAGCAGAGAGGGACCGATTATTGTCTCCAGAGAGGGTCTGCGTCTACTGCCAAGAGCAGAGTTATGTCAAAGATCTCGGTCTTTGAGATATCCCGGCAAACCGATCGTTATACCGAAACTGAGTAGGTTAGATCGTGATGCCAGTGTCTGGTGCCCAGTCCGTGCTTTGACTAAGTACAAAACGGACAGACTCGTTACGGTCGAATGGTAGACATCTGTGGATCTGCCATATGGAGCCATATGGCGCCGCATCCATGGATTCTATCTCTCGTTGGGTATTCGAATGCATTCAGATTACCCGTGAGATTACGACTGGGCACCAAGTGCAAGGCGCAAGGGCACGTTGTTAGAGGAATAGCCGCCTCTTCCGCCCTTGACAATGGTGTTCCGTTTACGGACATCAGGGCTGTCGCACAAGGGCACTGTGAGTCCTATTTCACGGATTACTATATGAGGGATGTGTCAGACTTCGCCATTCCACTCGCTTTAGCTGTTTTGAGACGATAGCTATATGACCGCACTGCTCTTCTTCCTTTTTTGGCATTTGTAAGAGAGAATTTAGAAGCAGGCTTGGTCGAGCGAGAGGATATCAACCAGTTGTGTCACTGAGGCCGGACAAGTGAATGGTTGGAGGCTCCAGGTCTGAATTCCAAATATCATGAGGTAATTCACGATTGAGAGTGTTTTGTATTATGTCTATATATCTTGATCATTCATCTTATATATTCATGCTCATTCCCAGGCTAATATATGCAAAGAGCAGTTAACCCTCTTGGCATATTTGTGTTTCAGGCGAGATACATGTTCGTGAGTTCTCTCCCTTTTCTTAGGAGAAAAAGGGGGGGGGGGCAGTGATGCGAATGTGATTCGGTTCCGATAACTTGACGGTCCTTTTAGGTCTCCGTTAGTCAAGTTTTTAAGTCTAAATCTTTATCCAAGGGGCAAAAGTAGCATTTATGGCTTGCCCCTTCCCACCAGGTTACTGAACAAATCTGGTGTATATCAGAAAGTAACAGAATGGTGAGTATTGATCGAAGGAGAATGCAGGAAATTTCAATTTCCCTTTCTCCGAGATCTAACAATACTCACCATTCTGTTACGGACCCAGCCTCCCAGCCCCACGGAGGCAAGCCATGGATTTCTCTTGTTTGGTGGCTATGCAAACAATATGAGCTCTATGGTAGATGGGTACTCGGCAGTTGGGAGCCGAGTACCCGGTTCCAAGGAGTCGGTAAAGCTTTCTAAGTCTATAGTCCTAGAGCCAGCTGTCAGGGCCAGCTGTGTATCAGAAAGTAACAGAATGGTGAGTATTGTTAGATCTCGGAGAAAGGGAAATTGAAATTTCCTGCAATTTCCTGCATTCTCAGTCGCATGGTATATGTATTTTAGCCTGGTTCCCTGTCTCATTTTCTGTTGATTTTTTGCTGATTATACGTATGTAAATGTTATTTATATACGCTCACTGTGTTCGCTAGTATGAAATAAGCTATCTCAGATTTCCTAATGCACATGTGCAGCAAACGTCAGGTCAAAGCACATAAATAGGCTATATCGTCAATCTCTCCCCCTTCTATTGTTCACAAGATATGGGAAAAAGCCTGGTAGGGGGAGAGATTGACAATAATGCCCATAAATAACCCTCTTTGCGTGCCTTCGCTTAGTAATAATCACATAGTTTTTACAGTTTTCAGCTAAATAAACCTTTTGCAAACGTCTCGGTCTTGCTTCATAAAAATAATATTTCTACGTAGTAGACTTTCCAAATTTCATGGCTGCATCTTGTAGCCATATGGAATTTCCCTTATCACCGGAGTCTGCCGTTTTATATGCGAAAATGTGAAATCAAAAATACAAAAACATGTTCCCACTATATACTACTATATATAGTAGTATAAAGTGCTATCGTGTTTTCGTATTTTTGATTTCGCGTTTTCATATCTAAAACGGCAGATTCATTATAAGATGCAGCCGTGGAATTTGGAAAGTCTGTGTAATCTAATAATAGGTTACGCATATTTCTTTCACGTAATCAATAGTTCAGAAAGGTGCCAGTCATTTGCATATACTCGTTGGTTGGCTACTTAATATTTACTTTCAGAGACTAATATATACAACAAAATGATTTTCCAGGTTATTATATGCCTTGTTAGTCTATGATGCAAACTGAACATGAGTTTGTCTATTTTTCCACTTGAAAATAAATCAAGAGCTCATTTTCACATAACCTAATTCTTTGCTCCGCCCTTTGCGATTGTGCGTAACCAACACAAGAACTATGCAAATTTCGAGGTCTGTGTTATGGTTGATTCCCACGATTGTCGCCGAGTATTATATGTATAATGTGGGTGTGGCTAACGCGCTAACTGTCACCCCCACCCCACCCCCATATAGTCATGGGTGTCAAGAATGTAAATATTTGTTACTAAATCTTTAAAAAAAAGCCTTGCACATTCGGCTGTAGGTTTGAACACATTTCCGCAGTAGCAGTTGGCTGCTAATCCTTTGGAAATTTACCACATATCATATAGGCCCATATATATAGAGCCTACATTCATACGTTTATAGGCCTATACTAGAGCCTATATATAAGTATTATTTATCAAGGGTGTAGGAACGTACTTTGGGTGGGGGTGGTGCTAAACTATATGGGTGTGACCAATGTCTAGTGGACGCTATGGGGATACACTATGTGAGAGGAAAAATCTGAAGGGTCGCAATCGTTACCACTGCCCCATCACACCTGTTCCTACGCCTATGTATATGCCAAGTATCTCGAAAATTTAAAAGTCAACATGTATGTGTATGGTAACTGTTAAATCCAATAGATGAACCTGTAAGATTCTGAAAACAAATTGTGTTTTTTAGATTTATGGTTGTGACACCCACTCAACCACTCATAGACTACCCCCCCCCCCCCCCCCACGAGCAGGGAGTTTTGTAAACTGTAAAAAGCTGTAAACAAAATTAAGGTGAAGTGTATGGTTGCGGTGTATTGTTTTAATTTTATTTTAAGAGCAAAACTATGTCTAAACTCTACAATTAAAGTATCAGAAGGCTTCACAAATCGAGTCTAATCTTCAAAGATTATCATTTGGAAGATCTAACACCCACCCGCCCAACCCAGCCTACTGCCACATTGTCAATCAAATAATCTGTCAGTAGAACAGTTAGATTACTGATGACGAACATAAACAATCGAGCAATCAAAGGATCACCAAGACAGCCACAGGCTATCAGAATAATCATTCAGTCAATCAATGATTAAAGAATAAAGAAATGAATCAGTGTATAGTTGGATTCAATTCAAATCAATGGACGTTTCCACTTTATGCTTCCATCATATGATTAACGCTTAATAGTCTGACACATTGTACGAATTGTATGTCTTTAGCATTTAATAAATATTCTGTTGAATATTCTGAAACTAATTTGACTGGGTGCTATTTCTGCCATATGCAGCAACAGCAGCCAATCAAATTAGTCTCAAAATATTTAACAACTAACCTATATAGTTTTCTGGAAATTGATAGGGCATTCGGGGATCGATCGATCCAAACACGAGCATGGTGTGGGTGGAGCTTAGCTAGAGATGGTTAGGGCATTGTTAAAACTGGAAAGGTCCATTATAGCCAGCCGTGCAATTGGTCGGCCAATCCATTACATATCTATGCGCACCATTGCAGTGGGGTAGCCAGAGCATTGTGTATGGGGAGGACATACCAACTAACTGCATGACTAACTGACAGAGAAAAGACTGACAAACAGACTCACTCACTCACTCATGCATGTGTGCACGCACACAATCACACATGCACTCCCTCCCTCTCTCCCTCCAACAATCACTCACTCACTCACTCACTCACTCACTCACTCACTCACTCACTCACTCACTCACTCACTCACTCACTCACTTATGCAATTGACTGGATGAGTGACAGGCCGATTGACCATCTGGCTTGTCAACTGACTGGATGGGTGGTTGTGTGGGCGAATTGGTGGGTGGGAGTGTGGGTGGGTGAGTGATTGGGTGGGTGGGTCGGAAAGCGTGAGTGATTGATTGAGTGGGCGGGTGCCTGGGTTGGTGAGTGAGTGTGAAAGAGAGAGCCTAAGTGAGAGAGAGTGAGTGAGTGACGGTCTGCCTGTATGATGGGTGGGTGGGTGAGTGAGTGAGTAGGTAGGTGAGTGAGTTAGTGCATGTCTGTCTGTCTGCTGCCCTGGCTGTCTGTGTGGCTGCTGTTCTAGCTGTCTGTCTGTCTAAAGACTTGGAGTTTGCAAGAACGAAGCACTTCAATGGTCATGAGAATGGCCGGGATATCGAAACCAATTGGCAACTAATTAAGAATTTTCTAAATGAAACCACCCAAAAAAATGTACTTAGTAAGCTATCTCGCTCCCACCAATCATGGGTTCAGACGAAATACATTCGCGAATACTCAAGGAACTGTCAACAGAACTGTTAGACAATAGACATACTATCACAATTTTTCTAACAGCCCTTAGAGAAGGGAGTTATCCCAAATGAATGGAAATCTGCAAACATTTGTCCTTTATATTAAAAAAACCGACCGCTGCTTACCAAGTAACTATAGCCCAGTTTCCCTCACATGGATTTGCTGTAAGATGCTGGAACACATCATTTATTCTAATTTAATGACCCATTTTGAACAAAATAACACCCTAACTCACAGACAACACGTCTTCCGTAAATCTCACAGTTGTGAAAGTCAACTAATTAATGCCATCAATGATTGGGCTTCATCCATTGATAAACGGAAACAAGTGGATAATTTTATTCTCGACTTTGAAAAGGCTTTTGATGCTTTTCCACATCAACTCTTGAGATCTAAATTGCAGAAATATGATGTGTCAAAAAATATACTAAATTGTAATGACTCATTCTAAATGGGTCGCAAACAGTGCGTAGTAATCAATGGTGCCAAATCAAATATTGCTGATGTTGTGTCTGGAGTACCTCAAGGAACCGTTCTAGGCCCGTTACGGTATTCAGTCCACATAAATGATATAGTTCAGGACATTTCCTCAAAGATCAGGCTACTCGCTGACGATTGCATATGCTACCGGGAAATTGATGACCCCAAGGACTGTGAGGCACTCCAACAAGACATAAACATGGTAGGTAACTGGGCTACCACTTGAGGAATGCACTTCCAACCAGTAAAATGCAACATGATGAGCCTAACCAGAAAAAACCCCCATCAAATTCGACTACACACTGAAAGGAACCAGTCTAAGTTTTGTTTCATCAGTAAAGTACTTGGGCGTCAACATCACCACAGTGCTGTAGCTTAGCGCGTTCCCTCATGCAAATACATGTAAAAATTGCCACAGGCATGCAGATCTCATCAGTCACACAGACACAGTCACTTGCCCTCATAGGCAGTAGTAGTAGTAACGCTACCATCATATGATTAACGCTTAATAGTCTGACACATTGTACGAATTGTATGTCTTTAGCATTTAATAAATATTCTGTTGAATATTCTGAAACTAATTTGACTGGGTGCTATTTCTGCCATATGCAGCAACAGCAGCCAATCAAATTAGTCTCAAAATATTTAACAACTAACCTATATAGTTTTCTGGAAATTGATAGGGCATTCGGGGATCGATCGATCCAAACACGAGCATGGTGTGGGTGGAGCTTAGCTAGAGATGGTTAGGGCATTGTTAAAACTGGAAAGGTCCATTATAGCCAGCCGTGCAATTGGTCGGCCAATCCATTACATATCTATGCGCACCATTGCAGTGGGGTAGCCAGAGCATTGTGTATGGGGAGGACATACCAACTAACTGCATGACTAACTGACAGAGAAAAGACTGACAAACAGACTCACTCACTCACTCATGCATGTGTGCACGCACACAATCACACATGCACTCCCTCCCTCTCTCCCTCCAACAATCACTCACTCACTCACTCACTCACTCACTCACTCACTCACTCACTCACTCACTCACTCACTCACTCACTCACTCACTCACTTATGCAATTGACTGGATGAGTGACAGGCCGATTGACCATCTGGCTTGTCAACTGACTGGATGGGTGGTTGTGTGGGCGAATTGGTGGGTGGGAGTGTGGGTGGGTGAGTGATTGGGTGGGTGGGTCGGAAAGCGTGAGTGATTGATTGAGTGGGCGGGTGCCTGGGTTGGTGAGTGAGTGTGAAAGAGAGAGCCTAAGTGAGAGAGAGTGAGTGAGTGACGGTCTGCCTGTATGATGGGTGGGTGGGTGAGTGAGTGAGTAGGTAGGTGAGTGAGTTAGTGCATGTCTGTCTGTCTGCTGCCCTGGCTGTCTGTGTGGCTGCTGTTCTAGCTGTCTGTCTGTCTAAAGACTTGGAGTTTGCAAGAACGAAGCACTTCAATGGTCATGAGAATGGCCGGGATATCGAAACCAATTGGCAACTAATTAAGAATTTTCTAAATGAAACCACCCAAAAAAATGTACTTAGTAAGCTATCTCGCTCCCACCAATCATGGGTTCAGACGAAATACATTCGCGAATACTCAAGGAACTGTCAACAGAACTGTTAGACAATAGACATACTATCACAATTTTTCTAACAGCCCTTAGAGAAGGGAGTTATCCCAAATGAATGGAAATCTGCAAACATTTGTCCTTTATATTAAAAAAACCGACCGCTGCTTACCAAGTAACTATAGCCCAGTTTCCCTCACATGGATTTGCTGTAAGATGCTGGAACACATCATTTATTCTAATTTAATGACCCATTTTGAACAAAATAACACCCTAACTCACAGACAACACGTCTTCCGTAAATCTCACAGTTGTGAAAGTCAACTAATTAATGCCATCAATGATTGGGCTTCATCCATTGATAAACGGAAACAAGTGGATAATTTTATTCTCGACTTTGAAAAGGCTTTTGATGCTTTTCCACATCAACTCTTGAGATCTAAATTGCAGAAATATGATGTGTCAAAAAATATACTAAATTGTAATGACTCATTCTAAATGGGTCGCAAACAGTGCGTAGTAATCAATGGTGCCAAATCAAATATTGCTGATGTTGTGTCTGGAGTACCTCAAGGAACCGTTCTAGGCCCGTTACGGTATTCAGTCCACATAAATGATATAGTTCAGGACATTTCCTCAAAGATCAGGCTACTCGCTGACGATTGCATATGCTACCGGGAAATTGATGACCCCAAGGACTGTGAGGCACTCCAACAAGACATAAACATGGTAGGTAACTGGGCTACCACTTGAGGAATGCACTTCCAACCAGTAAAATGCAACATGATGAGCCTAACCAGAAAAAAAACCCATCAAATTCGACTACACACTGAAAGGAACCAGTCTAAGTTTTGTTTCATCAGTAAAGTACTTGGGCGTCAACATCACCACAGTGCTGTAGCTTAGCGCGTTCCCTCATGCAAATACATGTAAAAATTGCCACAGGCATGCAGATCTCATCAGTCACACAGACACAGTCACTTGCCCTCATAGGCAGTAGTAGTAGTAACGCTAGTAGTAGTAGTAGTAGTAGTAGTAGTAGTAGTAGTAGTAGTAGTAGTAGAACAGCTTTGCGCATAGCTAATGTTTGCTGAAAATGTTGGTTTAAAAGTTGGATGAAATAGAGCAATGTTCTATTCTTCCAGCATAGCAAAGTTTTTAGTCGGTACTAACATCACACAATGCAGCCACCTCAGCCTTTCCACATCCTTATATATCTATCACTATCTTAGATGACACCACCCTTAGTGAAACATATAAATTGCTGATTAAATTGAAAGTAACTTCGACTGGACTATGTTTTGTATCTGTAGGGTTACGTCGTAGAAGCCAATACTGGCATATGTAATGATGGAAGAGAGAGAGAGAGAGAGAGAGAGAGAGAGCGCAATTAAATTATACTATCTGCATTTTATTTTTAAATTTGATTCTTCACAGTATCTTCATCTAGCTGGTGCTATTGTACAACCGTGTCTATGAAGAACGAGTTTCTGTAGCCTTCCGTTTTACTATTGTCGATCACGACGCACATAGAAATATATTAAAACATATGTCCCACCTCAATCCCCACAAGTATTTGTTAAAACAGGTGAATGGTCATCCTTATCTGAAAATTTATTGTGAAGATTTTAGTATGGAGGCAGGTGGAATTAGGCAAAGACAATAAAAATTGCCAGCCAATCAGCAATGCATATATATATATATATATATGGGAAATAGTATAATGACTAGGATTAGATCCTGTGGTAAGTGTAATTGCAGCATAACAGGTTTTTTGCTTGCTGTTCTGTCTAATAATGTTTTAATATATACTATATAGGTATACATACTTTTAATTCTTAAAATGATAAGCAAATTCTACTTGGGGACGTCTAATTGGTCCCCAACTTTGCACATGGTCCCGGGAAAAATTCAGAAAATCCAAAATTAAAAAGGTACTCTTGCTGATTTTCAGATACAAACAGTTACACATGTATGAACTTCAAAAGTCTGTGTGCTCACAATTGGAATGGATCGATTCAAAAAGTATGTATACTCACAATAATTTTTTCTTTGGAATGCAAAAGGACTAGAAAACAAAACTCGCAGCCATATAGGTGGTGCCCCAGACTAGCAACCAAAAGTGTGTCCAACAATTCACCTTTCCAGAGTACCCACCCATCATATGAATTCATATTGAACTGCATGATGTGTACAATGACATCATAATGAATGATGTCATGAATGACGTCGATAAGTACATCACGAAAGCATATTTGAAGACGGTCTATGCGTTGTTGTACAAATTGTTTGCTTTTACTATTTAATAAATGTTCTGTGTTGAATATTTTGAAACTAATTTGACTGGGCGCTGTTGCTGCCATAGGCAGCAACAGCACCCAGTCAAATTAGTTACAAAATATTCAACAGCTTCCCTGTATAGTTTTCAGGAAATTGATAGCTAGGGCATTTGGGGGATCGATCAATCCCAACACGGCGAGGTGTAGGTAGAGCGTAGCTAGTGATGGGCGGGGCATAGCTAAAAATGGAAAGCTCCATTACACACCTAATGGCTGACTCCAAGACCTGTTCTCCTACATTTGTATAAGATTAGATACCTATCATGGTGTATAACACCAGACTATGAATATAGTCCATGTATTAGCATAACAAATTTGAGAACTACTAATAATGTAGGTATAACTTTAAAATCAATTACATGATTTTTATTCCAGTTGAAGCACAGCTCAGAAATAAGTTAACCTGTTTCCAAAACAAAACTGAAACATGTTAGTAAAATTTTGAAGACGTTTTAAGAAATGTTATGTTGAATATTTTGGTCTTAATTTGATTGGAAGCCATTGCTGCCTTAGGGATCAATGGTTTCAAATCAAATTATGTCCAAAATATTCACCAGTGCACTTTATTTAGTTTTGGACACATGTTTAAATAATTTCTGAGCAATACTGAAACATTTTATAGAGGTAAGTAACCCATTCACCTCTGAGGTTGCATGTATGCCAATTTCTAGGCTAGACATACATGCTACATGGAAAGTTGTATATTTTGAAAATACTTTGAATTCAGTCAAATGTTTTTTCACAATAGTCAAAATAATTACTGCATATCATAAAGATTTCTTGTCTGATATTGGTACGTGTAAAAGAGCTCCTGTAGTTAAATTGATTGATGAATTTCTAGCTATTCTCCACCAATTTCTGGGTAAGTTTGGCTCAGTTTGTTCATGTGTTGGAATCAATCTCTATAGTTGTATGTTGAATTCTTAGAATCCAAATTGATTAGAGCCAGAATATTCTGTTTTTAAACATGTATGCTCTATTGAGCCGCTGTCTTGATGGACCACTCATTATTTTGATTCAAAACGTTAATGCTAGATCTTCCATCAGACATGGTTGTATAAGCTTATATGGTATATTGCTTATACAATGTATGTTCTGTGGACACGGGCAGACTAGAGTATTAATACTTAATCCTTACCACTTTGATGTCAATATTCTATCTTTTACCATGAAAATAGCAAAGAATCTGGTTTACATTTTTCAACAATTTTGGTGGTCAATGTTGCTTTGTTCGACAGCACCATCTTCCACCAAATTTGTTGAAAAAGGTACACCAGTTCATCTTTTAATTTAAGTTGAAAATATAAAAATCTGACGTCAGTGTCATACGGGTTAATGCTCACAATTGTTCAAGAAAATCAAATTCTTTGCTTGATGAATATCAATTGTGATTACTTTTGAAAATCTATCTCTAGAATGACTGGCAGGCAATTCTGTTATCAATTTTAAAAAAGCGTCTTCTCTTGTCCTGCAAATGGATATTCCTCAAGACCACTGCACTGGCCATTAATGTGGTAAAATAATACTATTAATCACTAACAATGATAATTAATATAAACGCTATCAGGTACAAATTCTGAACGCAGCACCAATGAGATTTTGCTGGTTAATTTAATTTTTGTGCATGACGTGAGTTAATGGCAGCCGGTTTGGAGCAAATTTCTAACTCAAACATGCTACAAACACATGCGAATATAGGAAATCACTGTAGACACTGTGTTAAATCTACAAAAAATTAAATATCAAACTTTAAATTTGAAATTTTTTTTGATCACAGTGATAATTCCAATATCTCATAAACACAACTGATTTTTTCGAGAATGAATCGATCGAAACTCTAAGAATATGGAATATACTTGATAATTTTGCAAAAATTATGCAACGAAATGTAAGGATTATAGCTGCCTGATTTAGCGATATTTATAATTACTTTTCGAAAAATATGCAAAGATCTGCAATGATTATAGCCGGCTGATTAGCGACATTCATGTGCTGTTGCCGATTTTCATTCATTTAAAAATTTTGTTTTTGACATTTGTTCAAAATCTGAAGGGGTGTTATGTACAGATTTGGGTCAAATGTTTGTGTGCATACTATCTATTGGTGCACATAATAGACCCAAAAATACAGTACGTCGAGTTGAAAAATCTATTTCATTGTTGGACGTAGAACAGTACACACATATATACACCTGTGCAAAAGTTAAGCACCAGCAAAAACAATAGAACGTAGAAACATGATGGTACAACTAGGCTGCCATACTTTTTGTCCCCGCGTTAGCTGACATAATTCCAAGTACGAAATGCACATGCATGCATGACTTCACGCCGCTTGATGTCCGTGCGTGGCGGGAAACAGCACACGTGTTCAGTTATGTAAAAGTCCAGTTTGAGGTGTAGAACATTACATACAGATTTAGGCGACAAGATTAGGAATTTTGTGTTCATGACCGTGGTTTATTTGTACAGAGAGAATTAGCTCTTGATTGTGAACCGCTATGGCAAGACGAAGGTTAAGTGATCGTGTGAAATGGCAAATCATAGGCATGCATACCACTGGTATGTCATGCAGAGAGATTGGCAGACAGCTGCACATTAACCATACTGTAATCAGTCGTTTGATTGCAAAACATGGGCAAACTAACGAGGTGAAGGACAGGCCTAGATCTGGAAGACCGAAGAAGACTACTGCCCATGATGATCGAGCCCTAGTACGCCTTGTTAGGAGATCTCCATTCACCAACAGCAGAGTGCTCAGCCAGCAATGGGAAACGCGCAATAGAGTGTCAATGTCTACCGTCAAAAGGAGACTGTATGCTGCTGGCATGAAAGCTAGGAGACCTGTCAGACGTCCTCTCCTCACTGCACACCACAAAGAGGAGCGTCTGAGGTGGTGCAACGAAAGAAGACACTGGAACATGAGATCCTGGAGACGGGTACACTGGTCCGATGAAAGTCGGTTCCTGCTTCATGCCACAGATGGTCGAACTCGTGTATGGAGGTCCAGACGCACGGCGTACGACCAACATAACATCATGGAAGAAGTTCCATTTGGTGGAGGTTCCGTTATGATATGGGGTGCATCTCATTTGATTGTAAGCTGGATCTGTTGACTGTACCTGGAACACTAAATGGACAAAGATATCAAGATTTCATACTGGATAGAGTTGTGGTCCCTCATTTTGTAAATCATGCACCTGGAACCCACCCTATATTCATGGATGACAACGCCCGACCACATCGTGCTAGAGCTGTGCATGAATACCTCCGCCAGAATGCCATCGAAACCCTACCATGGCCAGCAAGGAGCCCTGACATGAACCCTATTGAGCATATCTGGGACATTCTGGGAAACATGGTGAAAAGGAGGGATCCTCCTGTGCAGAACCTACAGGAATTAACAGACGCACTCCATCTTGAATGGCAACGAATACCACAATGGCGTATCAGTCGGTTGGTGACCAGCATGAGACGTCGTGTCCAGGCCGTCATCCAGGCACAAGGTGGATATACCCGGTATTAATAATGACAGTCTCAAACTCGTGCACAGATGTTAAACTTCGTTTTCAGACACGATTAATGACAATCTAGCCACGTGTGTCAACTGTAGGGCAATAGTTGTCAGTTGTGTCAACGTAACCATATTCAGGCCTCGTTTTCAAGTTCAAACAAAAACATACAGTGTTTCCCCACCATCATAATCAGCATTCCTCTAGTTGCATTATTACCTCTTGCACTAAGATGGATGGGTACATAAATGTTTATGCTATTGCTTTCTTCATAGCACATGAATATACCCTCGCATGTGCGTAAAAATAGGGTGGTGCTTAACTTTTGCACAGGTGTATATATTCAGCAGCAGCATATTACGCTTTGCTAAGCAATGGATCTTTCCAGCTTTAGCTATGCCCTGCCCATCTCTCGCTAAGCTCCACCCACACCTCGCTGGTGTTGGGATCGCTTAATCTCTAAACTCCCTAACTATAAATTTCCAGAAAACTATACAGGTAACCTGTTAAATATTTTGAAACTAATTTGACTGAGAGCTGTTGAGTCAAATTAGTTTCAAAATATTCAACAGCATATTTATTAAATAGAAAAGACTTACAGTTCGTACAACGTGTCAGACTATTAAGCGTTAAAGACAGACAATTTGGAATCATTCATTATGTCATGATTATGACAGCAGCATACACGTCACTTAGTTAATTGTGACGTCTTGTGATGTCAGATGATTGATGGATAAACCTGGAAGGATCCATTGAAGATAAAGATTGCACTCTATATGAATCATACATGTACATTCTTTTTTCACTCAGGCATCTGTGTTGGTCTATCTGATAGTTCAAAACATGAGCTTATTGAGCTAAACATCCCGGAAGACCTCATCACACATCAGGAGGGGGTTAGTCTTGCTGTCAGTTATTTCCATTACAATACAGTGCGGGAATAACTGGGATAATTCCCAAACTAAATAAAACTTATTGTTGAATATTTTGAACATAATTGGATTGGTAGACAATGCTGCATATGGCTTCAATGTCTTCCAGTCGAATTATGTTCAAAATATTCAACAGACCGTTTCTTGCATCGTGTTCAAAAGTGTTCTAACTAACACGTTAACATTTTGTTTTGGAAACAATTTAACTTATTAAACGATACCACTCTGATGTCAAATCTTTAATTTTCAAATTACATTAAAAGAGAAACTGATGTTCATTTTTCAGCAAATTTGGTAGATGATGTTGTTATCATAGACACCAACACCATCCACCAAAATTGTTGAAAAAATTTGTCAAAAAATCTATTACAGAAATATCTTTTTTTTTAGCACTTAGCACTTTCATGGCTAGCCACTTTACCGAGTCAACTACATCAGTTGTAAGATTCTTGTAATCTGCCTTTGCTCTGTTAATGGTTGTTATAAGTAAGCATGAGTTACCTCTTTCTAACCTACACAATGTACAGACTATATAAGACAAACTCTTTCTGATGTAAAAATATTCTGTTGAATGTTTGAACATATTTAGGGCTTGAATATATTACTGCCCAGTTTAGAAATTGCATCCACGCCAATTGCATCATCAGAATATTGATATTGTCAATGCAGTCATCATAATGTTGACGTCATTATATTTTGTACAAATATTTACATGTATATCTCAAAATATTACCTTCCGCACCAAATTTAATGGTCAGATACAAACAAATCATAAAGTTCCATAATTATATATATCAAATTATCAGTTGTTGTAACAAAATTGATCTATTCCATATATTAGATTTCATCTGGAACATTTGAAATTAAATATATGAAATAGTTTTGTCTGGTAATGGTTTTCTGCATTTTCAGGGAGGCTTGAATAAAGAGCGTGACTTCACAGTTCGGAATGGATGCCTCTGTGACAGCCCCGTTAGTGAAATAAAGCATGTTCCAGACTCCAGGTGATATGTAGCCAAAGTATATATAGCTTCACACTTATATTTGCATCTTATAAATTTAGTTTACCTCATTTCATTATATAGTGCAATTCTTCCCCAATGATAGACTACAATGGTGCGTCACCACACTACTAATCTAATGAAAACTAGTTTTCACCAAAGGTTTTCCTGGATATCTTAAGTTGCCCTCCATACATATGCAATGTTAAATTGAAGAAAAATTAAGTTTGCCTACACAAAAATGTGTTTGTCCCGTGGGTGCAGGAATGTGGATTTTTCAAGCCCTGCCTCCATCATGAACCAACACATATCGCACTAGGCTTGCACGATTACGTGATTAAATCAAAAATCACGATTATGTTTTAAATCGTGAATTTATATGATTAAAAATTAAATAATCGAATAATCGTGAATATTTTCTATTAAATAAAATATTTCAAAACGTAACTTTCAATTACTTTTTAATGCGATCGGTCATGAAAAATTACATTTTGCTTAGAGAATTCATGTCCATTTGCAGGGCAAGAGAAGACTATTTTTGAAAATGTATTGCTGGAGTGCCTGGCTCGAGAATTGCTGATATACTTTCATGGTCGACTGAATATCACAGAAAATGTTTCTCCGGGGCATAGTTTCAAGACTTTTTCACATATGGTCACCAAACTTGGTATTGATTACTACAGAAAATATCTCTGTTCATTTTGAACATAGTTTTTATATGTATTTTCATATGGTGCCAAGTAAATTCTAAGTGTGTTTATTTTTAGAAACTTAGATTTTGCATTTATTAAGCTATCCGTAACAAATTGTTCATTAGGGCAAATCCCGCCCGACCAAAAGAATGATGGCCCACCGAATCATTCCTACTCCCCAAATTGTGGATTTAACATCATTACCCCAAACCAACAATATTTTAAGGATGGCCTAATATGGTGATATCTCATTGACAATTTCAAGTTCGTTTCTCTGTGTCTGAGCCACAGTTCCAAACCTTTCCCTGAAGCATATGCCTTCAGGGTTATCCATTCAGTTTCTCTGCAGAGTATGCCTTCAGGGAGCATACATCAATTTATTGATTTGCCTTGTGTCGTTATGTCTCGGTATTTTGTACCCAAGCTGATTAACCGAGTCATCACAACTATTCTTAATTAATCGACCATATCACTAAAAGCAATAATTGTACACTCCTAACTCATAGCAACATCCAGAAATTTGCATTGTGTATCCTTTTTCTAAGCAATTGCTATATGTTCAATGATGGGAGACGTGTTCTTTTCACATCAAGAGTATACTTACCTCCCTAATACTTTTGATATTGCTAAATATCGGCTTTCACTCAATAAACACTCAGATTAAAACAGTTAGGTGCCCCTACTGGGCAGGGAGTCAGAGCGTAGTCTGGCGGATGCCAGCCCCACCACCGCGCATGCGCAGACTAGCACTTCCTCTTTGCTAATTTATTGGCAGAGAGTCTACACATGTTTTTGTGCTAGAGCTTTTCTTTACTCAATTCATAGTCTTTTTGTGTGAATTTGGAAGTGATTATCCCTGATAAAGATGGCAGGAAGGATGACTTCGCCAGAGGAGGGCCCAGGACCTTTAAATCAGGTGACTTCTAGTAAAATTAGCGAGTTTTTCTCCCGGTGTAATGTGTTTCCGGGACTCGCGTTTACCGTGATAAGCGCCTTGTTTAGTTGGTTTATTTCAACTAGGTGCTATTTAATACTAATCTCTCTTTGTCTTTATGTCCACAGGTCTGTGTGACGATATGTAATGGACATCACATCAGCAGAGGTTTTGTTTCTCTCCACCATGGTTCCATTTCCTACTAATACTGTTAGGTTATCTAACCAAAAACTTTATGTCCAGTGAGTCGGAGGCCTAGTATAAAGGTCTTCTCACTTTGCCCTCTTGATCCAATTCCTTCCCCTATAGGTGGAGAGAGTTAAGAGGCGTTCAGTTGGTGGAGTGCTCCAGTTCATCACGTTGGATGGTTTGTCTATACAAAGTGTCAGGTATCTAATTATTGATATGAGGTGATGTTAATTATTTAGAGAGGAAAGGGAGATAATTAACAGTATTTGCCATTGTTATCAGTATATATCTGATGGTTGTGTAGTCGAAATGTCCATTCTGCACATGTTCTGGTTAGAGATACAATTCGTCCTTGCACTTGGATGTTTGTTGGGGATCGATTTTTTCCTGTCATAGGATTAATGACGTCATAATCAGCCTTGCTCTTTATTAACAATTAAAGTTTGTCCAAAGCTGGTTTTCTGATGAATATTGATCTTTATGATCATTTCCTTCTCTTGAGTTGGTGAGTTTCTGAGCTTAACTAGATTGCTCATACTCCTCGTCCTTTGCCCTGTTTCAGAGACCTGGTTGTGCGTCCTGTGGACGGTTTTTGAAGGACAAGTTTGTGCCTCATCTCTGTTATCAGTGTAGCCCCTGTGGTCCCTTGCTTAATTGCGAGATATGTAAGCACTGGGGGGGCGAGCTAATGTCCGAATTCTTGTGCTTGCAGGCGAAGGACAAGGTGGTGGAGGAGGAGAAGAAGAAGCAGAAAAGAGCGGGTGTGAGTAAGAAGGGTAAGAGGAAGGCCTCGTCCGCGGTGGACATGGAGGCCTTCCGGACCGAGATGTTGGGAGAGATGAGGAGGACAATAAAGGATTTGGTTCCAGAGTTGCTTCGTGGCATGCTTCCTGGACCAAATCCTTTGCTGTCCTCATCATCTGCTTCGGAGCAGGTAATCCCCACCTCTGAATCACCTTTCCTTAGTACGCTTCCGTTGTTCGAAGATTCAGAGGTGGCCCCATTAGAGGGGGCGTTCCACGACCCTGGCAGCAGGCTTAGTGCCGCGCCGAGGGGCCGTGGACGGTTGTCGCTGGAACCCGCGGGCTGCTTATCAGTCCAGGGGTATCCGCACGCCGCGGGTGCCAGTACCTCCTATGGCACCTTCCCTGGCCAGTCCGGGTTAGCTCTCTTTGCTGACCCGGAGTCTAATCTGTCTGGCCAGGAGGATGAGGATTACCTGTTGGGGTCGCCGTCTGAGGACGTGGCCATGGATTATGACGTCTGTGCACCCCTCGCGGGGAATACAGGCGACTTATTCCACGGTTCTACTCACGCAGGGGTAGAATCCACGGTTCAGACTGTGGCCCTGGGCGCTGAGGGCCAGCGTTACCGCATACCTCGGCTTGCCGAGAGTGTCGCTGGTGCTGGCCGGGGCCGTGGTGGGGCGGTATGTGCCCCGCGCTCTACCACGGCGCCTGCTCCTGGTCAAGCCAGTGAGATTAGCATGCCGGTGTTGTCAGGCCCGCATGCTCTCCCTGGCTTGCCAGGGGTATCAGCGTATCCGCCGTCAAGCTCTGTTGCTTGCGCTCAGGAGGAAGACGAAGCCCCCCGTCTTGTAGAGCGCTCGCAGCTAGCCACGGAGGAGGATTGGTCTGACGCTTGCCAGTGGTTGGTGAGTGTTAGACCAGATCTGCCCGTGGAGCAGTCGGCTAGCCAGCGTGACCACAGGCCGTGGTTAGCTGGTAAGCCTACTGCTAACGCTATGCCTTCTCTGCACGCGGTGCTGGTCGTGGCGCGCGAGGATCTGGGCGTGGTAATCATTCCTGATGGGACAGTTACCGCGGTGAGAACCGCTCCGGTGTTTCTGGCAAAGGAGACAGTTCCGCTCTTGCACTCCTTATGTCCACCTCTATCCCTAGGTGGACCGGTGGGAGGCCGGCTAGCCGACCACATGCAAGAGTGGGAACGGTTAACTCAGGACCGTTTAGTCTTGCGATGACTTTCAGTCGGGTATCATCCCGATTGGATGACAGGCCCGCCATCGCGACTGTCTCTAGTGCCGATCTGGACTCCAAATCCAAGAGATCCAGAGCAAAGGTTGTGTATCGAGGAGGAAATAAATTCCCTCATACAAAAAGGAGCTATTCAGCCGGCACAAAGGTGTCCGGGCTTCTATTCAACCCTGTTCTTAGTAACAAAAAACACCGGAGGGTGGAGACCAATTCTCAACCTCAAGCCATTGAACAAGTTCATAGAGACGCCCAGTTTCAAGATGGAGACTGTGCGCTCGGTGTTGGCGGGGTTAGAGAGGGGAATGTGGACAGCGTCGATAGATTTGAAGGACGCTTATTTCCACATCCCCATACACAGGAGTTTCCGTCGCTTCCTGAGATTTGCATTCCAGGGCAGACAGTGGGAATTCAGGGTGTTACCCTTCGGAATTTCCACGGCTCCTCAGGTTTTCACCCGTGTGGTTCTTGCGATCACCGCATACCTCCGCAGGAGAAGCATAGCAGTCCACACGTACATAGACGACTGGCTGTTGAAAGCGCACACCCAGGAAAGTTTATCGGCCAGTCTGGAGATTGTTTTGAAGACTCTCACAGATTTTGGCTGGATGATCAATTTCCCAAAATCAGAGCTGACTCCATCCCAGAAGTTTGTTTACCTGGGGATGTTCTTCGATCTAGAGACAGGATATGTTTTTCCTACTCAGGAGAGAGTTCAGAAACTCATCTCATTAATTCAGTCAGTGTGCGACAGTCGTCATGTCCTGGCACGGGTTTACTTGAGAATGCTGGGGTTGATGGTTTCATTGGAACCAGTCATTCCTCAGGCCGCCTTACGCAGGCGGCCGATCCAGTTATTTCTCATGACACAATGGACCCAGAGTACAGGTTCGCTGGACTCGAACGTGTCAGTGTTGGCGCCTCTGATTCATCACCTGCAATGGTGGTTGGACACAGAGAATCTCTTGGTGGGGTTATGCTAACCCCTCCCCACCCTCAGGTGACTGTGTATACAGATGCATCGATGGAGGGCTGGGGAGCTTGCCTGGAAGAATCCACGATATCAGGGCTTTGGAATCTGGAACAGTCAAAGGAACATATAAATCTACTGGAGCTAAGAGCAGTAGTCCTGGGCCTGGAACATTTCTTACAGAAAGTTCAGGGCAAGATTGTTCTTATTCGTTCAGACAACTCAACAGTTGTGACTTACATAAACCGCCAGGGCGGAACGAAGTCGCCCAGTCTGTATGATGACATGGAGACTGCTTTGTTGGTGCCTGGATCACCAGATTACCTTGAAAGCAGTTCATATTCCGGGAAGGTTAAATCTGCTAGCAGACTCATTGAGCCGAAGGATGAGTGTTTTACCCACGGAATGGCAACTAAATCAATGTGTGGCGGATCGTCTGTTCGACCATTGGGGGAAACCCAACATCGATTTGTTCGCAACGAAGAAGAATGCGAAGATGACGACGTACGTCTCTCCGATTCCGGATCCAAGCGCTTTCGCAACAGATGCGTTAGCTATCAGCTGGGGGAGAATGTATGCATACGCATTCCCTCCAGCAATCCTGATTCCAAAAATTCTTCAGAAAATCAGACAAGAGGAATGCCAAGTGCTTCTGATCGCCCCGGATTGGCCAAGCCGATCATGGTATACGGATCTGCTGGACCTTCTGGTCTGCAATCCGGTTCCTCTGCCTCTGATGGACGATATTATCTTCCAGGGCAAGGCCCTTCACAACAATCCGTCAATGTTCAGATTGACTGCGTGGATGTTGTCAAGGAATCTAGAATTAAGGAGGGCTTTTCTGAGCAAGCAGCCATGTTTATGGCCAAAGCCAGGAGGGGGTCAACCTCCAGAGCATATAATTATAAAATCAACAGATTTGCAGAATGGTGCTCAAAAAGATGTATTGATCCAATGGATTCATCTATTCAGGTAGTAGCTGATTTCCTCTGTCACCTGTATGATGCCTATAGCCTCAAGCCTAACTCTATTGCTGGTTATAAGTCAGCTTTAATGTCTGTTATTCCTTGCTTGGCTAAGAGGGGAAGTGATGAAGTAAATACATTAAATGTATTAATTAAAGGCATGGGCAATCTAAGACCAAGGAATCCCCCTGTGATTCCGTCTTGGAGTCAATCGCTAGTGCTTCAAGTACTAGGTGATAAGCCTTTTGAACCACTTAGTTCCATTTCTATGAAACTATTAACACTGAAGACTGTGTTTTTAATTGCTGCGGCCTCGGCTAGGCGTAGAAGTGAAATTCATGCCTTATCAGCTGAGGATGACCGTTTTGTGGTTTCAGGGGAAGGCCTTAAGCTGCTACCTAGGATTAATTTCTTGGCTAAGAATCAGTCGTTGAAATATCCAGGTCAACCTATTGTTTTGCCTGCTTTAACTAGATATGATCCTAATTCTAAAGCATGGTGTCCCGTCCGGGCGCTTCTCCGGTACAAACAACGTACATCGGAGTGGCGCACCGACCAGTCGGCGTTATGGTTGTCATATATTGAACCCCATGGCAGGGCTTCTAAGGACACCATTTCCAGGTGGATTGTAGAATGCATTCAGTTTTGTCATAAATCTGCCACCGGGAAGCAGGTTGACGTGGCCAAGGCTCACAGTGTCCGCGGCGTAGTGACATCCACCGCCCTAATTAATGGGGTCCCTGTGGATGATATTATGTCGGTGGCTCAGTGGCACTGTGAGTCAAGTTTTACAGACCATTATCTCCATGACACCTCTAATCCTCTCGCCTTGTCGATTTTGAAAAAATAACTAGGCTTATATTTTTGATGAGGTTTCCTCATTGCTTATATATTTCACAATTAATTTATGGAAACAACCACTTTTTTGGGACTGCATCGTTCTTCACCAATGGGAAGATGATGTCAGCAGCCATTTTCAACAAGGTCAGTCTTGTGCATGGGTTGTCCATTGTTGATTGTCTTGTCACCTTACCCGTTATTAATATGATGATGGTTTTGTGTGTTTATGTGGTTCATTGTTGAGAGTATACGAAAATGGAGCTTTTTCGTCTCTGTCCTGTAGTACATGGCACTTGTACGTAGAGAGCGTATAGGACATTGAGGTCATTCGACTCTTCCTCCCAGGAAGGAGGGGGGGGGGGGGGGAGCGCATATGACATTCGGTCATCTCTCATACATCGGTGGTGTTATCCGATGGTTAGTCAAATCCTGACTGTTTTTTCATACAGTTTCAGAAGTTTAAGTGCCTTAAACGCAGAAAAGCGTATAGGGATGAGCTGGTCTTTTGACCTCGCCTCCCTCCCGCCGAATTCACTGTCGAATTCTGGCAATATCAAAAGTATTAGGGAGGTAAGTATACTCTTGATGTGAAATAAACGAAATCAAGGATTTCTTTTTTCACGAGAGAGTTGATACTTACCTCCCTAGATACGGACCCGGCCTCTCCACCCCACAGAGGCTCGGTCTTCAGGCTCTTAATAGTTGCATGTGTATCAGCCAATAAATTAGTCAGAGGAAGTGCTAGTCTGCGCATGCGCGGTGGTGGGGCTGGCATCCGCCAGACTACGCTCTGACTCCCTGCCCAGTAGGGGCACCTAACTGTTTTAATCTGAGTGTTTATTGAGTGAAAGCCAATATTTAGCAATATCAAAAGTATTAGGGAGGTAAGTATCAACTCTCTCGTGAAAAAAGAAATCCTTGATTTCGTTTATAACCTTCCATATACCAAATCTCTGACCAAACCATCTTAATTTTCTTTTGGGAAGCTCATGCACACTGAGTCAATCATAAGTGATAATTTTAAAAAGACATTCTCTTGGTCTGGAAATGGCTAATACCCATTTTCAATGTATATAAAGATGATATATTTCGCTGTATAAAGAAATCCAAATAACGCAGATAGCTAATGGCTAAAGGGAGAGCATTCTTCAAGGAAAACTTGGTGTGGCTGCCATTGGTAAAGTATGGGTCAGCCTCGGCTGATACCAGCTGAAGTCAGCCAGCCGCTGACGATGGAGGCATGAAAGGGTTAGCCCTTTACTGGTAAAAATCAAAATATTTCCTTAGTGAATGTCCATCTGCAGGTAAAGAGAAGTGTCTTTAAAAATTTACCACTGAAATGACTGGCGTGATTACTGAGCCAGCCATTCCAGTGGTAGATTTTCAAAAATACTCATCTGTTTACCTGCAGATGACATTCCTCAAGACTACTGTACAGGCAAGTTTTGGCCGGCTTGGCCATAAAAGGATTAATGGTCAATATTTGTCAGGCCAATCTAAATTTGTGCAAATTGAAGACTATTTTTGAAAATTTACCAGTGGAATTACTGGTTAGATTATTAAGCCAGTCATTCCAGTGACCAATTTTCAAAAATAATCTGAATTGCAAGTGTATATTTGTAAACGCCACTGCAGAGGCCATTTTTGGTTTAACCGTTAATGAGTTAATGAATGTTAGGTAATGGGATAAATACGTATAAGCTCGCTTATGTGATGACTATATTTTACCTGTACATTGTTGGTGCTAGGTACAGTGAACCTGCTGGTTATTATGCAAAGAGCTTTACATCTCATGAATAAGTTAACATTTTTCCAAAACAAAAACAGAAACCAATTTGAGCATGATGTAAGAAATGTGCTGCTGAATATATTGAGCATAATTGGATTGGAAGACACTGCTGTCTTAGGCAACAATGTTTTCCAATCTAATTAAGCTCAAAATTTCTGACAGTTCATCTTATTTTGTTTTGGAAACCTGTTAAGTTATTTCAGCGCTGTACTGTGCGCAGTTTACTCAAAGAATAACTTCTCACTTTTGATATATTGTTCATGTTTGAAGCCTGCTTTTTCAGAATTTGACAGAAAAATTAATAGATTTGCATGTCCTTATAGCTTACATGTACTGTACCTGTATTTATTCAGGTGTATCGTGACGGCACATGTCGGAGATAATTCCTTGGTGATCCGGCAGCTTGGTTCTGAGAGTACAGGTAAATAGATCCATAAATAGTATCACTGAAATCTTTGTGGGTTGCCGTTGTCACGCAGCAAAGCTGGTCCATGTTTGGCCATGTGCTAAGGATGTCGGAAGACACACCAGCACAGAGAGACTTGGAATTTGCCCTACTCTGAGCCAGCAAATACAAAGCCAGGAGAGCATGTCATTGCATAAGTCTGCTAAGCATGCTACGAGGTGACCTGAAGACAGCAGGGCTCGGTACACTCAAGTCCAGAATGGACCTGAGGAAGCTAAGGATTTCGACCGAGGACAAGGCACAGTGGGCAAAAGCGAAGAAGGACTGATTGCAGCTGTAGGATGTTTCTACTACTACAGCCGCAGAATACAGCAATCATACATACTGAAATCTGTTGTTGTGCAACAACAGTTTTCAACATTGCAACGGTTCCCTATGACTTACAAGTAGGCGTGTGCGATTACGTGATTAAATTAAAAAATTTGATTATTCTTTAAATCGTGACTTTATATGATTACAAATGAAATAATTTAATAATCATGAATAATTTCTAATGAATAAAATATTTCCAAATCTATCTTTTAATTACTCTTTAATGTAATAGGTCACAAGAATTTAAATTTTGCTAAGCGAATTATGTCCATTTACAGGCCATGGGGACTATTTTTTAAAATGTCTCCACTGGAATAACTAGCTCATGAATCGAGCAAGGCATTCCAGAGTTGCATTTTCAAAAATAGTCTTCTCTTGGCCTGCAAATGGACATTTCTAAATACCTTTTTGATATGCCATTATTGATGTCTGGTTATTTTGTACCCAGGCTGCTTGATCGAGTAATCACGATTATTCTTAAATAATCAATCGCGATCACTCAAAGCAATAATCGCGCAAGCCTACTTACAAGCACCAGCGAAATATGACTGCTTTCTTTTGTCATGTTTGTGTGTAAAAGTGATTTTATGTACACCTGTGAGGTTTAAGATATCAAACTATCCATATCTGAATTTTGTAATGCTCATTAAAATATTCCGTTTCTGTCTTGTTGCCTCTTGTTTGATGATATCTTTCCTACTGTTCAAGCCTATGGCACCAACATCACCCAGTTAAATTAGTTTCAAAATATTTTCAACAGAATGTTTATTAAATGGTAGACCTACAATTCATACAACTGGTGAAGTATTCCAGATTCATGACCACTGCAGGAGCCATTTTTGGGCAACTTGAGTGGTAAATAGTTAATAGATAATCTATCATGGGATGACAGATAAAATATAATCATGATTATTATTATCACACATTTGTTTGATACTTAGCTTTTTCAAATTTTTTTCAGATTTAATTTCGCAATTGAAATATATACAGACTGCAAGACAGAATGGGTAAAATATTAGTTAGAAGTATGTGTACCATAGACAAATTTATAACTTGTATAATATTTATGAAAGCTTATTGATATTGATATTTTAATTTACCATCAAATGTGTTCATGTATCGTGTGTGAATCAGACATATTTTGATTGTAATGCCAGTTAACAAGTGACATCTTTTGACTGTGAAGTCAGTTAACAAGTGACATATTTTGATTATGACATCAATTAACAAGTGACATAATTTGATTGACACCAGATAACAAGTGGCATCTTTTGATTATGATGTCAGTTAACAAGTGACATCATTTGACTGTGATGTGATGTCAAATAATAAGTGACATCTTTTGATTGTGAAGTCAGATAACAAGTGTCATCTTTTGATTATAATGTCAGTTAACAAGTGACATCATTTGATTATAGTCAGTTAAAAAGTGACGTCATTTGATTGTGAAGTCAGATAACAAGTGACATATTTTGACTGAAGTCAGATAACAAGTGACATCTTTTGATTGTGAAGTCAGTTAACAAGTGACATATTTTGATTATGACATCAATTAACAAGTGACATAGTTTGATTGTGATATCAGATAACAAGTGACATCTTTTGATTATGATGTGAGTTAACAAGTGACATCATTTGACTGTGATGTGATGTGATGTCAGATAATAAGTGACATCTTTTGATTGTGAAGTAAGATAACAAGTGTCATCTTTTGATTATAATGTCAGTTAACAAGTGACATCATTTGATTATAGTCAGTTAAAAAGTGACGTCATTTGATTGTGAAGTCAGATAACAAGTGACATATTTTGACTGTGAAGTCAGATAACAAGTGACATATTTTGACTGTGAAGTCAGATAACAAGTGACATCTTTTGACTGTGATGTCAGTTAACAAGTGGCATCCTTCAATTTTCATATCATTTAACGGTATTTTTATTGTAATGTTAGTTTTCAGTTGACATATTTTAACAAGTTACATATTTGAATATGGCCTCAATTAACAACATACATAGTTTGATTGTGATGCCTGTTAACGCTTAACACTCCAATATCAATATCTCTTGCTATGTAAATAGCAAAGAAACTGGTGTAAATTTGTCAACAATTTAGGTGGACGATGTTGCTGTTTACGACAGCATCATCTTTCCACCAAATTTGTTGAAAAATGAACACCAGTTCATCTTTTAATTAAATAAGAAAAGATAATAAGACAAGTCTTAACAAGTTACATATTTGATTATGTCGTCAATTAACAATTGACATAATTTGATCATGACATCAGTCAAACAGTGGCATCTTTTGCTTGTGATGTCAGTTGCTACTTATGCATGATTTAGCAGATCATGGTCCATCATTTTGCCAATGGCTGGAAATCCTTATTTATGGTTACAAAACCGGCTTCTGTAGTGGTCATGAGAAATATCCATTTGCAGGCCAAGAGAAGCATATTTTAGAAAACCTACCACTGGTATTATTGGCGTGATAACAAGCCAGTCATTCCAATGGTAAGTTTTCTAAAATATCCTCTCTTGGCTTTACAAATTAGACATTTCTTTTTGAGAAAATCATTATTTTTTAAAGAATTTTGGCAATTAAGGGGTTTAAATAGGCCATTAATAGATTAGCCTTTTAATGGTCAAGCCGGCCAAAACCGGTCTCTGCATTGGTCTTGACGTGTGTCCATTTGCTGGTCAAGATAAGACTATTTTTGAAAATTTACCACTGGAATGACTGGCTCGATAATCGAGCCAGTCATTCCTGTGATAAATTTGTTAAATTTGCCTTTTCTTGGCATGCACATGAACATACACTGAGGAAAAATTAAAATTTTTGTTAAAAATCGTGACCATTAATGGAATAAATGGCACTGTTCTTAGATCTGACATGTAGGGCTTCTTAGAACTTGATTATATATAATCACTTCGACAAACGTCTATATTTTGTGTTTTCAGTGCAGACACACATCTCGCTGTGACAGACAGCAATACAGTACTATTTGGTTCAGTCATTAAAGAGCTATGTCTTGCTGACCTAGACAGAGGTCAAGTTGTCCACAGCTTTCATGGTACATCGACAATCAGGGCTAGAAATTAACCATGATCCCAGTGTTTTGTCACATACGGATCATTGCTTTAAGACAGTACATGACATGGCTGGCTCACTGTTTTCTTCCAGAAGTAATTTATAGACAAATTTAAAAGGCAATTGTTTCGAAAAAAGAGCCTGTTAACCATTTGATGTTCAACCTCTAGAGAAATATCCATTTGCTGATCAAAAGAGGACAATGACTATTTTTTTTAATTGACCATTAGTATGACTGGTTATATAAACAAGCCAGTCATTTTAGTTGTTAATTTTCAAAAATAGTCTTGATCTGCAAATGGAGATAATAATAACAAATTGTTTATTAAGAAAATTTGACTAGCTTTATATGCGGTGCAGTACTAGACAGAACAGTACACAATGGTTGGGATATGCAAATTTTCTGATATAATGATCCGTATGGAACACCATTAAAAAGTGAATTTCTAGCCCTTCCAATACATGTACTAATATTATGACAAAAGAATATACAGAGCTAGTACAAGTCATGGAAGGTCATGGTATCTGGGAATCTAAAATCAACACCGATAATGCAGGTTACTGGGCTGAATTGTCCCAGTACAGGCCCAGATTTCTGAGAAAAACTGCATTTTTTAAAATATATGTCATACAATAATAATGAAGTCAACCATGAAAATTCCATCATATCTATTTCACCTTAATTAGGTAAGATTCAATATATTTCACAGGATATTTTATTTTAGTAAATTAGAATTGGCTTGTCATATTTGATCTGTTAGATTCAACCATATGATGTTTTTGTGTCCAACTTCATATATTGCACAGAATCCTAGGAATAAAACATGTATAAACACCATTATTTAATTTAAATTTTGGAAAGTCATGGAAAAGTCATTAAATTTCCTAATGCGAAATGAGTACGAATCGTGAAATAAATTCTGCAATAGCGTCCAGTCAAGCATATATTTCATTAGTAATTATCCAACAAACGGCACTTCAGCTGATGGAACAATCAAAAGACATCACATAACTAAGAAATATGATGAAGATAGACAAGCAGTTAATTACCCCTTTAATTGTCAAAACATGCCTTTGCTGTGGTCTTGAAAAAATTTTCATTTGCAGCGCAGGAGACTATTGTTGAAAATTTAGCACACGAATGACTGACTCGATAACTGAGACAGTCATTCCAGTGGGTGGTAAATTTTCAAAAATGTTCAGTTGATACAATTTCAAAAATAGTCTTGCCCTGAAACTGGGCATTTCTTATGACCACAGAAAAGGCCAGTTAATGCCTTAAAGAAGCACCATCCATTGCGCTTCCATAAGTGGCATATTTGACCAATTTTGTACAATGCAGTCATGACAGTACTTAGGCATTTACATGTACTTTATTTTCCATCTATTTATATTCCAGATGCGCCATCAAGTGAAATAATCAGTAAAATCATGTTTTTAGGCCATCACACATTTCTACTGTGTACACATAGTGGAGAGTTTTACCTCATAGATAGCCGAACAGCGCACAGTATCATAGCATTAAAAGACAGGCCTACAGATCGTCATAGCAACCATAAAGCAGCATTTTCGACTTTCACTGTTAATCGTGGAGATGTTTGTGGTAGCCAAAAGGGGGATAATTCTGTTGCGGATTATGTTGTTTATAAATTATCTAGCGATGGTGAATTTGAACAAAGTGATTTAAGGAATATGAACAAGTGTGTGAACACTGTAATAGAATCAGACCTGGGATCTACATGCAAAGGCATTTCACACAAGAATCTCTGCTTAAAGGTATGTTTTAGGCTTGTGCGATTATTGCGTTGAGTGATCGCGATCGATTATTAAAAAATAATCGTGATTACTCGATTAATCAGCTTGGATACAAATTACCAAGACATAACTACAAAAGAATATCAATGACGAAAATTGCTATGGTATTTAGAAAAGCCCATTTGCAGGGCAAGAGAAGACTATTTTTGAAAATCGATTCTCGAGCCAGGCATTGCAGTAATATATTTTCAAAAATAGTCTTCTCTTGCCCTGCAAATGGACATACATTCACTAAGCAAAATATAATTTTTCATAACCGATCGCGTTAAAAAGTAATTGAAAGTTAGGTTTTGAAATACTTTATGCAATAGAAAATATCCACGATTATTCGATTATTTAATTTTGAATCATATAAATTCACGATTTAAAACATAATCGCGATCTTCGATTTAGTCACGTAATCACGCAAACCTAGTATGTATACGTATCCGATACATGTACCCTGTATCTATGACTCTAGAGCCAATAGAGGATTCCAGTTTCTCTGTCAATTATATGACATCATAATCAACTACATGACATGTAGGCTGATGTCATAATCAGTTATGTCATGATTGACGTAGCTAAGTTTGTATATATATAACGCATAATTGATGACGGACTAAGCGTTGTTGTACGAATTGTATGTCTTTACTATTTAATAAACATGCTGATGCTCACCATATATAAGTTTGTCCGGGGCATAGTTTCAAGACTTTTTCACATATTTGAAAATTTACCAGTCATTCCAGTGATAATTTTTCAAAAATAGTCTTCTCTTGGTCTGCAAATGGACAGCTTCTATGAGAAAATTGAAATTTTTTTGAACAGTTTGAGGGTTAAAGGGTTAATGGTCAAGCCGGCCAAGATTTCTGCTTTTTGAATGCCCATTTGCAGACCAAGAGAACGCTATCTTTGAAAATTTACCACTGGAATGGTCGGCCTGGTAAACGAGTCATTCTAGTTGTAAAATTTCACAAATAATTGCATGACCTGCAAATTGACAATCAAGAAGCAAATATTTAGATTTTCTTGACAAGAATTGGCCTTTAAAACATTAACCCTTTCACCGACGAATTCCCCATATCTCATTTTTGAGGCACCCATACAGGAACTGTTGAATATTTTGAAATTAATTTGACTAAGACGTTAACGGGTTATGGCAGCAATGGCTTCCAGTCAAATTAGTTTGAAAATATACAACAGAATAAGTTTTATATTGAAAAGAAGAGTATTTCATGGCTTTGTCAGTGAATGGGTTAAGAACCAACCATCAATTCATTTTAAATTTGGTGCATCAGGACATGGCTTTGGATTCAGCAGTTTAGCGAAATCTGTCAATATTCGCCAAATTTATCTCCCCTGAAAATTTGATTTACAATGGATAGCGTTTATGATGGATAGCGTTGGAACTATTTTGTGTATTCGCTGAAAATTTGCTATGTGTGTATGGTAAATGGAGGGGGCAGAACTGTCACTCAAGTATATGATGTCATAAATAATTACACCGCTTGTTCTCTGGCATCACAATCTAAATGATAGTGTGAATAAAAAAATCCATCAGGAACGTGTATGAACTTTATATCTTTGATGAATTGACCATTTAACTCTGGTGTGAAAATTTTAAATTTTCAAATTAAATTAAAGGATGAACTGATGTTCATTTTACAACAAATTTGATGGAAGATGTTGCCGTCTATGACAGCAACATCGTCCACCAAAATTTTTGAAAAATGTACACCATTTTCTATGCTATTGACACAGTAAAAGATAGAAGATTGACATCAGAGCGCTACGGGTTAATAAATATTCAGTTGAATATTTTAAAACTAATTTGACTGGGAGCTGCTCCAAGTCAAATCAGTTTCAAATTATTCAACAGGAATGACAGGTTACCTTGAAATTCAGATTCTGGGAATTCAAGTTTCAAAGTTACAAATTGATTCCAGCATTCGTAAAGAGTGTGCGGAGCTTAGCTAAAGAAGGATGCGGCATAGCTAGAAGCGGATCTCTATATTCCTCTGAATTCTTGTTCATATATACATGTATATAGTGCTTGGTTTGGGGATTTTATTTTTTATTTTTTTATTTCAGGCGTGTCCATATTCTGCTAATGTAATCTCAGTTTCGGGTAAGATTCTTTGTCGTGTTTATGTTCTGCGTTACGTGTCATATTTTATCAGTTCAGCAACTGCCACTGATGCATTCTACTTCGAATAATACTTACCAGATGCACTATTATGATAATGCCTATTATCTGGTCTAGCTCAAAATAAACAATTAAAACTCCGCACTCTCCTGGTCCTGCCCATACTGTGTCCGGGAATCACCATAGCCGCAGCTACCGAGTCAATTCCCACTCACAGTCAGATTCGTTGATTTTGCTGACTTGGAAAGTCGCATGTTTTTTCTAGTTTTAAATTTGCTCAAATTTTCGGATTTACGCGTGCTCTCGCTAATTCGTTGCTGGCATCATGGAAGGAAAAGGAGTCATCACAGGGGCAGTTGTATCAATCTAGAATTTATACATTCGTGCCGTAATGACTGATTGAAAATTTCTTAAATTGGCACATTATTCTAAAATGGTAGCCATTGTTGGATCGCTCCGGTACTCATTAACTGTTTAATCTTATCCGGGTACTCGGTTAATTTCTCTTGCGACTCGGTTCATTCCAAGATGGATGCGCCCTTAGCCAAGATGGCGGCGCCCATGATTAATGTTTCATTTTGGCTTGGTGTGTCTATGCACTCTGTTTTATGCCGATTTTTAGCTCTCGCTTCATTGTCGAGGGTGTTTGTAGCGATTAGCATTTATTTCTTGGCTTTATTAACGTTAGTTAATTTCCAAGTTGTGTTTATTAATTTTCACTCTAAAAAGTTTCAAATATTTCCTGCCTAAATGCTTGATTATCATTAATTTAAGAGAAAGTTAATGTTTCTAAGTAATTCTATCTTACAATCAAGTCAATTGTGTGTATTGCTCGTCATCGTATGTCATGTGCAGCGTTTTAAGTCTTACTCTGTTTTCGCAGAAGACCAAGAACCAGGACACTCTGTGTCAAAAGTGTAACAGGTTCATGAAGCGCAAGTTCAGTGGTCATCACTGTGTGGCTTGCGCGAAGTGGTTGTCGGAGTTGGTGGCAGAGTTCGATCGTGATCGACGTGCACGTTTGGAGAGAATTGCGAGGGACAAGGCGGCCAAGCTGGATCAGGCATCAGTAAAGGGTCTTGAAGAGCATCTGAACGAGCGGATGGACTCGGCATTGGGCGTATGGGCGGCCCAATTTAAGGCAGTGTTTGAGTGCTTGCAGTCCGCGATCCCGACGATGCAGGCTGGTGCAGGGCAACCTTACGGTGGTCCGGCTAGTTCTGCGGAGGGACGAGCATCTGTCCCTTCTCCGACCTTGGCTCAAGAGCCGACAGCGGAAGAGGAAGATCTACTTATGGAAGATTCCGGCATGCCGGATATTTCGTTAACGGCACAACCAGGTACATCCCAGGGATCTCCCTCGGGTTTTGTACGGGTTTGCTAGGTGGGTGGTGATGTCGACGTTCCATCGGGCATTTTTCACCCGGATTTCGCTCAACCCGCGTTGTCGTTGGAGCCGTGTTTTGCGGTTCCTCCCGGCATTGTTAGGTGCGGCTCCTCTTGGAATTCCGTCATCTACCGTAGTGAAAGCTGCTGTAGTCTCGGCTCCAGCGGACTTCGGTGAATCCTTGTCCGGCGATTCACTGGATACTGGTGCCGCTAGTAGTCGGGCTATGGATGAGCTTCATGTTGGAAGAAGTGCGGGCCATAGTTCTCAGCATGGGTCGTCGGTGACCTACTCTTCCAAGGGAGATGAGAATGGTAGTCCATTGATGGACGAGTCCTCATTTTGCACCGAAGCTGAATGTGTGCAGGTCCTTGACTGGATGTCCAGCCGTCTCGGGTTGGCATCGGGTCAGGGATCTCAGCGCGATCCGGCGATGGAACGGATGTCAGAGCGAGCGGCTAGCACTCTGTCAAGTGGCTCTTCAGCCATGCCGACGCTCCCCTTGGACATGCAGACTTCTGACATGTTGGAAGTTGCGGCATATCGTCTGGTTCAACCAGACTATTCGTTGCCCAAGGCCCCAAAGGGGATAAGGAGTAGGGTCCGTTTTCCTGAGCAGGACTACCATCAATATGCCCGGGTTCCACGGCTTTCCGTCGGGGAGCGAGAGGCGTTGAATAGGCCGTTGGCTGGCAAATCGAAGGGTCATTCTCGTCCCTTAGTTTCCCAGGCCAATAAGGCGGAAGGTGGGGAAGTGCCAGATGCTGCTCCTGGAGTTGTCCGGGACACCATGTGCTTGTCCCAGGATTGCCTGGCCATGGTGATCACCAGATCATTGGCGGAGCGCAGGAGAATGGTTCTTGATTGTGTAGAACCAGGACCTGAGATGAGGGCTGCGTTATCTTCTGCGCCTTTCATTGGTCCAGGCTTGTTCGGCGGCTCAGCATGGCAAGCCTTATTCAAGGATGCATCAATGGTCGCAGAGCAGGAAGTAGTCGGCAAGTCGTGGAAGTCGACTAAGAGGACACAGCTGCAGCAGTCCTACAAGCAGCATCGGCAGGAGCACCAGAGATCGCCCTTCCGTCCTTCTGGCCGTGATGCCATCGGGCATCCGGATCACAGGGACCTGGCCATTCGTCCTCATACAGGTCCTCTAATAAGAGGCCGTATGAGGAGGACAGGAAGGGTGGCAGTTCGGGCCGCGGCAGTTATCATAAGGATAGTCGTGGTGGTGGTCCTGGACTGTCATACTCCAAGAAACCGTGGGGCGGCTGTGGAGATCGGTCCTGACGGGTTTCCGGCGGGATCAGTTCCGGTGACGTCAGGAGCGAAGGGAGTCGAGAATCTTCACCCAAGCGATTTAGCGTCTTATCGTGCAATATCGACCGCCAGCTGTGTGCAGATTCCTACCGTCGGAGGCAGACTTCAACTGTTCTCAAGCCAATGGGAACGGGTCGTGCGAGATTGTTTAGTCTGTCAGTGGTTAAGAAACGGCTACGAACCGGACTGGCTCATCCGTCAATCGTTCCGTTAACATCGACTCCAGTGTGGACTCTCGTTCCAAGGGAATCTGATCGTCTAGATGCCATCTGCTCAGAAATCGAAGATCTTCAGCGGAAGAACGCGATTCATCTAGTCCATCCCAGGAGTTTGTTTATCTGGGAATATTTTTCAACCTCAGGGACGGCGTAGCTTTTCCGGCGGAGAGCAGAGTCAAGAGTTTGATTGCGGTACTGGAGTCAGTTTTTCTAGGAGCCTTTCTGACGGCGCGCCAATTTCTCAGGATACTGGGTTTACTAGTGTCTCTGGAGAAAGTGGTTCATTATGCGGCACTCAGGTGCAGGCCGATTAAGATTTATCTAATGTCATTCTGGTCTCAGAGAACGGATCCGTTATCTCTGAGAATTCCAGTAAAAGAACCATTCCACCTTCAGTGGTGGTTATCAGAACAGAATCTCCTGCAAGGTGTTCCTCTACAACCTCCTCAACCACAGATGTCCATCTTCACAGATGCATCAATGACGGGTTGGGGAGCAGTATTGGACGATCAGTCAGTGTCAGGGGAATGGGGTCGGACCAATGCGCAGAAACATATCAATGTTCTCGAATTATTAGCAGTGACATTAGCACTTCGAAAATTCGAGAGCTTAATCCGAGACAAGATTGTCCTAATAAGGACAGACAACTCAACAGTGGTGTCTTATTTGAACCGCCAAGGCGGGATGAGATCACCGGAGTTGTGTATGATGATTTGGAACCTTCTGCTGTGGTGCCAAGAGAGGAATGTTATTCTTCGGGCAGCACACATTCCAGGAAGACTGAACATCTTAGCGGATGCTCTCAGTCGAAGGATGGTTTGTCGTCCGACGGAGTGGCAGCTCAACCAATCTGTAGCGGAGGTTCTATTCAAACATTGGGGCAAGCCAAATGTGGACCTGTTTGCGATAAAACAGAACGCAAAGATGGTCACATACGTGTCACTGATCCCGGACCCGCTAGCTCTAGCAGTAGACGCACTGGCGATAAGTTCGAAGAGAATGTACGTGTATGCGTATCCTCCAACGATTCTCATCCCAAAAGTTCTGGCAAAGATGAGAGGGTATGTGCCAAGTACTACTGATCGCCCCTTATTGGCCAGGCCGATCATGGTTTACGGATCTGCTGGACCTTCTGGTCTGCAATCCAATCCCTCTTCCAGACAGAAGAGATCTAATCTATCAGAACAGGGGTCTGTATCGCCACGACAGACCGGAAATGTTCAAATTGACTGCATGGATGTTATCAAGCAGTGTGCAATTAAGGGTGGCTTTTCTGAGCAAGCAGTGAAGTTTGTTGCTTCAGCCAGAAGAGGGTTAACCACTAAAACATATAATTATAGAATCAACAAATTTGCAGAGTGGTGTAAGGGAAGAGATATTGATCCCTTTTCTGCATCTGTTCAACACGTAGCAGATTTTATCTGTCATTTATACAAAGTTGACAAACTTGTACCTTCAACCCTAGCAGCATATAAGTCTGCATTAGCTTCAGTCATTCCCAGTCTGGCCATTGAAGGAGTGGAGAATGACACTTTGAATGAAGTTATTAAAGGAATGAGCAATCTGCGACCTAGACAGCCAATTCTTATCCCAGCATGGAATCTATCTCTTGTTCTACAGGTTTTAGGGCATGCTCCCTTTGAACCGATTAGATCTATAGATATTAAACTGTTAACTATTAAAACAGTTTTCTTGGTTGCAGCAGCGTCGGCGAGGAGGAGAAGCGAAATACATGCACTTTCTGCCGAACAAGACCGTTTTGTTGTCACGGGTGAATGTTTAAGACTACTTCCACGTCTTTGTTTCCTGGCAAAGAATCAGTCACTTAAATATCCAGGACAGCCGATCAATTTGCCAAGTTTAATTAGACATGACCCAAACTCTTCTGCTTGATGTCCTTTCAGATGTCTGAAAATGTATAAGAAACGTACTGAGGAGTGGAGAGATGACCCGGAAAGGTCTGTGGTTATGTCTCAAAGCTCCTCATTTGCGCGCCTCGAAAGATACCATTTCTCGTTGGATAGTCGATGCTATTCAGATGTCGCACAAAATCACTACAGGAAAGCAGATTGATTGTGCGAATGCCCATCACGTCCGAGCACTAGCAGCATCATCGGCCCTTTATAAGGGTGTCTCATTAGAGTAGGTGATGTCTGTAGCACAATGGCATGCCGAGTCGTCATTCACTGATTCCTACCTTCGCGACATCTCCAGCGCACTTAATCCGGTAGCCAATTTATCGAATCTGAACTAAGCCACATCCGACCACTATTTCACACACATCACAAGTTTCTTCCACTTGCACTGAACAATGGCCATGCACATGACCCGAGAACGACCGTGGATTAGGCCGAGCTCCTGTGATGAACAAGAAAGACCAGGCACTCAAAAATGGTGAGTGTTTGCTTTAATTAAGTGACTAATTTTAAGTTTACTTACAGTCGAAATACCAGACTATCTAAGTAAATAGTCTGGACAAGAACATCTTACTCTTTTGCAGACATTAGACTCATTCCAATTTGAAAATCTAATCGATATACTGAGGTTTTTTTCAAAATTTAGAAGTTGTAGTAGCTTCTTTGCACTCTACTGGACTGCCCTAGCGGAGACTTGGGGCTGACACGGTTCTGGTGGGTGTTGCTCCCCATTTTGACACCCCTCTGGAATTTGTGTGGACAAATGAGGGGGGGGGGGGGGAAGCGCAATTTAGACCATGGAAGTTTAGCACTCTATGAGTCAGATGGCAGAACCCAAGCGTATGCCAGGGTTCTAGTCTCTTCACAAGCTTCTCTGTCAGATGGTAGATGAGTGCTGGTTCGAGCCTCACCTCCTCCCACCGGTATTTCCTGGCTGTTGAAATCCGGAGTTTATCATAATAGTACATCTGGTAAGTATTATTCGAAGTAGAATCAAAAAAACATCCGCTTTTGTTTCTACGAGAATTCTTAATACTTACCAGATGTACTATGGCCCTGCCTCAGCCGCCCGCTGAGGTGAGGCTGACCTGCTTTCGCTGTTTGTCAAGCCAAATATAAGACGAATCTGACTGTGATTGGGAATTGACTCGGTACCTGCGGCTATGGTGATTCCCGGATACAGTATGGGCAGGACCAGGAGAGTGCAGAGTTATTAATTGTTTATTTTGAGCTAGACTAGATAGTAGGCATTATCATAATAGTACATCTGGTAAGTATTAAGGATTCTCATAGAAGCAAAAGCGGATGCTTTTTTGAAACTATAAATGCAGCTATTCAATTCATTACTCCTGCAAGCCAAATTATGGAATCTCAAAGCAATGTGAATGGAGAATTTCAGTTTATCCATCATAATCAACTACATGAGCGTAGGATGACGCCATAATCAATTAGTACTTCATGAATGATGTAGATAAGTTCGTCACAAACACTTAATTGATGACGGGCTAAGCGTTGTTCTACGAATTACATGTCTTTACTCTAATAAACATGCTGTTGCATATTTTGAGGCTAGTTTGACTGGGAGCTGTTGCGTGAAATTTACACAAATTTTGCACTAACCATCTGAACTGAGCTCTGGTGCTCGGTCGACTATAGTTGACTAGCTAGTTAACTATTTGAACTTCGACTGGGAATCCAGTTAGCTAAAGCTAACTATGGTTAGGAGTCGAACTTGATCTTACATTTCATTATCAGTATTCAGAATGATGCGTCAGTAGGCACTATTTCACGTATTTGCTAGATTTTTGTCAGACACTAATCTAACTACAAGTAAATATTTTTTGTTACGAATTGTTTTTTAAGAGATGCACCTTTAGCTTAAAAGGGATGCTAAAATTACATTTCAAATGTTGTATTGTAATGATGGATTATGGCTTATAGATTCCATCTCATTCATATTCTGTCACATTCCGTTATCTGTATCACAATTGTCTTCTTTGTAGGGCTGGGCGGTTTGGCCTAAAAGAAAACCGGTGACAGTATCACTAATTAAACCGGTATTAATGACATACTGGTTTAAGGGGTTAGAATGATCGAAAATAATTTGAAATCTGAAAATATGCCGTTTTCATTAGTTACAGTACATGTATTTTGCGATTTGACAACTGACGTAAATTGCCACGAAATTAGAACTGTAACTACATATGACTGCTCACTTCGGCGCTATCTATATCAAAATAGTAGTTAAATAAATAAAGTCTGGTTCATGTGAAAATAACAGTCTAACTACTAAAATGTTGATTTTCAACTACTTTCGAAAGCGTAGTAAAATCTAATGCGTGTAAGTAGGAACCCGGATATGAGAGCGAGTTTAGGCTCCTAGTAGAGTAGCGCTCATATGGTTAGAGTTCGTATAACCATCTACAGTATGATGTAGTCTAGTAAGTCATGTGTTTGTATTCGATTACTCGGTATTTAGTAATACTCCTCAATAAACTGTCTTTCACGCAGGTGAATTTCATTCAGCACGTAACTAAAGGGTAGTCATTTCCCGGAAATTGTACCTCAAGAATTCTCACAAAAAGCTGTTTGACTATTTTTTGATTATGATAATTTGACACCATAAACGCAATGATTTGTGAATGTAACTTAAATCTACTTAAATCAACACTCCGTAGTCCTGAAGATATACGAAGACGAAAAAGACCGGGCTGGTCTGTAAAACAAAACGATGTGATTCTAACACCTATCGAGCAGAAAAGTCACGTGATAAAAAATACTACGAATTTCATTCATAAAATCGATAGTAGTGAATATGCCGGTGGAAGAATTTGTTAACAATCAATCACATTAAGCCTGCTCGTATTTGAGAGGCTGAGGTTTATTTTACTTGTAACTACGTAAGAAGCGACTTAATCGTTTTCATTTCTAGGGCGTTCAAGCAATTTATCTCATATGTCTTATTCCGTGATGGATCATTTTATGTTTGTCGAAATCTAAGGGAAATAATGACATGTTTGGATTGGGAGTTCATTAAATAGCGCTGTTGTTTTCATAGCGTTTCTTGATTTTTTTTTTGTATCATGTCACATTTGGAATCCTAATTAAACATAGTACAAACTCGAATAGAAAAAGGATTATTTGTTAAAGAAGAAATTTAGATTTTCAAATTACATGTCTTCAATCTTACATTGAACCTGCAGAGGTTACGTCATATAAAATTCATTGCTGACAAATCAAATCATATTTGCCGAGTGTTGTCCTCGGCCGATTTGTTGGGATTTCACCAACACACTTGCTTTCCCAAGGCTAATAGTTATAGATGACTGTATTTTATCTCCCTATTAGCAAATTGTTACCCACTAGATGATAATATTAAACTGAAAGTCAAAAACAAACTAGTTTAGGACAGTCACCAGATTTCGCGCAATGGCGATCTTAGACGTTTTTTCGGTTTTTTTATTTTCGTAATGGTTTTTAAACCGTCGCCATAAACAACCATGAGATGGTGTGAAACCGGTATATTTCCCTGCCCTACAGCTTTGTAATATCGCGTTAATGTTGAATAATAATCACCACCAGTTTGTCGTCTCAAGCCAGAGCATATGATGTCATGGAAGTGCCAATGCATTCCATTCTTTATTATGTAATAATCATCTTGTTGAATATTTTGAAACTAATTTGACTGGAAGCTGTTGCTGTAAATTAGTTTCAAAATATTCAACAGCTTACCTGTATGATTGCTTTTATACCACATTGTCAAACTATAGCTGGCACCTCTATGACTGGGTCATATACCGAGGCAGACATGATAGGTTGTTTTTGATTGGTTGAAAAGTAAATCATGACAGCTGTCATAGGCTGTAGAAATTTATCAACATTTAGCTATTAAGCCCTTAACATTCATATCAGCCGAAAATGGCTTCTTCAGTGATCAAGAGAAATGCCCATTTGCAGACCAAGAGAATGCTCTTTTTGAAAATTTACTACTGGAATGACTGGCTTGATAACCGAGCCAGTCATTCCAGTGGTAAATTTTCAAAAATAGTGTTCTTGATCTGTAAATGGACATTTTGAATGAATAAAGTGAAATTTTCTTGAACAAATTTAAGTATTAAAGGGTTAAAGCCTGGATATCTTTCTTTGTCGGCACAATAGAAAGTTCATATGTCAGGGATGGATTATGGGTGGCAAACCATATCACCTGAATGGTTCATATAAGATAAGTTCAGTTTTCCTTTAACAACTGTGGCAATGAATGTACATGTACATATCTGACTTGGAGAATTGATAAGCAATAGATGAATCCCATCCATCAGTCAAGTATATGATGTCATAATCAATTATGTCACATGTAGGCTGATGTCACACCCAGTAAAGTTAGTTTCAAAGTATTCAACAGGTCAGCTGTATAGTTACCATGATATTGCGAGTCTGAAAGTTCAGGCTTCAATCAATCCCAACATGGACAAAGCATGTGCGGAGCTTAGCTAGAAATGAGTGGGGCATAGCTAAATGTGGTTTCATCCATTGAAGAAGCTGTGTCAGGGTATGGGCATCCATTGTTGAGGATTTCTCATGAATGAATGGCGTCCTCTTAGATTATATTTATTCGAATATCCTAATTCCCCTTTAACCCTTACAGTCCAGAAACTACAGCTTCTCTCTGCAAAATTGTCTGCAACAGCTTCCAGTCAAATTAATTTCAAAATATTCAACAGCTGTTCTGTATAGCTGTCGAAATTGTGACAGACATTTCATTGTGATGACTTAACCCTTTCACCGACAAATTCCTGAAAAAATATATTCTTTACGATATAAAACTTATTCTGTACAATATTTTGAAATTAAGTTGACTGGATGCCGAACGGCTACCAGTCAAATTAATTTCAAAATGTTCACCATTTTTCCTTTATGGTAGCATTGAAAATGAGATATTAGGAATTCATCGGTGAAAGGGTTAATCAGTCCAATGGCCAAATTTAGTCAAGAAAATGTAAATTTCTGCTTGCTTAGTAAATATTCATTTGCGTTGCCTGGAAATTACTATTACTGTTTTTGAAAATTCATCACTGGAACTAACTTGATTGCTCGTTTGATGATGTGTCATTGCAAATCCTGACATTCACCTCTCACCTTATGATCCATCCCCAATCCTGTCATTCAGAGCCAAATGCCGTCTTCCACTCCGCATTCATAGGGGTAAGTCACATAGCAAATTTGGTTGAATTCTGTCCAAGAGTATTGGAGGAGTTTGCATTACAATTAATTTCTTGACCTTTTGGCAACCCAACATTTGGGTGTGGAGCCAAATGTAAATGTCCTCTTGCACTCCGCAATCAAATGGGTAACTGACATACCAAATTTGGTTGAATTCTGCGCAACGGTTTCAGAAGAGCTGCGCTGTAATCAGTTTCTGGACCTTGTCAATCACACACACACACGCCACACACCAAATTTGTTTGAATTCCATTAAACAGTTTTTGAGGAGTTTGTTACAATCAATTTCCTAATCTTTTGATCCCTACCACCACACTGGCATGCCTGGTGTCGGAACCCAATATTAATGTCATCTTGCTCCCCACACCACACCAAATTGCATTGAATTCTGTTCAATGGTTTTGGAGGAGTTGCGTTGCAATAAGTTCCCGCACGCACGCACGCGGAGGGAACGGCATAATTCCCAGTTTTCTTCGAAAGATGTGGGGATAATGACTGGCTCAGTTATCAAACCAAGCATTCCAGTGATCAATTTTCAAGCATTGTCTTCTCACGGTCTGCAAATGGATATATTTTTTAGAAGCCATTTTTGGCCAGCTTAACTATTAACTCTTTAATGGTCAATTTTTGTCCAAAAAATTTAATGGTTTGCTTAGTAAATGTCCATTTTCAGGCCAAGAGGACTATGTTTGAAAATTTACCACTGGAATGACTGGCTCAGGTTATTGAGCCAGTCATTCCAGTGGTAAATTTTTTTAAATGGTCTCTCGGCCTGTAAATAGACATTCCTCAAGACCAGAGGCCAGATTTGACCAGCTTGACCAATAAAGGCTTAAAGAACTAAAATAAATCGATATATATCTCTCCACAGGACTGGATTCACATGTGAGCATATACAACCTATCACACAGAAAACTCAATAAAGATAATGAGTCACATCTCCCGGCGTCATTCATTCATAAAGGTCACATGATCTGTAGTGACTCTTCAGTAGACACATTTGTTACAGGACATGTGTGGTATCCAGGGCAATGTGGACTAATCCTCTCTACAGGAAATGATTGTTCGTTGCATGGCTGGGAAATTGAACTAGGATCTTGACACTGTTGTCAAAAATTTGTTATCCAAGAAAACTACCCACAGTTCATTGTATTAAGGAAAGTGCAATTTAAGAACTTTGTTTAACCATCTTCAAGGACGTTTTTTTACGATCTTTATAGAATTTTTACCAATGAAGGAGCATCTTAACCTTTTCCTGTCCAAATCACCCAAACCTGGCATTTGCAGTGAGCTAGGGAAATGGCCATTTACAGGACAATAGAAGACCATTTTTGAAATTTTACCTTTGAAATGACTGGCTGGATAACAGAGGCAGTCATTCCAGTGGTAAATTTTCAAAAAAGTCTTCACCTGCAAATGGACATTCACTATACAAAAATTTTAATTGTTTTACAAATCTTTACCATTTACATGTAAATGGTTAATATTTCCATCATTAATTCATTATGATGTTATGTCAATTCGCTCAAACCAATGGAGGGGTCTGAGCTGTCACTTGAGTATCTCACGTCATAATAAAATGTGTTACATGTTAGCTGATGTCGCAATCAAAATGCCATAGCTCTGTTGCGAAAATTGAAGTCTGTACAAAAGATGTACAAATCATGTCTTTGATGAATTTACAATTTAATAAACAACCCCGAATCAAATTACATGTAGTTTCAAGATAGTCATCTTGTGCCTGTATAATCATGGTGAAATTTAAATTCTCGAAGTTCAGGTTTCAAAATGTTAATATTGATTCCAACATATATACAAAGTGGGTGGAGCATAGCTAAAAATGGGCAGGGCATGGCTAAAAATGGGCGGGGCATGGCTAGAAATGAATCTGTCTATTATATTTAACGCTCATTACCAGAGGTGGCAAATGATGCTGTACAGAACAGATCTTGGGCATCCAGTGAGAATATATATGCACAATCAGAAGATAAGCTCCAATTCTCCATAAGAGATTTATTCTCCGAAATAACCCGTTATACTTGAAATAATCTGTTATACTTAAAGGTCTTGTGTCCCATTAAATATAAATATATTTGCATGAGATATGAGATGATTATTTGCACATGCAGACGGGTTCGTTTTGTTTGAGAAATTCTGACATGTACAGACAATAAATTAAACAAATATGGCGTCCAATAGTTAGCACAATTATAGTCAGGGCATTGCATGCTGGGTAGCATAGCATGTTGGGTAAATTGAACAGAAATCAACAGGCATCTCATATTTCATGGAAATGTGTCTACATTTAATGGAATACGAGAACTGTAAGACTACATGTAGTAGTATAGGTGAGAAACAGACATTGTTAGTGCTGACTGACAACTTGTATGCGTCATTTTGTCAGTCAGTCTGTCTAAAGCTACGTGTCCATTAGCACATTTTTGTCCACATTTGACATCATTTTCTATTAAATTGAATAGGGGCATGTCTGTTAACAGTGTGTAGCACTTCTGCTATAAAATATATATAAAATTTGCAAACATAATTAAAGCTGCACAATAATCATTAACTTGTTTGACTTTCATAAATAGCCACACCTGGCTTAAAGTTATTATGTACCAATAGATAGGCAAAACCGTAACTCTTCAGACAACAAATCCTTAAAAAAGTAAATTCTTTGCGATCTAATAGAATATTCTGCTGAATATTTTGAAATTTATATAACTGGAAGCCGCTTAGGGCAGCAATGGCTTCCAGTCATATTAATTTCAAAATTTTCACCAGATTTCCTGTTTGTTTGCCCTGAGATTGAGATGCCTGGCTCGATAATAGCATTCCAGTAATATATTTTCAAAAATAGTCTTCTCTTGCCCTGCAAATGGACATACATCCAATCAGCAAAATGCCATTTTTCATGACCGATCGCATTAAAAAGTAATTTGAGTTAGGTTTTGAAATATTTTATTCAATAGAAAATATTCACGATTATTTGATTATTTATTTTAATCATAAATTCACGATTTAAAACAATTGCAATTTTTTATTTAATCACGTAATCACGCAAGCCTACCATATCCATTGTTCGTACTGCAAGGATTTCTAATCTCCCATTAAGCGTCTGGTTGCGACATTGCAATGGCTTGGTATGGCATGAAGTAGGGTCCATTTGCAAATTCATGTTTGGGTTACAATGTGTAGGGTCCCTATTAACATTGTCTGGATACACTATCCAATATGGCCATCCTTTCATACATGTGTATAATAATTAGTAGCAAAGATGCTGAATAGAGGCGCGGTGGCCGAGTGGTTAGGGAGTCGAGCTCGTGACTAATGTCGTGGGATCGATTCTCAGCCGGGCTGCCGCGTTGTGTCCCTGAGCAAGGCACTTCACTCTGCGTTGTTCCAGTACACCTGTCTGTAAAATAGGTACCTGTGACGGCAGTGTCGGCAATACGGAATGTCGGCAAAAAAGCCATTGAGCACCTATAAATGGCAACCCGGCTGTATGCTCCCAAAGGGAGTGGAGATTATGCAGGAATGAAAAGGCCCAATGACCAGGGGGTAAGATGTACAGCACTTAGAGCATGCAATACGATGGAGTTCAACGCTATCCATCCATCCATCTATCTATCTATCTATTAATAAAATTTATGTTTCGATCAACATCCCTTTAATCCTTTAACACTCATATCGGCCAAAAATGGCTTCTGCAGTGGTCTTAAGAAATATCCATTTGCAGACCAAGGGAAGGCTATTTTTGAAAATTTACAACTGGAATGACAGGCTCAATAACCAAGCCAGTCATTCCAGCGTTAAATTTTCAAAAATAGTCTTCTCTAATGGACATTTTTTTATAAGAAAATTAAAATTTTGTTGAAGAAATTCAACGGTTACATGGTTAATGGCCAGTCACCCAAAAATGGCCCTTGTAGTGTTCTCAAGCCAGTCATTCCAGTCGTAAACTTTCAAAAATAGTCTTCTAGCCCTACAAATGTACATTTACCAGGTTCACTAAGCAAACTTCACCATTAACCCTTTCATGGTAATGGCGGCCAAAATAATCCTCTGCACTTCTCTTCAGGAATGTTCATTTGCAGGCCAAGAGAAGACAATTTTGGAAAATTAGTTTCCAAACCATTTCTAGATACGCACCACCCATTTCTAGCTATGTCCCACCTATTTCTAGCTAAACGGCCACATATTTCTAATTACGCCCACACATTTCTAGCTCTGTCCACCCATTTCTAGCTATGCCCCGCCAATTTCTAGCTATGCCCACGAATTTCTAGCTATGCCCCGCCAATTTCTAGCTAAGCTCCATTAACTTTTTTCCGCATGTTGAAACCAATTTATATACTTTGAATTCCCAGAATCCCAATTTCAACGTAATTATACAAGTACAGATAAGCTGTTGAATTTTTATAAATTAATTTGACTTGGTCAAATTAGTCTCAAAATATTCAACAATGTTTATTGAATTGTAAATTTATAAGACATACGATTCGTATACTTCATGATGGATTTTTTGATTTTCATGACAAAGCTATATGTCATTATGACTGTGACACCAGCTAACAAGTGATGTAATAGATTATGACATCATATATATACTTGAGTGCTAGATCGGATACTGCTAGCACTCGTCCAGTTCTTCCTCGCATAGCGCTTCTTTTGATGTGAAATTCAAATCACTCTCAATAAGATACTGAACAACATTCAAGAGTTTACGGCGATCATGTATAATTTCAGGGTACATTTGCAACTCTGGCTGGTCTAAGATAGTCTCCACATAACGCTTCAGAACATGAAAATCATGAGCGAGAATCAGGGGACAAGCGACAATGTCTGACTTGTGAAACCCTTTGGATAATAAATAATTCACATTTGTTGTAATGTGGTCTCTACCTCTCAAAAATATGTGTCGGATCATTGATCGATTATGAGGTAATATTATCTCCTCCTTTGAACAGTCCAGAAGCGTCATAACATACTTAATAACGCATGTTTTAACGACCACGCGAGAAATTCTTTTCTTATCCATGATGTGTTTAAGCTGACGCATTGTAATCTTTGTTATTCCTAATTTTGCAACCTCATCATATGCAAGCTTTGCCATTGCTAGGCTACGATTTAAGAAATATGCTCCATCGATTATCTCATCATTAGGTAATCCAATACTCTGTAAGAACTTGATCCACTCACATAAGCGTGCCATACCAGATATGCTAAAATACTTGACCGCTTTCACTTCCTCGACACTCGTATTAAGCATGTGGGCTAACTTTTCATAGCGATCACTGAAACCTGTCAAAGCATTGTGTTCTTGTTTATAGATCCTCAACCATCTTGCAAATTGGATCTTAAACATGCATAATGTCGTTAATCGTACCTTGACGTTTGGGTCAACTTTCCTAATTAATAATATACGGTAATGCATTGTTTGAAGGCTTAAATTCACAACCCGAATGTTAGCTTTAATGTCCTCAATCTCGTAACCTAAAGAGTTAAGATATGAGATTTTTTCGCTAAAATATGTCATATCACGTAAATATCCAAGATTCCGATTTCTTTGCATTAGTGAATGCCATTCTGCCTCATTGCAGCCTAATTCTGCCGCCATATAAGACTGATAAGTTTTGTACCCTTTTGTTGTTGCTAAATACTTTTCGACAGATTCACGAAGCACTTGCGGATGTTTTCTTTTCGCTAGACGAATCATCTCCAAGCTAAGTTCCTGGTACCCACAATCCCTCAGCCGGTTGACCCGGTCTAGAATAATTGCCTCTGAAAGGGAGAGCATTTCAGGACTCTCATGGATCTGATCGCGAGTGCAGCCAACACTCTCTAACATGTCCAGCTTGCTCTGTAATTTGTGTCGAACAGACATCTTGTCGTGTTCTGCGAGATCATCTGAAGGAACCTTGAAAACCAACTGAAAATTTACAAAGAACAGTAATTAGTAAATATATATATATATATATATATATATATATATATATATATAGTCACATAAAAATATATTTTGCTGACAAGTTAATTCTCTGGATATGCCTCCACCCTCAGTATCGGTCACTGCTGTCATAGTACATAATTGTAAGTATTTAGACTCGCCATATCGCCAGTACTTATTCCTTTGAATAAGCAACATCATTAGTCAGAACTCTACCACAGACATGACAGACCTATGTTAATTACCATTCAAGTGTGATCTTATAAACCAAGACTATCACTATGAATTAAGCATATAAGTGAGCTGTACTTAGCTTAGCTAAACTCACAGTGGACTTATCGCAGACATCAACTGTTTAAGCCTTTAAGGGTTAAATCTGATCCAAAAAATTTAAATATTTTCTCATTAAAAGTTCATGTACAGGCCAAGAGAATACAATTTTTGAAAATTTATCACTGGAATGACTGACTCGGTTATCGAGCCAATCATTCCAGCGGTAAATTTTCAAAAATTGTATTCTCTTGGCATGTAAATGGACATTCCACAGGACCATATCAGAGGCCGGTTTTGTTCGGTATGACTAGATTAAAGGGTTAATAAGCTGTTCACAAAACACCTGCAATAGCCTTGAGAAGTGACTATTTGCAAACCAAGAAGACTACATTTTGAAAATTTATCACTGAAATGACTGGCTCAATAACTGAGCCACTCATACCAGTGGTAAATTTTCAAGAATAATCTTATCTTAGTCTGCAAATGGACATCTAGTTGAGAAAATTGAGATTGTCTTGAGAACAAATTTGAGGATTAGCAGATTACTGGTCAAGCTGGCCAAAATGTTCTTGAGGAATATGCTATTAATGAACCTTTCCAATTTATCAATTCATCACATGACGCCATATGACATCATAATAACTACATCATGTGTAGGATGACGTCATAATCATTACGTCATGAACGACTCGATTTAGTCCGTCTAAAATGATTAATAGTTTGTCAGGTTGTATGAATTGTATGTCTTTACTATTTAATAAACATGCTGTTTAACATTTTGAAACTAATTTGACTGGGCGCTGTGACTGGCATAGGCAGCACCAGCACCCAGTCAAATTAGTTACAAAATATTCAACTGCTTACCTGAGTGTAAAGTTTTCTAGAAATTGATAGGCATAAATTTTCAAAAATAGTCTTTTGACCTGCAAAAAATCATTCAGTAATGACATTTTATAACAATTTTCTTAGCCAGTCTTGACTATTAACCCTTTGGTGGTCAAATTTTCTGAAGAAAATGTAAATATTTGCTAATTGAATATCCATTTATAGGCCAAGAGAATGCAATATTTGAACATTTACCACCAGAATGACTGGCTCAAGTCAACCAAAAACGGCATCTGTAGTGGTCTTGAGAAATGTCCATTTGCAGACCAAGACTATTTTTGAAAATTTACCCCTGGAATGACTGGCGCGTCATTCCAGTGGTAAATTTTCAAAAATAATCACTTCGTCGCAAATGGATGTTTTCTATGCTAAAATCAAAATTTTCTGAGGAATAAATGCTTATAATACCTACCATATCATTCGTGGATACAACGCCTATATCACTGATAGTAGGACTTCTCTCTATGTTATTCGGCTTCCCGTGATGCTCCTGTAGAGACCACATTACAGAAGCTTTTCTGCCCGTGCACATGGTATGAGAGAAGCATCTGCTTGGTGATCGGAGGACAATTTGTCTGCAGCTGAACACAATTGTGTGGCACAGGAAAGCCATTCTTTGTAATCATGCGATGAGCATGTTAGTCCCTGGCTCCTAGCTCTGTAAACGGAATATTACAACATAAATTTCTGACAAAGTTCCTTGTGTTTGTCGCACTTATTGGTTTTAACACTTTAATGGTCAAATTTGGTCAAGCGAATCAAAATATTGTATTATTTAATCAGGGTTCATACACTTTTCTGTGTTCAAAATTCCATGACCTTTCCTGACCAAAATTAAACAATTCCATGACTTCCAAGAACAAGAGGCCCAAGGGGCCTGTGTCGCTCACATGGAGCACCATCAATTTTTGTCAAAATTGTTGGTGGGTGGTTTAGCTTCTTTTAAATGAGTTTGTGGACATTTTTGCAATTGCAATATGGCCTCCAAACACACTACATTTTGATTGCCCCATGGTGCCCATATTTTTTTAATGGATTAACTTCCCGTGAACAAATTTTAATAGCCCAAATTTCGGCCTGATCCCGTCAGCGGTTCTGGAGGAGTCGTTTTCGGGAAAACTAGGTCATCCAAGATGGTCGCCGAACCATTTGGTCAATCAACACCTCTTGAACAAACTTGGCTTACCTCTTGGCCTAGATGAAGATTCCCGAAGTGGTTTCGGAGATTTTTAAAGACATTTCCTAGAATCAGCCAAAATCGAAGATGGCCACCGGCCAAATTAGCCGATCGGCTTCATTTGAACAAATTTGGATCCCTATGCCCTAAGGATGCTTCCTGCTAAATATAATTGAAATCGGCCTAGTAGTTCTCCAGAAGAAGACATTTTAAATTTCCCATTGCTTTAGTATGGGTGCCTTTGGCGGGAAAATAAGCCAAGATGGCCGCCAAACCGTTTATCCGACAGTTTTGAAAATGGTAAATTTGAACTCTGAATACCCAAAACCACATATAGAACCAATTTCGGCCTCAAAATTCATCAAATAAAAAAATCCAATATGGCCGCCAAACATCCTACATTTTGATTGGCCCACCGTGGCCATGTTTTTTGACAGATCAACTTCCCTTGAACAAACTTTAATGGCCTTTAGTTCCTGATGATATCTACCAAATTTCGGCCTGATCCTTTCAATGGTTCTGGAGAAGTCGTTTTGGGGAAAACTAGGTCATCCAAGATGGCCACCGAACCGTTTGGTCAATCAAGTCTTCTTGAACAAGCTTGGCTTACCTCTTTCCCTAGATGATGTTTCATGAGTTTTGAATCGATTCCAAGTGGTTTTGGAGAAGATTTTTTAAAGACGTTTAAAAAAATTGGCCGAAATCCAAGATGGCCGCCAGCCAAATTGGCTCCATTTGAACAAACTTGGATCCCTATACCCTAAGGATGCTTCCTGCCAAATATAATTTAAATTGGCCCAGTGGTTCTTGAGAAGTCATTTAAAGGAAAAGTTGATGGACGGACGGTCGCCACGGCATAAGCTCACTTGGCCTTTCATGCCAGGTGAGCTAATTAATATGTAGTAGATTTGTGTTTATGATGTAGCTACATAAATTATGATTAGCGTTATTCTGCACAAGTCTGAATATTACGTCTTGATCATTAAAGGGTCCTGTATGTGCAATAGATGTGATGTATGCAGGGTGTCAAAATGTCTAAAAATTTGTTGGACCAGCAGACTGACCTAAACTAGTTGCAACTAACCTTGAAGGAGTGCGAAAAAGTGCGGAAAACGGATAGTTTTCGTATTTCATAAGTTGAAAAGGGACGTAAGGGGATGTAACTCCTGAAACTCGAACTTGGTCTGTAATTTTTCATAACAAAGCAATGTACCAATTCTCACTTGAGTATCTTGAAAGACTGCAAGAAAGTGTGGAAAACTAATATTTTATTAACTAATAAGTCGAAAGGGGGCATAACTCCATGAAAAATTCACGAAAATGTCAAACTCAACTTGCTCTGTAACTCCTTATACTAAAGCGACACACCGATTTTCGCTTAAATATCTTGAAGGAGTGCGAAAAAAAATGTGGAAAGCTGATATGTTTCATATTTCTTAAGTCGAAATGGGGTATAACTTCATAAACAAGAGCTCCGCAAACGGCGCATAATACCCCGCCATGATGACAAACTAATGAATGACGGCTATCAGAAAATATTTATTTCTTCCTCAGATCGATCAGAGCAGTAATCCTTATGAAGTGTCAAAGCGATCTGCTAAACGGTCAAGGAGGTATCGTCTGGAAACCAATTTTCAAGATGGCTGCCGCTGACTGGCGGCCATATTGCATTTCGGATTATCGTAAATTTTGACAGATATATTCCAACGACCCTAGGAAGTGATTCGATAAATGGTAACAGATGTCATCCAGAAACCAAGTTTCAAGATGGCAACCTGTGGCTAGCGGCCATCTTGGATTTCGGATCAGTGTCGATTTCGATAAGTTTCTTCCTCAGACATATTCCAACCACTCTATGAAGTTTCAAAGCGATCAGATAAACGGTAATGGAGTTATCATCTGGAAACCAATTTTCAAGATGGCCACCGGTGGCTGGAGGCCATCTTGGATTTCGGATCATTGTCAATCTAGGTTTCTTCACCATAGGTAGTTGAACCACCCTATGAAGTTTAATAGCGATCCGATAAATGATAACGGATTTATCATCCGGAAATCAATTTTCTTGGACTTCGGATCACCATCGATTTGGATAGGTTTCTTCCCCAGACCTAGTCCAATCACTCTGAAGTTTCAAAGCGATGCGATAAACGGTAACAGAGTTATCAGCCGGAAACCAATTTTCAAGATAGCCGCCGGTGGCTGGCGACCATCTTGGATTTTGGATCATCGTCAATGTCAATAGGTTTCTTCCCAAGACCTAGTCCAACCACCCTATGAAGTTTCAATGCGATCCGACAAACGGTAACAGAGTTATCATCCGGAAACCAATTTGCAAGATGGCCGCCGGTGGCTGACGGCCATCTTGGATTTCGAATCATCGTCGATTTTGATAGGCTTCTTCCCAAAACCTAGTCCAACCACCCTATGAAGTTTCAAGGCGATCCGACAAATAGTAATGGAGTTATCATGAGGAAACCAATTTTCAAGATGGCCGCCGGTGGCTGGCAGCCATCTTGGATTTCGGATCATCGTCAATTTCGAGATGTTTCTTCCCAAGACCTAGTCCAACCATCCTATTAAGTTTCAATGTGATTCGACAAACGGTAACGGATTTGGCGGGGTATAAAAATTTATGAATATGCCTGAAAGTCGAACTTGGTCTGTAACTTCTCATAACAAAGCAATGTAGCACTTCTCAGTAGAATATGCTGGGGGGGGGGGGCGTAACTCCACCAAAATTGACGCATACGCCTGAAACTCGAACTTGGGTCTGTAACTCTCATAACGAAGCAATGTACCAATTCTCAGTATAATATCTTTTACCGATAGGGGACTAATAATTATTCTAACTGGGTCATCATGGCTTTGACCCCAAATTTCTCACCCATATTCAGGAGCCCATGAACAACATTCAACCCAAATCAAATATTCCTTGTACTGTAGTCTACTCATCATTGACTTCAAAATGATATGTGACATGACCACCTTTGGAAAAGCTTTATTTTTTACCACACATTTCCCACCCCCAGGGCCGTACCCCTGACGTCATACCAAAATTATCATACCAAGAGCTATCAGAAGATAGCAAATAGGTTACCTGTACTGTATATTAATTGTACATCACAGGATATGATGGACCACCGGAGTCTCATTTTGAAATGTGACAATCAACATGTCAATTCAAAACACCAATCAGCCAAGCATAGCTCGGAGACTGAACCATAAAGCCTTTCTGTCCAGGAGTAACCTGAAGTCATTTAATGACAACTGGCACCCTGGGGCTAACCAAAAGGCAAATGGTCCAAACATAAGCAAAGTTCATAGTCTAAAAAAGAAGAACCATTTTCAAATTCCACAAGTGTCGTGCACATCCCTGGCCATATATGTATGTGCAATCATCCCCAAAGTTTCAAGTTTCTATCTGAAATTGTTCTAGAAGTTGCATTACAATCGATAATTACTGGCCAATTTTGACCTCTTGACCCCTGGGCCCAGCCCCACATCCTTGCCCATATGTATAATCATCCCCACAGTTTCAAGTTTCAAAAGCACGTCTTTGCTGATTAAATTGTTATTTTAAAAAAACCTTAACCACAGCATAATACATATAACCTGGATGCAAATCAGCCATAAAATTATCAAAGTTCAAATGCCGAAAAAATATGGAAAGATTTTGAAAATCAATTTATTTTTTATGTGGCCAAGTCCTAAGCATGGTAGAGAACAAATCTGTGAAGTTTTATCAAATCGCATAACACCTTGTGGGTGTAAATGTCGTTTTAAAAAAGCTTAACGCAGCAAAAACCTATACCTCAGTCCTGGATATACAAGAGGTATCAGAAAATACCAAATGTCTCACATTTTTAAGTTACCGCAGGACCCGGCTGCCGCAGGACTCGGTCTGCCCACGACTAAATATTCTACGAAAAAATAATGTCCAAACCATGTACATAAATAAAATTAGATTGCCCATTTGACTCCTGGCCACTGCCCTCAGACTGACTGAAGAACAAAATAATTTGTGGTACTGTAGTCTACTAACTACAAGCTTCAAAATGATATGTGACATAACCACATTTAATAAAATGTATTTTCTGCCCACCATATTCCCCCACCTGGGGGGGGGGGGGTATATCAAAATTCCTATGTGTCATGCACATCCCGGGCCATATTAATTATTGAATTATATCAAATTTCCTGTATCTTTGTGATTAAGTATTTCTCTTGGCTATTTTTATAATTATTTTTGTCTTTGTGAATACATAACTTATCAGCGTTATTTACTAACACATACATGGTCGAGAGAGTAAGTGCGTTGTATCATTCACTTTTAAAATTGTAAAATCACAGGTTCAAATCTCGTTATTAGCAATAGGTAAACATGTCTACAATTACTCTTTAACCGTAAGACATCACGTCAAGACCAACTCGCACAGTCATTGAAAGTCAAGAATAGTAGCTGCTATGCGTTAACACCTAATTAGACGCAGCATCCATTTGTATACCTGCGATCATACACGCACAACATTACGTGTAAACACTCAACTATGTGTAAATAATGTAGTGATCCCTCGCCAACCTCTCAATGCGCGCACTACTCCCACGTATCAGCTCCTGAACATCGACCACATCTCACACACGTAGCGCAGCAATGATACTAATACATGGCCGAGATAGTTAACGCGTTAGATCCACGTTTTTGTGTTTATTGGCAAACTAAAGATCACAGGTTCAAATCTCACTATTAGCATTTGTGGATAACTCGGCCATTTCTGGTCCGATTTTAAAATGGTAAACAGTTTTGAAATTCTCGCTTCGAAACAAGAAATAATCCAGTGATTCTCGACCACCAACCTCTCAATGCGCGCTACTCCCACGTATCAGCTCCTGAACATCGATCGCATCTCACACATGTAGTGCAGCAATGACAACACAACTTATCAGCTCTACATATTAATACATGGCCGAGCTAGTTAATGCGTCGGATCCTTATGTTTATTAGCAAACTTAAAATCACAGGTTCAAATCTCGCTATTAGCACTTGTGGATAACTCGGACATTTCTGGTCTGATTTTAAAATGGTAAACAGTTTTGAAATTCTCGCTTCATTCCGGTCCTGATTAGTACCAAGAACGACGAGAATAAAGTGATTTCTCGGTACAATATAAGCATACACTCTCACACATAGTCTCTGTCGGTATCACATGACACGACGGGCCACCCACAGGTACTGATCGCCTTGTGATCCCCACACATAATAGGGTCTGAACACCCATTTAGAGACAAGCATCCACATCACATCGACACGACAGTCCAGCCCACAGGTACTGATCGCCTTGTGATCACCACACATAATAGGTCTGAACGTCCATTTAGAGACACCATGATTACTGTTGAACAGCTTCGCGAGGTTGCAAAGCAATTCAGGCTTAGAGTAGCCTCTAAGGCCAAGAAAGCCGACCTGCTCCAGATGATCTGACAGACCCGTGCTGAGGAGTCGCAGAAGCGTCTCTCCCGCGCAATGAAGACGGGAAGGTTTCCAGCGCTTACCAAAGACGATCCTTTCAATCACCACAAGAAAGGGCAGCGGCTCCGTGAGCTTCGTCAGGTGGACAAGGAGGTGACTGCTAGCTTGCGAGCCAAGACTGTAGCGAGGCGGATGGTGGACCATCCACTGGAGCGGTTACCTCCCCTACGCAGGCTCGCTAAGCGAATGATGAGGGGGCCGAGGTCTGAACCCTTAGCCCGGCGCATGAGGCGAGAAGCCGAACACATTCTCGACCACCGTCTCGGCGAAAGGGTGACAGAGGATAGAGGACGCCGGTCAGTACGCTGGACATTCTTCAGAGGTCTAGAAGGAGACCTCAGGCCAGATCATGCAAAAGATCCAGCAGACTGTCCAGAATGCCTTCTACCTCCGCTACACCCATACCTATCACATCCGTCACACCGAAGACGGTAGGGTGATGCTCTTCCACAAGAATGCTCCAGGGAGCCCGTGGCTGAACACGACAGTAGCAGCTCAGGACTGGGTGGCAGCAAGAGAGCAAGCTCGCCTCGACACAGACAATATCGATCGACCCAACACCAAGTGGGCTTTCGTTCGATCAGTCAACGTTGAGGTCAGGGCTGTCATCGACCGCCAACCTCTGCTTGGGACAGGACCCCTCCCAGACTGGCTATGACAGAAGAAGAGTATGACTGCCCTCGACACCTACAGGGACAACATGTGTTTCTGGAGATGTCTATCAGTCCACCGAGGAGCGAGAGCTGATAGAAGTACAGCTCTTGCACGAGAGCTTGCCACACAGTTCTACGGCAAGACAGTACCTGATGTCCGCAAGACCTCGCTGGATCAGCTGGACAAGGTAGAGTTCTTCGTCAAGATCGGGAATCGCGTGTATGAACCAACCGAAGAGGGCACCTGGCACTTGATCAGGCAAGCGGCTCACTACCGTGACACCCTGACCATCGGAGTGTGGGACCACCACGCCTTCTACATCAAGAACATCTCCAAGCTGACACATACACTAGTCTGCAGTCACTGTCAGTAGAGGTTTACACAGCCATGCAGTCTTCAACGCCACGCTGAACACTGTACAGGCGGCAAAACAAAAATCGTGTGTCCTGGCGAGAAGGTTGAGGCGCCACAGTCTGCGAATGAGAAAGTCTTCTATCCGCCCCAAACATCCAGTTCAGCGGCTACTCGTTGGGTCGAGTATGAGTCGAGAAATAGAGGCGTACACATACACCATGTAGAGTGTGGGCACGGTGCCGAGCGTTGGATTGAGGGTGCTCCCATAGATGGTTATGATCCGACCACCAACACCGTTTACCAGTTTCATGGCTGTCACTGACACGGGTGTCCACAACACCAGCGAGGTGAGGATGCCGAACAAAGATACCGCAAGACAGTCCTGAGAGAGGAGAAGCTGAGAGCATCTGGATGCACGCTTGTGGTACAGTGGGAGTGCTGTATAAAATGCTGTCCAAGCATCCCTGCACAGGTGAGGACTGTCTCATACCCACACTTCATAGTTTACGACTTCGAAGCACTCCTAGATGGTATCAAGACTCATCCTACGGAGACTCTCACGATCGAGAGTACTCACATACCTATCTCTGTGTCAGTTGGCTGCTCCTTAGAGGGCGCCACGAGTGAGCCCACTCACCTCTGCAATCCTGACCCCAAAGAACTGATCAAAGTGTTCATGCTGGTGATCCAACGGCGAGCATCTCTAATCCAGAAAAGGGTTAGGGCACAGTACATACCGACAGACCTGGACAAGCTCCCAAAGCGACAGCAGCGACTGATCAACGAGTGGTGTGACCAAGTGCCTGTACTGGGGTTCAACCCTGGGCAGTATGACCTGAACCTAATCAAGAAGTACTTTGTCGATGAGCTGACTGACAGTACAGGTAAAGTGAAAGTCGCCAAGAAGGCTAGTCAGGCCATGTTCCTCATAACACCTGAGCTACGGTTTCTCGATGTGCTGAACTACCTCAGCCCAGGAGTTGCGTACGAGGTATGGGTCAAAGCTTACGGGTGTACACAGCAGAAGAGCTGGCTCCTGTATGAATGGTTTGATACACATGAGAAGCTCAACTATCCAGGGCTTCCTGACTACTCAGCATGGACATCTAAGCTCAAGGGTGGCTACCTCTTGACGCGAACAGAGTGGGAACAATGTAACCAGACACTCAGCGAGCACGGAATGCGGACATTCGCCGACTGGCTGCGATACTACAACAACCTGGACGTCAGTCCATTCATCGAAGCCCTAGAGCGGATGCGGGGAGTTCTACACAGAACGAGAAATAGACATCCTCAAAGACTCTCCCAGGTGTGTCACTGCAGTACCTCCTACGTGGAACTGCTCAGCACATGCCGGATGTTAGCCTCTACTCTCCGGGCAAAGAGGCCTACGAGATGCTGAAGGACGCGGTTGTTGGAGGGCCCAGCATCGTGTTCACCAGATACCACGAGGCAGGTGTGACACGCATCCACCAGAGTGAGCGTGTCTGCCAACATCTACTCGGCTATGACGCAAATGCTCTGTACCTGTCAACGATGGCCAAAGAGATGCCATGTGGTAAGGAGACAGTGCGCCGTTGGTCCAGTGCCAGTGGTGTAGCCCGCTTTAAGGAGCTCCTAGCAGAACGCTGGTTTGGATTTGCTGAGGTGGATATAGAGGTCCCGAAGGCTCTGTGGGCAAAGTTCGAGGAAATGCCCCCACTCTTCTATAACCGCGAGATCCTGGTAGAGGCTGTCTCTTCTGAGATGCAGGCATATCTAGAGCGTACAGGGTGGAAGCGACCCACCACCCAGAAGCTGGTCGGCGCCCTTTCTGGCAAGAAGCGGCTGCTGTACACACCGACACTCAAGTGGTATATAACCCATGGCCTGGAGATCACTGCTGTATACCGCACTATAGACTATGAGGCCAAGCGCCCATTAGAGTGGTTCGTGGAGAATGTTACGGAGGCCCGCCGCTCGGGAGATGTAGATAAGAGCAAAGCGCTCTTGGCAGATCTCTTCAAACTCCTCGGCAACTTTGCCTATGGGAAGCTCATCGAGGCCCGAGAACGCCATAGCAACACCAGCTTCACGAAGGATGAATGCGTGGTAGACAAGGCCCTGCATAGTGCATGTTTCGAAGATCTTGAGGAGATCGGTGAGTCATACGAGCTCCAGTCGCAAGCCAAGAATAACTATTCGAAGGCCCTTCCAGGTGGGGATAGCCATTTATGAGCTCGCGAAGCTGCGAATGCTGGAGTTCTACTACGACTTCCTCAATCGCTACGTAGCTTGTGACACCTTTGAGAACCTGCAGATGGACACTGACTCCACGTATATCGCTATAGCAGGCTCCAACCTCAAAGACGTCATTCGCCCCGAGATGCGAGCAGAGTACCAGGCTCATAAGCGGGACTGGCTAGCTTGGGACAAATGGTCTGGACGGACTCCGGAACTGTTCAAGCTCGAGTTTGAAGGCTATCGTGGCATCGCTCTCTGCTCCAAATGCTACTACGTGGAGCGCGCAGCTGCAAGTAAGTGCTCGGCTAAGGGAATGTCAAAGCGACAGAATGAGGTCTCTTGGCAGAGGTTCTACAGTGCCCTACATGGCGGGGTGGACAGAGCTAAAAACCAAGGCCTATGCAATCAGGGTATGGTGACGTATGCGCGGAAAAAACTTGGACTCTCCGCTTACTATGATAAGCGCCATGTGCTGCCAGATGGGGTCCATACCGAGCCCATCGAGTATCATGTTAGCACCCTAGGGGGTGGTAGCTGTGTGTCTTCAAGGACTAGCTGAAGCTCTTCTATGACAAATGGTCACCTAGGCACTCCGTGCTGGCGTGCCAGGTAGTACAGTGTAGGCCGCCCCTCCGCCTCCACATACCTGTCAAGCCTGTGAACATCTATCGACCAATTAGGATCTGTTGCATGACGTCGACCACCTTCCAGCTCACCAGGCTCATACAGGTACCGAACCAGAGCATCGGGTGGTAGGCACTCATCTCCCTTGTTCGCTCCTCTAGAGCTGTGACCAGCAGAGTGTCTGATAGCCTCTACTGGCTTCTTCCCGATTAGCCTGGTAACCTTGGCATTGGATCTCTCCACCACAGCAGGCAGCCCTAGAACGTTCTCTCAGTGCGGCCATTTCCTGGGCGTATTGGTGTGGGAACAGTCTCTCTGCCAGTGTCCGATTCCACTGCTCAACAATAGCCTGGGAACGCTGATGCCCTAACTCGTCTCGCCTAACTGCCACACCGTGTTTCCGCATGAGGGCTGCAGTCTCCCCTCTGAACTCCTTACCTTCATCCACCTGCAACAATTCCGGCCACTGGAGGGTTTTTTCCGAAGCCTCGTAGACACCCTGGAATGCCTGGGCCACCTGGCCAGCTGACTTGTCTGTGAGGGGTACTGCAGTCTTGTACCTGCTGGCGACATCGACGATGGTGAGGGCATACTTGTAGGTCTTACGACCAACCGAGTCGTGTGAAAGGAATAGAACATCTGCCTGGTGAACTCTGTTCGGGACAGTTTCCTCGAAATGGGCATGCCTGATGTGCCGTGGATGAGGTCTGTATATCTGCCACATCGCCAGGTGGCTGAGCCACTGGTTAACTGTCTCCAATGTGAAGTTGTGGCCCTTGCGATGTGCAGCCTCGAGTAGTTGAGCGGGCTCACGGTAATATCCACCAGGCTGATAGTAGAGTTCCTCAAGAAAGACGGTTGATAAACTCCCGGTCATTATCATCTATATCCTCGACTGGATCTTTATAAGCCTCTGGTTCATACATATCCATCGCTGGGGGAGCTATATAATAGCTTTAAACTGTAGTCTATAGCATGGCATCCGCAATTTTGAATGCGGGCGTGTTTGCCTTAGCGAACTGGGGACTCCGCTTCGCCGACAAGTAGGCGGCAGAGGTCGAGCATCATTACCAGGCGATGGAGAAGCTGTCTAAGGAGAAGTTTGAGTAGAGCAAAGCCCTCGAGCATATGCACCAGAGGGAGGCACGCCGACGCCAACTCCGAGCTCAGGCAAACCAGAGCCTCAAAGAGGCAGATGAGAGTCTCGATGAGTACAACGAGGCTATAAAGATACCTGAGCCAACGCTCGACTATGAAGCATCGACAGGTCAGAAGACAGCAGAGCTTATAGTAGTGGTGGCAGCTGCAGCGGTGACGACAGATGTGCTCTACGCACGCTCAAGCTGAATACCTGATGTGTTCGACACGCATACCTTAGCATAGCCAAAGTAAAGTACCGTCACACCTAATGAGCGAGTCCCAGCTATGAGATTTCCGATGTTGAAGCTGAGCCGGTTGCACTGATTAGGTGGGATGTTCCTGCCCACGATGTGGTGATGGCCCTCGAGTGCCGACTCGAGGTCATCGCTTCCACTGGTTAGTCGCAGAAGTGCATATGACAGTTTTCTGTCTGTAGAGTTGTCAGTCAGCCAGCTCGCGTACCTCACCAAGAACATTGGTCTCAGCAACCACAAGCTTGAAGTCGTCTAGCTTATCCACCTGCTGGATGGCTCCTCCCTTCTGAACCAGGACCGCAACAGCGACATAGTCCGATGCACCACGATGCAATGTCAGCTCTACGCATTGGTTAGCTGTGGCTTGGACCTGCTGGTGTTCTCGCTCCACATGCACGATCCGCTGTTTGGAACCCGTTTGCTTCAGTTCCTGGTCATTTTCGTCATGCCAGACATGAAGTCTTGGAGCATTCATCGTCGCATCTGCGAGCTGCTCAGTGTACACCCGGAGGAACAGTCTATCTTGCATGGCAGCCGGATTCACGTGTGTGTTCTCGAGGAGGGTTAAGAGTGGAACTGCCACAGGCTTCTCGACACCTGCCCGTAGTTCGAATTCCATGAACACCTCATTGCACCCCACAGAATAGTACCCTTTTCCCTTCCCATAGAAGGTTGGTCCACAAGCCAGTGGACCTAGGACTCGGTACTCATCATAGGTGGTGTCCACGGTGCTGTTGCTCTGCACGATCTCCCACCTGTTCAGAACCTGCGGGAGCTCTACCGTCTGTTCTATTGTGCTCTGAAGCTTGAACTCGAGTGTCATGCTCTTGATCTCATGGATCTGTGCCGAGATTGCAAAGTCAATGTACTTCCTAGCAGCGGACAATGGGTTCTCATCGTGTATACTGGGTCGAATGACCGTCAGCCAGTCCTTCCGAGGATCAGTGTGGTGTGATGTCGCAGGTTCAATGGCCCCATCTGGATGTTGCACATACTGCAGCATGTTTAAGGTCTGGGTATATAGAGGGTTAAACAGCTGCCATGTTTGGTAAAGTTCTCCAGCAGATTGTCTATAGGCAGCAGGGCAAGTCGGCACGACAGCCGCGGCGTGCACTGTCCCACTGTGACAGAGTCCGCGGACTGCTTCGTGACATCAACATTATCCACGAGCGAGCCAAGGTCACACCTCCGTCTGATGCGGAGATACTGGCCGCCATAGGGGAAGGAGCGCTAGCTCGTAGTACAAAAGAACTCCTGACTCGGATACTCTACCGGAAGTTTGACAGCACCCAGGGCACGGCACTCAACCTACCTGTGGCCCCAACCAACAGTCCTGTGATTCTAACTCTCCAAAAGGCGAGGGTCGACTCCAAAGATCTACTAACGGTCGGGAAGTGGGCTGCCATATTTAGCCTCCATAGCCAGGAAGAGCGAGAGATGCTGGATAGCCTCCAGTCTGGAGCAAATAACTACTTCAGGGAGAAGGTCAGTGCCGCTGTCGCGGACACCCATGACACCGGTCATGCAAAAGGTACTCAGGAGGGGTTCACTGTTGGCCGCAAGGAGGCTGTTGAGCACATCTTCACAACGAAGAACGGTGCAGGAGATTGGCCAGTGATCTGGCAGCATTTCTGAAATTCCCAGATAACTACCAGGACTACCGTATCAAATCCGCTCGCAAGTCAGATGCTCATCACACATGGACAAAGTGGATCTTCCATGAGAAGTTGCAGAAGAGAGTCCTACCATCTGACCCTCAGTGGAACGAGTTTAAGCGACAGGCTTCTGACAAAGTTCCTCAAGCTTCTGACGAAGTAGCTTCTGACGAAGTTTCTCAAGCATCTGACGAAATAGCTTCTGACGAAGGTTCCCAGGCATCTGACAAAGTAGCGGAGACCGCGCAGCCTTCTGATGAATGAAAAAAAAGTTGCGGCAGCTGCGACCGTCTGTCAGCGATGACGCGTAGAGCAGGCTAGTTTCCTGGCTGGATTCAGCTTGTAGGTGAAGGTCTGTGCCTTTTCCAAAGATGGCTTGAAGTGTGACAGCTCACCTGTCTCCTTGTTGCTGAAGATGAGGTGGTACAGCTCAGCTGCCCTCTGTACACCTGCGATAAAGTCCCCTTTGGTCTCCTTGAGGGTTAGGCTGTTGTATATGGTCTCGAGCAGGGCACGTCCACACTTGGAGCTGAAGCATAGCAACTGGGCATTGTGGCGGATGTCTGGTGAGATCTCGCGGGTGTACTTCTGAAAGAGGATGAAGACAGTTATCTTTGTGTGCCGGATGCGCCTGGTGATGTTGCCGAGGTAGGTGACTGTCTTCTGGTCCATTGCAGGGTCATCGATAACTAGAACAAGTGGTTCTGTCAGTCGGGCTGCCAGCAGCTTCTCCATCAGTGCTTGCAGGTTCTGCGTCTTGGTGATTGGGCCATTGTACCATTGATCATTACGGTCAACTGCCTCAGCGGCGGAGTCAGACACCAGAAAGATGTATTGAGAGTGTAGATGTTCGGCCAGGAGAGCACGCAGCAAGATGTTTTTCCCGTGTCCTGACGGGGAAATGATCAGCACCAACTGGCCAGCATCGGCCGGCCTACTGTCGAATGGTACAGACATGCGTGCGGAGGATGGTTAGCACTTGGTCAGTGGTAACCTCATCTATATCTGGGAGATTAAACGGCAGTACTTCCTGCACCAGCGCTATCGCCTGCAGAGCGGGGAATCCTGCACCTCCAGCGGATAAGAAGGATGCGATGGAGGCGTCAAGCATGAAATCCCAGCAGCAGCTGAGAAGATAGCGTAGAGGGCCTGTGTCAGCACCCACAGTGTCTCGCACATCCAGTATCTGTATGATACATGCACGGGAAGCCATGACTATCCTGTGGTCTTAAACGGCAAACCAAAGACCCCTGACTTCTTCACCTCTGGTAGCTGGAGGCTGGCGGTGGCACCTTTTTTGCCATCGACAGTGATATTGCTCAGGCCGATGGTGCCTACCCTGACATTCTCTCCATCCTGTTGGAATAAGCTACGTGGTTTCAGGAGATCCTTAACCAGGTCCTGTGCATAGGACTCAGCCATAACCTTGATGGCACCAACCTCATCGACTCCGAGCATACCTCGCATCGTTGCCCTGTCTTTGATGCCCACCCCCTTGTATACAGTCTTGGCCTTGTTAATGGCCGATTGTCCTACTGTATCAGTGTTCCCGATGAGATCTCGGGCTGGGATGGTACCTCGGATCTCCCGCGGGTCTCCCTTCTCATCGAAGTCTAGGAAGGAATAGAGGCAACAGCGTCCTCTGAACCGAGGCGTGCCTCGCCTAAGTGAGCAAGATCGCCTAGCTTTCTAGGTCTGTGAGTGACAGAGTCATAGTGCTATATACACGGCTTAAACCCACTAGTCATACCCCCAGTGAAATAGTCGGCCAAGGGAATAGGTAGCAGTGCTCAGGGTACTGGCCCTCCCTGCAGGGGCACGCCTTGTGGGCGGTCCACCATTCCCGGGCATTGGTGATCCTCAGTCTGCGTGCTCGACTATGGGCTACACACCACCATCCGGCATGCCATGCCTCATATGCTGCAGGGGTCTCGTGATCCATCTCTCACTATTCAGAGGGGTTAAACGTAGGCGACGATGATCTCAGCCAATGCACTCGTTGCTAGCCCTAGAACCGCGGCCTCCATTAGTGTAACATGTTCACCCATGATCTTGGCAGCAACAGTGTAGGAGGCACCACTGAGGGCGATCTTTGGGATGGGGTGAGTTATTCCGAGACAGTGCCCAACCACCCCACTCACCACTGTAGCGAGGACAGCCGCAGTGGCGGCAGGAAGAACCTCATTTCCCCCTGTCATCTTCACCACGGCCACATTCGCCGCCACGTTACTGGCGACATGGACTGCCAGAGCTTTTGCTTTGGTCAGTAACTTCTGTGACTTGGTTCGCAGCAGGTTCTCCACCTTCTGAAGACTCGCCTGGCTCTCGGGCAGTTGCTTCACGATCTGTACCGTTGACGTCATTGTTTAAGCACCGAGTATACAACGCTGTTAAATGTCTGCGTCCCCTGTCGAGAGATCTAATAAGATCTTCCCAGTCTGCATCTTCCAGGTGGCTGGGTTGGTACTCAGGAATATTCATCTCTCCATTGAGACATCTTAAACATGTCCGGGCTCACGCTATGCGAGAAGTACTATGAGGTCTTCCGGAGGGAGTTGAAGGACTACAAGAAGAATACACCAGATGAGCTCGCTCAGCTCTCCGGTGCTGAGCTGACAGAGGAGCTGACAGCTGTGAAGCTCTATCTAGGGTTTGGTAAGGGGCAGATCTGCTTCCTCGAATACCTTATCATGGGTGGGAGTATCGTCGAGCAGCTCCTGCGAGCTAAAGGTTTCTACAAGGATCGGGAGTATCTGTCAGATGTGTTCCAGCATTTGCAGACCTCCATGGCCTCACCTGACTCAGAGCTGAACAAGGTTCTGCGATACTACAAGCTGGATAAAGGATGCGCTGTGGAACCATCCAGCCCTTGGATGTGCATGTTGGCAGCGTGTATAGGGGCTGTAGGGAAGGCCAAGCTGGTTCAGTGTCTCACCGTGCTCCCCACTGCTACTGTAGAGAATCAGGATAGTCTTATAGCTGATTTGCTAGCGGCGGACTAGGCTGATCCCAAGCGCCATGATAGCCAGGCCTGACATCACTCGTAGAGCTACCATGGGAAGCAGTGTCGTGTCGACTGCCTGCAGTGTCGGGGTCGGAGCTGCCATGGGAAGCGTCGTGTCGACTGGCTGCAGTGTCAGGGTCGGAACGACTGTATGGCCTGTACTACGCGTAGGTGCGTTGATAGCAGTGTTGAAGCCGAAGTGGACACTGGGGGAACTCCCCTCGACTATCATGTTGTTATAGCCCCTGACTTGGAGGTCCTCGATGTTCACGATCATGTTGCTCGGAATCAACCGTAGGTGTGGTGAAATAGCAGTCACGTTTGCGACGGGCCTTCTGCAACCCCTGCTGGAACTTAGCAATAAGACTACTGGGGTCTGCCACGATGATCATATCCTCAACGAGACTGAGGAACATGGCCTGGACCTCTGCTCCGCTGACACCATCTATGGAATGACGCAGCTTGGTCTGTGCTGTAAGGAGGCAGTAGCACAGTGCTTCCAGGGACTGGTTGATCCGAATGATCCCTACTGGTGTGAGGCCTGAGGTGGTGTGTGGGACAAAGTACTTCCACACATCTGGATAGTCCTGGCACAAGCCAGCGATGTGCATATTTTGCACCAGCGCTCCAGGGTCGGAGTCTGGATTGAACGAGAATGTCGCTGTCTTCCGGCGACCTACTCGTCGGGGTGTTCGATAGGGGAATCCTGAGTAGTCACCGTAAATAACCCCTAGGCCGCTGTTGTCACCAACATGCCACCGATAGTCTGGGTGAGCGCTGAACTCTCTCTGTAGTCTGCTGAGACGCTATGACTGTTGAGCTGTGGGTCGAAGTCATTTGTATCAGGAAGGCTTGCACCCAGCTCATGGAGGATTCGTCGCACCGTGAAGTACACGTGGAATCTGAGATAGCTGGCGATGAGCACAGCTTCAGGAGTACCAGAATAGGAGTGAAGCAGGGTGGAACTTACTCCACATCCTGCCGTGGCACACCACACGGCAAAGTTCAGCTGCTGATTCCAGTATGAGAGGCTTGGAGCAGCCATCCAAGTATGAGCTTGCTTCGCATCCTTGATGGTGATGGGGCGGTTTGTCAGTGGTCGTGGGTTGATGGAGAAGCTGGTTCGGGACCGTCCATCCACTGTGATGGAGAACGGTGTTAGTTCTGGTATATCATCCAGTAGACCTCTCGGGCCAGTCAAGGGTGTACCCAGGAGGGGTGGTTGGCTCCGGATGACTGTCGTGAGGTTCAGTGGGAAGGCCATCTATGCTGGTGTTCTTAAAGCTACCATACAGCCAGCACTCTATTTGTAGTCATCTCGACTCCATAGACCGGCGGGGTGACCTCGCCGTAACATCTCGTTTTTTAGCTCCTCCATATCAACCCACCCGCTGGAGCCTTTGAGGTATTGCTGTCACACTTTAGCTTTCTCCGTGCAGTACAGGGCTTGGACCTTCAATATATGGTGGTACTCTTCATCGGTGACCTGGCCATCCTCGAGAGCTTTGCATACTTCTCCAGCCTCCTTGTGATCTGCCGCTGCCCCACCCCCAAGCCTGTGGCCAAGACAGCAGCGGCTAGTGTCACGCCACCCAGCGGGATGGCGACGAGGGCACCCACCCCTGTAGCGAGTGGCCACGGCTGCCACACCCGCACTGGCTCCAATCACACCCGCAGCAGTGGTTGTACGCGCGAGGACATTGTATGCTGTCTTATATCGCCTGCGCGTTCTGCTGTACTTTTCTGCCTCATGGACGAGATTCTGCCTGATGGTATCTATCTGCTGGTCACCAGCCGCGGATGGTACCACTCTCATCAGCAGTCAGGGAGGGGTATAGTTGCTTCCACCACTCTGATTTTTGCCTGGAGGCGTAAACCGACTATGTTGGGTGCCAGTAGCTTTCTGAGACGTGACATCTGGAACTTCACCTTATCACCAAGATAGTAGGTTCGCCGCTGGATGGCTTTCTTGGTCTTACACTTCTGCGCCATCTCCTCTTCCCACTGTATGACCTCTGGCTCATCCTCATCGGAGACGACACCTGGCTCATCCTCATCTGTGAAGACATCTGGCTCATCGTCGTATGTGAAGACATCTGGATTATCGCCGTCTGTCAAGACCCCTGCATCCCACTTACTCTTCTTCAGGAGGTCCTGCCAGTATTTGGAAGCTTCACTGTCCCTTCGCCTCATTGCAATACTTGCATTCTGTTGATACCGGCTCTCTCACTGTAGTCGCTCTCCTTCTTGTTGCAGTGTGAGCATGTTCGTTTTGTGCAGGGGTCATGAAGGGGCAACCCTCTTTCATCATCTCGGCAAAGGTAAGATATTTCTGGTATGATATCATGTTGTCGTCAGGTCAAGGAGTAATAAGAGTGTAAACTTTAAATGGGCGTCCGATATCCCATCCGTGCTGGCATATATGTTAATGGAGGGGCTGTCAAACAGGTGATTTACAGGCGTGAACAGGCTAGGACTGATAGCTTTCCATAGGTTGCTGTTGGCACCTGGGCGATACTCTATCATGTCCCGGCCGACTTCTACCAGTGAGCTGCTGTGTGCACTGCCCGGAGGTTGATGTAGCACATCGGCGTGTATGTATGTTGTGCCCTGCTCGGGCACCTCGAAGAGGACCCATTCTACACGGTACTGTACCACCCGTCTTCCCTCTAGAGAGGGCGAGATTACGTTCTCACCACCGGAGAGCAGAGTCAGACAATCGGCATGGTTATATGTCTCGTTTAAACCCCTCCTTTAGCGTGCTATGGAACCCATATTTGCTCACTCGACTGGTCTTGCTGACCTCGCAGATGTGTACGCAGTTGATGCTGCCAAGGTAGAAGAGAGCGATGGCAAATCATTCGCCATACAGTACGAAGCAAGCTCAAAGGCATTCTCCCTCCACCCCATTGGTGGTGATGGGGTGGAGTTGCTCACAGACCTCAAGGATGTGATGAAGGCGCGCCTGGGTCGCAACATAGATGGCCACAAGATCGTGTTTCGGTACGATTTCCCGAAGAGGAAATACATCCTCGAGCCATTGATTGAGCTCTCGGATACAGAGGTGGCAGACATCAACACCCTAAATAGCGACCTCAGCTTTCATCTGGTCAAACCCTATTCGAGCGGTGCCCCGCCGATGGCCTGCTATTGAACCTGGCAAAAAACCTGCAGTTCATATTTGAGAAGAATGAAGTGTGGTACCGCGCTGGACGTGGGGGTGACTGGCAAACATGGCTGCCCCTATATACGCCTCCTGCACTCATTGACATAGAGATTACTCCCCTCTCCACTGTTGTGAAAAAAGATGGGACAGTTCGAAAGCTCTACAACGGGGATCATCCTTCCTCACCTACATAGGTGAAGGTGTCTCCCTGACGAGGGTGGGTCACCGGATCGGGCTTTCAGGTGGAAAGCTCCTGCTGCGTTATCCATTCGATGGACCAGAAGAAGCTGTTAGCCTCCAGGAGGCCACCCTACGGGTAGATGGGGTGTCACATGTCTCCAAAGTCAAGGGTGCTGTTAAACTGCTTCAGCGAGTCGGACTCACTAGCCCGCAAATGACTCATAGTCCTAGAGCTACGTTTCTTAATCGGCGGCAGAGTGAAACAGCTAGCCCCTGCCCGTGAGGGGATGAAGATCACTATCGATCCGGATGGAACAGGGCTCGATCTGGCACAGATATTTCTTGAGGGGTTCACTCTGTTCAGTTTAACTCTTCATATATAGCCATGATTCTCATCATACTGCTCGTACTGGCGTCTACAGCAGTGGCACAGGGCGCTGAGACTGCCATGATATTGGATGCCAAGTGGGCCCACTTCCGGGATGACCCCCAGTACAATCCTTGGGTCGACCCCTTGCGGAGAAACATTTACGACCGCTTTCACCCACGTAAAGAGACCGAGTCTGTCTGCCACTTCTATGGGGTGGAGAGGGTAGGCCGTGGTTGTCTGCTGGAGACCCCTGCTCAGCACCAGATTCTCTGCGTAACATGTGAACATGCCAGAGTCTGTCATGGTTCATATGCTAATCACTTTAGCCTCCTCCCAGGTGAGCGTTGTCAAGGTAGCTGGAAGCCCATATGGGTGGTCCCATCATGCCAATGTGACTCTGGCAGAGACTACGTGTTTGTCTGAACCTACACAGAATAGAGGCCGGCCACTGGCCGGTATCCTGAGGAGGTTCTCCCAGACAGGTGGGGTCCGCATGGGAGCTTTATTTTCCATGTCAGCAACTCCCATCTCGACCACGAACATCACATGTCTCAAATTCCTATGCCCCTGGGATTGAGAGGGTGGTGGGGGCCGCGGATCGCCGGCCAGTTGAGGGCGGTGGTATCATTTTACTACCGACACTACTACTCTAGGTCATCCAAGATGGTCGCCGAACCGTTTGGTCAACCAACACCTCCTGAACAAACTTGGCTTACCTCTTGGCCTAGATAAAGATTCCCCAAGCGGTTTCGGAGAAGATTTTTAAAGACATTTCCTAAAATCGGCGAAAATCCAAAATGGGTGCCGGGAAAATTAGCTGATCGGGTTCATTTGAGCAAACTTGAATCCCTATGCCCTAAGGATGCTTCCTGCCACACATAATTGAGCAAACTTGGCATACATCTTTACCTAGATGAGGTTTCATAAGCTTTGAATCGATTCCCTAAGTGATTTCGGAGATTTTTAAAGACATTTCCTAAAATCGGCCGAAATCCAAGATGGCCAAATTAACCGATTGGCTTCATTTGTACAAACTTGGATCCCTATGCCCTAAGGATGCTTCCCGCTAAATATAACTGAAATCGGCCTAGTAGTTCTCCAGAAGAAGACATTTTAAATTTCCAATTGCTTTAGTATGGGCGCCTTTGGCGGGAAAATAATCCAAGACAGCCGCCAAACTGTTTATCCGATAGTTTCGAAAATGGCAAATTTGAACTCAGAATACCCAAAACCATATATAGAACCAATTTTGGCCTCAAAATCCATCAAATAAAAAAATCCAATATGGCCGCCAAACACGCTACATTTTGATTGTCCCACGGCGGCCATGTTTTTTGACGGATCAACTCCCCTTGAACAAACTTTAATGGCCCTTAGTCTCTAATCATATCTACCAAATTTTGGCCTGATTCCTTCAGCGGTTCTGGAGGTCATTTTTGGGAAAACTGGGTCATCAAAGATGGCCAATGAACCATTTGGTCAATCAAGTCTTCTTGAACAAACTTGGCTTACCTCTTTCCCTAGATGATGTTTCATGGGCTCTGAATCGATTCATCAAGTGGTTTCGGAGAAGATTTTTAAAAACATTTCCTAAAATCGGCTTAAATCCAAGATGGCCATCTGCCAAATTGGCCGATCGGATTCATTTCAACAAACTTGGATCCGTATGCCGTAAGGCTGTTTCCTGCCAAATATAATTGAAATCTAGTAGTTCTCGAGACATTTTAAATTTCCCATTGCTTTAGTATGGGCACCTTTGGCGGGAAAATAATAAAATGGCCGCCAAACTGTTTATCCGACAGTTTCAAAAATGGCAAATTTGAGCTCAGAATACCAAAAAACATAAAACCAATTTCGGCCTCAAAATCCATCAAATAAAAAAATTCAATATGGCCACCAAACACGCTACATTTTGATTGGCCCATGGTGGCGATGTTTTTTAATGGATCAACTTCCATTAAACAAATTTAATGGCCCTTAGTGCCTAATCATATCTGCCAAATTTCGACCCGATCCCTTCAGCGGTTCTGGAGAAGTCGTTTTCACTAAAACTAGGTCACCCAAGATGGCCGCCCAAACATTTGACCAATCAAGTTTCCTTGAACAAACGTGGTTCAGCTCTTATCATAGAGCAGTTTCCGAGAAGATTTTTAAAGATGTTTCCTAAAATCGGCCAAAATCCAAGATGGCCGTCAGCAAATCGGCTTCGTTTGAACAAACTTGGATCCCTATGGCCTAAGGATGTTTCCTGCCAAATATAGTTGAAATCGGCCTAGTGGTTCTTGAGAAGACGTCATTTAAAGGAAAAGTTGACAGACAACCAACGGATGGTCGCCATGGCATAAGCTCACTTGGCCTTTCAGGCCAGGTCAGCTAATGAAAAATGGGTTGTATTGTAGTGGTTAGGAAAATTAGGATCCCACTAGATCCTCAACCGATCTCTGATGACATCTTGGTACAACGTCGTTGCTAACAGACACTAAAGCGTCAGTCGAAATACAAAAGACGATGTTCATGGATTGAACAGTTGCCTATCAACAGTGATATACAGCCAATTAAATGTGAACTCACTGTGTTTGAGTACATCGGTGACTTTCCAACGGTACCATCCCTCCACGCAAATGCCAAAAGAACCAAACAAGAGTATGTTCGATCAAAACCATCAAACGTGAAGAAAATCAAGGAGAAATTCTCGCAGACAAAAACCTGGATCAGTGTACGATAAGTTAAAATGTGAGAACTCGCCTGATAGGCCCAGGGATTTTAAGCAGATTGAAGGAAATTTCAATTTCCCTTTCTAAGATCTAACAATACTTACCATTACATTACTCATTGATAATACAGCTATCCTGATAGCTGGCTCTAGGAATCTAGATTTAGAATGCTTTACCGGCTCCTGGAACAGGGTACCCGGTTCCCAACAACCGGGTACCCATCTGCCAGAGACACTCATATTGTTTGCATAGCTACCAAACAAGAGAATACCCATGGCTTGCCTCCGTGGGGCTGGGAGGCAGGGTCGGTAATGTAATGGTAAGTATTGTTAGATCTCGGAGAAAGGGAAATTGAAATTTCCTTCATTCTCCTTCGATCAATACTTACCATTACATTACTCATTGATAACACCAGATTTAGTTGGTAACCTGGTGGGAAGGGGCAAGCCATACAAAGCCTCTTTTGCCCCTGGAGGAAGAACTTAGACCTAAACTTGACATATGTAGACCTAAAAGGACCGAATCACATTCGCATCACCGCTCTCCTCCCCCCCCCCCCCCTTTTCGTTTTCCTCCTAAAAAAGGGAGAGAATGCATGACCATGCATTTCGCCTGAAAACACAAATATACGAAGAGGGTTAACAGCTCTTTGCACATATAAGCCTGGGAATGAGCATGAATATATAAGATGAATGATCATGATATATAAACATAATACAAAAAACTGTCAAACTTGAATTACCTCATGAATTAGGGATTCCAGATGTGGAGCCATCAACCAACACACTTTCGACCAGACGTGTCCAATATGGTTGAATTCCTCTCACTTGACCATGTCTGTTCTTACTACTTTTGCTTTTCAAAGTTACCAAACGGAGATGAGCAGTGTGGCCACTAGACTATTGTTTCAAACAGCTAAAGCGAGTGGTTTGGCAGAGTCTGACATGTCCCTCATATAGTAATCCGTGAAAGAGGACTCACAGTGCCATTGTGCAATGGCCATGATGTCCTCTAATGGGACACCATTGAATAGGGCGGTCGAGGCGGCTATTCCTCTAACATTGTGAGCCCTAGCAGATTGCACCTGGTGCCCAGTCGCAATTTCGTGGGTAGTCTGAATGCATTCGACCACCCAATGAGAGATAGTATCCCAATGCTGCACCGTATGGCTTCTTATGGCAGATCCACAGATCTCTATCATTTCACTGTAGAGAGTCCGTCCGTTTTTTGTACTTGGTCAAAGCACAGACTGGACACCAGGCTCTGGCATCACGATCAAACCTTGTTAGCTTTGGTATAATGATCGGTTTGCCGGGATATTTCAAAGATTAATTCTTTGACAGAAACTCTGCTCTTGGCAGCAATTCGCAGACGCTCTCCGGAGACAATAAATCGGTCCCTCTCTGCTGAAAGCGCATGGATCTCACTGTGCTTTTTTTTGCTGAGGACGCTGCCAATAGAAAAACCGTCGTTAGAGTCAGATGCTTTAGACTAGCCGAACCCAAAGGTTCGAAAGGGTGCTTGGCCAGTACATTAAGCACCAAAGATACTGGTTGTATCGATCGGAGATTGCGCATTCCCTTCACCATCACATTCAACTGGGCCACCTCTGGACTATCCCTGTTGGCTAAACAAGGGATAACTGATGCCAAAGGTGACTTGTATCCAGCAATTGTGACAGAAGCCAGTCCTGTAAAGAACAGCTCACAGAGAAATTCTGCTATTTGCTGAATAGTGGATTGAAAGGGATCAACACCCTTTCATTCACAACACTACAAATTTGTTACCCTTGTGGTTATATGGCTTGAAGGTTGACCTCCTTCTCGCGGCTGCAATGAAACTCGCAGCCTGTTAAGAAAAGCCTTCTGACATGAAACGTTGTTTGATAACATCATTTGAGCATCTTGGGCCGCTCGTGTAGGAAGTAGCCCTTGGCCTGGGAGATTATGTTCGGAATCTCGGGCAGCTGTACTGGATTGACTACCAGCAGATCCAGAAGATCTGTGAACCACGCCCTGCTAGGCCAAAATGGCACTATTAGCAGGACTAGGCACGACTCCTGGGTCATTCCGTGTCAAGACAACCGATGGGTGTTGCATGACCAATTCAGATTTCCAAGATTCTTTGTGTAGTTGTACAGTACTATGTTGTACAAAATGTAGGAAATCCTGCACAATTTCACTACCCAAATCCCAATATTTTTGGAGATATGGATGCTAGAACAGCCAGGGGGTCCACCACATGTGATGCAATTGTCATTTTGTAGCATTTTCAGGGCTCTGCAAATTCTTAACCTGACATCCAATTCCAATAAAACTCAGTGCTTGGTCACATATAGGTACCCTCTTGAAATATGCAGGGCATAATAATTTTCGGCCTTGGCGCGTGACGTCATTTCAGGGGATCGGCTGAGCTTGCCTGAAACAGCTGAGTGAAATAACGTTGACGCGCTGTCATAAGAGGCGACTTGTTCCAACAGACAAGCAATTTTCGCAAACTCAAAGATTATTATAATACAATCATAGACCATCAACTACATTCGTAGTAAAATCTTTATATATATCCTACACACACACCCAACACAAGTAGTCTAATGCGTGGGAAAGAACAAAATGTGCATTGCCAAATTACGTAGTAAATAGCAATCTTCTGTCATTCAACAAAGATCTCGTCAAACTAGGTCAACTGTCTGTTGGCACTTAACCCTTGAAATTCCAGCATCTCGATTATAAGAAAACTACACAAGAAAGCTCTTATTTTAATATTTGTAAAACTAATTTGACTGGATTATGTTGCTGTTGTCATAGACAGCACCAACTCCTAGTCAAACTAATTCCAAAAATATTCAACAGCAGGGAATGTGTACAGGTGTGGGGGGGGGGGGGAGGAAGGGGGGGGGGGGGGTTGGGGGCACATTTACAACATTTTACATTTGGCCCCGCCACACAGGTGTATAGGATGGGGGGGGGGGCTGTCAAAAGGTCATGAAATTGATTGTAATGCAACTCCTCTGACACTGTTCGACGAAATTCAACCAAACTTGGTATGTGAATTACCCATATGATTGCAAAATGACATTTACATTTGGCTCCGCCTCCGAGGTGTGGGGTGTGTCAAAAGTTCAAGGCGCTGAACGTGGGGATTTGTGAAGATGCGTCATTGACTGATCAACCTAGTTATCCCCACACTTTTCGAAGAAAAAGTTGGGATTATGTGATGCGACCCGTGTGCGTGCATGCGTGTCAGCCGTCTGTGCACTTATTCATTTTAACACATCTCCTTCTAGACCGTTTAAGATAGAAACTGATGATTACACATATGGCCAGGGATGTGCATGACACTTTTGAAATTTTGTTATGATCTCCAGGGGTGGGGCTCAAGGGGTGGGGATTGTGAGTCAAAAGTTAAATTTATCCAAAGGTGGTCATTTCGCATTTCATTTTGAAACCCATTACCCATTGAAACTACATTTCAAGGAATTTATTGTGTTTTGGGTCAAAGTGAGGGTAAAGCTCGAAGTGGTGAACGGTTGGGGATTTGCGATGGCATGCCATCGACTGCACATTTTAGTTCCTAATGTAAACATTGTCTTGTAACCCGCAATTAACATACCAAATTTGGTTGAATTCCACCAACTTTGACTTTCTGCGACCCCCGCCCCCCTCCACCCAGCTACACCATGTGATTGGAGCCTAATGTAAACGTCATCTCAATATTATGGGTAACTCACATAACAAATTTCATTGAATTCCACCAATAGGTTTCAGATGAGATAGACAGATGGATGAACAGACAGACTGACTGATGCAATATCCCTTCCTAGTTTTTAAAAATACATGAGGACGAGATCCAGTTGCGATTTTGGCATCTTTGTCAGAAATGTAAAAAAAGTGACAGACAGAGACAGGCAGACGTATACTAATCGCGAGTCCAGATTGTTTCACGTTTTTCTGGATGTTTTTCGGATTACACATCAGGTTGTGGAATCCTAATGTATGGTCACACCCTTGCATGTGTTAAAGTTGTAGCCAAATCAGACCAGTAGTTTCCGATCGAGATATCCATGGATCAGTGTTGCCCAACATCTGATTTTTGGGGGTCCCAAGGACCCCACACTCTCAGATTTGGGGGTCCCACTGTAAAATTGTAGGGTCCCACGGGGTCCTCATCTGAAATATGGGGTCCCATGTTTTTTCTTAAAATAAACACAACACATTGATCTAATTATAAAGCACTTTATTAAACATGTTGAAAGCACTAGTTATGACATTGTGTAAATACTGTTAATGTATATATATATAGAGAGAATATTAACTATGCATAGTTTATTAACCTTTAGCACTTAACACTTTTGGCCACTAGTGTAGATCACGAAAATACCTATTTTTGAAAGTTTAACACTGGAATGACTGGCTCTAAACAGTGCCAGTCATTCCAGTGGTAAATTTTCAAAAATATGTATTCTGTGATCTACAATGGTGGCCAAAATTGACCTATTGAAATGGCCCTTGTATGTTTAACTAATAACATTTGAACTGCATGTCAATAAACAATAGCTTAAAGCACTGTACTTGTTTGTTGTCTGATAAACCAACCAACCTACCATGTACATTGACGACCTTGTATGATTAACATTTCCAAAGACCACTTTATCAAAGACCACTGCATTAGTTTTTCTATAAAACCCTTGACTTTGGACGAATTGATACATTACGAGTACCTTGGGCGAGTTTGCTCAAAGACGACTTGACCTACTTCGATATAATGCGCGCGTATTTTTTATAATGTAACTGGAATGACTAAATATAGTGGAATACATAGGCTAAGATCAGACGAAACAATAATTTACCAAAAATAATCTGTATAAATCAGATTAAAATGCGTAATTAGTGAAAATATATCAGCCAATAACCGGATATGTCTAATTCATAGGGAGTAACTATGTAACATGATTTCTGATGGGTTGAGGCATAGATAACGCATTAGCGTGTATCCAATAAGGACGCTTGTATCGGAGAGCTGTTTGGAAAAATCTATATTTTAATGTATGCCTACCTGCAGATCGACGATATCGTTGCACATCGCTGCTGGGATGAGCATTTTAGTTGAGAAATTGGCAACACCTAATGATCGAGTATTGTTAAACATTATAAACACTAATCCATCAGTCAACCAATCAGCCACTATTACTAATTAAAAGGCGGATTATAGCGCGTATTGACACCGTTATTCAAACAGCAATACAAAGACACCGCCGCTAATCCGTCAAATGACCATTCAAATGTAAAAGATATCATAATATCTTCCAAAAAAAAATATTTTGCCTGTAAGTCGGTGCTGCTTTAGGCAAGTAGGCATGCACAAATTAATTTCAAAATATTCAGCATATTACTGATAACAACCTTATGATCTGTCCAATGTTCTAAGCTGTGAAAGGGTTAAGACGCCCAGACACGTTTGTGTACGCTTGATCAGTTGTATTGAATTTCTCAAGGGTGAGTTCCTCTAGAGGGAAATTCCGCTGTTATCCAATCAAATACTGACACGTCACACTAACGTTTTGCACAACAGACAGAAACATGGCGGGTATTTTTGCAATTTGAAGGCCAAACAACGCGACTAACATCGGGCTTGTAAACTCATTATTTATACAAATTAGATCAAATGGAATACTAAGGATGATTTGGGGATTGTGTTTACAATTAAATGTGATGGTTGAATCTTATTTATGGGCATTAACAACTTTGAGTTGTGCAAGAAAATATACAACAAATCATAGTCTTAAACAACTCATAAGTTTGTTTTAATTGAACACACAATACATTAGGTATATCTTTTAAAGTAAAAACATGCACAAATAAATATACACACAAGATAATATAATCGATAATTAAGCACACGCAAAGTTACCAGTTTCCGTTACACTTTTTCACTGCGTCCCTCGTGTGTCCTCGGGGACGCAGAGGGTTAGTCCTTATGCGTCCCTCTGCCATTTTTATGTGTATATACGCGCAAAAGGACGCATAAGGGCAACTCTGCCACAGATTCAGAATTTGATCCTATCGGAATCCAGGTTCTTTTATACGGATCTTGGACAATACTGGAAATCCTCTTTGACGGCGAGTTTCTTCATGTTAAAATTTGAGCCAAATCGGATCAGTAGTTTTTGAGACAGTCGCAGCTAAAACGTATATGAGAAAATAAAGCCTGGGATATAGAAATGCATGGATTGTGATTTATTTACAGTCATGTGAATGTGATAGGACTTATTACTAATGAACACATACAATAACACGAAACACCAACAAACATCATTTAGAAATCCTAGAAGAAAGAACATTGTTTTGATTAAATTATTTAACTATATTGTCCACTTCTTCTGAGCTGTCAGTCCTTTATCATTTGCTATTGGCGATGTGGAAGTAAGCATATTGAAGTATAGTACCATATATAGTTTCTTGAAGAATGCCAGACACACATCAAGTCAGTGATTCTGGTGGTAAACTTTAAAAATTAATCTTGGCTTGTAAATGAACAGTTACCAAACAAGATTTTAGATGTTCTTTAGATCAATTTTGCCGATTAACTCTTTAATAACTACATTTGGTCAAGAATATTGACACATCTGCTTATTGAATGTCCATTCGCAGGCCAAGAGAAGCCTACTTTTTTTAATGGACCACTGGCATGTCTGGCTCGATAATCGACTCGGTCATTTCAGTGATAAATTTTCAAAACTAATCTTCTTATGGGTGGCAAAAGGATATTTCTCAACACAGCACCTACTTTCTGTAAAAACGTTGTTAAAAACAGCTGACTTGTATGACTAACATGCAATTTAAATTTTAATACTAGATGCTATTTCATAAGTTTTGAATTAATCCCCTAAGTGGTTTCGGAGATTTTTAAAGAGGTTTCTAAATATCGGCCAAAATCCAAGATGGCCTCTCGTCAAATTGGCTGAAAAACAAGATTGATTGGTCAGGAAAATCGAAAGCTTTGCTTGGTGAATGTCCATTTGCAGGTGAGCCTATCATTGCAGTGGTAAACTTTCAAAAATGGTCTTCTCTTGACCTACAAATGCACATTTTTGCAAGCTCATTGCAGAATCCAAAACCACTGAGCAAAAATTCAAATTTTCTGAAAATCTTGACCATTAATGGGTTAATTAATTTAATCCTTTCAGCATTCCCACGGCAACCATAGAGGAAATGTTAAATAGTTTGCAGTTAAACTTGACTAGAACCTGTTGCAGCAACATATATTTGGCTTCCAGTCAAATTAATTGCAAAATATTTAACATAATATGTTAAATACTTTAAAAGATAGGCTCCATACTTTTTCAGGCATTTGTCGGTGAAAGGGTTAAGTATCATTTTGAGGCACTGATAACATAAGAGAGGTTATTATATAAAAGTGTATCGGTGCATTGGAAGAGTAAAACTTGTTTTATAGCCATTACAACTAGCTTTTGACCTTCATGAAATAGACGTGCAACAACTATCAGAATCACGGAAACACATTTCATTTCCATTGAAACTGATTTGCTGTATTAATATGCTAAACCACACAACACGGGATATTTCTATTTGTATTTAAAAGGTAATATAATAATGTATATGCTGGGTTCTCACCAATTTGAGCCGTAATATCCAAAATCTTGGCGCATCAAATGATCACCAACACGCACGCGAGCTGTCAGAATGTTAGCGAGTCAATTTTCCGTCGTACCCAGGTCCCTGATATTACGTCATAATAGGGCTGGGCGGTTTGGCATAAAGGAAAACCGGTGACGGTATCACTAATTAAACCGGTATTAACGAAATACCGGTTTAAGGGGTTAGAATGATCGAAAATAATTTGAAATATGAAAATATGCCGTTTTCATTAGCTACAGTACATGTATTTTGCGATTTGACAACTGACGTAAATTGCCACGAAATTAGAGCGGTAACTACATACTACTGCTCACTTCGACGCTATCTATCTCAAAATAGTAGTTAAAATAAATAAAATAAATAAAGTCTGGTTCTTGTGATGTCGTGAAAATAACACTAACTACTAAAATGTTGATTTTCAACACTTATTAGGTAACTATTTTCGAAAGCGTAGTAAAATCTAACGCGTGTAAGTAGGAACCCGGATATGAGAGCGAGTTTAGGCTCCTAGTAGAGTACCGCACATACGGTTAGAGTTCGTATAACCACCTACATTATGATCTAGTCTAGTAAGTTATGGTTTGCATTTGAGTACTCGGTATTTAGTAATACTCCTCAATAAACTGTCGTTCAAGCGGGTGAATGTCATTCAGCACATAACTAAAGAAGACAGAGGAGGAGGAAGATCTATCCAAGACGGTGCATAACCCCAGCGGATTTGTTCTAAAAACCAGGAGTCCTGAACGAGGGCTTGCCAAGTCTCCCAAAACAGAGACAGGCACCCTCCTACTGGCACGCTGGGAAGAAGGGACTGCACCGATAGATCCAAAGATGGTAGAAGAGGAGGAAGGACTGGGAAAAAAGAAAGGGCAAAGCCTACCTGGGCTATGGCCATCCCTTCAAACCTGTCTAGATTGAAAACCTCTAGAGGAGCGGCCTCTAGAATTAGATCTAGAACCTCGAGAAGAAAACTGACCCCTTCTCACCTGAGAAGGGGCTTGATGAACTTGGGCTCTAGGTCTATGAGAAGAAATGGAGTTGAAACGATCCTCCTCCGCGGATCTGGATTGGGAAACAGAGGACCGATTAGAGTTAGTGATAACCCTTGAAGGATAAGCACCATACTCATCCGGTTTAAGACTCTTCCTCCTGGGAGAGGAAGACGGACTCTTGACCGAGGTAGAGTCTCTCTTAACTGATGGCTTCAAAATAGAGATCTGATCACGCAGATCCTTTGCTGATCTAAGGCGATCAGACTTGGCTCTAAGAATAGAAGTAGAAGTTTGGCCAACGATATCCAATCCAAAAGGAGGAGCTGAAATAAGGTTACTCCTGAGAGAGTTCGAAATTTTCACCTCTGAAAGTTTCCTTGACCTTCTTTTAGAGGTAATGAAGCCCAAGGAACGGCAAACCGAGTTCAAGGAACTTCTTGAAAGATCGGCTAACAAGTCCACGTTGGGTTTGCCCCAATGCTCGAAGATCCGTCGCAGAACTGGAGGGTTGAGGGACCATTCTGTTGGCAGAATTCTCTGTCTGCGAGACAAAGCATCCGCCAGAATGTTCAATCGGCCAGGAATGTGAGCTGCTTTCAAAACAACCGAGAAATTCCTGCACCATTGAATCAAGTGCCACACTGATACACAGAGTGAGCGACCTGGTCCCGCCTTGGCGATTTATATATGATACTACTGTCGAATTGTCCGACCGTATCAATATCACCTTGCCCCTGATCATCGGAAGAAACTCTTCCAACGCCAGTTCCACTGCCATCATTTCCAACAGATTGATATGCAGTTGGCTCTCCTGGAGAGTCCATGTGCCCGAGACCTGGTGTTCTCCCAGGCAGGCCCCCCACCCATCCAGCGATGCATCCGTGTACACGGACAGCTGGGGGTGGGGTAGGTGCAGCGAAACCCCTACTAGGAGATTCTGACGCTCCTTCCACCATACAAGATGCGACATTATCGGCTCCAAAACTGGTACCAGTTTTGACAGGGGTTCTGTTCTCTGTTTCCAGAGACATCAGATACAACTGGATAGGCCTTCGCATTAGAGCAGCGTACGGGATAACCTGCTCCATGGAGACCATCATGCCCAGCATCTGAAGGAACCGCCTCGCCTGAATGTGGTTTCCCACTCGAAAACTCTTGAGGATGGCTAACAGAGACACCACTCTGGGCTCTGACGGGTACACCCTGCCCTCCTCGAGATCGAATCGCATCCCCAAATAAACGAAATGTTGAGTGGGCGTCAACTCGGATTTCTCCTCGTTGACTATCCAGCCTAGATCTGAAAGTAACCTCAGAGTTAGAGCAGTATCCACGTTCAACCTGGCTGCTGAGTCTGCCTTGATCAGCCAGTCGTCTATGTAGGTGTGTAGCGCCACGTTCTCTTTTCTGAGAAACGCTGTCACCGCAAGGACCACTCTTGTGAAAACCCTCGGAGCTGTCGACAGGCCAAATGGGAGAACAATAAACTCCCATACTTGATTCTGAAACGCAAATCTCAGAAACCTGTGACAACTCCTGTTCATCGGAATGTGGAAATATGCATCTTTCAGATTGATCGATACACACCACATTCCTTTCCTCAATCCCGCCATTACCGGCCTCGGCGTTTCCACCAATTTAATGGCCTGAGATTGAGTATGGGTCTCCATCCCCCCGTGCTCTTGGGGACAAGGAACATGTTTGAATAGAAGCCTGGAGTGTTTCGGTTTGCTGGTTTTATTGCTCCCTTCAGAAGCAAACCCGACACTTCCTTTTGAACGGCTTCTAACTTGTCTGGCTCCCTTGGTACGGGTGTGCAGACAGGTGCCAAAGACAGATTTTGTGGTGGTAAGTCCCACCACTCCGGCATGTAACCCTGGGATAACCATCCCAGGACCAGACTATCTGCCGTCACACCTCGCCAGGCCTCGACGAAACGCATGAGCCTTCCACCCACCATAGACGCCTCGACGTCTAACGGGGTTGTCCGGCTCGTAGTCCGCTCCCCCTCTTTCTTAACGAGAGAGAGAACCATTTCGTTCTAGGCACGACGGGTATAACTGGCACCGCTGTTCCTGTCGCACAGGCGCGGTCCAGACGGATATGAAGGGAGCTCTCGTACCCTCAGGTACGATCCGCCCCCCCTTCTGTCCGCCATTTGAGGACTTACCCTTACCCTTTCCCTTCCCGCCTCTAGGGCGGTCAGCAGCAACCTTGGGGAGGGTAGGCACCTCTACAACATTCCTGGCTTTCTTCGCCGGTGGCGGCTGAGAAAAACCAGCTGAAGCAGAAGTCGCAACAGGCTTAGCTTTCGCCTTGCCCTTATGCTTCTTTGAAGGTTGTCCCGCTAGCGGTTTCCCCACAGCCCCTAGTGTGTGCGCTTGCCGCACTAGCTCTAGCTGCAGGTTGACCGCTAACCGATTCTGCGCGATACTGGCTGTATCCTCTAAGATGGCCCGCGCTTGGCCACCGAAGATGCTAGGCCCTGTCAGGGGCGTCCCAAGAAGACGCTCCCTGACTGCCGTAGCCGGACGCATATGGTCAATGACCATTTGCCTCTTGGATTTAGTCAATCGCGCTTGCACCCTTGCCAATGCGTCCATAGACAGCACCAGGCCGTCATTTACGCACGAAAGCGCCACAGGTGGCACAGGGTGGCCTGCCCCCCCCCTCTGCCCACACCGACTGAAGGAGACGATACGAGTGGTTGACAGCGCTCATAGCTGCCCTCACACCCTCATCGCATAGGGACAGGACTTCCTCTTGGTGTACCTGAGCCTTGTCCACAAGTGCCGGACCGGGGCCACCCGCCCCGGCACTCTGAACGCCCAGTACCCATCGGTCATCCTCGGTGACCGACGGGACTACACCATATCTGTCGTATTCCCCCCGCGGAATACGGCCTCTTGCCCGCACCTCCCTGGAGGCCGCAGGGAGCTGACCCTTGGTCATAAGTTGTTTGCTATAAATAGCCTCCAACAACTCTATGAACCATGGACCGCGGGTAAAATCCCCATCGTGATCGACGCAACCGACGGACGGGGCGCATCTTCATCGGCCGTGGCCGAAACCACAGACGGGTCAACCCTGGCTAGCCACGCTAGAGCCTCTGACCAATCTATCTCCGATGAAGACACACCCGCAAACACGTCACCCGTTGACGTGTTCACGGGCCTGCCAGCCATGGCCTCCCGGCAAGGAGCCACGGCTGACACACCAGGCACTCCGGTACCACACGGTTCTGCCGCCACCCCATGAAACACTCCGGTCCATGGGGTAGGTCTGCACGGAAAACCGTACGGACCCGTAGCAGTCGCGGAACTGTAGCCAGACACGGGCAACAACGGCACCCCACGTCCGACTGCCGGACCAGGCGAGATAGGTGAGTATCACGCCCGGCCCGGCCCGGCCGACCCGTTACCGTGTCGGCTGGTGCCAAACCAACCGTCACGGAACCGGTGCCAGATTGCCTCAGCCACAGGCGGAGCCGCTGCCCTGGCTTGCGCCAAGCCAGACAAATGGAGGCCGGTTCCGTCCAGGAATGATACAACCTGGTTATCATCGGCGGTATTCTCCATAGTATCCAGTTAAATCCTTCAAGAACGCACAAACTATCACTTTACAGATAAAGACTTAGATTTCTTTAACAAAAGACACTAAAATCCTCTCCCTGCAGAAAGTATGTATAGCTCTTGTTGCTATGCAAACAAGAATGAGCTCTATGGTAAACGGGTACGCGGCAGTTGGGAGCCGAGTACCCGGTTCCCAGGAGTCGGTAAAGCTTTCTAAGTCTATAATCCTAGAGCCGCTGTCAAGGCGAGCTGTATATCAGCTGTATATCAGAAGTAACAGAATGGTGAGTATTGATCGAAGGAGAAGGAACCTCTTCTATAGCCTTCTTTAGACATATTGACTCCAATTCGTCTTCCAGGGCTTCCATTTGGGCTGGCAAGACAGAGGAGGAGGAAGATCTATCCAAGACGGTGCATAACCCCAGCGGATTTGTTCTAAAAGCCAGGAGTCCTGAACGAGGGCTTGCCAAGTCTCCCAAAACAGAGACAGGCACCCTCCTACTGGCACGCTGGGAAGAAGGGACTGCACCGATAGATCCAAAGATGGTAGAAGAGGAGGAAGGACTGGGAAAAAAGAAAGGGAAAAGCCTACCTGGGCTATGGCCATCCCTTCAAACCTGTCTAGTTTGAAAACCTCTAGAGGAGCGGCCTCTAGAATTAGATCTAGAACCTCGAGAAGAAAACTGACCCCTTCTCACCTGAGAAGGGGCTTGACGAACTTGGGCTCTAGGTCTATGAGAAGAAATGGAGTTGAAACGATCCTCCTCCGCGGATCTGGATTGGGAAACAGAGGACCGATTAGAGTTAGTGATAACCCTTGAAGGATAAGCACCATACTCATCCGGTTTAAGACTCTTCCTCCTGGGAGAGGAAGACGGACTCTTGACCGAGGTAGAGTCTCTCTTAACTGATGGCTTCAAAATAGAGATCTGATCACGCAGATCCTTTGCTGATCTAAGGCGATCAGACTTGGCTCTAAGAATAGAAGTAGAAGTTTGGCCAAAGATATCCAATCCAAAAGGAGGAGCTGAAATAAGGTTACTCCTGAGAGAGTTCGAAATTTTCACCTCTGAAAGTTTCCTTGACCTTCTTTTAGAGGTAATGAAGCCCAAGGAACGGCAAACCGAGTTCAAGGAACTTCTTGAAAGATCGGCTAATGATCGAAAAACTTCAGGAGGAATCTGACCACTCTTCTCCTAACAGACTCCCATTTAAAAAGGTCAGAAGATGATTCTACCTTAGAGGACTCCTTAAGATTTGAAGAAAGAACATCCCAAGTCGGACCATTAAGAGATTGAGTAGAGGCCAATCTAATAAAATCATCTTTCGGAACTTGAACAGGAGCATCTACCTTAGGAGTAAGAGAGAACTCTTTTGATTGAACATCATTAACATAAAAATCCAGCATATCTACAACCAAATTATCCAATGGAAGAACACAAGGAGCACTAGATGAAGAATCAGAAGATGAAAGAGCAGATCTGAACGTAGGAGGATCAATAGAAAATTCATCCTGAAGAGGAAGAGATAGAGAAGAAGCTATCCATTGATGAGACTTAGACCAGTCATCCGAAGAGGCCCTCACCGGATAAAACCTCTTCAGATCCCTGGCCCTGACTGATCTCTGAGTAGCATTGACAGAAGAATGAGATGGAGAAGAGGGAGGAGGACAAAGGTCTGAGTCTAAAGAAGCAGATGAATCACAGATTCTTGGAGAGGAAGGAGAGGATAAACCTCTAGAGGCAGCGTCCGAGAAAGAGTCCAAAACCAAAGAAGACTGATCAGATGGACTAACACCACGTTCCTCTCGCTGATTAGAAGGAAAAGAATATGAATCTAAACCACTGGCTGTAAGGATTGAAAATCTAGCGGAAATAATAGAGCGATGAAGAGAGGAATCTAAACCCGGATCAACTATCTGGAATTCCAATTCTGGAGGAAGAACGACAGACACAATAGGATCCAAATGATCAAAAGCAGAAGAGGCAGAATAAGAAGGAAGAGCAGAGGCAGATGGAGAAGATGAAGACAGGACCTGAGAAGAAGAGTTCTGATGGAGAGAAGCCGGAATATGAAGAAAACCTGGAGGAGGAGAGATAGTTGAAGAGTGAAAAAGAGAAGAAGAATTAGAAACATGGGCAGACGAGAAATCCCTAGCCTACAACGCAGATGAGGAGGAAGAAGGATGATTACTACCTTTCTTAGAAACTACATGAGAAATGTCAGAAGGAGAAGAAGAAGAAGAATGAGAGTGCGATACTACCTCACGAAAGGAAGGATGAATAAAATCAGAAGAACGAACAGACTGAGAGAGAGAAGAACGATCAGGATCATGCCTATAAAAAACCTGAGTAGGAGCGGCGTGAAAATAGTTAGAATCAGAAGGAGCAGAAATATTACTATAATGGGAATCTGAGTTAGTCGACAGCTCATAATTTGATGCGCAAACAATTTTGCAGAAGCTGGAACACCGAAACCGGAAATAGAATGCTTCACCGGATATACTTGACCTGGAGAAGTAACTTTTAAACCGGAAGCAGATAGACTGTCACCGGAAGCGGAAAAACCGGAACCGGAAGTCGATTGCATGGATGGGTCCAACAGATCCGGATATGCATAATTCGAACCGGAAGTAGCAACACTGCCGCCGGAAACGGAAGTTAAAAAACTGGGACCGGAAAAAGAGGATGTATGCAAAGTCGGGTCCAAGAGACCCGGATGTGCATTCTTCCTACCAGAAGTATCAACACTACTACCGGAAGCGGAAACTGGCAAACCAGAAACGGAAAAAGAAGAATGATGCAGTCGGGTCCAACAGACCCGGATATACATTCTTCCTATCGGAAGTAGCAACACTACTACTGGAAGAGGAAGCTGAAAAACCAGAAACGGAAATAGATGAATGATGCAGTGCCGGGTCCAACAGACCCAGAATTACATTCTTCCTACCGGAATCAGCAACTCTACAGCCGGAACCCGAAAAACCGGAAACGGAAGTGGACGGAAAAGCCAGATTATCATGAGACACCGGATGTTCAGCCAAGCCAGAAACAATCAGTGCTCATTTCCGGATGCCCGGTCAAACCAGAAGACAAACCGGAATGCAAACCCGCTTTCCCGGACAAGCCAGGAGCAGAGGCGATCGGAGATCTTAACACATTTCTGGCAATAGGGATCACTGAAAAATGTACATTAGCATGAGAAGAAAAATCGGAAGCTTCCGCCACCGATGCCATCGCATGAGGGTTATGCGGACTGTCAAGACTTACATGGTCTTTAGTCTGGCTCCTACAAGAGGATGTTTTACCAGACCTTTTTCTAGAATCGCCAGACTTTAATTTAGGAGACTTCATCTCCTGTCTGGGCGTCAGAGATATAGGCTTGCCCCACTTACGCGAACGACCAGAAGACTGGGGGCTGTGCTCAGTCTGACGACTCCTCTTTGGCAGCCTTAATCGCGGAGGAAATGCGTTCGTCTAGAGACTTCTTTAGCACGTTTGCGAATGATTCAAATCTGGCAAATAACGCCATAACGGGATCTGAAGTTGAATTAGAAGAGCAGCCCCCACCCCCTCCGTTGTTGATACAGACGTTTTAACAGAGGTAGAGGCAGTAGTTACTGCCTTGGTACACTCAACAACGGAGGGAGAGCGACCTGAGGGCAACGCAGGCTTTGAAATAAAGTCCTCGAAGTAAGCTTTGAAAATGACCACCCTTACATATCCCACACATTTTGAGAGGGGAGCAGGAGGTACAAACAGGCAAACGTGACCCACAAAGTCTTTAGCGTGAAAGCGATCACACTTCGTCGACGAACATTTGATTTTCTCAGAAGATAAAACCACTTCCTATAAAATAAAATAAAAATGGACTAAGGCATGCTGTAGCATTACAATTAAGTAAATTAGCAGTAGAATGTCTTATCTATAATAATAGTATTTTATTGGTCTGCAAATGGGCATTTCCTACCGATGAGAAAATAAAAATCTACATTAAATTTGTTTCATAATTTGTGTCAAAATATATTTTTTAATGTTTTATGTTGTACATATATATTACAATAACGTCATAAATGAGAAAATGTTAAGAAATTAAAATTTGATTTATTTTATTCAGAGTTCTGCTTTTTGGTGTTTAACAGCTGCATAGATTGACTGGTCTTCAGCAATGTCCATTTGATGTGTTGTGATCTCGTCATCTTGTATCCACCTGCCATTTACCTGAAGCGCACAAAAGTAACAGACCATACGATTATATGAGGCAGCAATGTTCCTGCACATTTCAATTACAAACATTCAACATTTAGACGTTAAATACGACAATAAAAATGTAAAATTTAATCTCGCGGTGCCACCCATTGATGTGGATGTAATAATGGAAATTACTCTTTGTGGCTTATTGTGTTTAGCATGAGTGGGGGAGTGGTCTCTCTTATTAGTTGCACTATGCGACTGTGGTAGGCAAGCAAGGGGATTCTAATTATATTTTTTAACAGTCTTTTTGTTCGATTTCGATTAAAACGGAGATAGTGATGCATTTAATATCTATCCACCATCACTCTCAATATTGTCCCACTGCCGCTCACAAGCGAATGCTTAATTTTGATCTTGATTGGTTATGGCAAAACATCCAAAGGACATTATTTTCGCAGCGCATTCGTCAACTAGCTGGTCTAGACATGTTTTTTGATTCTGATTCTTAGATTCGCACATCCGGGCATCTTGAGATCGGCCGCCATTAAAGTTGGGGCAAACTTACTACATGCTAAAGAGGACTGCCCAAAGCAATGCACTGTTTACATTTTCCATGAAGCTCAAACCATTAAATCCTGTATCTGAGTATCTGTAATAAACCCGCCCGATATCAGAAAACATCAAATCATGAGTGAATTTTGCAAGATAGTAATGAAAATGTAACTAAGGTTTTACGGCCCATTGCTCGTAATGTTAAATTAGCCCCTCCATATATGGCGTCGCTCCAAGGGTATTATGGGAATTTTGATTGTGATGACATCATCGTGATTCTATAAATTAGTTCGGTAAATTTATTTGTCGATTTGCAGAGTTTTCTGAACTGCTTAGTTCCAATCCCTTATCGTACTGAGAGTAAATCTGAATTTAAAGACGTCAGTTCTTGCGTAACTTTGGTTGAAGTGACTGTTGTGCATGTTTTTGGTTTTCCGAATTGGAGATGAGTCCGACTCTGTAGACTGTCTAATGATATTTTTGCCTTTAAAATAATCGATCTATGCACAGGCCTTTGAATTTTCGTCCATCCATCCCTCTACCACATATCCCTCCTGCTATATATAATATACACAAGGTATGAAACCTTCATCTGTGGGCACCATTGTGACTGTCAGAAAGCTGATTGGTTGGTTTGTAGTCAGAAACGTGATGTCAGCGGATTTTGACAACAAACCAACCAATCAGCTTCCTGACAATGGTGCCCACAGATGAAGGTTTCACACCTTGTGTATATTTATATATATAGTTACAGTACAGGGGGAATATGTGGTAGTAGAGGGATGGATGGATGAAAATTCAAAGGCCTGTGATCTATGCATATACTTTTTTACTGGTTGATATGAGTTTGGTGATTGCCCTAAGGAAAGTATACGGTTTAGCTAAATACCATGAAGTTTGGTTAGCCCATACTAAATAAATAATTTGAACTTGAACTATGTACGAAATCTGGTGTCATACGAATATCAATACATCAAAACGATATTATGCTTATTTTTATCAACCGGTTGCTCGGTGTAAATGAGCCAATATCAATCAACAAGAAATAGTCAAATAAACACACCTGGTGATAATTTTATCACGACATACGTTCCAAAAAATAATTTCTTATTACTTCTGTACTTATACTGTAGATACCATCTCGCAAGCTGCAAGCAGAATCATCAACCGTATCTGCACTGGCGTAAATTTCATAGATTGGACACTGCGCATGTCAGCAGTTGTTGGAAACGTGACAGTTGACCGTCTTCAAGAGGTAATAATTCATAATATACACATCTAAACGATTAGCTGTTTATTTAGCAGAGGAGATGGTAATTAGTAGTAAAATAGTTACAGTTAAGAAATTCCAGGTACATAAAAAATTCTACAGCGTCTAATAGAGACGCGTAATGTGTTTCCGTGATGGACTGAAATGACACAAATCGCCCTCTAACAACCCTTGAGAAGGAGACGTTATGCATTTCATCCCATTTAGCTTAGAGTATAAACCATCACCTACTTAATTTAGCATCTGTGACGTTAGATTATGCCAATTTTCTCTGTAACGGACCAGGCTAAGAAATGCATTTTTTCTTAAATTTATTGTCACATCAATCAAAATGTCCTATTTCTATATATTAATATTGTATTCATGTGTTCAAAGTAATATGGTTACAAAGGCCATTCTCTTAAGAACAAAATATGGCTATGCCTATTAAAAATAAAAGCTGCATGTCCAGAAATGTCATTTACAATAATGCAATAGGCTATTCCAAGCATGTACTGAGAAGCCATTGCATTCTATAAATGAGAGGAATATATTGCTATCTCATTCTCAGTACATGTTTGGATTAACCTGATAAGCACCAAACAATGCATGAAATATATTAACCCTTTAATGATCAAATTAACTGACATTTTCAGTGATCTTGAGGAATGTTCTTTTGAAAGTCAAATGTCTATGTTTTTGAAATTGGATGACTTGCTTGATAACCGTGGCCGTCATTCCAGTGGTAAAAATTTTAAAAATAGCCTCTTGGTCTGCAAATGGACATTGTCTCAGGGCATTCTTAGCTTTTCTTGGACATTAAAGTGTTAATTATTCCAAGTTGTGTGGTTGAGATCCTTCGTACACACCACCTAGCTGCCTTGAAATTTACATTACTGCTTTCTGGGTTGAAAACTGGACTATTATTGGGCCAAGAAATATTCAAATGTTATGAAGAAGCAATTATACTTGCACAGGCATGAGCGATTGATCAAATAATGTAATATACAATACATCATTACCATCCATACACTTGAATGTGCAGTCGATGGTATACCAACGCAATCCCACATGTTCTGCACCCCGACTTAATGCAGAACCTAATGCAGACATCTCGCAATCTAAAATCATATGAATAACCCACAAAGCACATTTGGTTTCAGAATTCCACCGACTTCGCCATCCTAGTCCCCCAAGTTCCCTGCACCCCCCCCCCCCAAGCCTAGCCCCCCCCCCCGCCCCCCCGCCCCCCCCCCCCCCACACACACACACCTTGAGGCGGAGCATAATAAAAATGTTGTCTTACGGTCTATGAGAATTTTGCTTTCAACCACACTTGGTGTAAGTATTTCATGACTAATATCTCGCATCTGTGTGTTTATATTTCAGATTCAGATATTCAGATCAATTAAAGGACATGGATGGTACCACGGTGCATTTCAACAGGACACTTGTCCTGCTGCATCATTTACAAACTCAACAGCCAGGACTTGAGCAGATGATCGCTTTGTCATACTTAGCATGCTTAAAGTGGAGAGCTTTAGATCTCTGTGAAAAGTGGAGAGCTTTAGATCTCTGTGAATGGACACTTTACCTGATTAGACCAACCGACATACAACACTCTTTTTAGTAATTGCTGTCTTGCACTAAGCAAATAAAATAGTTTTGAAACTATTAAGCGGGTTTTATATTTTATCATTTCGTGCACATCACTAAGTCGTGTAATATAAAACATTTGAATGCTTAAATTCCAGTATATATATATATATATATATACATATATATATATATATATATATATATATATATATATATATATATATATATATATATATATATATATATATATATATATTTCAAGACAATGGCACATGCAGTTAACCAATTAGCCCTTGGAATCATAGTGGCTCAATTTCATGAGAGCTATGCAGAAAAGCTGTGGAATATTTTGAGACCAATTCTACTGGATCCTGATGCTTATGGCAGTAACAGCTTCTAGTCAAATAAGCTTGAAAATATTCAACAGAATATTTATTAAATTGGAACTGATTTTTGTCTAGATGCAATGTAGGTCATATTGTGTGATGGTGCATGTCAATACCCCCCCCCCCACCCCAACCCCATGTTACTACACCTATGCGCAGGGTCAATGTCTAGCTTTAGCAAAATCTGTCTATTGTCATCATTATCATCATCATGAAAAAAACGGAGACGGGATCTACATGAAGATAGTGATGCATTTAATATCTATCCAGCAAGAAGATAGCTACGTTTAGGAAATTTTTCCTCGCTAAATTTGATTATAAATAGAATTATATAGATTAAAACAATAATTCATACTGGTTATATTTGTATTTAGCATGACTAATATTGATTAAGTGGTGTAAATATTAAGAAACGTTGAATTGATGGGCCAAAATTTTTTTTCTCTATAGTTGTCATCTGTTCCCGTGGTTTGTATACCGTGGCAACGGCTGCCTGGCACATTCTTGCCAAAACCTGCATGCTTTAAACACATAAACCAAAGTCCTAAATAACTTTAACTAACAAAACATCCACATTAAAATGTAATTTTTCCATCATCAATTTTCGTGGTACCATAGGAAAGCTATCTGATACCGATTAATTTATTTATTAATTAATTAAACACATAATTAAAAAACCCAAAAAACAATAAATATAAGAGAAAATAATATATTTTTATACATATATATATATATAATAATTTTCTGCAGATTTTTATTAATCTCTATTTGTACATATTATAGAATATATATTTATTTTTAATGTACAATTACATGTAGGTCAGATTCAATAATAAATAACAATTGTAGGTACACACTGTCACAATCAATCACAATATCAAACCAGTAGGGACATAAATTACATGCGAACTTGGCATCATAAATATATACTGAGCCAAAAAAGTTTAGCAACAGTGATGTTTGGTTTGTTGTATTAAAACCATGCGTCCATTTATAGCCAAATTTGCAGGCATGTTTCGTCAATGTAATGTCTCTCTGATCATGAAGAAATGCAAATCATTTCTTGCATTTCTCGGCCGCACGCTTACTGCATGTGAAAATGCATTTTTCATGCACTGGCCCACATTAGCGGGTAATGAAGGCAAAAATTCACGATATTGCAAAAGCAGATAACGAACGTTAACAGAAAACGCTTAAAAGTTTACCCTACCGAACATGGGCCGCTGCCCAGGGCTACCCGAAAATCAGCGCCATTAAGCAATGGGAAGACTCGCTGCTGGGCAGAGCGTTTGCGGTGTTGCTCGACATTTTAATGTTCACGCCTCAACCATTTCCCGTCTCCGCCAACATGAGCAGGAAACTGGACATGTTAATGACCGACCACGATCTGGCAGACCGAGAGCAGCAACACCATGAGAAGACCGCTACTTAGTGATGTCATCACGATGTCACGGGTTTGAGACTGCGCCGCGGCTGTCCCGTAATTTGCACACCGCTACTGGCACTACAGTGAATGCACAAACTGTGCGAAACAGACTCCATGATGCTGGATTGCATGCCCGTCGTCAACTTGTTGCTGTTCCGCTTACAGAGCGTCACATCGAGAATCAGTTTGCATGGGCAAGAACTCATCAGCGATGGCGTGCTCAACAATGGAGCCACGTTTTGTTCAGTGATGAGTCGAGGTTTTGTGTGGATGTGGCGGATGGTAGGCAACGGGTTTGGCGACGTTTAGGAGAACGGTATGATGCAGCCAACATCATTCAGCACAACAAATTCGGTGGCGGCAGTTTCATGGTGTGGGTTGGAATCCATGAAAATGGCAATACAGATCATATTGTGATTCACGGAAATTTAATGGCTCAACGTTACTGTGAAGAAGTTGTCGCCCCTGTTGTCATCCCTTTTATGCAGCATCATGCAGACTATGTTCCAGCAAGACAACGCCCGTCCTCATTCAGCTAGGGTCACCAGTGATTTCCTTGAGGCTAAAACGTTCCGGTGTTGGACTGGCCTGCGTGATCACCAGACCTGTCTCCTATCGAATACGTGTGGAACATTCTTGGCCATATGGTGCGTGAGAACCATCCACATCTTCACAACGTGCGGGAGCTGGAAGCTGCACTGCTCCAGGAATGGGATGCGATTCCTCTTCGTGACATCAGGTACTTAATTCGGAGCATGAGAAAGCGATGTACAGCGGTGGTTAATGCGCGCGGAGGTCACAACCGGTATTGACAGCTCAGTGTCATTATTTAAATTGGACCGTTGCGTTGAATGATGCCGTGTTAAAGGCGCAATGCTAGCATTACAGTAACAAGAGACTGTTGTTCAAATTGGAAAATGACCTATCAATTAAATAATATATTTGAATCAATTTATTGTTTTTTGTTAAATAACATTTATCCATAATATTCTCAGTGTTGCTAAACTTTTTTGGTTCAGTATACTTAGTAAGCACTTGTAACTTTCCCATTCTTTATAACACACGTCTGTATATGGTATCATCTCTACGGCTGTCCCCCTGTCTCAGCTTTTCCCTGAGTGGCCGCAGGGTAAAGAAAATAACTCTCTGCTAATCTAACAATCATGTATGTCTCCTATCCTGCTGTGATTTGTCTGTGCACATAGCTTTTAGGCCGTCATTTACGCACGAAAGCGCCACAGGTGGCACAGGGTGGCCTGCCCCCCCTCTGCCCACACCGACTGAAGGAGACGATACGAGTGGTTGACAGCGCTCATAGCTGCCCTCACACCCTCATCGCATAGGGAGAGGACTTCCTCTTGGTGTACCTGAGCCTTGTCCACAAGTGCCAGACCGGGGCCACCCGCCCCGGCACTCTGAACGCCCAGTACCCATCGGTCATCCTCGGTGACCGACGGGACTACACCATATCTGTCGTATTCCCCCCGCGGAATATGGCCTCTTGCCCGCACCTCCCTGGAGGCCGCAGGGAGCTGACCCTTGGTCATAAGTTGTTTGCTATAAATAGCCTCCAACAACTCTATGAACCATGGACTGCGGGTAAAATCCCCATCGTGATCGACGCAACCGACGGATGGGGCGCATCTTCATCGGCCGTGGCCGAAACCACAGACGGGTCAACCCTGGCTAGCCACGCTAGAGCCTCTGACCAATCTATCTCCGATGAAGACACACCCGCAAACACGTCACCCGTTGACGTGGTCACGGGCCTGCCAGCCATGGCCTCCCGGCAAGGAGCCACGGCTGACACACCAGGCACTCCGGTACCACACGGTTCTGCTGCCACCCCATGAAACACTCCGGTCCATGGGGTAGGTCTGCACGGAAAACCGTACGGACCCGTAGCAGTCGCGGAACCGTAGCCAGACACGGGCGACAACGGCACCCCACATCCGACTGCCGGACCAGGCGAGATAGGTAAGTACCACGCCCGGCCCGGCCGACCCGTTACCGTGTCGGCTGGTGCCAAACCAACCATCACGGAACCGGTGCCCGGTACCAGATTGCCTCAGCCACAGGCGGAGCCGCTGCCCTGGCTTGCGCCAAGCCAGACAAATGGAGGCTGGTTCCGTCCAGGAATGATACAACCTGGTCATCATCGGCGGTATTCTCCATAGTATCCAGTTAAATCCTTCAAGAACGCACAAACTATCACGTTACAGATAAAGACTTAGATTTCTTTAACAAAAGACACTAAAATCCTCTCCCTGCAGAAAGTATGTATAGCTCTTGTTGCTATGCAAACAAGAATGAGCTCTATGGTAAACGGGTACGCGGCAGTTGGGAGCCGAGTACCCGGTTCCCAGGAGTCGGTAAAGCTTTCTAAGTCTATAATCCTAGAGCCGCTGTCAAGGCCAGCTGTATATCAGCTGTATATCAGAAGTAACAGAATGGTGAGTATTGATCGAAGGAGAAGGAACCTCTTCTATAGCCTTCTTTAGACATATTGACTCCAATTCGTCTTCCAGGGCTTCCATTTGGGCTGGCAAGACAGAGGAGGAGGAAGATCTATCCAAGACGGTGCATAACCCCAGCGGATTTGTTCTAAAAGCCAGGAGTCCTGAACGAGGGCTTGCCAAGTCTCCCAAAACAGAGACAGGCACCCTCCTACTGGCACGCTGGGAAGAAGGGACTGCACCGATAGATCCAAAGATGGTAGAAGAGGAGGAAGGACTGGGAAAAAAGAAAGGGAAAAGCCTACCTGGGCTATGGCCATCCCTTCAAACCCGTCTAGTTTGAAAACCTCTAGAGGAGCAGCCTCTAGAATTAGATCTAGAACCTCGAGAAGAAAACTGACCCCTTCTCACCTGAGAAGGGGCTTGACGAACTTGGGCTCTAGGTCTATGAGAAGAAATGGAGTTGAAACGATCCTCCTCCGCGGATCTGGATTGGGAAACAGAGGACCGATTAGAGTTAGTGATAACCCTTGAAGGATAAGCACCATACTCATCCGGTTTAAGACTCTTCCTCCTGGGAGAGGAAGACGGACTCTTGACCGAGGTAGAGTCTCTCTTAACTGATGGCTTCAAAATAGAGATCTGATCACGCAGATCCTTTGCTGATCTAAGGCGATCAGACTTGGCTCTAAGAATAGAAGTAGAAGTTTGGCCAACGATATCCAATCCAAAAGGAGGAGCTGAAATAAGGTTACTCCTGAGAGAGTTCGAAATTTTCACCTCTGAAAGTTTCCTTGACCTTCTTTTAGAGGTAATGAAGCCCAAGGAACGGCAAACCGAGTTCAAGGAACTTCTTGAAAGATCGGCTAACAAGTCCACGTTGGGTTTGCCCCAATGCTCGAAGATCCGTCGCAGAACTGGAGGGTTGAGGGACCATTCTGTTGGCAGAATTCTCTGTCTGCGAGACAAAGCATCCGCCAGAATGTTCAATCGGCCAGGAATGTGAGCTGCTTTCAAAACAACCGAGAAATTCCTGCACCATTGAATCAAGTGCCACACTGATACACAGAGTGGGCGACCTGGTCCCGCCTTGGCGATTTATATATGATACTACTGTCGAATTGTCCGACCGTATCAATATCACCTTGCCCCTGATCATCGGAAGAAACTCTTCCAACGCCAGTTCCACTGCCATCATTTCCAACAGATTGATATGCAGTTGGCTCTCCTGGAGAGTCCATGTGCCCGAGACATGGTGTTCTCCCAGGCAGGCCCCCACCCCTCCAGCGATGCATCCGTGTACACGGACAGCTGGGGGTGGGGTAGGTGCAGCGAAACCCCTACTAGGAGATTCTGACGCTCCTTCCACCATACAAGATGCGACATTATCGGCTCCAAAACTGGTACCAGTTTTGACAGGGGTTCTGTTCTCTGTTTCCAGAGACATCAGATACAACTGGATAGGCCTTCGCATTAGAGCAGCGTACGGGATAACCTGCTCCATGGAGACCATCATGCCCAGCATCTGAAGGAACCGCCTCGCCTGAATGTGGTTTCCCACTCGAAAACTCTTGAGGATGGCTAACAGAGACACCACTCTGGGCTCTGACGGGTACACCCTGCCCTCCTCGAGATCGAATCGCATCCCCAAATAAACGAAATGTTGAGTGGGCGTCAACTCGGATTTCTCCTCGTTGACTATCCAGCCTAGATCTGAAAGTAACCTCAGAGTTAGAGCAGTATCCACGTTCAACCTGGCTGCCGAGTCTGCCTTGATCAGCCAGTCGTCTATGTAGGTGTGTAGCGCCACGTTCTCTTTTCTGAGAAACGCTGTCACCGCAAGGACCACTCTTGTGAAAACCCTCGGAGCTGTCGACAGGCCAAATGGGGGAACAATAAACTCCCATACTTGATTCTGAAACGCAAATCTCAGAAACCTGTGACAACTCCTGTTCATCGGAATGTGGAAATATGCATATTTCAGATTGATCGATACACACCACATTCCTTTCCTCAATCCCGCCATTACCGGCCTCGGCGTTTCCACCAATTTAATGGCCTGAGATTGAGTATGGGTCTCCATCCCCCCGTGCTCTTGGGGACAAGGAACATGTTTGAATAGAAGCCTGGAGTGTTTCGGTTTGCTGGTTTTATTGCTCCCTTCAGAAGCAAACCCGACACTTCCTTTTGAACGGCTTCTAACTTGTCTGGCTCCCTTGGTACGGGTGTGCAGACAGGTGCCAAAGACAGATTTTGTGGTGGTAAGTCCCACCACTCCGGCATGTAACCCTGGGATAACCATCCCAGGACCAGACTGTCTGCCGTCACACCTCGCCAGGCCTCGACGAAACGCATGAGCCTTCCACCCACCATAGACGCCTCGACGCGCGCGCACGCACGCACGCACACACACACACACACCACACTCACTAGATTTCACATTTAATTTTATTGAAACAATACGTGACTGCTTTCTCCATCAACTAGTAATAACACCAACCCGTGGGCGAGGAACCGCTGCACCATCAATATTGGATTTACTCTTAACAAATAACACAGATCTAGTGGATGATATACACATTAGTGCACCACTAGGAAAAAGTGATCACTCTATGATAAAAACCACAGTCCACCTAAGTGACAATACACATTTTAACCATAAAACTAAATTGTGCTATGACAAAGCTGACTATCAAGCCATGACCGAGTTCTTGAACATAAACTGGGAACAATATCTGAATGGATCAGTTGATATCAACGATATGTGGAATAGAATCTTCCAAATGTGTTTACAAGCAGAAAATAAATATGTACCTGTTCGAAAGATTAATAACAAAAAATATAAATTTCCTCTTAGCAAAATTACCAGAGCAAATATAAATAATAAGAAGAGGATTTGGAAGAAATATCTGAACACAGGCAGTAACTCGACTTACATTGAATACTGTCGGATAAGAAACCAGGTGCGAATGGCTACCAGAAAATCAGTAAAATTGTATGAGAAAGATATCTCCAAATGTGTAAAACAAAATCCGAAAAAATTCTGGAATTACGTCCGAAGTAAGACTAAGGTTAAGTCAGGCATCCCACACCTACAATTACCAAGCAGCTGCACTAATGATGTCATATATACTAAAGATGACACAGAGAAGGTAGAAGTACTTGCTGATTATTTTAAATCAGTACTTACTACAGAACCTGAAAGCGAACCTCTATCAATCCCACCTAGAAATTATTGCAATGACCTGGATATTCATATTACTCCGGAAATGGTGCAAACTAAGCTTTCTAACCTCAAAACTTCAAAATCACCTGGTCCTGACAAAATCCATCCTCGATTATTATATGAATTACGCCATGTGCTTAGCCTCCCATTTTCCATGCTGTTCAACAAATCCTTGAGTCTTGGCAAACTGCCAGATGCGTGGACAGTTGCAAACATCACAGCCATTTACAAAAAGGGGGGTAAAAAGAAGCCTGATAATTACCGTCCAATTAGTCTTACTTCCGTTGTTTGCAAAGTCATGGAATCGTTCATCATGGACGCAATAATGAAGCATCTTACAAATAACAATATGCTATCAGAGAAACAATTTGGCTTCGTAAGTGGTCTGTCCGCCACCCTTCAACTATTGGTGGTTCTAGAAAAATGGACGGAGACACTCGATAATAAAGGCATGGTCGATGTTGTATATTTTGACTTCATGAAGGCATTTGATAAAGTTCCCCACAAACGTCTGCTTGCAAAATTACATGCATACGGCATACTAGGAACACCACTAAATTGGATGAAATCATTTCTCACGGGTAGAAAACAATATGTGGTTATCAATGGAACCCACTCTCAACCATCTGATGTAACCAGTGGTGTACCACAGGGATCAGTCCTCGGCCCTCTGCTCTTTTTGATATATATTTATGACCTCCCGGACACAATTACCCCTGGATATTTATCCTGTTTGCAGATGACACCAAACTATTTAAGTCAATATTTGATCAGACAGATTGTATTTCCTTGCAAACTGATATAGACGCTATGTGTGCATGAACAAAAATCTCATTATTACAACTACATCCTGACAAGTGTAAAAGTATGCGTATTTCTCCCCGCAGGACAATCCCGCACAAATACACAATGGACCCAAATAACCATAGTATAGTCTGCCCTGTAGGTGGGGCTTAGAATACACCTTCTGTATCCTCTGCGTGCCGTAAGAGGCAACTAAAGGAGGTAAGGGTGAGGTAACCCTGACAGAAACCTTGAGTGCTGAAGACGGAGGTTCCAGGCCGCACGGCGCACTCTAATAAACCATGGATCCACGCACTTAAAGCTTATGATCATGTCGATAGTCACTTACAGGACTGGTGGTATGATCAGCAAACGAAAAGAAGAAGAACCATAGTATAGTGACTTACTTCATCAACTGAAAAGGATATTGGGGTCGTGATTGATGAACGATAAGTTTTGATTATCATATAAATGAAAAAATAAACAAATCTAACCAAGTTATGGAACTGATTCGAAGGACATTTAGCCACATAGACAAAGAAAGCTTTAAACATCTATACAAACCCCTTGTCAGACCGCATATCGAGTATGCCAATGTAGTATGGGCACCATATCTTAAAAAACACATAAATGCAATAGAAAATGTACAGAGGCGAGCCACCACGCTTATCCCTGGCATGCAAAACCTTCCATACAGTAAATGCATAAAAATATTGAATCTACCGACCTTGGCATTCAGACGACTGCGTGGGGATATGCTTGAAATATACAAAATTTTACACAAGCATTATGACATGCCCACATCCAAATTTATCAAACTTTATAATGAAAGCAGTGTTACACGGGGTCATAGCATGAAAATCAAGAAAATCAGAGCTAGATTTAATCTAAGAAAATTTTCTTTCCCGCTACGGTGCACAGACCAATGGAACAGTCTAGATGAAAACATTGTCATTGCACCATCCACCAATACATTAAAAAACAGACTTGATAAACTATGGAAAGATCATCCACTGCGTTTCAATTTTGAATCTGTAGCAGACTTCATCACTGTTTATGACACAGAAGTAGACCTGACGTTAAAGGCTTGCTAAAGGCCTACAGTCAGTAGAATTTCATGTTTCATCATCATCATCATCATCTTCTGGTACAACGTTTGAGGCCTGTCGGGCATATTGTCCATCTTGACTTTCAACAACCTCATTTTGTTATACATGTAGGAGAGACTAGGTAGACTGGAAGCTCATTCTTTAGCCAGTGCAGCAGTGGCTGGCGAGTCCCAATATATCCAGACTTTGTATAAATAAGAGGAAGTAAGAGGATATGGATCCGACTCATCTGAGTGTCCGAAAGTGTTAGACCTAGCCTTTCTTCCCTACCTAACAGCCATATCTGATAATTATAGTCTGTAGCTATACGCGCAGTTGGTTAAACAAGTACTGCTAGTTTCAGTCAATCTCAATGTAGGTATACCTGTTCCAATTCTGCATCAATGCTTTTTACCAATTTAAATTATTATTATTATTATTATTATTATTATTATTATTTGTCTGTCCACTGGTCTATCTGTATGTTTGTTATAAACCCCATACAATTTCCTTTCTGTAAGATCCGACTATTAAGACTTAGCACTCTGATGTGAATATTATGTTTGATTGTGTCTATAGTAATGAAACTAGTGTAAATCCAAGGCCTAGTGGACGATGTTGCTGTCTATGACTCTCAATATTGTCCCACTGTCGCTCGGCGTCGCTCGCCAATTAGAGGCCCCCGATTTCAACCTTTTAAAGCAGCAAGCAAATACTTAATTTTGATCTTGATTAGTTATGGCGAAACATCCAATTTGGACATTATTTTCACCGCGCAATCGTCAAGTAGCTGGTTTAGACATGATTTTTTGCTTCTGATTAGTTCGGTAAATTTATTTGTCGATTTGCAGAGTTTTCTGAACTGCTTAGAAAATCCTATAATAGTTTGCTTCAATCCCTTATCGTACTGGGAATAAATTTGAATTTAAAGACGTCAGTTCTTGCGTAACTTTGGTTGAAGTGGCTGTTGTGCATGTTTCTGGTTTTCCGAATTGGAGATGTGTATGTAGACTGTCTAATGATATTTTTGCTTTTAAAATAATCGATCTATGCATATACTTTTTCACTGGTTGATATGAGTTTGGTGATTGCCCTAAGGAAAGTATATGGTTTTTCTAAATACCATGAACACACACGCACGCATGCACGCCTGCCCGCCCGCCCGCCCGCACGCACACATGCATGCAATCATGCACAAATGTCGACAGTTATCAGTGGGGGCTATTGTCACCATCACTGACTGTCGTCAGGGAAGGCTTAAATCCTGGCAGTTGCTATTGTCGCCATCATCATCATTGTCAACTGTTGAGTCGACTGTCGACAGGGTAAAGTGAAATGTCGACAGTTGACAATGGCGACGATAAACACGGCCCTGATTATCACAGAACTACAAAATGAGGCCAAGGATAAACATGAACCCCTATTGTTAGTAACATTAGATGCATGCAAAGCCTTGGATACTGTATGGCATTCCTCACTTTTGCGAATGATCTACAGCGTCGGCGTAACAGGTTCACAATGGACTATTATCAAAGAGATGTACTCGGGTGCCCAGACAGCCGGCAAAGTTAACAAGCTGTGTATATCGGATACTAGGATTAGCTACCCTCAGATCCGCCGAGTACGATATTGTATAATATTTAGTACTTGGAAAATATTGGCATATGAGCTTCAACACTGTGCGTTTGAAATCAAAGCGTTAATTTCTAAATGGGGAATATTTATTACAGTATCATCACGTTATGTCATTTGGGGATTCCAAGGTACCAGGAAATATAAGCCGTTATAGACAGGTCGAGCGTGAATGGTGCGTAGTATTGTTACATCGCTGCGGGGAAACCCGATGACTGTTTTGATAATGACCTATAACGAGTGCAAACATGTAGACTGAATGTTAGGAGGACTGTTTGAATATTTTGTAAAAAATTGTTTTGTAAATGAGCTGTTGGTAATTACGATCACTATGGGTAGACACATTATGCTGTTCATATTTGAAATCAGTTTGATTGAGTTGGGTGTGATTATCACCAACCAATCTAGTTTCGTCATTTCAGATATTTTAATAGCCGTTTTGGGTTTGTGTTTGAACACAACTATAAATTACTAGAAATAAGGAGGCAGAGTTTACCCGTGTTAGACCGTAGAGCTGGTTATGGTATTTTAATATAAGAATGGCACAACGTGACAGTAAGCCAGTGATGGATTAAATACTGAGAAGCTTTAAGGAGACGTTCTTGGTAGTTAATGCAACAGAGTCTTACGGGACCATTGTGTAAGATAAGATTATGATGGTGGCCAAGGAAGATTGTTGAATAACAGGAACGGCCATAATAGACTGCTAAGGAAACAAGTTCTATGATTCACTACCGCATGGTGCCTGATGCTGATTGCACAACGTGTGATCATCCTGGAATAACCGTACCGGCTTAAGGATCAGGCACTAGTATGTCATGACGAGTGGTAACTATCCATCATCGTGATAAATGGAAATTGTCCCATTGTGAAAGTAATTACAGCAGTATCTTGGTTGGTTAACCCTCCTGTCACAATAAACCAAAATGAGTGGGAGCACAAAGTATGCGAGTTATGGCTGTTGATGAGTCTTGTCAAAGCAAGTAAAGTTTACATTATCTGTCAGGAGCCATGACCCACAAACCGGTTCCCACCAGTTCCAAGATTGCACAATGGGGGAGCAAGGGACCAATCAGAGTGCGAGTGTTTTAAGGGGAAATCCTTGGGGTAGCTCAAAATGAAGTCAGAGCAGAGGAACCACTTTATTTATATATAAGTTGCTGTCTGCTCTGTTTTCAGTTATCTTTTCACCATCAGTAGATCCGAGTGGTAATCTTTGAATTGATTGCAAGTTAGTAAGCAGCTTATAATTATTATCAAGTTAAAAGTTATCCCAATTGTTGTACAAGCCTTCAATGCGGCCTTTGTAAATTATAGCAATTAATAAAGTTATAAATTTTTGTATTACTTTCTAATTCAAAGTGTTTTTACTTTTGTTCAAATTTAAGCAAATCGAAAGGAAGACCACCTTTCCTGAACTGCAGAAAAGGTCAGATTTAGTTTAGAGAATAGATTTAATTCCAAGAGGATCGTGAATTCTTCAAAGTGTACATCTCACCCCTTCCAGATATACCAAGGTGTTCGTCAAAGTGGCATACTCTCATCCATTCACTACACACAGTTCAATAATAAATTGTTACATATTATTGAAGACGTAAATATTGGTTCACAGATTGGGCATATCAACTGCAGTACACCTACATTTGCAGATGACATCACAATATTGGCAGACAATACAAATCACTTGCAGGCGTTTCTCACCATCGTGGAAAGATATACAAAAGAAGAAAGATATACCATTAATACGATATCACTAGCGGGAGTCAGTGAGTGAAACTCACCTTGGAATTGAATGGTCAGTCTTCCCAGACACCATTATGGCCTAGAAGTACTAAAGCTAACACAAGTAGCTATTGTAGCTCGCTGGGTCGCGTCAGGCCATTCCGGTGTATATCTCTGATTCGCCGCGCCGCATGTGCACGATGAACGATGACGTTGGCTAGCTCCCGGTCTCAGGGTTACAGATCCCGAACGATGCTGACCTGCGTGAAACAAAGACCGGCTCCTAAGGCGAGTGGAACTCAATTGTTCGGGTGGGGCCGTGCAACCATTGCCGCTCACATTAAACTGAACGATGTCAGCCCACGAATTTGTGTCACCGGTATGCCTGTCCATAGCAATTTGAGATCTATGGACTTACAAAGATTATGGTGGTGACCAAATCTAATTAATAAAGTAATTATAATACTAATTTAGATATATCTTAAAGCAAACAGCAAAGTTTGTAAGAGACAGCCTGATGAACTTTTAAACGTGGAGTCATCGGAGATACCACACAGACTCGCAGATCCGCAGAGGCACCCCTGTAGAGGAGGCTCCCGCATACGAGATCACTAATTAACTTAATATAAGTTATTATACCACTAGGCTGAAAAGGAAAAGGAAAAAGAAACTCTTGAGTGGTGAGAGGCTGTGTGCCTCACGTGGGCATTATTTCTGACGCTGCTTTTCTGGGTGAGAAGTAGTAGCCTCGCGCGGGCCACCTTCACTGGATCCTTGTGAGAGGTAAGTGTCTCGCGCAGGCCTCTGCCACAGGAAAATGCTTCCACCGCCGAAGCGGAGGGAAAGAGTTTGCTAAAAAAGGGCCACTCTTTTATTCAACCAAAAATGCTACAAAGAAAAGACCACCCTAGTGAACATATTGTAGCGAGTTTTGATGGTGGTTCAGAGCAGGAATCTGGGGTCAGTTTACTTGGGAAAAACCGGTTGGTGGTCGTATAGACGTTATATGAGATGCATTCTTTGGTTCTACATTCTCTGAATGCAGATTCAAAGACTGCTTCTCTCGCGTAAAAGCTGTTTGAAGGTGCAGTACAGGGCGATCCTGTAAATGAAAACGAAAATTCGTATTCAAGCCTGTATTTGGCTTCGGAACCGAATTGTCCGTGTGACTATCACATAGTTGGTTAATTAACTCATCCACATGTTCCATCATCTTGTATAACTCACTCACGCTCACTACAGGAGACTGGGGAGAGGAAGCACCGGGAGGCTCTGGATAGCCAGAAGACTCACAGTGGTTTGGCACCGTAGTGTCCATAAAAGAGAGGGTCGGCTGCTGTCCTGAAGCAACCTGAGAAAGAGTGTCGACCAAAGGGATAGACACATTTCCACAAGGAGGAACAGAAAAATCACTTGCAGGAACAGAAAAATCGCTGGAAGGAAAAATAGCTTCACTAGTGTGACTATCCTGGAAGCCTTCCAAAGAACTAACATTTGAATTTGCATCTTCCTCATTAGTATTCCAGCCGTCATTACTGTAATCAGTGTCATACTCCTCGTCAAAGTTATCCTTAGCGTGTATAGTGATTCCATCTTGAAAGGTCACATGTGATTCTGAGATGCTGTATTGAGGTCGCATCTCAGTTCCTAATGGGGTGTGTGTACTAGGATACGCAAATGCATCATCACTAATGTGCTCTAATGCACTGGGGACAGTGTTTGTTAGCGAATATTCCGCCATTTTGGATCTACTCTACAATGTCTATTTTAGAATGCCTATGTGTGATAACGTATGTGGCCTAAGACAGGATCATGCCTATTAACAAATGCCAATTCTAGACTGTATGGAATACGAGATTCTATCTTAAAAGCAGATAATTAATCATTAAGTGATTTTACCTTCGATTACCACAGTTGTATTATGGATCCTAGGAATCCAAACAGTGTAGAAAAACTACTATTTAACGAGTTGCTATCTCGTTAATGATCTGAACTAACATACGATCAGTGATAGTAACACTGTAATATTAAGAACAGGCCATGAATTGCATCAAGAAATTAAAGCCAAAGTGAAGTGGCAATTCACTGTAGTGGGGGCTTAATAATTTCCTTTCACAAAGAGTAATTAAATACAAGTTTGGATTATTCACTGACACGGTAGAAATGCAATTAATAAAGACCTGACCCTAGCATAGCTCAGTGTTTAACACCTACGGCTTAAGGACAGGTCATATGATTAACTCCTAATGTAAGTGTGAAGGAAATTCAATAACTGCTATAATGTATGCTCTGTTGCTACGGAAGAAATGCATTTGGCAAAAGCCCTATTTCAGAACTTAATAACTTAAAATTAAATGGATGCCATTATGCTGGTAAACAGTTGTAAGTATAAATAGTTCCCAAATATTATAACTGCTAAGACAATTAACCAATCATTTGTGTCGAATTAAAGTTACAATGTTTCAAAATTATAAGCTGTAAAACAGTTGTAATGTCAATAGGATCCCAAGTTATAAACTGCTAAGGGAACTGAATGTTAACTGATCATTTATACTGAATTAAGCTTACAAAGATTCAATTAAATGATATAAACTATAAAACAGTTGTAATGTCAATAGGTTCCCAAGTTGTTAACTGCTAATGGAACTGAATGTTAACTGATCATTTATACTGAATTGATGTTACATGTACAAAGCCACAGTTAAATGATAACTGGTCAAATATCGACTTATATGAAATAGAAATTGGCAGATACCAATTTTAATGAAAATTTGCTATCGTGTGTAAAACGAACTAGCAGTTTTATTTGGTTCTGGCGAAGGCTATGTTTACAATTTCATGATTTCCTGTCTTTGAAACAAGTTTTACACATTGTCAAGACAGTAAATCAGAAATTGTACAAGTATCGACAGTGGTTGCTGGGGGTAGCCGAGAGGAATGATGTGTGATATGAAATAGCAACTATTACCACTATGAGATCTCAAACATGGAGTGCACTGGATTTACTTAATATCATGGTCACCTGGACAGACAATTTAGGGAATCGGGTATAAAAATGGCAACAGACACAAATGGGTAGTTTCAGAAATCAAAAAGTCAGAATAATATCAACTACTGGAGGACATGTCCTTAATTTTTAAGAAAAACAGGAACACTAGAATTTAAAAAAGCAAGTGGGATGGTTAATTAGATAGTGGGAATATTATTCACTAAGCCCTAAGACTTACACTATACACTTACATCAGCTCATGTTCTTTAGAAGTAAGCCACCGTGGCTTATGAAGTCATCAATCGGTTGAAATGCCGGTTTTCGTTGCTACCGGTTTCTAACCACAAGCCTAAGATGATAGTATACGAGCACTCAAATTAAGAATCGTTTCATGCTAAAACAGCAAAATTAAAGATCCCTTGTGGAGCCCAAAGCTCAATGCGGAATACTACACTACTCAAACCACAGCTACATTATATCTCAATGTACACTTATTCTGAACAATGTACTCGCGTATTAGAAGCCTAAGTATTAAGCAAACTGACAGAAATTCGGACTAGCACAACAACTAAGAGACTACGCTGAGTTCAGCGCCCTACATCAGCTAGGGCAAATCAAGGTCTGACCCAGATGGCAATTTCTACCTGGCATTTCTACCCGAAAAATGTTGCATGCACTAAAAATCCAGACGCCCAAGCAGAAAATCATTGGTCACGAAAAGGATGATCTAAGGTAATTTAAATAAAATCCTTGGCAAAAAGTGCTCATTTTAAACATAACAATAGGTGCATAGTTTGTCAGATTACCATATCAAAAGATTGCTGGTTTAAACATTACCATTGTGATGGCCGATCCGTTTAAACATTAACATAACAATAGATTAGGCATTGGTACGGAATGCAAATGCACCGGACTGTAGTATGCTAATACGGTTACGTACACGGAAAATCTGACAACGCTAAATTGACAGGTATGTAGATTCTAATGCATTGCAACATTTACAAAATGCATAATTTGTCACATCACCCAAACAAAATGGCCATGATTTCCTGTATACAACCACATTCTGAAACATTGCCTATCAAAAGAAACACAGGAACATGAAATATTGAAGAATAATTGAAAACGCTGTCGTGATTGGAATAGTGAATTAGCGTACATCTTATGTAAAGTGTAATACCATGAGACCCAACTCGTATTTTAAAGACAGACCCGTTCATGCCCAAAATCCAAGATCACCGGCCCAGATGATTTAAAAAAATCAATAAACAGGAAAAATGATCTTTTAAAAATAATATGCCATAAGCGCATACACTTTCAGCAACGTATTTCAGCAAACAAATTCTTACAAACTACTGCTTACTTCACGGATTTGCTAACCAAATTTCAATTCACTGTGAACTGGGCATAAAAGCGTTAGGCCCCTATACTGATACTGTGATCGTGCGAGGAATTATTCAAGCATAGAAGATTTAACCACACACTCAATACGGCCAAATACCCCATGTTGCTGAATGATCATACAACAATTACATGATGCCTATATGTTGCTAAATTATTACTAATAATTTATGAAATAATGGCAGCAACACCGTGTCATCATTAAAACGGCCGAAATGGGTTGCTTTAACGCAAATAGAGTGGCTTTAAAATATTGCTTAAAGTTAAATAACTTTGAACACGGCACAACATTGAATGTGCCTGCTTAGCACTATTATTATGCTTTACAGCTCAGCGTAAAATCAGGCAAATTTAATCGATAATTATTCAATTCACATCAGCCAAAATGAACTCCTAAATTTGTACACGTGGCAATTACGCTAAAATACTTGAAACCATAAAGACTGGAAGCCGTTGCTGCCCTAAACATCAACGACTTTCATCACCATTGATAGCACAACTGTCAACCAGATTAGAGAACTTCTAATAACAAATCCAGTCTTGCTTCAATATAACTAAGATGTTGCGTGCTGTTTTACGTGAAGACGGGACAAGCAATTCCCGAGGGATTCCCAAGTCACTGTCTTAAGCTGGCGACAGACTAGGCGTATTTCTACGCTCTACGCTGCGAATTCGTACGCTGGCAACTCGCTGATATAATCACTCCAAATCATTCGCTGGCGATCCAGTGGACACACTAGACGTATTTACCAGCGGATTTTGATCACGTGGATAAAACAAAATGGCGCTGACTCGAAAGGTATTACGAGCTGCAGCTTTTTATTTACTTCTAAAACGGCGACTTCGACGAAATCAAAGATGGGCAACTCGTGCACTATGGTCTAAGTCGTGGATTTTGCGTCGACAATCACACGGAGTCTATGCGAACTTGGTTCAGGAGTTAGAAACTGAGGATACAGGCATGTACAAAGCTTTTAAGAATGAGCCCTGAGAGCTTCAATGAAATTCTTGGGATGGTAGCACCAGTAATTGCAAAACACAACAAAGATGCGACCGGCAATAAGCCCTGGACAGAGGTTGTCAATAACCCTGAGATTTCTAGCAACAGGTAAGAAAATATATAGTTACTTATTGAACTTTCTCCAACACATCAACTACAGGAAATTTTGCATAGTCGATGCTAGTGTTAACTGCTAACTTATCATTAACACAAAGCCATGTGGTATCACTGCTCGTATGAAATCCGTCTAAATGTTGCATAAATTAAACGCACGCACGCACTCATGCACACGCATACATGCACACACTGTCGACATGACTCTAATAACCACTGTACTTTCTGTTCTGCCTTTCAGGTGAATCCTTTCAAAGCTTAAGCTTTTCCTTTCGAGTGGGAAGAAGCACAGTCTCAGAAATTGTGAAGGAAACATGCAAGGCGTTATATGAATCCATGCAAGGCGAATATTTAAAGGTGAGCTGGAAGATTAGTGATGTAGCGCAGCACAAAGAATGGCCCCCCCCCCCGCATTCCACAGAACACCGCCTTGTAATTAACCTTGAAGTTGGGTTAACTAACTAGGTTACACTTGTCTGCCTTTGACACGGCAAGTACAATGTATTCATGTACCAAGATCTGTTCACTCCGTGGTCCGAACAAAAATCTTGGAAAATCCTTAATTCATCATAAGTATTTTATTTATCATAATCAATGAAATGAGTAGGGCACGCTATAATTGCGACTTAGCCACCTTTATAAATATAAAAAAGAAGTTATTGACTAGTTATTAGTTAAGTAGAATAAAACGGCCTTTATGATGATGATGCGTATACGTGTGAGTGCGTGCGTACGTGTGTGTGCTTTACAGTTGAGTGTACAAATTCAAATTTACGGGATCCAAGAAAGGTTGGAATGCTGATTCATGATTGCGGATTTCCTGTTGTACATTCCTTTGATTATAATGCTGGTGTTGTGCTTGATGAAATGATTGTGGCTGATGGCTCATCGCATGCGAAGCAGCGTTTCCCATTTTAGCCTGGAATATTAGATTCTGGATACCATTTTTAAGAATACTTTGAGTTTTATCATCAAATTTATCCAAGCTTTTAGATATATATTGGCCGAATATATCATTTTCAGTGAGGTTTGGTGTTTTTTTCTCTGGCTCATCCAGTGACCGAGCCAAACACTGCAACACGTGAAACTCAGTTTCATCTCTTGTCTTCTTTGATGGTTTTGGGGTCCTTCGGTCGATGGGCCATTTGGTTGACCTTGGCGTCACAATTGATGACTGATCAGATGTTGAGGAACGTAGCATCATCACCATCGTCATCATCATTCTCATCATCAACATCCAATCGAGTTCTTTCTGTCCTCATCTGGCGAGTATTCCCCATCTCGACTGTCGTCTTGCGCAATAATCTGAAAAACATAATTTTTTATTTTTTATTTTACAGACACCCGATACCGAAGATCAGTGGCAAATGATATCAAATGAATTTAAAGAAAAGTGGAATTATCCATTCTGCATTGGAGCGATTGATGGTAAACACGTGGCTGTGAAACAACTCGAATGTAGTGGGTCTATGTATTTTAAATATAAACACTTTTTCAGCGTGATTCTGCTCGCTTTAGTGGATGCCAATTGTCGGTTTTTATATTTTGACGTGGGGGCGGCTGGCCGTTGTGGCGATGCGGGTGTGTTTGCGGATTCAAGTTTGAAGAAAGCAATAGATGGAAAACTTCTCAATCTGTCAGCGTCAGAGTACTTGAATGGAACGGACAAACTCTGTAGCTATCATATCATAGGGGATGATGCGTTTCCACTAAGTACCAACATCTTGAAACCTTATCCTCATCGAAATCTTGACAAATGTTTGCACATTTTTAACTATCGAATTAGTCGAGCACGTCGAGTGGTTGAAAACTCTTTTGGAATTTTAACCTTTAGTTTTCGGGTGTTTCTATCAACAATTGCCTTAGAACCAGATTTTGTGGAAACTCTCATTCTGGCTTTTTTGTTGTTTGCATATCTACCTTATTGTAAACGAATCGACACATTACACATCCGGATTATTGGATAATGATGGCAAATTGATTGTATCTGAGGCCGACCAAAATTTGCTTGGGTTACAAGAAAATATGATCTAGAGGAAATACATCCTTGATCTCAACAATATGAGGCGTTTAAGCTATTAGGAACGCGGTGATATCAACTTTAATATGTGATTGTTTGTGATGGCAAAACAGGTAATAATGCATGGGAAATATCATGTACCAAAAGTTTTGCAACAAGAGTGCACCATTGCATCGATTCCAACACCGCCAATTAATCATGTATGTTCAAATAAATCTACCTCAAGGTTTGAAATTGTGGGACGGAATCCCATGTGCGGACTCAGAAATTGCAGACCGTCCAGTATCCATTTATTTTTCGGGCTCAAAGACTTGGTCGAACTGCGACTTGCTGCTGGCGTCTTCAGTTTCCCAAATTGTGTACGCAGGGACTTTATTCTCACTTTAACTTGATCAGCTGATCAAAGACGGAAAAAAAATATATTACCAATTCAGTGTTGTTCCATTGTTTCATAGTTATTTAACATTAACTACTGTTGCTACTACTACTACTACTACTACTACTACTACTACTACTACTACTACTACTACTACTACTACTACTACTACTACTACTACTACTGCTACTGCTGTTACTGCTACTGTTACTGCTACTACTGTTACTGCTACTACTGTTACTGCTACTGCTACTACTACTACTACTACTACTACTACTACTACTACTACTACTACTGCTACTACTGCTGCTGCTGCTGCTGCTGCTGCTGCTGCTGCTGCTGCTACTACTTACTACTACTACTACTACTACTACTACTACTACTACTACTACTACTACTACTACTACTACTACTACTACTACTACTACTACTACTACTACTGCTGCTACTGATACTACTACTACTACTACTACCTTTACTACTACTACTACTACTACTACTACTACTACTACTACTACTACTGCTACTGCTTCTACTTCTACTACTGCTACTGCTACTACTGCTACTGCTGCCGCTACCGCTACCGCTACTACTACTACTACTACTACTACTACTACTACTACTACTACTACTACTACTACTACTACTACTACTACTACTGTATCGGTAACCGAACCAGTTATTCCAGTAATATTTTAATAAGTAGGCGAGCGTTATTACATTATTTACCTGTCATTCCGAGTTTTTCGGCGATGTCGTTTGAGTGCTACATTTTTGGCAACTCTGTTGCTGTAATCAGCGCTTTGTAAATAATAAAGACTGGGCATCTCCGACCACAAAATTACCAAATTATCCTCCTTTTCGGCTGACCACGTTTCCGACGTAGGGGCTGCCATATTGCAACATGTGATAGAATATCGATAGCTGATTGGCTCTCGCTATTTCGTACGCTCGCGTACAATCGGCAGGGCGGACAGACTAGGCGAAGGTAGACAGACGCTGGTCTCTGAGCGATCATCGATTACTAGCGAATTTATCTGACATGCCAGATATGAGCGTATTCGCTAGCGTACGAAATCGCTGACAATATCGTCGTCGCCGGAGCAGACACACCTGGCGAAAATCGTCAAATTTACACTGATCGCAGTGTAGAGCGTACAAATACGCCTAGTGTGTCGCCCACTTTATGTAGTTCCAAGATACTGAATTAGTAGGAGCCGCTTTTATTTATGCGGGCCTCCCTCTATGCCTAACCTACCAATTATGTTTTAAAGACAAGAACTAGTTTAGGCCGCAAGTGGCGTGCACCCTACCTATCTTTAGATACGGTTGTCCGTGAGCGCAGACACCCCAACGCATCAACACTCAAGAACAGTGTGCATACATGTTACTTTGCAAGACATCCGAGCTTGATGAGAATCCGGATGCCTTACTCCGTAACTACATAAAACATCACAGGACAATGGCTACCTTTTTACATAAGCAGATTTATATAGCTGACCTGTCGTTACGGTGGGGATTAGAGAGACGAATATCCGCCGCACATGTCTTTCCCATAAGGGCGTGGCAGATTCCAACATCTTGCCCAGACATTTTAACAGAGTTCGGTGGAGATGCGCATCTCGTCCTATGGAGCTAAGTTATTGACCTGACATTAGGTTTATATGCAAGTTGCCCAATGTGCACTGCGGTGTGGGAGAGATATCCTAAAAAATATGTAAAAGATAATGTTTTCGCAGTGCTTCCTACATTGGCAAGGATAACTAACTACTAAGTATCCGAAGATACATGGGGTGGGGGGTGGGGTGGGGGGGTATGTGACACTGTACCTTGGCCATCATCGCTCGGAAACCTCCTATAAACCGCAACGACCGGAAAAGAGGCATACACTATATGTCTCCTAATGAAGAAATTGTCTCTAATCACATTAAGCCTATCCTATCGAGCTAAATAGTCAGGTTTAGTCGGTAGCATGCCAGGCTAAACAGAGTTAATAGCACGGGCAGCGACCTCAGTGAAAAATTGTCGGTGGTGGGAGAAAGTGATGCATATATAAATGTTGCTGTATAGTATTTCCTAAATGCACTGTGGTCCTAAGCTTTCTATGAATAAACAAAACATATCAACAGATGGCTACTTGCCATATACCTAACTAACCAACCACAAAATAGTCACAGTGTACGATTTGATTACAACAGTAATAATACAAGTTGATAGACCTAATACGGTGCAGTTAGTAAAACACCTTACAGTAAATAAGGATAAATATAAACAGTGATAAAGAAATTATAAATAGCATTCCTAAGACCGGGACGGTACCTATTAGTCATCAGTAACTTTACAGTAATAAATTATAATAATTATTGAAGATGTAATTAAAGATATCGTGTATAGTTACTTGAATACCCAGTAGCCATTATTTATGGGCTACTATGTTACTGAAATTGAGACATCACTATACCCGTGACGTGAGATGACACGTTCTCTGAAAGCTGGATAAGTTTCCGCATGCCGCAAGACATGGTTCCCGCAATGCTTCTCCAGAACGGAAGTGGTACGAACTCAGGACAGTGAAACACAGTATAAGAATAGTCTACCGACTAAATAGTAAGTTCTACATGATAATACAGTAGTGAAGAAAGTTCCCCTCCAATGATGGTAAGTGATGACAGTTAATAATAACTCATTAACAGGAATGGTTGTTTAATACAGTTGTAATTATGCAGATACACATTTAAGATTAACGGTGCGGGGTGCGTCAAATAGCTCTTGTGGCGCACCGACCAAAGTTCACTTGCTGCGGTCAAAACATTGAAAGAAACAGACATGGCATGCAGTGTGGAGGTTGAATTTCCACTTTTCGGCGTGGCTGGCTGATCCATCAAAGAACATCGCTGGCTCTACATCACGTAGAATTACATAGTGGGCCGCAAAGGCCCACCACAAAGATATAGTTCCTACACAGTTAGTAATTAAAGACAGGAACAGTATATTAGTTCTAATATTGCCCCCGGATGGCCATCCGGGAGCTTACAAAATTTAGTTGCGACTGAGACAGAGGTGTTGCTTTATACCTGTCCTGGTTGGTCCGGGTAGTCTGTCATGCTGCCGGCAGCTCCCGACTGTTCGACCCCCGGCCGACGATGCTCCTGATTCACTGAAAACATCCCTTTTTATACTCTCGGGAACGTCAGAACATGGCTGCTTCAACCAATCAGAATTTGCTGAACCAGCCAATCTGCGCGCTAGAAATCCGTGACATGTACACAATTATCTAAGTATTACGATAGATTTAGATGCATACTATGACGTAGGAGATCACCTGTACACAAATCACTGATTATCTAGCTATATATATACACACGCGATTACGACGTTATTTCTATATTTTGAGCATAATTTGAAGGGGGAAAACGGCGATAACTTAGCCATTTCTGAACCGATTTTAAAACGGTTTGTAGATTTAAAAAGCCCGTCAAAAGCTGGTCTTCAGCAAAGGGAAACAAACAATTATAAAGAATTAAGATGTGCCTACTCGGCACACTAAAGGCGCCACTCGCTCTTGGACGTGCTACACGTGCTCTGTCAATACAGCGACTAGCGCGCGCATGCACGCTACGCGTTTTAACGAACTTGGTCTCTTTTACGACGAAATTGCTCTCACATAGACTTATACACGCTTATGGCTCTACCTAGGGGGCGCGCTTATGGAACGAATCCAGGACGGGCGGCGCGTACCCAGCTTAGCTGGTACGGCTCGTACCCAACCGGTCAATCTGTGCTACACCATTAATGATGGTGAACAGTTCCAGTGAGCAGTTCTTTGACAGCTACAATCACTTCCTTTAAACACAGCATCGGTATCAGTTTTGAGTTTGCTTAGTGTAAGACCAAGCTGAACTTGATAGCAGGAAACTAATCCTTCTTCGCAATATCCTTTCAGAAAAGAATACTTTTGAGCATCAAACAGCGGCCCAGCAAATCGCTATGAAAGACATCAACAATAACAGTTGGTTCTCTGAGTGTCGTATTAGCCTTCACACATATGAGTTACCAAGGATATATGAGCTGATTCATAACAATCCTACAAAAGATAAATGGAAATCAAAGGTACAAGACGCAGTTAATACTGCAGTCCAAGCACAATGGCACGAAAAATCGCTAATGAAGTCATCTCTGAAGTACTTGTGTATTAACTCATGTGCGTTGGGATCAGTTCACCATTGTTGGAGCTCAGTTGATAATAACATTAGAGATGCAAGCGTGCTACCATAAAAGCGAAATTATTAACTAGATCATATACACTTCAATCAAATCGAGCTCGCTTCAATCAGCATAACACGCCGGATACATGCCTTCTTTGCCATGATGCTCCTGAGGATAGCATTCATTTTCTAGTAACATGCAAAGCGACCGAAAACTGCAGAAAATCCTACATAAATAACATTCAAATCATACTGCAAGACGAAAATCACCCAGACATCCTCAAGAACATTATGGCGCCTCCATCACTTGTAGCACGGTCTTCAACTATCTCCAAAAAACTCAACACAAAATTGCTAGCATTTTCTCTGCTATGCACTGCATAGTATTTGAAGTAATGCTATGGATCAGCTTGCATCTTCTTCCCCCTACTAACAAGCTTTTAAATCTTCTTCTTTTCGATCGCTGGTATCACACTTGGAGAGCCGTTCTCAAGATGAAATCTGTGGTTTTCTGCAGTTCTTCCACAGGCCCATACAGCTTTTCAAGAAAAGAGGTTGACAAAGGCCAGATCTCTCCTCTCAGCAGCTGATACGTACTGCAACATTGAAGTATGTGCTCTGTGGTCTGTTCTGCTTCTCCACAAGGACAAGCGGGCGATGTCGTAAGGTGGAACCGCTAGCTTTTAAATGATTGCAATTGTAGCTCACAGGGTTTTGTTGGGTCGTTCCGGTATGAATCGCTCGGTTGTCGCACCACAGGTGCACAACGAACGAGGGGGCTGGCTAGCTCGAAGTCTCGGGGTTTTCGGATGCCGTGTAATGTCTCTCTGCGGAGTACATAGACCAACTTTTAGAGCCGGTGGGACACTGATGTTCCAGTGGGGCCATGCGACCATTGCTGCTGAGATTAAACTGCATGGTGTCGTCCCAACTATTTGTGTCACCAGTATATCTTTCCATTGAAAATTTATATAATGGAGTATAAAAACAAAGATAAAAATATTCTAACAAACAAGATTAATCGTTTGATATGGTGAGCATATACAATAATACATAAAGTAGAGCTAGCTAAGGTACTTTGCAAAGGGGGTCGCCGGAGGTACCTTACAGATTTGTAAATCCGCAGAGGTATCCCTGCAATGGAGGCATTCATACAACGCGGGCACTGGCTAACTTAATATGTTATTATATCTTCATGATACAAATGAAAAAGATTACTGATTTTATGAGAGGAACGTGCCTCACACGGGCTTCATCCTAGATGCTACTTTTTGTTGCGAGAGGTAATAGCCTCACACAGGCCTCCATCACAGAATAATCTCGCTTATGCGAGAGGCAAGTGCCTTGCGCGGGCCTCCTTCATAGGAAAATGCCTTCGACGCTGAAGTGGAGGAAAAGAGCTGGGAAAAAGGGCCACTCTTTTGTTCAACAAAAATGCTGTGGAAAAAAGACCATCCTAGTGGAATATATATTTAATCGTGATGCATACTGGTTTATGTAAAGATGGAGCCAGTGACTCCCGAAGGATTCACACGCCCCCGCCGTATGCAATTCTAAGATACTGTATTGGTAGTTGCCGCTTTATTTATGCAGGCCTTCTGCTACAGTCTAACCTACCATTTGATAGTTAGAAACGAAAACTAGCTTTGGCCGCAAGTGGCAGAAATCCTTCCCTATCTTTAAACATATAACTATACCACGGGCGCAGATGCCCCGCTTGTCGCTTTTAGAAAGCATCTACCTCCATGGATAGTAGTGTACATGTTACTTCACAACACATCTGAAATGGGTGAGATTCCAGATGCCTTGTTTCATAAACAGATAAAACATCACTGCGCGATGCATACTGGTTTACACAAGCAAATTTCAAACTGACATATCATTACAGTGGGGATGGAGAGACGAATATCCACCACGAGTGTCCTTCCCATGAGGGCGTGGCAGATTCTGAGATCATGCCCAGACACTACAATGAATTGGCTGGAGATGCGCATCTCGTCCATCACCAATCCTATGGACTTAACTATTGACCTGCCATTAGGTTTATGTTCCAATATGCCCAATATGCACTGCGGGCTGGGAATAATATATCCTACCATAAATAATAAGAAGAAATGTTTTCGCAGTGCTTTCCTTCATTGGCAAATATGTCTAACTACAAAGTATCATAAGATACATGGGAGGTGTATGTAAATCCGCCCTTTGGCCATCACGGCTCGGAAACCTCCGATAGTTTCCCAGAGTCAGATCAGTCCAACGTGCGGATGGGGAATCTAGACACTTAATAAGCCTTGCAGCTGGTTGATCATGAAGAGAAACAATAACTTTAGCACAATATTAGACACCGCATAGGTACGTTGGCCAATTTTACACAACCTTGCCAGAGTGTGTGGCTAGATTACCGCAACAACCGGAAAAGAGGTGTACACTATGGGTCTCATAACGAAGAAATTGTCCCTGATAACTTTTAACCCATCCTACCGAGCTGAATAGTCAAGGTTAGTCGATAGCATGCCAGGCTCCATATATAGAGCACGTTCAACGGCCTCAGTGTAACATTGTTTGTAGCGGGAATAAATAATGTGTGTGTGTGTGTGTGTGCGTGCGTGCGTGCGTGCGTGCGTGCGTGCGTGCGTGCGTGCGTGCGTGCGTGCGTGCGTGCGTGCGTGCGTGCGTGCGTGCGTGCGTGCGTGCGTGCGTGCGTGCGTGCGTGCGTGCGTGCGTGCGTGCGTGCGTGCGTGCGTGTGTTGATGCTGTATAATATTTCCTATTGTACTGCGTTCCAGTGTTTTCTATAAGTAAACAAAACATATGAATGGGATGGCTACTTGCCATATATAACTAACCTATGCAATAGAATAATATCCCAGTTTTTACAGTTTGATTAGATAAGGTAGTAAGTAGATTGAAGGAAATTTCAATTTCCCTTTCTCCGAGATCTAACAATACTCACCATTCTATTACTTTTGATACAGCTAGCCTTGATAGCTGGGCCCCAGGACTATAGAGTTAGTAAGCTTTACCGACTCCTTGAACCGGGTACTTGGCTCCCAACTGCTGAGTACCCATTTGCCATGAAGCTGGGAGGCTGGGTCCGTAATAGAATGGTGAGTATTATTAGATCTCGGAGAAAGGGAAATTGAAATTTCCTTCATTCTCCTTCGATCAATACTCACCATTCTATTACTTCTGATATACACCATTTTAGATTTTAGACAGTAACCTGGTGGGAAGGGGCAAGCCATCAATTGCTACTTTTGCCCCTTGGAGAAAGAGCTACACTTAAACTTGATTAATGGAGACCTAAAAGGACCATCAAGTTAACAGAACCGAATCACATTCGCATCAATGCCCTGCCCCCCCCCCCCTTTTTTTCCTAGGAAAAGGGAGAGAACTCACGAACTTGCATCTCGCCTGAAACACAAATATGCCAAGAGGGTTAACTGCTCTTTGCATATATTAGCATGGAAATGAGCATGGATATATAAGATGAATGAACATGATATATAGACATAATACAAAAAACTCCTAAATCTTGAATTACCTCATGATATTTGAATTCCAGACGTGGAGCCTCCAACCATTCACTTGTCCGGCCATCAGTGACACAATCTGGTTCACATCCTCTCGCTCGACCATGTCTGCTTCTTAATTCTTTCATACAAATGCCAAAAAAGGGAGAAGAGCAGTGTGGTCGTTTAACTATCGTTTCAAAACAGCTAAAGCGAGTGGATTGGTGGAGTCTGACATATCCCTCATATAGTGATCTGTGAAAGAGGAATCACAGTGCCATTGTGCAACAGCCATGATGTCCTCTAACGGAACACCATTGTAAAAGGTGGTCGAGGCGGCTATTCCTCTAACATCGTGTGTCCTTGCGCATTGCACCTGGTGCCCAGTCGCAATCTCATGGGTAGTCTGAATGCATTCGACTACCCAACGAGAGATAGAATCCATGGATGCGGCGCCATATGTCTTCTTATGGCAGATCCACAGATGTCTATCATTCGACCACAACGAGTATGTCCCGTTTTGTACTTAGTCAAAGCACGGACTGGGCACCAGACACTTGCATCACGATCAAACCTAGTTAGTTTCAGTATAATGATCAGTTTGCCGGAATATCTCAAAGATTGATTCTTTGACATAAACTCTGCTCTTGGCAGTAGATACAGACCCTCTCCGAAGACAATAAATCGGTCCCTCTCTGCTGAAAGTGCATGGATCGCATGGCGCCTTCTAGCTGAGGAAGCTGCCAATAGAAAGACAGCCTTTAGAGTCAAATGCTTTAGACTAGCCAAACGCAACGGTTTGAAAGGGTGCTGGCCAGTACATTAAGCCCTAAAGATAGACTCCAGGCTGGAATGACTGCCGGTTGTCTCGGTCAGAGATTGCTCATTCCCTTCACCATCACATTCAACTGGGCCACCTCTGGACTATCCCTGTTGTCTAGACAAGGGATAACTGATGCCAAAGCTGAGTTGTATCCAGCAATTGTGACAGGAGCTAGTCCTGAAAAGAACAGCTCACGGAGAAAGTCTGCTATTTGCTGAATAGTGGATTGAAAGGTATCAATACCCTTTTCTTCACACCAGTCTGCAAATTTGTTAACCTTGTTGTTATATGACTTGAAGGTTGACCTCCTTCTCGCAGCTGCGATGAAATCTGCAGCTTGTCGAGAAAAGCCTTCCGATGTGGAACGTTGTCAACTTGAACATTTTGGGATGCTCGTGTAGGATGCGTCCCATGGCCTGGGAGATTATGTTCGGAATCTCTGGTAACTGCACTGGATTTTCCACCAGCAGATCTAGAAGATCCATGAACAACGCCCTCCTGGGCCAAAATGGCGCTATTAGCAGGACCAGGCATGGTTCCTCCCTGATCTTCACCAATATCTTCGGTAGAAGAATGGTGGGTTGGTACGTGTAAGCGTGCATCCCTCTCCAGCTTATCGCCAGAGCATCTGTATCGACGGCATTTAGATCTGGAATCGGCGAGACATAAGTCATGATTTGAGCATTTCCCTTGTGGTGAACAAGTCCACGTTGGGTTTGCCCCAATGCTCGAAGATCCTGTGTAGAACTGGAGGGTTGAGAGACCATTCTGTTGGCAGAATTCTCTGTCTGCGAGACTAGGCATCCGCCAGAATGTTCAATCGACCAGGAATGTGAGCTCCTTTCAAAACAACCGAGTAATTCCTGCACCATTGAACCAAGTGCCACACTTTGATAGATAGTGTGGGTGACTTGGTCCCGCCTTGGCGATTTATGTATGATACTACTGTCGAGTTGTCCGACCGTATCAACATTGCCTTGCCCCTGAATTTTGGACGAAACTTTTCCAATACCAGTTCCACTGCCTTCATTTCCAACAGATTGATATGCAGCTGGCTCTCTTGGAGAGTCCATGTGCCCGAGACCTGGTGTTCTCCAAGGCAGGCCCCCATCCCTCCAGCGATGCATCCATGTACACGGACAGCTGGGGGTGGGGTAGGTGCAGCGAAACTCCTATTAGGAGATTCTGACGCTTTTTCTACCATACAAGATGCGACATTATTGGCTCCAAATCTGGGACCAGTTTTGACAGGGGTTCTGTTCTCTGTTTCCACACAGACATCAGATACAACTGGATAGGTCTTCGCATCAGAGCAGGTACGGGATCACCTGCTCAATGGAGACCATCATGTCCCAGCATCTGAAGAAACCGCCTCACCTGAATGTGGTTTCCCACTCGAAAACTCTTGAGGATGGCTAACAGAGACACCACTCTGGGCTCTGATGGGTAAATCCTGCCCTCCTCGAGATCGAATCGCATCCCTACATAAAGGAAATGTTGAGTGGGTGTCAACTCGGATTTCTCCTTGTTGACTATCCAGCCTAGATCTGAAAGCAACATCAGAGTCAGAGCAGTAGCCACCTCTAACCTGGCTGATGTGTCTGCTTTGATCAGCCCATCGGCTATGTGGGTGTGAAGCGCCACGTTCTCTTTTCTGAGAAACGCTGTCACCGCAAGGACCACTCTGGTGAAAACCCGCGGAGCTGTCGACAGGTCGAATGGGAGGACTATAAACTCCCATACTTGATTCTGAAACACAAATCTCAGAAACCTGTGACAACTCCTGTTCAATGGAATGTGGAAATATTCATCTGTCAGATCGATCGATACACACCACATTCCCTTCCTCAATCCTGCCATTACCGACCTCGGAGTTTCCATAGGAAAACCGAGGCGTATGGATGAACCAATTTAATGGCCTGAGATTGAGTATGGGTCTCCATCCCCCTGTGCTCTTGGGGACAAGGAACATGTTTGAATAGAAGCCTGGAGTGTTCCAGTTTGCTGGTTTTATTGCTCCCTTCAGAAGCAAACCTGACACTTCGTCGTTTTGAATGGCTTCTAACTTGTCTGGTTCCCTTGGTACGGGTATCCAGACAGATGCCAAAGACAGATTCTGTGGTGTAAAGTCCCACCACTCCGGCATGTACCCCTGGGATAACCATCCCAGGACCAGACTGTCTGACGTCACACCTCGCCAAGCCTCGAGGAAACGCATGAGCCTTTCACCCACTATAGATGCATCGACGTCTAATGGGGGTGTCTGGCTCGCGATCCGCTCCCCCTCTCTTGACGATCCTCTCCCTTCTGTCCGCCATTTGAGGACTTACCCTTCCTCTTGCCCTTCCCGCCTCTTTGGCGCTCAGTAGCAACATTGGGGAGGGTAGGGGCCTCCACAACCTTCTTGGCTTTCTTCGCCGGAGGCAGCTGAAACAAACCAGTAGAAGCAGAAGCAGCACTAGGCTTAGATTTCGCCTTTCTTTTGTGCTTTTTCTGCTTCTTATTAGGTTGCCCGGTCAGCGGCTTGGCTACAGCCCCTAGTGCATGCGCTTGATGCACTAGCTCTACCTGCAGATTAACCGCCAACCGATTCTGTGCAATGCTGGCCGTGTCCTCTAAGATGGCCCGTGCTTGGCCACCAAAGATGTTAGGGCCTGTCAGGGGCGTCCCAAGAAGACGCTCCCTGATGGCAGTAGCTGGACGCATATGGTCAAGGACCATCTGCGTCCTGGACTTGGTCACACACGCCTGCACCCTTGCCAATGCATTCATAGACAGCACCAGGCCGTCATTAACGCACGAAGGCGCCACAGGTGGCACAGGGTGGCCTGCCCCCGCTTCAGCCCATACCGACTGAAGAAGGCGATAAGAGTGGTTGACAGCACTCATTGCTGCCCTCACACCCTCATCACATAGGGACAGGACTTCATCATGGTGTACTTGAACTTTGTCCACCAGTGCCGGGGCGGGGCCACCACTCTGGACACCCAGTACCCAGCGGTCATCCTCGGTGACCGACGGGACAACACCATACCTGTCGTTTTCCCACCATGGAATACGACACCTCGCCCGCACCTCCCTGGAGGCTGCAGGAAGCTGGCCCTTGGTCAGGAGTTGTTTGCTATAAATAGTATCAAGCAACTCCATAAACCTTGGATCCAGTCCAATAGACTGGATCCGGGCCGCGGGCAAGATCCCCGTCCTAATCGATGCCACCGATGGATGAGGTGCATCCTCCTCGGCCGTGGTCAAAACCACAGACGGGTCTACCCTGGCTAGCCAAGCCAGAGCCTCAGACCAATCTGTCTCTGAGGAGGACACTCCCGTGACCAAGTCACCCGTTGACATGTTCACGGCCCTACCAGCAACGGCCTCCTGGCTAGAAGCCATTGCTGATATGCCAGGAACTCCGGTACCATACGGTTCCACCGCCACCCCATGGAACACACCAGGCCATGGAGTAGGCCCGCACGGAAAACTGTGTGGACCCGTTGCGGTTGAAAAACCGTGGCCAAACACGGGCACCAACGGCACCCCATGTCTGACTGTCGGACCAGGCGAGATAGGTGAGTACCACGCCTGGCCAGCCACACCCGTCACCGTGTTGGTTGGTGGCAAACCAACCATCATGGGACCTGTGCCCGGTACCGGAGTGGTCTCAACCACGGTTGGACCCGCTGCCCTGTCTTGCGCTAAGCCAGACAGATGGAGGACGGTTCCATCCAGGACGGAATCGACCTCCATGCTCTCCACCCGTGGCATCACAGGCCGCAGCAACCTCTCCCCTCGGCTTCCTCATCTTCAGACCCCATGCCTGACGGACTGACCACCGCTACTGCACCACCCGGAGATGGCCGCAGAGAGACAGAGACCATCAGGCTGGAGCCTGCTGGGACTGCCAGGGGGCCGTACGAGATGGCTCCCTCGGTGGCCAGTCCAGAACCCTGTCCAAGGACAGGGTCCAAATCAAACACGGGGAGAGACTGCCCTACAACTTTTGGCAGCAGGGACGACACCAGCGTGGGCAGAATGCTATGCAAGAAGCCTTGCATAGCAGGACCAAACCACGCTGGCAGTGCCATCTCCGCCACCTCTGGTTGCAGATGTGGAACACCCCCACGGGCCGAAACGGACGCTCCACGATTTACTTTCAGACCGCCTGACCCCTCGTCAGACACTGCCAAGTCCTTCTGGGAAAGGAACTTAAGCATCATATCGACCAACCACACTGCGGAAACGTTACACCTACTGTCAAGATTACACTTAGTACAGCGGAAACAGACATTGTCCTTGAATAGAACCTGTACGAATTTGTGGCACTCGTCACATGATGGCGGGGCTGGCTTGGCCTATAAATAAACACAAACCTACAATAAGCAAGCGGAACGAAACAGAAATGGAAGGTAGACAATTAATTTTCAAATATTTTGACCATAAATTAACTGTTAACACTTCCGCACCCCACCCCACAACATTACAGCAAAGATTTCATTGATTATGACGACAAGAACGAAGCCGGCAATAATACACCCATACACTGATCCTCAAGGATGTATAACGAAACCAGGAATCATATCGCATAGCATTCGGGGTATATTTATAATAAATATAAATTATACTCCTAGCGAAGGCCAAAACGATATGTAAAGAAACAACAAAATGTAAACAAACTGCTGTAGCACACGGTAAAACCGCAGACCACACATCTAAATCAAGAATTTTGAAACCACTGATCATTGCAAACAGATCATGATAACACGCAAAACTTGAAAATTCCAAAGTTTTTCTGGTACCAATTAAAGTACACAGCACCTAAAATCAGATGCGCGAATTAATGAAACATTTCTTCACATAAACATCCGAGTAACACGGTGTGACGTCACCCGCTCGGATCTTACGGAGAACGACGTCAGCCGATTTTCGTGTTAAAACACCGTCAAGCCAACACCTTATTTCATATCTGCCGATCGCCTGTTGGAGTTAAAGGAAGGCGCTCATCTGGCATATTTCGTTATTATCACACGTCCCAGATTCTTTGGGCCTAGAAATTGTAACATGCCACACAGACGAAATTTTGAAGACCTAAGTCTTTTAACTATGGAATAACATGGAAATATACGACCTGGTTATCATCGGCTGCATCTATGGTAATCCAATATATCCTTTAGAGAGCGCACAAAGATATCACAATTACACAGAAAAGACTTAGAATAATCTCAAGACTTCCAACTGCAAAAAAGCATGTGTCTCTTGTTGCTATGCAAACAAGAATGAGCTTCATGGCAAACGGGTACTCGGCAGTTGGGAGCCGAGTACCCGGTTCCAGGAGTAAATCACGTGTACACAAATAACTGTGTATTACGCTATGTATAGATACAGCGTTATAGCCATATCTGTATCTGTATGTGGAAATCCAGTCTCGATGGGCTCACCCCTATTCCGTAGGGTACGAACGATTCTTCAAAATGTCAATATAACACAGTCTTAAATACACGAATACACGAAATTTGCTCTGACTGAGTAGGATTAAATTAATTAATGTCAAATTGATTGCAGAGTTTTTCATTCACACATTAATAAGAAAGTTCTGTTAGTAACATTTATAACTTGTAGAAGAATAGGTAAATTTTAGATTGTGTCTGATTTACTTTGATTAGTGTTCATTGACGTATTTATACTGACACAATTGCCTCAATCAGTTGTGTACGTTTGAGGTGCAAGGCATAGCAGAGAAAACTACACGTTTTCGCAATTTTGAGAGAATTTGCTGGGGACAGCTTAATATTCAATCTGAATATCATCATTGTATGATCAAGTATCAGCTGAGTTGTATGTTCGGGATCAGCTAATAACGTGTTGATGATGACTGGGTCATTTTCTAGGTACATGGTGGTGAGAATACTCTTCAAATATGGTTTTCTTGACTCCTCCAATGCTGTACATAATGTAATGAAGTGATTCCTGTCCTCGGGTGTTGAATGGCAAAGTAAACAGTTTTCAGAGACAACATATTGATTGAAACGGGCACGATTTGCTTGCAAGATGTATGAGCCAGTCAGAATCGTTGCCTTTATTACTGCTCGTCTAAGTGTCAAGTGAGTTCCAACAGTGGTGAACGTTGTTTACAGTGCATACATTGACATTTAAGTATTTTGTTGATGTCTTCATGACAAAGTCTTCTTTCCAGACGTTGTTTACAGCACAGTTGATGTGCTTCTCAACTTGCGCCTTCAACGCTAACTTTGCAGGCATGCTGTTAATTAGTTGGTAGACACTTGGGAGCTGATACTTATGAAGCGTTTCTTGGCATTTCATAAACCAACTATTGCTCTTAATATTCTTTACAGCAAGTTGTCTGACTGCTATCTGGAATTCTACAGTATCGTCATTTCTGAGGATGTTTCCTAGCAGTTTTAGTTTTTTGGAGTCTAGCTCTGCTTGGATGGGTCTTATTCCTAGTAGGCATAGTGTTGCTGATGATGTTGTATTCTTTGGAAGGGACTGTAATTGTTTAAGAATTGACAGTTGGGATAGTTCCAATGCATTAATCTCAGCCTTTGTCATCTGAATGACCTCTAGACCAAACAGTAATCTTGGAAGACAGTAGACTTTCCATATATGCGCTGAAGTTAATGGGGAAAGTCCACCATTTCCATGAAGTCCAGCTCCGATCAATGAATAGACTGTTCTTCTTGTTGCTTGAATGCGTTTTTCTACATTGCCTGTCCCATTTGTTGACCGTTCTATACCTAAGTGAGTTTCACATTTAGATTCAAGGATCTGTCTGTCTCCTAGATGAATAACTGGAGCAGATTTAGTTCGCTTGTTTAGCGAAATCAATGCGCTGTTTCCAGGGTTTATAGTGTAGGGCTCTTGAAGTGTGTATTGATGAACTATGTTTAAGAGCTCCTGTAGGTGATCAGTGTCCTGAGCTAATAGGGCTATGTCATCCGCACATGTTGGTGCACTCCAGTTAATGTGTCCAATTTTAGCACCAATATTTACATCTTCAATTATTTTGAGAAGGTTGTTATTGAAGAGTTTGTAATGGATTGTTGAGAGAATTCCACCTTGGCGTACTCCTTGGCGTATCACAAATGGGTCTGAGAGGGTTCTTTTCATCTTGATGGAAGATTGAGCATCAGTATATATCTCTTTGATTGTTCACCATAATGATCCTTCAATTCCAATGTTGTAGATCTTTCGGAGTAAGGACGCATGCCACACTACGTCAAATGCTTTTCAAGCATCTAAGGTTACCATACTGAGCTGTTGATGATTGTCTTTAGCTTCATTGATCACTTCTGAAATAATAAGTGCTGTGTTTACTGATGATGATCTTTCAGTGAATCCTCTTTGCAGCTTTGACTGAACATTATCATGCCGTTGCTTTGTCCGTTGTAAAATTACTTTTTCTAAGATCTTGCCTACAATTGAAAGGACTGTTATTCCTCTGTAGTTGCTAGGCTGTTTTTCATCCTTACCCTTCTTTAATACTGGAGTTAAGATTCATTGCTTCATATCAGATGGAATGTAGCCTGTACTGATTATATAGTCCATTAGCTTTACGAGATGATGTGTTACCACAGTTGGTGCATGCTTTAAGTGTTCTGCTGTTAGCCCATGCGGGTCTGCTGATTTGTTATTCTTAAATCCTGCAATGATCTTTCGGATCTCTGCTTCAGTTACAGATTCACATTCTGTCCCAGTAGTATGATTGCTACACACGTCTTCAATTATCTGGACATCAAGTTCCACAATTCTCTTGTGCTCTTCATCGAAGGCTTGGTCTACCAGGGGGATGGCAAGTGAACCAAAATGGTTCTTGAATCCGCTCAAGATGCCAGCATCATCATTGCATATTTCACCCTAAAAATAAGGTGATGCATCTCTCGTTGACGAGTTATGCGCTGCTTTGCTATCAACATGAAAAATGTCTCCTTGTAATTTTCATGAGCCTCCATGATCTTGTTATGCAATGATGTTCTCGTTTCACTGTTTAGTAGTCGCATTTCTTGTCTCAGCTTCTGACGAGCTTCTTTACGGTTATTATTGATATTGCTGTTGTTGCTGTTAAGTCTACCATTGATGTTCCATAGATAATGTGCCTTCTTACTCTTGTGTATTAAACTAGCTATATGTGGAGTCCATGTTTTGATGCCCTTTCTTGATTTCTTTTGATTTCTAGACTGACCAGTTGCTGTGATTGAAGCACTATGCATCAAAGTTGAAAGTTTCCGGACAAGTAGATCAGCAGCAATGGTTGAACTAATCTTTGGAGTGTCTTCTTTTAGAGAAGCATTCAGTAGATTTTTGTAAAGTGTTGTATCACATTTATTCCATCGTACAACTGTTGGTATCAGGTTATTTACATTGCTTTTACTGCATTCTGCCAATGGTGACTGTGGCTGTAATTTTACTGAAATTGTTATTCCGACATCAGTGTGGTCTGAGAGATTTAGATGATGTTTGTCAGCTATGTTGACTTGTTGAACCAGATCTTCTGATTTACTAGTACACATCCAGTAGTCAATTTGGGATTTTGCTCTTCCACTCGCTGAACCGAATGTTGGCTGAGAAGGGTAGGTACTAGGAAGTTCTAAATCATGCTCTACCGTAAATCTCCTAAGTATGTTATCTCTAGAGACACCTTGATTTCTGTGCAGTGACGCATTTAGATCTCCTGCAATTAAGATGTAATGGGATTGTTTATATTTCTCAATCATTTCATGCAGTTCGTCGAGCACAGTAGTGTACTCTTCTTCCGCTTGAGCAGTGTTCCGTGCTGGCATGTAGACATTGATCAGGCATATAGGAGTGTCTGCATCGAGCTCTATGGCTAGTAATCTGTTGCAACCATTTGAAATTTTAGTAACATACATATCTAGATCCTTTGACCAGGTGATAATAGTTACACTGTAGCCCCGAGGTGCTTGTAATGGGGGGATGGGATTCTCATCATCACTGCATTTTACATGACAATTTGGGTTGTTGTAGACATCTGCAAGTTTACCACTCTTATATCTGTAGAGCCAATGCTCCTGCAATAGAATAATAAAATTTTGCCTGGAGAGCAACTGGAGGTAGTTCAGTTATCTATAGAGTTATCTATACTAGCTAGAGACATAGTTGGAGCTGCAGTTTTGTCTAGCAGGCAGCTTTCTTAATGGTGGCTTTAAGATGGCAAAAGGAAAAATGCTAGCTATTATCTTAAACGGAAAAATAACGCGCATGTTTTATTCACTGCGTAGAATTTTTACTAAAATGTGTCAAAAGGGAACTGGAATTAACATTTCACCGGTATGTACGCATTTAAATTTTTTATAGGGGTCAATTGTAGCGAAGTAAACATCCACATACCAGTTTTCGTATGACAGATATTGCACGTTTTCCACTTGCAGTTTATCATTATTCAGGCCTTGCAATTATGATGAGCAATTGGCCAACAGCAGTAGTGATCAATAGATTCTTCAACCGTACTTATTATTATGTTGTCTATTTTGTTTACTGAACAGGTGTGTAATTAAAGCCTTTGTTTGACAGATTTGATTAGGAAAAATTTAATTTTCTCACAGATAATGTCCATTTGCAGACCAAGAGAAGACAATATTTGACAAATTTCGTGTTAATGCCTTCAGAGAATTCACTATCACTACACACAATCATTCTCATTCATTCTCTCTCTCTCCACATGTCTTGTGGCGCGTGCATTACATCTTCAAAGTGCTTGATAGTCGCAGCTTCTCTCTCCCAAGGGGCATTAGCTGTAGTGGTTCAACTCCACTGGGTGCCAGAAAACAGTGCATGTGTTACAGAAGACTCTCTCTATCTCTCTCTCTCTCTCTCTCTCTTTCTCTCTCTCTCTCTCTCTCTCTCTCTCTCTCTCTCTCTCTCTCTCTCTCTCTCTCTCTCTCTCTCTATATATATATATATATATATATATATATATATATATATATATATATATATATATATATATATATATATATATATATATATATATATATATATATATATATATATATATATATATATATAATATAGACAATCTTGGCTGCTAATTCTGACATGTTTTTGCAGAATTTTACCATTTTTTAAATGGACGCTGATAAAATCTGTCTGGAAATAGGTAAATTAGGTATGGAGAGTATGGAACTTTTGCAGAAGACACATATGAACATCATTCTGGTGTTCAAAGCAGTTTTATATTTAGATTTAGTGTTTTTTACACATGAATGTGGTGTGTGCTATATTTCAGGTGTCACATGCGAAGAAGTTGCTGACAGAGAAGTATTGCCTGTTTCCAGTACAGCAAGCGATGAAGATGAAGCAAGTGAAAAGCTGGATGTATCTATTGATCTTATAAGTTATAACAACAGGGTCCATATAAGGATCATGAAAAGCCTGACTCGACAGTCAGAGAATTTGAAAAGAAAAACTCGTAAAAACTGTGCTTTTTCATATAAGTCATGGAAAGGTCATGAAAAATCAGAATACCACTCGTGTCACGAATTATGCTATAAAAATTGTCATGACAAAAAAACAAATGCAGGGATAGCCCTACCATCTGAATGCATCTAGCATGTTTAGATTTCAAAGGTGTATGAACACTGTGACTATTATTATAACCACAATCAACCAGACTGTAGTTGTCTAACTCTTGGTCAGTTTCCATTTATATGTCAAGAGGAGGCCATTTTTGAAATTTTACCAATCGAATGACTGAATCGGTAACAGCCCCAGTCATTCCAGTGATGAGTTTTCAAAAAGGTCTCCTGCAGATGGACTCTGATTCAATGGAACTCTTGCTTTTCTTGACTATTAAATGGTTGAACATGATTATAGTAACCATTTAAAGGTAATAATTTGTCAGAAAAACACATTTTTTACTTGTTGATTGTCCAATTGCATGGTAAGAGACTATTTTTTTGGACAATTTGCACTGTAAAGACTCTCTGTAGCAGAACCAGACTTTCAAGTGCTAAATTTTCAAAAATAGTTTTGTCCTGCAAATGGACAAGACTTGCATCATTCAATAAAATCTGCTTTTCTTGACTAATCTTGACCATTATTAGCCCTTTAACAATTATAACAGCCAAAAACATATTCAGCTGTAGTCTTGAGAAATGCCCATTTGCAGACCAGAGAATATTTTTGAAAATTTACCACCGGAATGATTGGCTCGATAGCCGAGCCAGTCATTCCATTGATAAATTTGCAAAAATAATCTCTTGGTCTGCAAATGGAGATTTTCTATGAAAAGATTTAAGGGTTAAATGGTAGAGCACAGGATAAGTAAGTAACCGTTTAAATGTCATACCTATGTGCCTGGAAAAACTTATAAATACCAGGGGAAAAGACAGCACAATGTCAGGGAATTTATACTTCAGTCCCTAAAAACGGCGAATCCTGTATATTGTTACAATGGCATAATGATATCAATGACATAATGGTGTCATGATAATAATCGAAATAATAACATTAAATAATAATAATGATGCTGATGGTACTAGTGATTGTAATAATGATGATAATGATGTTTGTAATGATAATATGTACATATCAGAAAAATCAGAATACCACTCGTGTCACGAATTATGCTATAAAAATTGTCATGACAAAAAAACAAATGCAGGGATAGACCTACCATCTGAATGCATCTAGCATGTTTAGATTTCAAAGGTGTATGAACACTGTGACTATTATTATAACCACAATCAAGCAGACTGTAGTTGTCTAACTCTTGGTCAGTTTCCATTTATATGTCAAGAGGAGGCCATTTTTGAAATTTTACCAATCGAATGACTGAATCGGTAACAGCCCCAGTCATTCCAGTGATGAATTTTCAAAAAGGTTGGTAAATATTGTTCATTTGCGTTTCCCATATGTGACAATGTGATCTGGGTTTGTAAATAAATCGAAATTGTATTGTAGTTATGGTATACTGACATGATTATATATCAATATAGTGACAATGATTGTATATACATTATTCAAAAACCAATGATAATATACAAAGAAACTGTCTTTGTTCAATATCACTTTATCCCCAGAAATGTTTTAATTTACGCATTGCAGATATGCTTCATAATTCAATTTCAAAGCAAGCACACAGGTAGGCTGATGAATATTTTGTAATCAATATGACTTGAAGCCGCCATAGACAACGGCATTTGAACCTTTGATGGTCAAGATTTGTCAAGAAAATTTTACCTACAATCTTTGCTCAGTGAATGGCCATTAATTCATATGCCAAGAGCAAGCCATTTTTTTAATTACCACTAGACATGCTAGAATGACTGGCTTGTTTAATATCGAGCCAATCGTTCCAGTGGTAAAATTTCAAATGGACATTCCTTCAGACCACTAGAGATTTTATTTTGTCTGACTTGACCATTAATTGGTTAACAGAATATTTGTTATTATTGCCTGTAGTATCTCGGTATCTCTATTTCACAGTGAAGCTATTGTGTATTCTTGTAAACATGCGTCTAATTACCCTCGCCACGTAAGGGGAAGAGGGTATTGCGATCGAGTGTGCGCGTGCGTCCAGAGATGTATCTCGAAAACTACTACATGTACAAGAGGATTTCCAGGCATGTGAGCAACATAAAAAACTAGCTCCAGATCGGATCAAATTTTTGATCTATGGATATCTCGTAAACCGCTGGTCTGATTTGGCTCAATGTTTAACACTTAGGATTCCACAACTTTTGTCATGGTCCGAAAATAAAATCTAGAAAAGGGAGGGTGAGGGGCTACAATCTCTGATTTTTCTTTTTTATCAGGTTATTAGTTTTAATAAATCTATAAATTTTTCTGATCCATTTGTTTGTTCCTAAGATATTTACCCATTTCAACCATGCATACCAAGATTAAGCACCATTTTTACCACTTTATTATGTCAAATATTTTGAAACTAAACTGATTGAAAACAAAATGTGCAATATTTATTGTGGAAAATTAGAATATTTACCAATACAGTGATTGCCTTGGTTAATCTGTATGTTTGTCTTTCGGCCTCCTGCCTTGGTTAATCTGTATGTTTGTTTGTCGGCCTCCAGTAGTGGTTAAGTTCTTGGTAATGGTTTACGCGCTGCATATATTTCTTATATCAGGAATCGTTAATCATATTGAAACTAAATTTGGACACATAATTACCTTATTAAAACTAAATTTGGACACATGGTTGCCCCGACGTAGTGCAATGACAGTGAGGTCACACGGACAATGGTCCCCCACCCCATCCCCTAGCCAGCTTGACAATTTTACTGGTCAGTTGGGGACACAGAAGACTGGGCAGCCATTTCTCACATTTTCCAATGATTGGTGCTATTTGGAGGGGGTTGGTGGTGCTGGATGGAATGGACAACGTAATGGGCCTAATATATTTATCACAAATGTTGGGGTGACTTGTCCCGTGTTCCACCGATTATATTTAAATATATCAGAATCCATTTTGAAAACAATCCGACTAAAAGTTACTTTTTAACAAACATTTCAAGGTGGCTAAATATAGAACCGGTTCAATATTTTTGAAAACGTTTTGACTGTCACAGGCATCTAAAGTTTCCAATCTCAGTTTTTAAAGTAAGCAGATTTCCCTCTATACACTTTAACACATGGTTACCTATGTTGATAATATTAGGACTATATATAGTGAGGTATGGTAAATATGAAGGTTGCTAACTATTTTGAAAATGATTTCGCTGATTCAGGTACAAATATCCCTGAAAATCGGGGATTGCCTAAAACATACGTCCATCTGTGTTCCAAATTTAATTTTGAAAATCGTAATAAGTTTTTACTCAACAGTGGTTTGTTTGTTGTATACGTAGATATGGTATAGAGCAATAACAGTAATGAATATTGCTAACTATTTTGAAAGAAATTTTGTGGAAATGAGGGATCTACTTAACAGAATTTACTTTTAAGATACCTGAAAATCGGGGATTATTTAAAACATAGACCCTTCTATATATGGTCCTAATTTTATTTAAAAGCCTCGAGTAGTTTTTACACAACAGTGGTTTTAGGCATGGCATATAGCAACAACAGTAATGAATATTACGGACTATTTTGAAAGGGATTTCGTTGAAATGTACTTGGCCGATATGCCTGAAAATCGGGGATTATTTAAATCATGCACCCTTCTATATATGCTCCAAATCTCAAGTAGTTATTACGCAACAAGGGTTTGTTTGTATACATAGAGCCGCCAGCCCGCGTTTAGGCGTAATAGCAGTGTAGTTCTTTTGCCATCTTATTGGCCGCGCCAGCCTGGCCGCGCGCTAGACGCCAAGCGTAAATCTCTAGTCAATATAACTACCTCTATGGTTATAGCACTATTTTGAGCATAATTTAGACGGGGGAAATCTATGATAACTCGGCCAGTTCTGAACCGATTTTAAAATGGTTTACAGTTTCTAAAAGCCCGTCAAATTCTAGTCCTGACTGGTACCAAGAACGACGAAAATAGATAAAGTTAAGAGTTTTACGAGTACCTACTCGGTACACTAATAGCACACACTCGAATCCATTCTTGACACGCGGTCGTCAATGAAGCGTCTGAGCGCGCTCATGGGCGCTACGCGTTCTTAAGAACTTAAATCGTTCTCACAACGAGATGCCTCTCGTATAGGCCCGTATACGCTTATTGCTCTACCCAGGGGTGTGTGCTTATGGGAACGACTCCAGAACGGGCGGCTCGTACCCAGCTTGTCTGGGACGGCCAGTACCCTCCCGATCGATCCGCGTCACACAATGTACATGTAAATGCTGTTAATATTCTTTTAAATGCAAGAATTAACAAACCGTTGATGCTAGAACACTGTAATTGAACGATCTTTAGTTGCTGTTTTAATTTAAATCTGACAATATTATACTTGATTGCCGACAACGAGCGCTAAGATTGGTGCCTCGCAAAAGGGATGTCAGAAGAAAAAGAGGAATATTTACCCTGACGTCAGGGGTGAGCTCACAGTGGCTGGAATTACAGATACAGTACCATCGTCAACTGTCGACAGGGAAGACTGAAATGCTGACAGTCGCCATTGTCACCATCATTGCCATTGTCGACAGGAAGGACTGAAATGCCTACAATCGCTATTGGCGCTATCGTCGCCGGTCGACAGAGAAGACTGGAATGCCGACAGTCGCTTTTGTCGCCATCATCGCCATTTTCAATTGTCAACAGGGTATAGTGAAACGTCAACAGTTAGCATTGCTACTATTGTCGACTGTCGACCAGGAAGTCTGAAATGCTGACTGTTGCTATTGTCGCCATTGTCTACAGGGTAGAGTAAACTGGCGACTCTCTTTCATCGCCATTGTCGACAGGGAAGACTGGGACGCGGACAGTCGATATTGTCGCCATCAACACCATTGTTGACAGGGAAGACTAACATGATGATAGTTAGCATTGGCGCTGACGTCGCCATCGTCGACTACCATCATGGGAAGACTGAGATGCCGACAGTCACAATTGTCACCATCGTCGCTATTGTCGCCATTATCGTCTGTCGACAGGGTAGAATGAAATGGAGACAGCTAGCATTGACGCTACCATCGTTATCATCGACTGTCGACAGGGAAGACTGAAATGCCAACAACCGTTAGTCGCCATCGTCGCCCTTGTCGACATGGAAGACTGAAATGCTGACTGTCGGCAATATCGACATGGATGACTGAAATGCTGACAGTTAGCATTGACGCTATCGTCGACTGTCGACAGGGAAGACTGAAATGCTGACAGTCGCTATATTGTTGCAATTGTTCACAGTCAACAGGGAAGACTGAAATGCTGACAGTTAGCATTGGCACTATCGTCGCCATCGTCTACTGTCAACAGGGAAGACTGAAATGTCGACAGTCGCTATTGTCGCCATCGTCGCCATTGTTGACTGTCGACAGTGTGGCGTAAAATGGTGACTGTCGCTATCGTCGCCTGTCGGCAGCGTAAAATGAACTGAAGCACTACCAAACCTGAATTAGCTCTCATGAGGTGGTGTTCGTGAAACTCTGTTTATCACAAAATTGTGTATAAAGGGTCATGAAAGATTGACTCGAGACATAGCTATAGGCCTATAGCTATAATATACATACACAGTGTCTATGCTGTAATGCTCATGGTGTTTGAACGTGGGTAACATTGATATCTCAATTTAAAGACAACTATACGAGAGGTGTGTTTGATTTGCTGGGGATTTTGACTGGAAGTTGTTACTGCCCGGTTGTAGCAGTTTTCGGTTGGATTCCGGTTCAAAATAAATAGTGCTGAATATTGTATTGAATTTTCTTAAGTTTTCATATATTGCGTCAGGTTGACTTGCTGCTTGTAGCCTTTTAACCTTTGAACTTGGGTGCGTGCGCGCGCGCGTGTGTGTATGAGGGGTGGGGTGGAGACTATTTCTAGCCACGCATTCTTGTCTATTATTGTTACGACCCCCCCCTCGCCCCACCCCACCCCGCCTAAGCTTTGTTCGTGTTCGGATTGATTGAATTGTGATTCCTAGCATTTCGATACCAAGGTGATATTTTGGTCATTTTGGTACTGGTTTGGCTGTGTGTGGTGGCTGTCTATTGCAGTAGCAGTACCCGGTCAGATTAGTTTCAAAATGGCCCACGGATTGGTTCTAGCTGTTCCTAAATAGCTCCACCCACACCTTGTCCATGTTGAGATCGAACCCTAAACTCCCGGTACCGGGTCTAAGTAATTTCTTTAAATATTTAACAGAAAGGCTATTTGGTGATGAAGAGATACAATTCATACACGGGACATATTTTTGAAAGTTTATGACCTAGCTGTCATCTGTCATATGTCATCTGTGCGTGAAACTGACATTTATGTATTGCCTGAATTACAAAGGGTAAATTTATGGTTGTAAATTGGATATGGTTGGACATTGGATATGGGTGTTCAGATGGAATACATAAGGGATGGGAAATTGTAAAATAATACCAAAATGGGCCGTCGGCATAGGTTTTTGGCTGAAAAGTGGGCTGGGGAATGTATAATATTTGTAATATTGGGTGCAATTTAGTAATTGGAAGGGTTTTATTTTTATACCCCTGCCAAAAAACTTTGCCTGGGTATTATATAATGGCGCCATCCGTCTGGGCGGATGGACGGGACGTCGGGCGGGCGGGCGGTCAGGTGGCAGAGTGGTTTCCGGATGAAAACTCTGTTACCGTTTGTCAGATCACATTGAAACTTCATAGGGTGGGTGGACTCGGTCGTGGGAAGAAACCTATCGAAATCGACGATGATCCGAAGTCCATGATGGCCTCCAGGCACTGGCAGCCATCTTCAAAATTGGTTTCCGGATGATAACTCCGTTACCGTTTTTCGGATCGCTTTGAAACTTCATGGAGTGGTTGGACTAGGTCTGGGGAACAAAGCTATTGAACTTGACAATGATCCGAAATCCAAAATGGCCGCCAGCCACCGGTGGCCATCTTGAAAATTGGTTTCCGTATGATAACTCCGTTACCATTATCGGATCGCTTTGAAACTTTAGAGTGGTTGGACTAGGTCTGGGGAAAAACCTATCGAAATCGATGATGATCTGAAGTCCAAGATGGCCGCCAGCCAGCGGCCGCCATCTTGAAAATTGGTTTTCCGATGATAACTCTGTTATCGTTTATCGGATCACTTCATAGGGTCGTTGGAATATGTCTGGTGAAGAAACTTAGCAAAATTTACAGCAATAGTCAGTGGCAGCCATCTTGAAAATTGGTTTCCGGACGATACCTCCTTGACCGTTTAACAGATCGCTTTGACACTTCATAAGGATGACTGGTCCGGGTCTGAGCAAGAAATAAATATTTTCTGATAGCTTTCATTCATTGGTTTGTTATCATGGCGGGGGTATTATGCGCCGTTTGTGGAGCTCTTGTTAAATATGGGAAGGGGAATTGTACAGATATCAAAATTGAGACAGAGGTTTTTTGAATAGGGGAATGGGGAACTGTATAGTAATTTATCTTCTTCATCATTTATTGTTGTAATATTGCTATATAATATGTTATATAACTTCTAATTATTATCGGGCTTCCCACAGGTAGATGGTCTATCACCTGTGCTTTTGACCTGTTGAGAACAGTGCGCATTACTAAATCCACCAGTGTTTATACTGGGTGTGCCTCTAGAGATGGAATATGATGACGATGTGGACTTCATAGACGAGGAAAAGAAACCCATTGACGAACTACTCATAACAGCCGCACCGTAACTAAATATGGAGTATCTTTTATGATTGAATCCAAAACCGAGTTCACCCACATATACCAACCGAGAAAGCATGGAACCAATGATGGTGATCCATTTTGTGGCGGCGAACCATGGAAGAAATTTTTTTTAAATTCTGGGCTCACTGCTCTGCATGGGGAACATGCCATTCCACGCCTTCTGGAAGCCATGGATTCGTAGATCACAGATACCCTTGACAAAAAGACTATGTCTATTCAACGGGGTGACTTCAAGAGAGCAGGACTCGGTACACTTAGATCAAGAATGGAGCTGAGGAGGCTAAAGATCTTGGCTAATGATACGACACTGTAGAATTACTCATTGCAGTTGTGGGATGTTGCTATTACTACAGCCGCAGAATACACTTATCATACATACTGTGCATGGACCATTACTAACAACCCTTGGAACGAAGGCCAAATTGTGCATAACAATGGTTATTTGTATGGTTTTCTAATATAAAAACGTGGAAATTGTGAAACAGAGGATTACTCAGCCGTGTGAGTCTGAGTACATGTCATGCCTGCTATGTTGCAAATTTGCATGAAAAGATCCTGTGATGGTGTATGGCAGTCAGGTGAATATGTGGGTAATGTCTCAACATGATTGGATATAGTAGGTCAGCTTATAACACAAATGAGTTGCCCTGTCTAAGACGGAGCACACAGAATTTTATTTCCCTATGAAAACGAGGGCATTTTGTGTATCTGAAAGTTTCATTTAATACGCACCACATATGCTGTGTAAGAGGGGACCCAGTGTGATATATCTAAAACTGTATTAAACTGGAAATAGTTCTCACCCACCAAGTATTGACATATCAAGGAAAGTATCCTGTCAGAAATGTAACATCTATAACAAACCAGTCTTCACTTGCAGTGTATTCTTATTAGCAAGATGCCGTATAATACACACAAGGTTTACTATCAAGATGGAGGCATGCACAAACAGGGAAGACGCACATATCTTCAGATCATACGCATTAAAACGGGAACAAATTATTATCAAAACAGAAGCTAAAAGAAACACAAGGTGGCGTCTAATAGCGACATACAACATGTTGTAAATATGGGATTGTCTTGTGGGAAGTCATGACCCCGCAGGATGTCTTATAATTCACTTAAGTCCCAAAAGAAATTATGTTTTGAAAATACCAGGTGAGCTAAAAGTCCAGGTGAGCACAAGTTGGATGCCATAGATGTGCATCAATGATAGTCGTTACATACAATTCGGTTAGGATGACGTAGTCTACTGTGGCTGTGTCGACCACCTGTTGTTTACTAAATATGTCAATCATTGGGACGGTGGAAAGTCGAGCAAGCCGTGCCATCTCTTTGTACGTAATAGGAAGCGTACTAATGTTAAATGAATAGGATGCTGTTTATTGCGTTATATAAGCAGCAGATGAAATTAATAGAATAATATTTGAAATGGACGAATTGATTGGAAAAGATTCTATGGTTCTGAGTTGATGTGTATTTGAAAATAGTTTAGATAAAAGTTGTTGCTGTTCAGTCGGCATTTACTTTTATAATATTCAGCAGTTGTTGGTAAGCGTAATTTTGGAAATAATCAATGTATAGTAATCCGTGTTGGGATGAGTGAAACTGAACGTGACAAACGGACTTAATTGATGACGTAGGCAATCTAGTTTCTCACACTAGGCTAGAACAGCACCACCTGGTAATGAGACTATCCAGCACATGTGCCTTGCACCCTAGCATTCCCGAGACCTCTCCATTAATAGGCAATGGACAGGACATGGACATTGTAGCGTCCTTTAGGAATTGATAACAGAATCGAAATTTATTTATAAACTATATGTCAATCATTTGATGGTATGCAACAACAACACATTCCGTCATGTTGTTAGTTAGCTGACAGATCACATCAAATCAGAACCTGTTCCCACCGCTTTGTCTATGTGAGGCGCAATCTCCATGAAAGAAGTAGGCATAGTATGATTGGTTAGAATGGCGTCATAACCAATCAGGATCGATCAGACTCTGCAGTGAAGACTTAGAGGGAATAGATTTGTGCGCCACGCAAAGGATGGAGGAGTCACTGATTGGCTGAGAAGGCGGATCATTTATCAGGTCAGAACTTCTAGGAAGAAATAAGCAGAGGTTGATTGGTGGACTGCTTGTTCAGCCAGTCAGTGTGCTTATGGAATACCTAGAAGAGTTGTAGGAATAGATAGGAATAGATTCTGAGAGAAGTTGTACATTTCTGCGAAACGTGAAGTTGGCCAGAATACTGAATCTGAAGAGTATATAAGGCGAGATTTCACTTAGATAATTTAATCCATCACCTTCTGTGATTCCGTAATTTATATCCTTTGTGGGTTAATTTATGAGCCATAGCTTTTAGGCTTAACGAGGCTTTGTTAGTAGTAGTAGAACAGGATTAGGACTTAGAAGATAATTAGCTATTGTTAGATTGTACAAACGAAATTGTACCAAGTATTCATTGTGAGCGATTTTGCTTTAGATTACAAACTTGTTATATATTGTGAATAAATCATTAATCTTACGTTTATGTAAGACCTGCCTTTGTCAGTTAATTTAGAATTAGGAATTTAGCCGAGCTGGGAGTAACACCCAGTCCTTACTTGGAACTTAGTCAGATAGGCCCAGCAGTCATCAAAGATAAATATCGTCTAATTCACCATCAGTCACACGAGGCGAGCCGACTGCAGTTATCCTTCCTCCTTACTGGCAACCGTTGTCGCAGCAACACTTCCAGGTTACCGGTAGTAAAGCGGGATCCGTTAGTAGATCATCAATAGTAAGAAGTTCCCGACGAAACCCCTTTGAAGAGTGAACCTCAAAATCTTCAATACGTGTAACCATCTCGAAATGGAGAAGTTGGGTGTGTGAAAGAAATTCAGCAGATTTTGATTAATACACATGTGATCTACCGTGTAACAGAGAAGTGTATTCTCTGCATGTCTCATCATCAAGTAAAGACATTACCAGTGACCTATGCTATCAGATTGATGGCACATATAATAAACACGTCTTCAGCTACAGCATGTTATTATTAGCCAGTGGCTAGGTTCACAAATTAAGCATCATGTCAAGGAGGAGTGAATTAACTTCATTATTGAAACGACAGGAACGTGTCTTCATGCAAGGCATTTTCAATTAAACTGACACAATTGACAGGTTATCTTGCAATGGGGACATTATACACACAGTGTGTCTTCTTTGTGTGACTCTCTATAACCGGTGTGGTATCACAAATATTGTATCTTAATTTCTCGGATCTACCTGCTTCCATTCAAAGGTCACGAAAGCCCATATCTTCAGTATGTGCCATTATCAGTTTGAGGATGTCTCTCTTCCGTGCCCTGGCAACAACCATGGTGCCATTATTGTGTAGCAGATGGATGACTAGGTGGGTGTCTTGTTCATTATGTGTGGACTCCAGCATGTCCAGAGGAAGGGACGGCATGTAGCGATTAACTTCAAACTTGTCAGCAAATCCACCACTAAAAATGACAGTCTTTTCAATGAGAGGATGTTTAATCAATTCCTTGAACAGAAGAAGCATATTCAGGTCTGCCCTTTTCTCTGATGGGGTAGTTAGGTTTGCTCAGTTTACATCGTCGCATTCAATAATACATCACATTGGAGGAGTTGTCTTGGTTCGTCTTTGAAGTGTCTACGTTTCGATCGAATTGCATCTATCTACCAACCATCTATAAGGTGACACAATCTACCATTCAGGGCGATTGCTGCTGGGCCGTCAATGTCAGCTGTTAAACATTCTGCGAGAATGATCTTAGAGCATGTCCTTAGCATTCGATTTGCATTAGCAATTAAAATTGGTATTGTCATCAGCTCATGCTACAGGAAAGTGGCCAGGTCAACTTCCAGCGGCATACCGAGCAATCACGCACCATAGGCGGTTTCGATCACCGTTCATGACTATATGTTTGTCTTTGACATATTTCCGAACACCATATAGGTTGCTACATGTTGGAGCTTTATTTTTCCTAATTAGCTAATGGAAAGATTTCTTTGCAGGGGGCTGTAGCTCACAGGGGTCTGTTTGGTCATTCCAGCACGAAATAGCCGCCTGCTGCGCCGCAAGTGTATGATGAACGGGATGGCTGGTCAGCTCCAGTTCTCTGGGTTCCGGATTCCATGTGGCGATGTTCCGTGAAATACAGAGACAGGCTCCTAAGGCTGGTGGAACTCATTTGTTCCAGTGGGGCTGTGCGACCATCGCCGCTAAGATTGAACTGCATGGTGTCAGCCCAACTGTTGGTGTCACCGGTATGTCTGTCCATACTAATTTGGAGATATGGAATAAGGAGTGATTAAATAATCTACACTATACAAACAAGATGAATCGTTTGACAGTAAATAAGCATACAATAATACATAAAGTAGAGCGAGCTGATGTACTTTGCACGTGGGGTCGCCAGAGGTACCACACAGATGCATAAATCCGCAGAGGTGTCCCCGCAAGGGAGGCTCTCGCATCCGAGATCACTAATTAACGTAATATAAGTTATTATACCACTAACATAATAAAGAGATTCCTGTTGTTGTGAGAGGAAAATGCCTCGCGTGGGCCTCCATCACCTAATTTCTACCTGAGGGTGTGAGAGGTAGTAGCCTCGCGCAGGCCTCTGTCACAGGACATCTCGCTACTGCGAGAGGCAAGTACCTCACGTGGGCCTCCGCCACAGGGAAATGCCTTCAATGCTGAAGTGGAGGAAAAGAGCTGGCAAAAAGGGCCACTCTTTTGTTCAACAGAAAAATGCTGAAGAAAAAGACCATCCTAGTGAAAATATAATTAACGTGATGCATACTGGTTTACGTGAAGACGGATCGAGCGACTCCCGAAGGATCTGCAAGTCCCTGTCTTATGTTATTCTAAGATACTGCATTGGTAGGTGCCGCTTTAATTTGTGCCGGCCTTCTGCTATTCCTAACCTACCATTTGAGTGTTAGAAACGAGAACTAGTTAGACATGGCTATCCCATGGGCGCAGACGCCCGGCTTCCCGTAGGTTGTCTCAGAAAGCATCTACCTCCATGGACAGCAAGTGTACATGTTACTTTACAACATATCCGAGTTTGATGAAAATCCGGCTACCTTGCTCCGTAACCACATAAAACATTACCGGACGATGGCTACATTTTACACAAGCAAGTATGATGACTGACATATCGTTAAGGTGGGTATAGAGAGACGAATATCCACCGCGAGTGTCCTTCCTGTGAGGGCGTGGCAGATTCCCAGATCCTGCCCAGACACTATACCGAGTTGGGTGGAGATGCGCATCTCGTCCGCCACCGGTCCTATGGATCTAACTTTTGACCTGACGTTAGGATTAAGTTCCAATATGCCCAATATGCACTGCGGGCCGGTAAATAAAATATCATTCTACGATTACAACTATATGCTTTCTCAGTGCTTTCCTTCTTTGGCAAAGTATCTAACTAACAAGTATCCGAAGATACGGGGGAGATGTATGTAAACCCACACTTTGGCCATCACCGCTCGGAAACTTCTGATAGTTTCCCAGTCCAATGTGCGGATGGGATGTCCAAACATTTAAGAAGCCATATGGCTTAGTGGATCGTGGAAAGAGACAATAACTTAATATAATATGAGACCCTAAAGGTCATTTTAGCCAATTTTACACAACCTTGCTGGGGTGCGGGGGTAGATTACCGCAACAACCGGAAAAGAGGCGCACACTATGCATCTCCTAATGAAGAAATTGCCCCTAACCACTGTTAACCTATCCTATCGAGCTGAATAACAAGGTTAGTCAGTAACATGCCAGGCTCAAATAACCAGGGCATGGTCAGCGCCCTCAGTGTAAAATTGTTGATGGCGGGAGTAAGTGATGCAGATATAAGTGTTGCTGTTTAGTATTTCCTAGCGTACTGCAGTCCTAAGTTTTCTATAAATAAACAAAACATATCAACAGGATGGCTACCTGCCATGAACATAACCAACCAATGTACAGAACAATGACAATTTATAAAATGATTAAAATCGAGCTAGTGACAGGTTGATAGATCTATACGGTGCGGTTAGTCAAAACACCTACAGTAAACAAGGATAATATGAATAGTAATAAATAAATTATAAATTGCGGTCTTAAGACCGGTACGGTACCTATTTCTTATCGGTTCCTATTAGAAGGTGAATAATCATCATTAAATATACCATGTATAGCTACTTGAATACCCAATAGGCATCCGTACGGAACAGGCTACTATGTGTTACTGAAATTGAGGTGCTAACATATTCGTAGCGCGAGTCAACATGTTCCCTGTGGCTGGACGTGTTTCCGCATGCAGATCTCCGCAGCTGGTTTCCGCAGGAAGGTCTCCGCATGATGATTCCAGGGTAGAAGCGGTACGAACTCAGGACATGGAAACAGAGCATTGAAGCATGTCTATTAGATAATTATAGCAACTGTTACATGGTCAATACAGTAAGTTACAAAGTTTCCGTCCGGCGATGGTGGTGAGAAAGTTAAGCATAACCCATTAACAAAGAGGGTTACTTACATAATGTAATTAATGCATGTACATATTGAAGCACACAGTGTGGGGTGCGTCACCTAGCTCTTGTGGTGCACCGGGCAAAGTCTACTCGACTGCGGTAAAAAAGTTAAAGGTATCACACACGACATGCAGTGTGGAAGTTGAGGTCCACTTTTTAGCGTGGTTGGCAGATCCGGCGAGTCATCCACCAAGAAACATCGCTGCTCTACATTATGTAGTTACATCTTGGGCCGCAAGGGCCTTCCCGCAGAAGTTCCGCTTACTGTTGTTCAGAAAAGGGAAGCATTCCTTTAGTTTATTTTGCCCCCGGATGGCCATCCAGGAGCATCCAAAATTTAAATAATGCGGGGTGTCGAGAACTGCTTTTACGTGTGAGTGAACTCAAAGCCGCAAGGAACTGTGGGGAATGTTCTGTATGAGTTATCCGCAGTATTCCGGCCCACTCGTCTAGTCCACACCTCCAGTCAGCTCTCGACTACTCGGCCGCCACGCCGACTATGCTCCTGATCCTCGAATTTCACCCCCTTTTATACTCGCTGGAATGTCAGAACTGGCTGCCTTGACCAATCAGCGGCCGATGTACCAGCCAATCAGCATACTAGAATACTGTGACGTATACACAAATAGCTATGTATTTATGTGTATGTGTGTGTCTGTGCGTGCGTGCGCGCGCGTGTGTGTGTAGTGACGTATTAGGTCACGTGTACACAAATCACTGCGTATCTAGTTATGTATATATACGTGATTACGACGTTATAGCAATATTTTAAAGTATAATTTAACTGGGAGCTTCGACGATAACTCAGCCATTTTTGGGCCAATTTTAAAATGGTTTACAGTTTTGAAAAGTTCATTAAATTCTGGTTCCAATGGATACCAAGAACAATGAGAATACATAAATTATAAGTATTTACAGGTACCTTCTCGGGACACTATAGGTAGACACTTGCTCCCAAACGTGACACACGTGTTGTCAGAGATGCGGCCTAGCACGTGCATGTGCACCACGCGTCCTAACGAACTTAGTCGTTTTCAGCTAAATGCTTCTCGTATAGGCCCATACACGTCCATTGCTCTAACCAGAGGGGCGTGCTTTGGAACGAATCCGGCATGGCCGGTCCATACCCAGCTTTGCTGGGCTGGCTGGTACCTGTCCGGTCGATCCGCGCTACAGGGCACAATAACTGCAGCCTATTTGATTAGTCACTGCTTGCTGAATGTGCCCACCAGTACTGCTCCTGCTTTCAATCTGCTTTCAGAAGAGATTCCTGGATTTCATCAGTGACTAGCTCATTGGTGACTATGCTTTGTATAATGTCTTGGCTGAGAAAACATGAAGTTGCTGCAAGATGGAGAGAATGTTGTCTTCCCATTTCTTCGCTTCGTTCTGAACAAGAATATCTCTCTTTCCAAGCATTGCTCTTGTACCAGCACATACATAAGATCTCAAACAAGATTCTCCATCTTGCTAGTGTGATATGACAGGGGTGTCACTGGGTACTGGGTAGACCAGAGGCCCATGCCCTGAAGATCAGTTAGGGGTGTAGCCAATCAGGAATGGGTCCAGCGGTCCTCCCATGAGAGAATTCCAATATTTAAGCTTATGAGTAGCAATCGAAGTGAGAAAAGAGCCACTTTATTTGCATCAGAATATTAGGTGATATAGATTGTAGATCACAATTACGTTGATATGATGATATGGTATGGTGTGCCATCACGTTTAAATATGAGTTGCCTTTACAAATTGGTTTTATTAGGCATGACAGATACTCAGTCGCACAATCTAGGAAATTGATAATAGAGCAATATACAGCTTTATTTACAAATTTCCAACACATTGAGCTATAACTGTATATAACATATACATTAAAATGACGTGATCATAATACAGAGACTGATCCATTGCAAAATATTGGATATAGCCACTGGCTACAATGTTTTACCTACCTTAAGACACAAATACGTTCAACACAAAGTATAAAATAGTCGTAGAATTACGGAGGGAGGGAGGTAGGGGGAAGGGGGATGGAGGGAGAGAGGCATGAATGGATGAAGGCGTGAACGGATGCAGGCGTGAATGGATGAAGGCGTGAACGGATGAAGGCGTGAATGGATGAAGGCGTGAATGGATGAAGGCGTGAATGGATGAAGGCGTGAATTGATGAAGGCATGAATGGATGAAAGGGTGAATGAAGGCGTGAATGGCTGAAGGTATGAATGGATGAATGCGTGAATGGATGAAGGTGTGAATGGATGAAGGCGTGAATGGATGAAGATGTGAATGGATGAAGGCGTGAATGGATGAAGGCGTGAATGGATGAAGGCGTGAATGAATGGGTGGGTGGTTGTGTGATTAGATGGATGGATTGGTGGGTGGGAGGGTTGGTGGGAGCACAGACAAGCAGGCGGGTGGGAAGGTGGGTGTGTGGGCGGCCGGGCAAGCGAGTGGATGGTCAGATGGGTGGGTGGATGGGGAATGGGGGAGGTGGGAGGCATTCAAATAATACCAACCATTCTTAACATCTATTCCAGCAACATCGCCGTGTGTAGACAGATTAAAGTAATAGACAATCTGCAAACACCAATATGCAGTAGCAGTTTTAGCAGGAGCACTGTCTGGCGTTGCATGTAACACTAACATTGGTCAAAAAGATAATTTAAAACATCTTATATATTCATTTTACGATGCTGAGCAATTACTGTCATCGTGACAAGAAGCCTACTGTCTGCCTTAATGAGTATATCCCGTGTACATGGCTGGACTCACTTCGACATAACCATCATGACAAGTCTTTAGTTTAAGATGTATTAATGAAGCAAACATGTCTAGTTCATTGGATTGCGAGCTTTGCTGTACAGCTATTTTACTGCATCATTTTCCATTTCTCTGACAGTCAGCATGGCATGGGATATCTCAGTGCTTGATTTTACTGTTGATGCTATTTTGGGGAGAATTTGCTCTATGATAAATAACTCTTACATGGAAATTGTTGCCAAGATCTGCAGGGCCATCAACATAGCTGCCTCTGCAGGGTCATCAATATAGTTGACTTCGAAATGACGTCAACTAATTACCCCTTTCCCGGTCATTAAGCCTGGTAACTAGACATCTGCTGCCCTACCCAGTGTAACGATATAGGTACCTTTTGCAGGGTCAGCGATATAGCTGACTTCACAATGGCATCACCTAATTACCCACACCCCAACGCCACCATTTCATGGGTCATTACACCTGTTAATGAGTCATCTGTCAATCAACCTAGGATAACGATATAGCTGCCTTTGCAGGGTCGTGGATATGGCCTCTACCCAGTAAGATGGTAGAGCTATCTTTGCAATGACGTCACCTAATTACCCCCTCTGTTTCATGGGTTGTTACACCTGGCCCAACGATCTGATCGGGTGAGAGGGGGTGGGTGTGTGACCTAATTCAAATCTTGATGACGTCATCAAGCTCTCGACCACTCAGAGGTGGCGTATATAACGTTGTTCCTCTACTACCCTCGATCCACTTTGATGAGCGAGACAAGTGACGGGAAAATATGTATTCTTATTTACATCAGAACAAGCATTGTCATTGCATGTTAGAGTATTCTCTGATGTGGGCTGATTTAGCAAATCCGATCAGTACTAATTATACATTCTGATTGACAGGCAACCAAGACGCAGTAATGAGGGATGATCTGTCAAAGTGATTTGAGAATGTCACATGTCCCACTGTTGACTTAATTTGTGTCTATGCATAGGTTCACATAATAATACGATCAATCACCACAATGCGTAGCAAACGACTGGTGGTGAAGAAAGCTCGATGACATCCTGTTGATATCCCGTTGGTCCACATTATCGAACATAAAATAATCAGCAGTAAGTGTTATTTTCAGTTTGAAAAATGACATGCCTAATAGAGATGTATGTGCAAGTAATGAGCTCTCTGTTGTTCTGTAAAAAGTGCAACGTGCTTTCCCATTTTAGAGATATATAGTAACTCATAAGGCATTATTACTTCTGGCCAAAACGTGATGGCCAAACCCTCGATAGTACCAATGACTACTCCCTCTGCAGAGTAGCATCGCGACCTAGTGCCATTCCGCTAACAATGGGGATTAAGACATATAGATTTACATATTGTCTGACAGACCTGAAAAATGTTCACTTTATAAACAAATTCATAACCAGAACACTTATATCTTAGATGCTATAGTATATTGCAGGTGTATTTCAGTAGAATAGCACAATGTTGTTCAATGCACATTATGATTAAGTAAAGATATAAAATTCTAAAACTCGAGAACCGCCTGTTGTGTAATACAACATTCTCATTGGTCCAGACGAGAACAATAGCAGACAGAAGCACACACTGAATCGCGATTCTGATTGGTCGAGGGTTAAAGGTCACATTAAAATCCCATCAATCATTTTTGACAGGAGAACAATGGCAGACAGGTTTCCCCATGACTACTGACGCGTCTGTGCGTGCGTGTGTGTGTGTGCACGTGTGATGGTGCCGTTATCAAAATGTTGCGTTTATCTGGTCACATTCATTCTGTGTGGTAAGATATAGTCTTTGTTGTTTCCACGATTGTTTATCATTTCTTTTTCAAACTAATTATCCATTATTTATTGTCAGCGCCCATTGTAAGCCTCATAGATTCGTTCCCCATCGTGAACCTGACATTGTTCCAGATCGTAATTGCGCCATTATATATGGTTTCCTTCATCAACAGCGTCCAGCCTCTTTCGTGACAATACGTACTCGGCTGAAATGACAATTTCATAAAACTTGACTTCTCATATGCATAAGGAGAGAACGCACGAGACAGAAGGAGAGAGCTAGAGGGAGAGGCGGAGTGGGTGAGTGCGAGAGGGAGGTAGGATGGGAGAGAGAGAGAGAGAGAGAGAGAGAGAGAAGACAAGAGAGAAAGAGCGAGCGAGTGAGCGAGTGAATTTTTTCGGTGGCCATCTTGAATTTTACTAAAAATGGTGGGTAATCATTTAAAACACTACTCCTTATTAACCGCTTGGGCAATCTCAACCAAATTTGGCTGAAAGAATCCTATCGTGGTAGGTCCTCGAACATGTATTCAAAATTCTAATTCGTCAATTTTTCTGGTGGCCATCTTGGATTTTCCGAAAATTTTCTGGAAATTATTTAAAACGCTACTCTTTTTTACTAAAAATGAGCCAACTTCAATGAAACTATTCTCGGAGGCTTCAGCACGTCTAATGATAATTTTGATTGGTCAATATTTCTGGCGGCCATCTTGGATTTTCTGAAAATGACAGGAAATCGTTTAAAACGCTACTCCTCATTAACTGCCAGGGCAATTTCAATGAAATATGGCTGGAAGCATCCTATGGTGCTAAGCTCCGAAGCTTTTACTCATAATTTTGATTGGTCAATTTTTCTAGCAAGCATCTAGGATTTTCCAAAAATGTTCTGGAAATCATTTAAAACGCTACTACTCGAATATAAATGGATCAACTTCACCGAAACTTGGGTGGACTAGTACTATGCTGGGTAGCTGCAACACTTTGAATGACAATTCTGTTGGTCAATATTTCTGGCGGCGATCTTTGATTTTCTGAAAACTTCGGGAAATCAGTTAAGATGCTACTCATTAAACTACTCATTAACTGCTTGAACAATTTCAATCAAACTCGACTGGAAGGACTCTAGAGTGGTCTGCTTCAGAGCTTGTATACCGAATTTTGATTCGTCAATTTGTTCTGCGGCCATTTTGAATTTTGCGAACAATGATGGGCAATCAATTAAAATGATACTCCCAAATGCTTGTTCTATTGACCATCTCAGGAACTGCTGTACAGATCAGGCTGAATTAAAGTTTGTTCAAGTGAACTCGATCCTTGATAAAACATGGTTGTCATGGACCAATCACCTAAGGTTCAATCTAATTGTGTAGTCGTCGTTCATCATTAATTTCCCACGGAATATCGATTGTACTGGATTCCCAATTTTGCATTGTATGTCTTGTGTAACTGCTGAATTTGAAGTAGTATGTCAATGGTTCAAATGCTAATGGTCCGAGTGAGCACTAAGGCCCTTTACCGTCTTGTTGAAAGCTTGTTTGCATGTCGGGAGATTATTTTAAAATAAATTCATCACTGTAATGGCTGGCTCGCCTAGTGAGCCAGTCAATCCAGTGGTAAATTTTCAAAAGGCTGTCTTGCCTTAGCCCGCAAATGGATATTCAGTAATGACAGGTTTGGATTTTTGTTAGCCAATCTTGACCATCAAAAGATGAATCATTGTTGCTTATTGTTGAACTTTCCATGACAGGGGTCAAATAGGAAATTTGTTCCAAAAGTTGGTAAGAAATTGCTTTACCACTCTTGTGTCAACTTAACCCTATATGGGTGAGACTGGCCAATGCGGCCTCGACAATGGTCTCTATGAACTTCCATTTGCAGGCAAAGAAAAGATAATTTTCTTAAAATTTACCAGTGGAATGAGTGGTTCGGTACCCTAGCCGGTCATTTCAGTTGTCATGTTTAAAGAATAGTCTTCTCTTGGCATGCAAATGGATCAAGTAAGAATTCGGATTTTCATTTTGGTTTTAATGTTAAAGCCGGCCTAAATATCATCTATAGTAGTATTGTGAAATATCCAATTGAATGACTTCAAAATTTTTTTGTGGTAAATTCCAGTGCTAATCCGACAAAACAGCTAGCTTATTTCACAAATAAAGAGGCAAAACAAAAGACTGATTGTTGCTACCCCACACACCCTAAAAACATATAATTTCCTAGGAAATCTAAAAACATGCCGCCCATTCAATCTCCGTCCAAACCCTTGTGAAAAGACCCACACGACCCATCACCTCCCGCTACCCTCAGGGGTATCGCCCTCAACATGGATATTGATGGCTAAGGGGTGGATGGAGGAGGGGGGGGGGGTGTATGTGTGGGAAAGAGCATTTCTAGACTTTGACAGATTTTCCGTTGTTTATTTTTTCGCCCCAAAGTCGTGTAATCCTTATGTAAGTTCACATCATTTTCTGCGTTAAAATGTCAACCAAATCAGACCAGCAGTTTCTGAGTTATCCACAGATCCGGAATCCGATCCGGTCCATGTTCTTTTATCTTGATCACGGTCAATGTCTGGGAATTCTCTTTGCACAGCAAGTTGTGTTAAAATGTAAGCCAATTTTCATTCCAAAACTCAGATTTTGTCTGAATTAATAGCAGAGATCGTCACTATTTTCAATATCTTATATCTCGGCTTTAGTACTGTAAGTGGGTTTCTTATAATTGTATATTTTTTCAGACTTTCCATATATATATATATATATATATATATATATATATATATATATATATATATATATATATATATATATATATCCGTTCCAATCACCAAAAATGTGAGCCGTTCGTGCACATTTTTAATAATTTCTTAAATATTTGATGATTAAAAAATTGCATTCAATGGGTGCATTTCAACTTTGCGAAGCTTAATCCGCAGGAAGTTTAATCTTTCATGTTGAAATTATAATTTTGTTTCAAACATACACGATTTGTTTCAGATTTCATGCCCCCAATGTCACATACAACTACGGTCGTGCTAAATCAATGCTATAGGGTATCACACTTATGCCCAACATCAGCGCAGGTTTGAGGACACAACGCTCAAGAGTTTTTAAGTATTATGCAATGACAGGCATCTGCAGTGAAGGGCCAGTGTCCACTTAAACTTAAGGAGGTGTCAAGGTGATTGCTCAACATGCTCTAATTACCTCGACGGAGTTAAACTGGAATGGAGAGTGGTTTATTTTCCTACTTTAGATATCATGTGTGTTCTCATATACGGCTCTCAAATCCCGAAACAAAACAGAATATAAATGGTGTACAGTAATCTTACATGCAGATATTTTTGTCCCGCCCTTATCATGAAGAGAATTGTTAAATGAAAAAATATTTATATATATTCTCAACAATTTGTAACAAATGTGCTTGAAAAAACAGCTATCTAATGCACGTTCCACGATAAACAATTACACCCGTTTCGAAATAATAAAGCATTTGTTGTAACATTTTCTCTATATATACGCGCAGAATAATATGTAAACAGCAAATCAATTAGCAAGATCAACTGCTGAGGAATGAATGAGCGGGCGAGCGAGTGGATGAATGTCTGAGTGGGTGGGTAGTTGGTCGACAGGCATGGATCGGTGTATTGGTTTGTATGTATGTATGTATGTGCGTGCGTGTGCGCGTGCCTGTTTGCGTGCGTGTGTGCGTGCATATACGTATGTACGTACGTGCTTGTGTGCGTGTGGGTGAGTGGATTGATGTGTGGTGGGTTGTAGGTAGATAGCTGGACTAGTGTGTGTGTGTGTGTGTGTGTGTGTGCGTGCGTGCGTGCGTGCGTGCGTGAGTGCGTGCGTGAGTGCGTGCATACGTGCGTGCGTGCGTGTGTATGACTATGTTTGCGTGTGCGCGTGCATTCTTTTGTTCGTTCGTGCGTGCGTGCCCGTGTGCATGCGCCCGTGTGTGCGTGTTATCTGGCATCCAGTTAGCCGTACACATAGAGAAATTGATAACTAGGACGAATCAGTAGTTATCTACCTGTTATATCCGATCTATCTATGATAGACACCCTGCTTTTGGGACCAAAACGCGTAGTTTCTTGTACCCCACAGGACAGAAAGCTTGGTATGAGGCGCAGATCTCCGAAATGTGACTCCCAGAAAGAGGTAGTATCATTTTGCTACGGGCCTTACTGCTGTGACACCAACATCATCGTACTGTTGTTGTCGTCGTCGTCGTCGTCGTCATCGTCGTCGTTATTATTAAGGGGGCATACATTTACAGGGAAAGTTAAATTACTGGAGGAAACGACCGGATTGCCTATGCTCGAATTAGTTAGTGATGGTTAGGATAAAGGCACATGATTTTGCCAGAAATTTTAGATTTTTTGTTGCGAATAGCCTAGCAAATTAAAAACAGTTTTGGCGATTGTGATAGAAATTGGTTAAGTAAGTTAGCCTTTCATTTCGGAAATTATCACAAAAGGGCGTCAACAAATTTCGCATTCCTGACATTTCTCACGAGCATAGCGCATATAAAGATAAAATTAGAAACGCAAACTATAGTATTTATTAACAATTTGGATGATAATTTGACTATATTGCGATAAGATGTCGTCGTCATCGTCGTCGTCATCAGAGTTTCATTGATTTGACTAGTAGAGGTGAGATGTCAAATACATAGGCCCTAAAATTATGTTGTCTTCTTTCTCATAGAATGTCCACAAATTATAAAAATTAATGATTCATTTCACAATATTCGGAAGATGCAACTTCACATGTATGTTGATTATGAGACTATTATAAGAAGTAAAGACGCATCTTATTCTTTGGGTCAATTCGTCCATCTATTATTTAAATTAGGGAAGGAAAACTACAATTTTCAAGGATTTACACATGCCTACTGGGATGAACGGACGTACAGATGGACAGGCTGCTCAGCAAAATAAGAGAGTTCATCACATGCCCCATAATCAACAGACCTGTGAAGTGTCATTAATACGCTCACCGTGTAACTTAGGTTATTGGCGGAGAAAATGAAAGATTCATGGATTTACACATGCCCGAGAAGATGAAACGCCGCTGCCGCCGCTGATGACGACGGTGATGACGACAACGGCGGCGGTGGCCTCGAGGACATCGACGACAGTTATGGCGGCAGCAGGGATAATGGTGGTAGTCGTGGGGATGATGGTGATGACAATAATAATAGTAAATATAGCTGCAAGCGGTGATGCATTGGGGGGGGGGGGTCAAGTGGCTAGCATCCTGGTCGCTAAGATGACCTTATCTGAGCCAGCTTTTATAAACAATCGTGTGTCAGCAATAGCAGTAAAAATAATTTAAATGAAAACCGGCCCAGTTTTTCTTGAGAAGAAGACAATTCAATTCTCCAATTGTTTTAGCATTGGCAATTTTGGCGGGAAAACGATCCAAGATGGCCGTCAAACTGTTCGTCCGACAGTATTGATATTGGCAAATTTGGAATCAGAAGACCCAAAAACCTATGTGAAACCAATTTCGGCTTAAAATTTCCACAAATTAAAAAATTCAAAATGGACGCCAAGCATGCTGAATTTTGATTGGTCGATGGCGGCCATGTTTTTTTAAGTATCAATTTCTCTTGAACAAACTGTAATGAGCCTCAGTCCCTAATTATATCAGCTAAATTTGGCCCGATCCATTCAGCGGTTCTGGAGAACTCGTTTTCACGAAAACTAGGTCATTTAAGATGGCCACCCAAGTTTTCGGTCAATCAAATTCCCTTGAACAAATTTCGTTCAGCCCATACCCTAGATGATATTTCGTAAGTTTTGAATCAATCCACCAAGTGGTTTCGGAGATTTTTAAAAACGTTTCCCGAAATACTACAAAATCCAAAATGGCCACCGGCCTAACAGGCCGACCAGCATTGTTACCTAACGATGCTTCCTACAAAATATAATTGAAATTCACCTAGTGGTTTCCGAGGAGAAGGCATTTTAACTTTCCAATTGCTTTACTATGGGGAATTTGGCGGAAACGAATCCAAGATGGCAGCCAAACCGTCGATCGAACAAATTCGAAAATGCCAGATTTGAATTTCTCGACCTCCAAAACCTATATATGACCAATTTGGGTTTAAAATTCCATCAAATAAATAATTCAATATTTCCGCCAGACGACTTGATTCTGATTGGTCCATACGCAAATCCGTGTTTTTCGACCTATCGACTTCCCGTGACCAAATTTTTATGAGACCCACTCTCCGATGATTTTCACCAAATTTCAGCTCAACCTATGTATAAAATCATATCCATTAACATGCCAAAAGTTTCCTCTAATAAGGCCCTCTTGCCATGCAAAGCTTGAATTTCATCAGCATTTCTGTCTTCGCGCTATTCATGAACAAATAAAAGCAGAGAATAAAAGAAATAAATAACTACAAGCAGTTAGTGTGGATGGCTTCCAAGACAGTTTCACAAAGCTGCAACCAGACCACTAACATTACCATACCCGCAACAGCATGGGGCCTATTAGGGAATGATGGAGTCAGCAATTAAGGCTAAAGATACAATGGCTAAGTAAAATAATTCAGCAGTATGAGGTTTAAACTGGTGAAAAGGACCAAAAATTGTTAAAATTATTACCAAAATCTGTCACAACTGGTTTGAAAACAGCAAAAAAAAACATTAAAATATTTACAAATAGATTAAATGAACAGAAAACATGGAACATGCTCAAATGCTTTCAGATATTGTTAAAAACAGAAAAAGGTGAGCAAAATCTAGTCCCAAAAGGCAGAAAAAGATTAATGAATACAGTCACAAATGAACAAAATGTGCCAAAATAACAAAAAACTGAGGAAAATGAATAATTGTGGCCAAAATAATCTCATTTGACCTTTTTGCACTAAATGATCATTTTTGATTTGACCTTTTTGCACCCTTGACTTTTTTCCATTCATTTCACATATGTGTACTCATTTAAACTTTTTGCACTCAAATGACATTATTGCACTCAAATAACCTTTTTGCCCCCATTTGACCTCTTTGGTGTCATGTGACCTTTTTACAATCAAATGACATTATTGCACTCAAACGACCTTTTGCAATTCAGCTGTCAAAGGGTTATTTGATCATTCAGCAGTAAAAGGGTTAAGTGGCATTTGCTATTGAGCAGTAAAATTGCTAATTGAGACTTATAATTTAGAGGTGAATGGATTAATTGCACCTTCCAATTCAGCAGTAAAAAGATTAATTGCGCAATTCAGCAGTAAAAGGGTTAATTATGACTTGCACTTCAGCAGTAAAAAGGTCAATTGGACTTGCAATTCAGCGCATAGGGGATAACTGAAACTTGTAATTCAGCAAAAAAAAGGGTTAATTGTGCCTTACAATTCAGCAGTAAATGGGTTAATTGTGCCTTGCCATTCAGCACTAATAAGTTTAATTGAGCCTTGCACTTCACCAGTAAAAACCCTTTAAATTTAGTCAATATTGATAAACCACCAATTCAAATTTCCCGCCAAAAGTATTACTACATAAATTGGAGCAATTTCATTTTCAAATTTTCAAGATATAATATCTCGGCTGTTCATTGACCAATTCCTTTTCTATTGGGGAAGTTTGTGGGCATTGAGCAACTAAGTTCACAAAATTTCAATGCGTTATATTCAGAATCTTTCGAGAAATGAGCATTTCTTGAAATTATGACATCATCATTATGGTCACCGAACCATGTGACGTGGCAATATGTTATTCTCAAATTTTAAGCAGGCCCTGGGATCATTCCGATATACCAGGTTTCCATCCAATACAGGCAGCAGTTTCATAGAAGATTGTTAAATATGCACAAATCTTTACATAAATTCCAAGATGGCTGCCAAACCCTGTGACCTAGCAACTTTCTGTCCTCAAACTTTAAAGAGGCTAGGGCATAGTTACATCCTACAAAGTTTCAGTCCAGTCCACTTACCAGTATGGGAGAAGACATTTAAGTTTTTGCGGCGGAATAAAAAAAAAAGAAGAATAATAATAACTAGACCTGTAACTGCAAGCAGTTACTGCGGATGGCTTCCAAGCCAGTTTCACAAAGCTGCAACTAGACCACTAACATTACCATATCCGCAACAGCATGGGGCCTATTAGGGAATAATGGAAAATCAGCAATTAAGGCTAAAGATACAATGGCTAAATAAAATAATTTAGCAGTATGAGGTTTAAACAGGTGAAAAGGACCAAAATTGTTAAAAGAATTACCAAAATCTGTCACAAACTGGTTTGAAAACAGCAAAAAAAACATTAAAATATTTACAAATAGATTAAATGAAAAGAAAACACGGATCATGCTCAAATGCTTTCAGATATTGTTAAAAACAGAAAAAGGTGAGCAAAATCTAGTCCCAAAAGACAGAAAAAGATTAAGGAATAGAGTCACAAATGAACAAAATGGGCCAAAATAACAAAAAACTGAGGAAACTGAATAATTGTGGGCAAAATAATCTCATTTGACCTTTTCGCACTAAATGATCATTTTTGATTTGACTTTTTTGCACCCAAATGACATTATTGCACTCAAATAACCTTTTTGCCCGCATTTGACCTTTTTGGTGTCATGTGACCTTTTTACAATCAAACGACATTATTGCACTCAAATGACCTTTTGCAATTCAGCAGTAAAAGGGTTAATTGACACTTGTCATTCAGCAGTAATAGGGTTCAGTGACACTTGCTATTAAGCAGTAAAATTGCTAATTGAGACTTGTAATTTAGCAGTAACTGGGTTAATTGCACCTTGCAATTCAGCAGTAAAGGGATTAATTGTGCAATTCAGCAGTAAAACGGTTTATTATGCCTTGCACTTCAGCAGTAAAAAGTGAATTGAACTTGTAATTCAGTGCATTGGGGATAATTGAAACTTGTAATTCAGCAATAAAAGGGTTAATTGTGCCTTACAATTCAGCAGTAAATGGGTTAATTGCGCCTTGCCATTCAGCACTAATAGGTTTAATTGAGCCTTGCACTTCACCAGTAAAACCCTTTGAATTTAGTCACCATTGATAAACCGCCAATTCAAATTTCCCACCAAAAGTATTACTACATAAATAGTGGCAATTTCATTTTCAAATTTTCAAGATGTAATAGCTCAGCTGTTCATTGACCAATTCCTTTTCTATTGTGGAAGCTTATGGGCATTGAGTAACTGACCAAGTTCACAAAATTTAAATGCGTTAGATTCAGAATCTTTCGAGAAATGAGCATTTCTTGAAATTATGACATCATCAATATGGCCGCTGAACCATGTGACGTGGCAAGATGTAATTCTCAACTTTTAAGCAGGCCTTAGGATCATTCCGATATACCAGGTTTCCATCCAATACAGGCAGCGGTTTCATAGAAGATTGTTAAATATGCACAAATCTTTACATAAATTCCAAGATGGCCGCCAAACCATGTGACCTAGCAACTTTCTGTCCTCAAACTTTAAAGAGGCTAGGGCATAGTTACATCCTCCAAAGTTTCAGTCCAGTCCACTTACCGGTATGGGAGAAGACATTTAAGTTTTTGCGGCGGAATAAAAAACTAAGAATAATAATAATAATAATAATAATAATAATAATAATAATAATAATAATAATCGGAACAATTACAATAGGCTTCCAGTCCGCAGCTTGGAAGCCTAATAATAATAATAATAATCAGCACAATTACAATAGGCTTCCATCCTGCAGCTTGGATGCCTAATAATAGTTACATCCTACAAAGTTTCAGTCCAGTCCACCTAGCGGTATGGGAGAAGACATTTAAGTTTTTGCGGCAGAATAAAAAAAAAAAAAAGAAGAACCATAACTAGACCTGTAACTGCTAGCAGTTACTGCAGACGGCTTCCAAGCCAGTTTCACAAAGCTGCAACCAGACCACTAACATTACCATACCCGCAACAGCATGGGGCCTATCAGGGAATGATGGAAAGTCAGCAATTAAGGCTAAAGATACAATGGCTAAATAAAATAATTCAGCAGTATGAGGATTAAACTAGTGAAAAGGACCAAATATGGTTAAAAGAATTACCAAAATCTGCCGCAAACTGGTTTGAAAACAGCAAAAAAAACATTAAAATATTTACAAATGGATTAAATGAACTGAAAACACAGAACATGCTCAAATGCTTTCAGAAATTATTAAAAACAGACAAAGGTGACCAAAATCTAGTCCCAAAAGACAGAAAATGATTAAGGAAAGACAGTCACAAATGAACAAAATGGGCCAATATAACAAAAAACTGAGGAAAATAAATAATTGTGGCCAAAATAATCTCATTTGACCTTTTTGCACTAAATGATCATTTTTGATTTGACCTTTTTGCACTCTTTTGACTTTTTTCCATTCATTTAAAATTTTTGCACTCATTTGACCTTTTTGCACTCAAACGACATTATTGCACTCAAATACCCTTTTTGCCCTCATTTGACCTTTTGGTGTCATGTTACCTTTTTACAATAAAATGACATTATTGCACTCAAATGACCTTTTGGAATTCAGCAGTAAAATGGTTAATTGACACTTGCTATTGAGCAGTAAAATTGCTAATTGAGACTTGTAATTTAGCGGTAAATGGGTCAATTGCACCTTGCAATTCAGCAGTAAAAGGATTAATTTCGCAATTCAGCAGTAAAAAGGTCAATTGAACTTGCAATTCTTGCCACCCAAGTTCTCAGCCAATCAAATTCCCTTAAACAACCTTGGTTCAGCCGATGCCCTAGATGATCTTTCATGAGTTTTGAATTAATCAGCCAAGTGGTTTCGGAGAAGATTTTTACAAACGTTTCCGGAAATACTACAAAATCCAAAATGGCCGCCGGCCTAATAGGCCGCCCAGTGTTGTTTGAACAAAATCAAATTTCTATTACCTAAGGATGCTTTCTGCAAAATATAATTGAAATCCAACCAGTGGTTTCCGAGAAGGCATTTTAACATTCCAATTGCTTTACTAGGGGGAATTTGGCGGGAAACGAATCCAAGATGGCAGCCAAACCGTCCATCGAACAAATTCGAAAATGCCAGATTTGGATTTCTCGACCCAAAAAATCTATATAGGCCCAATTTGGGCATCAAAGTCCATTAAATAAAAATTTCAACATGGCCCGCCAGAAAGCTTGATGCGGATTGGCCCATATGGAAATCCATGTTTTTCAAGCCATTAACCTCTCCTGAACAACCTTTATAGGGATCCACTCTCCGCTGCTTCTGACTAAATTTCACCTCATTCCGTTCAGTGGTTCTGGAGAAGATTTTTCAAAACGCTGGGAAATTTTCCGCAAAATCCAAGATCGCCGCCAAACTATATAGAAAATCATATGTATTCACACAGAAAAGGTATGCTCTAATAAGCCCCGCTTGCCATGCCAAGCTTGAATTTCACCGGCATTTTTGTCTTCACGCTATCTGTGAACAAATATAACAGCAGAATATTTATTTTCCCATCAGTTTACTATGGGAAATTTTGTCGGGAAATGAATCCAAGATGGCAGCCAAACCGTTAATCCGACAGATTCGAAAATGCCAGAATTGAATTTCTCGACCCCAAAACCTATATATGACAAATTTGGGCTTAAATTTCCTTCAAATAAAAAATTCAATATTTCTGCCAGACGGCTTGATTCTAATTGGTCCATACGTAAATCCGTGGTTTTCAAGCTATCGACTTCTCTTAAATAAACTTTTATGAGACCCACTCTCTGATGATTTTCCTCACATTTCAGCTTATTCCCTTCAGTGGTTCTGGAGAAGATTTTTAAAAATGCGGGAATATTTTCTGGAAATCCAAGATGGCCACCAACATATCTAGAAAATCATAGCCATTAAGATTTAAAAAGTTTGCGCTAATAAGGCGCTCTTGCCATGCAAAGCTTGAATTTGATCGGCATTTTTGTCTTTGCGCTATTCGCGAACAGACAAAAGCACAGAATAATATAAGAAATAAAAATAAAAATAAATTTAGCCGCAAGTGGCGATGCACCGGGGTTCAAGTGGCTAGCATCCCGGTTGCTAAGACGAGAACCTTATCTGAGCCAGTTCTTATAAGTGGCTTAGAGCCTAAACAGCCTCTTAGATTTGATCAAGTTGGATTAATGCTGTCAGTTTTATGGAATTATGTGAGAAGGTTACAGTAGGAATCTTCTTTATCCGACCAGTCTACCCATTATTGAATGTGGATTTGATAAACAAACAACCGTGTGTCAACAACGGCAGTAAAAATAATATAAATTAAATCGGCCCAGTTCTTCTTGAGAAGAAGACAATTCAATTCTCCAATTGCTTTAGTATTGGCAATTTTGGCGGGAAAATGATCCAAGATGGCCACCAACCCGTTCGTCCCACAGTATTGAAATTTGCAATCAGAAGACCCAAAAACCTATGTAAAACCAATATCGGCTTCAAATTTCAACAAATTAAAAAATTCAAAATGGGAACCAATCATGCCGAATTGGGATTGGTCAATCGCGGCCATGGTTTTTAACATATCAATTTCTCTTGAACAAAGTCTAATGCCCCTCAGTCCCTAATCATACCAGCCAAATTTCGGCCCAATCCGTTCAGCGGTTCTGGAGAAGACGTTTTCACGAAAACTAGGTCATTCAAGATGGCCACCCAAGTTTTCGGCCAATCAAGTACCCGTAAACAAACTTGGTTGAGCCAATCACCTAGACGATATTTAATGAGTTTTGAATCAATCTGCCAAGCGGTTTCGGATAAGATTTTTAAAAACGTTTTCCGAAATACTACAAAATCCAAAATGGCTGCCAGCCTAATAGGCCGACTAGCGTTGTTTGAACACAATCAGATCTCTATTACCTAACTATGCTTCCTGCAAAATGTAATTGAAATCCATTCAGTGGTTTCCGAGAAGACATTTTAATTTTCCCATTGGTTTACTATGGGATATTTTATCAGGAAAATAATCCAAGATGGCCGCCAAACGCTTCGCCCGACAGTATTGAAAATGCCAAATTTAGAATCAGAAGACCCAAAAACGTATGTAAAACCATTTTCGGCTTCAAATTTCAACAAATTAAAAAATTAGAAATGGACGCCAATCATGCTGAAATTTCCTCAGTCCCTAGTCATATCAGCCAAATTTCGGCCCGATCCATTTAGCGGTCCTGGAGAAGAAGTCATTTACACGAAAACTAGGTCATTCTAGATTGCCACCCAAGTTCTCGGCGAATCAAATTCCCTTGAAGAAACTTGGTTCAGCCGATGACCTAGATGATATTTCATGAGTTTTAATTCAATCCGCCTAGTGGTTTCGGAGGAGAAGATTTTAAAAAACGCTTCCCGAAATACTACAAAATGCAAAATGGCTGCCGGCCTAATAGGCCGACCAGCGGTCTTTGAACACAATCAGATCTCTATTCCCTAACGATGCTTCCTGCAAAATTTCATTGAAATCCACCCTGTGGTTTCCGAGAAGGCATTTTAAATTTCCAATTGCTTTACTATGGGGAATTTGGCGGGAAACGAATCCAAGATAGTGGCCAAACCATTAGTCCGAGATTCGAAAATGCCAGATTTGAATTTCTCGACCCCCAAAATCTACATATTGTAGATATCGGATTGTCTTATGGGAAGTCATGACCCCGGTGGACGTCTTATATTTGCAAGTAAGACCTCAGTGAAATTCATATTTGAAAATACCAGGTGAGCTAGGGAACTGAGTGAATATAATAGTAGCAATCAGATACATAGTAGGAAGATGCACTGGTTGACTTGGACCAGTGCTAGTGGTACAGTTTCGCGGAAATAGGATAGAAACTGGATCGAAACTGTGGTAATATATTTATCACAATAAGTTAGGAATTAGAATAGATTGGAATAAGACCATCGGTTCTGAGTTGATGATGTCTGTCAATAGTTGAAGATAAAAGTTGTTGCTGTGGGATCGGCATACACTTTTATGAAATTCAGCAGTCATTTAGGCCATTAATTTAGTAAATAATAGAGTGGTAAGAATAGATATGAGTCGATGGGAATCGAGAGAATTATAGGAAACAGACTGACATGTAGTTGTTGACGGTCGGCATTCCGACTCCCTTAAGCAAGTACAACAACACCAGCTGGCAATGAGATCATACAGCTCATGTGCTTATTAACGTTCGTTTCCTACAGGCTTATCCATGATAGGCAAGGGACAGGACAGAGGCATTGTAGCGTCCTGTAGGAATTAATAACACAATCGAAATTTGTATATCAACTATATGCCAGTCAAAGAAAGGCATGCTACAACAACACATTCTGTAATGTTGTTAGTTAGCTGACAGATCGCATCAAATCAGAACCAGCTAGGACCACTTTGCCCGAGTTAAGGGTAGATGTATGGTGTTTAATAATGACTACCGAGAAGAGAAGCCCAGAGTTTGATTGGCCGAGATGACGTCATAATCAATGAGCATCTAGTCAAACTCTGTGGCAGAGAATCAAAAGGAACAGAAACTATATATTACGATATATATAGATCTATATATCGTAATATGTATAGAAAGGAGGAAAGTGTAGTTTGTATATAATAGGCACTTTGTCTATTAATCTTTGAATCTTTTACCATCGTTGATTCGGTATATAGTCTGCACCATCTGTGGAGACACGTTGTTTTGTCATTTAGTAATTCGTTGTGAAAAATTAGGCTAGCTTGATATCATATCGACCGTAGAGTTGAGAGTAATCAGTAGTCGTAATCTAGTCAAATGAAATCCAGTAGGATAGGACCGTATTGTTAAAGTATAAAATATATCTATTTGTCGGTGACAGTAAAAGTCACCAATGCTAAGTAACCGTTTTATGTACAGTTAAAATATAGGAATAAAATTATCCCCTTGTAAAATACAAGGCACTAGTTCGGTTATTATTCAGTCTCCTAAATAGTACGGAGAAACACCGTACCTTACTCCGAATCTTCAGAAAGTCAGATCAGGCCCAGTTACCAGAAATATCTTCATACTAGCTAGGAAGAGGCGAGCGGTAACTATCCGATTGCAACGACGAGAAGATTGATTGTCGCAGCAATCATCAACATCATAAGTCTTCTCGAAGTTGTAGTCGCGAGTGTATGAGTAAGATAGCGAAGAAAGGATAACGAAAATCTTCAATATGACCAATTTGGGCTTGAAATTCCTTCAAATAAAAAATTCAATATTTTCCCCAGACAGCTTGATTCTGATTGGTCCATACGCAAATCCGTATTTTTCGAGCTGTCGACTTCTCTTGAACAAACCTTTATGACACCCCCCTCTCTGATGCTTTTCACCAAATTTCAGCTCATTCTCTTCAGTGGTTCTGGAGAAGATTTTTTAAAACACAAAATTTTCCGGAAATCCAAGATGGCTGCCAACCTTTCTAGAAAATCCTATCCATTAACATGTAAAAAGTTTGCGCTATCAAGGCCCTCTTGCCATACAAAGCTTGAATTTCATCAGCATTTTTGTCTTCATGCTATTCGCGAACCAACAAAAGCACGGAATAATAAAAATAATAATAAAAATAACTAGATGATATTTCATGAGTTTTGAATCAATCAGCCAAGTGGTTTCGGAGGAGAGGATTTAAAAAAACATTTCCTGAAATACTACAAAATCCAAATTGGCCGCCAGCCTAATAGGCCATCCAGCGTTGTTTGAACAAAATCAGGTTTCTATTACCTAACAATGCTTTCTGCAAAATACAATTGAAATCCACCCAGTGGTTTCCGAGGAGAAGGAATTAAAAATTTCCAATTGCTTTACTATGGGGGAATTTGGCGGGAAAACGGTCGAAGATGGTTGCCAAACCGTTCGTCCGACAGTATTGAAAATGGCAAATTTGGAATCAGAAGACCCAAAAACCTATGTAAAACCAATTTCGGCTTCAAATTTCAACAAATAAATAAGTTCAAAATGGCCGCCAATCATGCTGAAATTTGATTGGTCGATGGCGGCCAGGTCTTTTGGCTTATCAATTTCCCTTGAACAAACTGTAATGCCCCTCAGTCCCTAATCATATCAGACAAATTTCAGCCCGATCCATTCAGCGGTTCTGGAGAATCTATTTTCACGAAAACTAGGTCATTCAAGATGCCCACCCAAGTTTTCGGCAAATGAAATTCCCTTGAACAAACTTGGTTCAGCCGATGCCCTAGATGATATTTCATGAGTTTTGAATCAATCCGCCAAGTCGTTTCGGAGATTTTTAAAAACTTTTCCCGAAATACAACAAAATCCAAAATGGCCACCAGCCTAATAGTCCAACTAGCGTTGTAAGAACAAAATCAGATCTTTATTACCTAACAATGCTTCCAGCAAATTATAACTGAAATACACCCGGCTGTTTCCAAGGAGAAGGTATTTTGACTTTCCAATTGCTTTACTATGGGGAATTTGGCGGGAAACGAATCCAAGATGGCAGCCAAACCGTTGATCGAACAAAGTCGAAAATGCCAGATTTTGATTTCTCGACCGCAAAAACATATATAGGCCCAATTTGGGCAACAAAATCCATTAAATAAAAAATTCAACATGGCCGCCAGAAAGCTTGATGCTGATTGGTCCATACAGAAATCCATGTTTTTCGAGCTATTAACTTCTCTTGAATAAACTTTATAGCAAGCCACTCTCTGCTGCTTCTGACCAAATTCCAGCTCATTCCGTTCAATGGATCTGGAGATTTTTTAAAACATCGGAAGTCCAAGATGGCCGCCAACTTTTTCTAGAAAATCATATCCATTCACACGTAAACGGTTTGCCCTAATAAGGCCTTCTTGCCATCCCAAGACCGAATTTCATCGACATTTTTGTCTTCGCGCTATTCGCGAACAAAAAAAATGGCAGAATAAAAAAAAAAAAAACAATGTGGCCAGCCACAGGCTTGGCCCCTAAAAACAGAACAATAACAATAGGGTGCCAGCCATCGCTGGCTTGGCCCCATAATCAAATTTCCAATTACTTTACTATGGAGGAATTTGGTGGGAGACAAATCCAAGATGGCAGCCAAACCGTCAATCGAGCAAATTCGAAAATGCCAGATTTGGATTTCTCGACCCCAAAGACCTTTACTGGCCCAATTTGGGCATCAAAATCCATTAAATAAAAAATTCAACATGGCCGCCAGAAGCTTGATGCTGATTGGTCCATACAGAAATCCATGTTTTTCGAGCTATTAACTTCTCTTGAACAAAATTTATAGGGACCCACTCTCTGCTGCTTCTGATCAAATTTCACCTCATTCCATTCAGTGGTTCTGGAGATTTTTTAAAACGGACATTTTTTCCGGAAATCCAAGATGGCCGCCAACCTATCTAGATAATCATATCCATTCACACGTAAAAGTTTTCCCTAATAAGGCCCTCTTGCTATCCCAAGCCTGGATTTCACCGACATTTTTGTCTTCGCGCTATTCGCGAACAAATAAAACGGCGGAATAATAAAAATAAAAACAGAACAATAACAATAGGGTACCAGCCATGATGGCTTGCCCCCCCCCCCACCCTAAGGGTGCCAGCCATGATGGCTTGGCCACCCCACCCCCTAATAATAACGTCATAATGCTCACCTGTGCGCTTACGCAAAGAAAACACGGTGGCCACGTGGTCGACAAGGCAAGACACGCGTCGTAACGTCAGTCATTTGTTTTGTAAGCTAAGTTCACAAGGCCATCAATCATACATAGGAAAACAGTGACGTCATTTAGTTAGAATATATTTGTGATAAAACCTCGATGTGTTATTTTAGATATGGAATTGGACCGATGTTATTTTTAGCTTATTATGAACATTTGTAGACTATCCAAACATGTTTATTATATTTTTCCTGTAAATCGATGTTTATTAAGTCATTTGACCTCGAAAACCACCCAGTTAAGAAAAACAACCTTAAACAAGAGGCTCAAGGGGCCTGTATCGCTCATCTGCACCATAGGCATTTCAACCAGAAAGGCCATCAACAATATGCAGAACCCTACAGAGCTGAGCAGAATTATAACAAGAAAACAGAAGCCATGTTTCTTTATGTATCAACTACTTTTGAACAAACCTTAACGGCCCTTAGTCAGTTATCATATCTCCCAAATTTCGGCCCAATCCGTTCAGCGATTCGTGAGAACCAGATCATCCCCCATGCGGATTCGGAAAAGAAGATTTTTAAAGGCATTTCAAAAATCCAGGATGGCCGCCAGACAAATTACAGACCAGTTTCATTTGAACAAACGTGTATCTCTATGCCCTAAGTATGTTTTCTGCCAAATACACTTGAAATTTCTTATTGCTTTAGTACATGGGCGTTTCTAATGATCCATGATGGCCGCTAAAACGTTTATCCGACAGTTTCGAAAATGGCAAATCTGAAATCAGAATGCCCAAACACATATTTAAAACCAATTTCGGGTTCAAGATTCGTCACAATAAAAAAATTAAATATGGCCACCAAACATGTTACATTTTGATTGGGCCACGGCAGCCATATTTTTTGATGGATCGACTTCCCTTGAACAAATTTTAATGACACTTGGGCCCTAATCAAACCCAGCGGTTCTGGAGAAGTCGTTTTCGAAAAAACAAGGTCATCCAAGATGGCCGCCGAACTATTTGGACAATCAAGTTCTCTTGAACAAACTTGTTTCAGCTGTTGCCCTAGATCATATTTAATGGGTTTTCTAAAAATCGGCCAACATTCAAGATGGCCGCCGCCCGAATTGTCCGACCGGCTTCATTTGAACAAACTTGACTATCTATGCCCTAAGGATTGTTCCTGCCAAATATAATTGAAATCGGCCCAGTGGTTCTTGAGAAGAATTCATTTAAAGAATTCCCATTGCTTTACTATGGGCCCATTGCTTTACTATGGGAACCTATGGCGGGAAAACAAACCAAGATGGTAGCCAAACCATTTATCCGACAGTCTCGAAAGTGGCATATTTGAACTTGCCACCCGGATAAGCATATATAGAGCAATTTTCGCCATTAAAATACATCAAATACAAAAAACCCAATATGACCAACAAATGCTAAATTTTGATTGGTTGATGCCGGCCATGTTTTTTAACGTACGAAATTCCTTTAAACAAATTTGAATGGCCCTTGGTCCCTAAGCATATTTAATAAATATCAGCTCTATCCCTTCAGCGGTTTGGGAGAAGACGTCGTTTTCGGGAAAACTACGTCATCCAAGATGGCCACAAAGCAAATAGGCCAATAAGGTTGCCTTGAACAAACTTGGGTCTAACATTGCCATAAATGATGTGTTATGAGTATTAAATCAATTCCTCTTGCGGTTTCAGAGAAGATTTTTTAAAGTGTTTCTAAAAATCGGCCATTTTGGCCGGTGGCCATCTTGGATTTTGATCGATCCGCTTTGTTTGAACACACTTATATCTCTATGCCCTTTGAATGCTTTCTCCCAAATATGATTGAAATCAGCCCAGAGGTTCTTGAGAAATAGTCGTTTAAAGAATTCCCGATTGCTTTACTATGGGCCCATTGCTTTACTATGGGAGATTATGGCGGGAAAACAAACCAAAATCGCAGGAAGACCGTTTATCCGACAGTCTGGAAAGTGGGATATTTGAACTGGCCACACTGATAAGCATATATAAAGCAATTTTCGCCATCAAAATACATCAAATACAAAAAAGCCAATATGACCAAGAAATGATAAATTTTGATTGGTTGATGGCGGCCATGTTTTTTAACTTACAAACTTCCCCTGAACAAACTTGAAAAGCCCTTGGTCCCTAAGCATATTTACAAAATCTCAGCCCTATCCCTTTAGCGGTTCTGGAGAAGTCGTTTTCGCGAAAACTAAGTCATCCAAGATGGCCGCCAAGCAAATTGGTCAATCAGGTTGCCTTGAACAAACTTAGGTCTACCGTTGCCACAGATGATGTGTTATGAGTTTTGAATCAATTCCTCCAGCGGTTTCGGAGAATACGATTTTTTAAAGTTTTTCTAAAAATCGGCCATTTTGGCCGGCGGCCATCTTGGATTTTGACCGATCCGCTTCGTTTGAACAAACTTAGATCTCTATGCCCTATGAATGCTTCCTCCAAAATAGAATTGAAATTGGCCCAGTGGTTCTTGAGAAGAAGTCGTTTAATGAATTACCCATTGCTTTACTATGGGCCCATTGCGTTACTATGGGAGCCTATGGCGGGAAAACAAACCAAGATGGCAGCCAAAACGTTTATCCGACAGTCTCGAAAGTGGCATATTTGAACTCGCCACACTGATAAGCATATATAAAGCAATTTTCCCCCATCAAAATACATCAAATACAATAAAGCCAATATGACCAACAAACGCAAAATTTTGATTGGTTAATGGCGGCCATGTTTTTCAATGTACACGCTTCCCTTGAACAAACTTGAATGGGCCTTGATCGCTAAGCATATTTACCAAATTTCAGGTATATCCCTTCAGCAGTTCGGGAGAAGTCGTTTTCGCGAAAACTCGATCATCCAACATGGCCGCCAGGCAAATCGGCCAATCAGGTTGCCTTGAACAAACTTGGGTCTACCATTGCAATAGATGATGTGTTATGAGTTTTGAATCAATTCCTCCAGCGGTTTCAGAGAAGATTTTTTTAAGTGTTTCTAAAATCAGCCATTTTGGCCGGTGGCTAAAATCTAGGATTTTGGCCGATAGGCTTCGTTTGAACAAACTTGATTCTCTATGCCATAGGGATGCTTCCTGCCAAATATAATTGAAATCGGCCACCGTGGTTCTTAAGAAGAAGTCGTTTAAATAAAAAGTTGATGGATGACGGACGGACGATGGACGGTCGCCATGGCATAAGCTCACTTGGCCTTTCAGGCCAGGTGAGCTAAAAACAACCAAGAACCTTATAATGAAGGACATGCTCAGCTGACTGTAAGCTGTTGTTGGGGAGGGGTGGGGGTGGGGGAGAGTACACACACTCATACAGGTTATTCACATTGCAATGAATCTCAATTTCACAGTTGTTGCATATTTTGAAAACGATTTGCCCGAAAACTGTTGGTGCCTTAGGCCACAACAGCTTCCATTCAAATTAACACCAAAATATTCAGCAAGTTGTTATTGCCTTCTAAATGTTGGTGCCTGTTGACCATCTTGGTACTACTAAGATCTACATGATTGAATGGCCACTCATTGAATTATAAGTCTAGATTAATCCTTTTACTGCTGAGTTACAATTCTCAATTAACCCTTTTACTGCTGAATAACAAGTGTCAATTAACCCTTTTACTCCTGAATCACAAGGCTATATTAACCCATTTACTGCTGAATCACAAGGCTATATTAACCCTTTTTCTGCTGAATTACAGTACTCAATTAACCCTTTTACTTCTGAATTACAAGTTTCAATTAACCCTTCTACTGCTGAATTACCAGTCTCAATTAACCATTTTAAAGCTGCATTCCTCTATTAACCCTTTTAATGCTAAATTGCAAATCTTGATTTACCCATTTACTGCTGAATTACTATTTTTTCCCGTTTTGGACTTTTTTACCAATGTTGACAATTTTCTTTATCGTTTCTGACAAATTTGATTGTTTTTGGTAGTTTTTGTACCATTTTTTTTATTTCTTGATAATTGTTGAGCATTTTACACCATTTCTGGTCATTTTTGACGGATCTTGACATTTTTTTTTCCAAATTTTAACCGATTTTGGCCATTTTCTTTATCAGGTTCATCGTTTTTGATAATTTTTACTACTTTTTGATGTTTTTTGTCCGTTTTTGATAATTTTTTTGCCAATTTTGTACCTTTTTGACCAATTTTAACAGGTTTTGACTGATTTCGGCAATTTCTGATATTTTTTGTCGTTTTTATCCCTTTGACTACTTTTTAAGGTTTTTTGTCCATTTCCTACTATTTTTTGCCAATTTTGGATCTTTTTGACCGAATTTGAGAATTTCTTCATGTTTTCGTCATTTTCAATTCTTTATTTTACCATTTTGGTCCTTTTTGACTGATTTTGACCAATATTTCCCATATCTGTCATGTTCGGTAATCTTTTCCATTTCTGATGCTTTTGACCATTTGTCATCATTTTGACAATTCTGGGTCCTTTTTGACTGATTTTGGCCATTTTTCGGCCGTTTTTGACAATTTTTTTTGTTTCTGATCATTTTTATTATTTTTTTGGTCATTTTTGATTGTTTTAGCTATATTGGTCCTTTTTGACCGATTTTTGCAATTTTTTGCCATTTTGGTTAGTTTTTATAGTTTTTTACCATTTTGGTCCCTTTATGATTTTGATAAATTTGTACCATTTCGATCGGTTTTTTTATCCTTTTTTTCATTTTTGATGCTGTTTGACCAGTTTTCATCATTTTTGACAATTCTTGGTCCTTTTTGACTGATTTTCACCACTTTTCTGCTCTTTTTGACAAATTTTCTCGGTTTTCATCATTTTTGTCGTTTTTATCACTTTGACTACATTTTTGTGTTTTTGTCCATTTCTTATTATTTTTTGCCAATTTTGGGCCTTTTTGACCGATCTTGACAATTTTGTCCTGTTTTCATCAATTTTTTAATTTTTTTACCACTTTGGTCCTTCTTGACTGATTTTGACAAATCTTTACGATCTCTGTCCTTTTTTGGTAACTTCTTCCAGTTTTAATGCGTTTTGACCATTTTTCATAATTATTGGCAATTCTTGATCCTTTTTGACTGATTTTCACCTTTTTTCTGCTGTTTCTGACAATTCTGTTTTTCTATATCATTTTGATGGTTTTTGACCATGTTTGATAATTTTTATGGTTTTTGGTCTTTTGCATTATGTTCACCAGATATTAAAAATAGTCCACAGTGACATTCCTTTTACCCTCCAATGACACATTTGACCAGAAACCTTTTCTAGGAAGCCATGAGGTTAGTCCTCTAACCTCTAGTTATTATTATTATTATTATTATTATTATTATTATTATTATTATATTCAATATAATAAACTTTCAGATAAATTAACCTTAGGGATATGAGCATGTCAGGTAGCGTGGGCCACATGCTCTTATAATGTGTAGTTATCACTCGCTTAAGCCTTAGGCCGTGTTCTCATGCAGCCACTATTTCGGTAAATACCAGGTATGTCGGCTTGCATTCTCATTGGACTGGCTCTTGCACCGGAATAAATAAATCATTTAATTTGAAACTTAATCCCACAATATCGGCGGTTTATCTTCCGATATATCGCTATTGCTTCCCTATATGAATGCGGACTATTCCATCAAAATTTACCAGGTAGTGTATACCGTAAGCTTTGTCTCTCACTGTCTGGCAGGGAGCGCTACAATCAGCATTGTATCTCGCTCTCCACTAGGTAGCACCACCGTTAACCAACATAGTACACGAAATAGTTAAACAGGATTAGGCAATGAGAAAGAGGCCTTAGTCTCGAACGGTATTTCCGACATCGTTAGAGGAGGTGGTGGATGAGCATGTGTGGGTGGTGGTGCGGGTGGGGCGAATTCAGCGGCTAGCATAGTGACATTCTTAACCTGGTTCGCATCCCTGAGAGAGACTATTGCGTGATCGTGGGAAACATAGGCTCCGTCATCCTCCCTCTCTCTCTCCCTGAGCCCTACCACGGCCTGCTCCCGCTTCTGCTTACCCTCTCCACCGCTCTCCCTCTCTGTCTGCCCCCCCCCTCTCTCTCGATATCTCCCTCACCATCTCCCTCTTCCCTTCCCTTTCACACCCGTCTCCTCCCCTCCACCTCCTCCTTTCCCTCCCCACCCCATGCCTGTGTATCTAATTATCTGACGTGAAAATTGAATATATAGGTTGTATTATACAAGGTATATTATCATCTTATATAGGCTATTCATGCTTTGCTTACAATCACATGCATATTCCCTATTTATCTATGAGTACTTACTATGTAAAATATATCTATCCATTTTCAAATCAAAACTATTTCTCCTTTTACCCATCATAATGCAGGCGATTGCTTCTTAGAGCATGTAATTAAAAAGTAGTAGGGTCGGAATTAAAATGATACCACCTCCCTCAACTGGCCGCCATTCAGCAATCCGTGGCCCCCACCGCCCTCTCAATCCCTGGGGCATAGGGTTGTTGAGACATGTGGTTGGTGTGGAGGCCCCCAGGGATTGAGAAGGCGGTGGGGGCCACCACGGATCGCCGAATGGCTGCCAGTTTAGGGAGGTATCATTTTAATTCCGACCCTACTACTACCACACATAATAGGGTCTTAACGCCCATTTAGAGACAAGCCTCCACACTGATATACACCACTGAGCACCTTGTGATCAACCACACCAGAAGGAAGACGCGATCCAGACCAAGATGGACAAGAACCGTGATCAGTTTATCCAACTGTTCGTGGATGCCCCACGACAGCGCAGCCTGGGATGGCTGCAGAACAAGGCAACAACGGTAGGCAGCTCCAAACTGGCCGCCATCATGGTGTAGAATCCTCACTCGAGCTTCGAGGAGGTTCTGGGCCACGCAGGAGTCTTGACAGACGACGATGAGCCAGAGGTCTTCACATACGACGATGAGCCACAGTTGCCGGCCTCTCTCTATTCTGTGTCGGATCAGACAAACACGTAGTCTCTGCCAGAGTCGCAGCGGCATGATGGGACCGCCCATGTGTCTTCCATCTACCATGACAACGCTCACCTGGTAGGATGCTAAAGTGATTAGCATTTGCACCATGACAGACTCTGGCATGCTCACATGTTACCCAGGGAATCTGGTGCCGAGCAGGTGTCTCCAGCAGAAAACCACGTCCTACCCTCTCCATCCCATAGAAGTGGCACACAGACTCGATCTCTTCACATGGGTGAAAGTGGTCGTAAATGTTTCTCCACAAGTCGCCGATCCAAGGATTGTACTGGGGGTCATCCCGGAAGTGGGCCCTCATGGCATCCAATATCATGGCAATCTCAGCGCCCTGTACCACTGCTGTAGATGCCAGCACGAGCAGTATGATGAGAATCATGGCTATATATGAAGAGTTAACCTGAACAGAGTGAACCCCTCGAGAAATATCTGTGTCAGATCGAGCCCTGTTCCATCCGGATCGATAGTGATCTTCATCCCCTCAGGAGCAGGGGCTATCTGCTTCACTCTGCCGCCAGCTAAGAAACGTAGCTCTAGGACGATACAAGTCGCTTGCGGGCTAGTGAGTCGGACTCGCTGAAGCAGTTTAACAGCACCCTTCGCTTTGGAGCCATGTGATACACCATCTACCTGTAGGATGCCCTCTTCTGATCCATTGAATGGACGATGCAGCAGGAGCTTTCCCCCTGTAACCCGGATCAGGTGACCCACCCTCGTTAGGGAGACACCTTCACCTATGTAGGTGAGGAAGGATGATCCACGATTATAGAGCTTTCGAACTGTCCCATCCCTTTTCACAACAGTGGATAGGGGAGTAACCTCTATGGCAATGACTGCAGGAGGCCTATATAGTGGCAACCATGTTCGCCAGTCACCACCAGGTCCAGTGCGGTACCCAGTCTTCTCAAACATGAACTGCAGGTTTTTGTCATGGTCAATAGGAGACCATCATGTGTCATCGGCGGGGCATTGCTCGAATAAGGTTTGACCAGATGAAATCCGAGGTCGTCATTTAGGGTGTTGATGTCTGCCACCTCTGTATCCGAGACCTCAATCAATGGCTCGAGGATGTACTTCCTCTTTGGGAAATCGTACCGAAACACAATCTTGTGGCCATCTATGTTGCGACCCAGGCGCTCATTCGACACATCCTCGAGGTCTGTGAGCAGCTCCACCCCATGACCACCAATGGGGTGGAAGGAGAATGCCTTTGAGTTTGCTTCGTACTGTAGGGTGAATGACTTGCCATCGCTCTCTTCTACCTTGGCAGCATCAACTGCGTACACATCTGCCAGGTCAGCAAGACCAGTTGAGTGAGCAAATATGGGTTCCATGGCACGCTATAGAAGGGGTTTAAACGGGAGATATAACCATGCTTATTGCCCGACTGCTGTTCTCCGGTGGTGGGAACGTAATCTCGCCCTCGCTAGAGGGGAGACGGGTGGTACAGTACCATGTAGAATGGGTCCTCTTCGAGGTGCCCCAGCGGGGCACAGCATACATACACGTAGGGTTGCACGATTTTTCGATTATTCGATTAATCGCGATTATATAATTCAAAATGATCATGGACGATTATAAAATGAAATAATCGTATAAGCGCCATGTTGAAATTTTGGTCAAGACACTTTTACGCTTGTGAAACTCTGCTCACGTTACCAATCATGGAAACAAACATCCGGCTATCAGCCGAATGTGTGAATGATTAAATAAACTAAATAAATAACTGATTTGTTTGTATTGACTCATGATTAGTCTTAGATGAATAAAGATTGTTCACTTGGTCGCTATTTGTCATTGTTGTTGTAAGCACACACGCTTATCCCGCATTCCCCATTCTCTTAATAGTTATGCGCTAATGGTTTTCCCCAAAAAGTTCTAAAACTGATACCACGGAAATTCAACGCATTTTCTCCCATAAAAATTCTCACCGCCTATGCCTATGTCTAATGTATACCTCAAAACATCACCGGGGAAGTGAAATTATTTGATTTGAGCACATAAATATTTCGTATCCTTTGATAAAGATCGTTTATTACATCAAAATTAATCCACAGTTTCATATAAAATGGCGTCGCGAAAAAAATGCAAATCATGTGATTCGCCTCCAATTGAAGAGTTTATTTCAGAGCAAGTACTCGGATATAAATATTCTGGAATCGGCGACTCAGAACTCGGGAATTTCTATACATTATTATTGCGTGGTAGGAACTGAGTATTATACTGATCTGAATAATGGTTACCTGTTTCAAAAACTCCCATTAGCATATTATATCTCGCGAGAACACGCCGCCTCCCATCACAAAAACTTAAGAAGCCGGCTATATTGTCGTTCGGAATAACTCAATTTGGATCATTTAATGTTGATCAGCATTACAAAATTGATGCACATTTTCTCCCGTCCTTGTTTGGTACAAAAATTTGGTCTTAAAATATATTTATAAGGAAACTATTTAATCACGCTAAGACTGTTTTAAGCGCATTTTGACTACAAAAGTGTGGAATAAACTTTATTATATCTTGAACATACGTGGCCTACCATTAGTATTAATCTAATAGGTTGTCGAGATTTACAAATCCGAGGCCTGTATTGACTACTATAGGGGCCGGAAATGTATCTGGGCAGAGATCGGTCTGAAGTAGACACACCCTGTAACATGGTTGTTATTATTATACACGCTATTTTTACAAATTTTCCTATATAATCTGCTGAGCTAGGGGGGGGGGATTCTAATACAGAGTTTTGCCGTTTTGAAACTGTTAAGAAATCATTGTAGCTCATATGTCAAAGTTAGGGGGTGGGCTTCTATTAGAGCATAGGCTACAATTAAGCGAAATACGGTACCTTCCGATTTCCGTCTAGAAAAATCTTGATACATTCCTTTGTTTGCAATCAGCAACTGGCATATTCTGTCCATATATGTATACCCATGTGCCTAACCCATAATCTTACAATCTGGAGTAGCATAATAACGTCCTCTAAGCAGCATTGACGTAGTTAATATAGTTCATGATTAATCGTATGATCGCGATTATTTTTTTTTAATGATCGCGATTATGAAAAGTGAATAATCGTGCAACCCACAATACATGCCGATGTGCTACATCAGCCTCCAGGCAGTGCACACAGTATTTCACTGGTAGAAGTCGGCCGGGATGTGATAGAGTATCTCCCAGGTGCCAACAGCAACCTATGGAAAGCTATCAGTCCTAGCCTGTTCACACCTGTAAATCACCTGTTTGACAGCCCCTCCATTAACATATATGCCAGCACGGATGGGATATCGGATGCCCATTTAGAGTTTACACTCTTATTGCTCCTTGACCTGACGACAACATGATATCACACCAGGAATATCTGACCTTTGCCGAGATGATGAACCCAATAGAGGGTTGCCCAAAGGCCTTAAATGCACAGATGCGCGTACAGCAACAGATCTGTCAACAAGAAGGAGAGCGACTACAGTGGGAGAGCTGGTATCAACAGGCTGCCAGCAAGGCACAGAGGCGAAGGAACAGTGAAGGTTCCAGATACTGGCAGGCCCTCCTGGAGGAGAGTAAGCGGGATGCAGGAGTCTTGACAGACGATGATGAGCCACAGGTCTTCACATACGACGATGAGCCAGATGTCTTCACATACGACGATGAGCCAGATATCTTCACAGACGAGGATGAGCCAGATGTCATACAGTGGGAAGAGGAGATGGCACAGAAGTGTAAGACCAAGAAAGCCATTCAGCGGCGGACCTACTATCTTGGTCATAAGGTGAAGTACCAGATGTCACATCTCAGAAAGTTACTAGCACCCGACATAGGGCTGGATGACCACTTTCTAAGAGATGTCTGTCTCGACACTAAAAGGCTGGCATGGTTCACAGGCTCTCCAAAATGAACACTTCTATGACTCATGAGCAGATTCTGCAGGTGATGCAGGTTTAATCTCCAGGTATACTATGGCAAAATCAGAGTGCAGGTTTAATCTCCAGGTATACTATGGCAAAATCAGAGTGGTGGAAGCAACCAGAACTATACCCCTCCCTGACTGCTTATGAGGGCGGTACAGTACACAGCTGGCGACTCCAGCAGGAAGATGCCATCAGGCAGAATCTCGTCCATGAGGCAGAAGAGTACAGCAGAATGCGCAGGCGATGTAAGACATCCTGCAACGCCCTCGCATGTACAACCACAGCTGTGGGTGTGATTGCAGCCAGTGCTGTTGTGGCAGCTGTGGCCACTCTCGCCACAGGGTTGGGGGCCATCATCGCCCTCCCGCTGGGTGGTGTACACTAGCTAGCACTGTCTTGGCCACTGGCTTGGTGGTGGGGCAGCAGCAGATCGCAAGGAGGCTGGAGAAGCATGCTAAGTACGTGACATTGGCACAGAGTATGCTACGAACTATCGACGAGTCTGTCAGCAAAGCTCTCGAGGATGGACAGGCCAACGATGAAGAGTACCACCATATATTGAAGATCCAAGCCCTGTACCACATGGAGAAACCTAAAGTGTGACAGCAATACCTCAAAGGCTCCAGCGGGCGGGTTGATATGGAGGAGCTAAAAAACGAGATTTTACGGCGAGGCGCTGGTCTGTGGAGTCGAGACGACTACAAATAGTATGCTTCCTGTACGGTAGCTTTAAGAACACCAGTATAGATGGCCTTCCCACTGAACCTCACGACAGCCATCCGGAGCCAACCACCCCTCCTGGGTACACCCTTGACTGGCCTGAGAGGTCTGTTGTCTGATATACCAGAGCTAACACCGTTCTCCATCACAGTGGATGGACAGTCCCGAACCAGCTTCCCCATCAACCCACGACCGCTGACCAACCGCTCAAAGCCTCTCATACTGGAATCAGCAGCTGAACGTTACCGTGTGGTGTGCCACGGTAGGATGTGGAGGAAGTTCCACCCTGCTTCACTCATATTCTGGTACTCCTGAAGCTGTGCTCATCGTCAGCTGTCTCAGATTCCAAGTGTACTTCACCGTGCGACGAATCCTCCATGAGCTCGGTGCAAGCTTCCCTGATACAAACGACTTCGACCCACAGCTCAACAGTCATAGCGTTTCAGCGGCCAGCAGACTACAGAGAGAGTTCAGCACTCACCCAGACTATCGGTGGCATGGTGGTGACAACAGCGGTTTAGGGGTTATGTATGGTGACCCGAGACGTGACTACTCAGGATTTCCCTATCGAACACCCCGGCGAGTAGGCCATCGGAAGACAGCAACAATCTCGTTCGATCCAGACTCCGACCCTGGAGCGCTGGTGCAAAATATGCACATCACTGGCTTGCGGCAGGACTATCCAGATGTGTGGAAGTACTTTGTCCCACACACCACCTCAGGCCTCACCCCCGCAGGGATCGTTCGGATCAACCAGTCCCTGGAAGCACTTTGCTACTGTCTCCTTACAGCACAGACCAAGCTGCAGCATTCCATAGATGGTGTCAGCGGAGCAGAGGTCCAGGCCATGTTCATCAGTCTCGTTGAGGATATGATCATCGTGGCAGACCCCAGTAGTCTTATTGCTAAGTTCCAGCAGAGGTTGCAGAAGGCCCCTCGCAAACTTGACTTTGCTATTTCACCACACCTATGGTCGATTCTGAGCAACATGATCGTGAACATCGAGGACCTCCAAGTCAGGGGCTATAACAACACGATAGTCGAGAAGAGTTCCCCCGGTGTCCACTTCGGCTTCAACACTGATATTAATGCATCTAGCTCTGAGTCCGGTGAGGCCATGGCAGTCTGAAACTGCTGGAACACATCTGACAGATACTCCCGATCCTTTAGAAACCTTTAGCTCGCAGGAGCTGCTCGACGATACTCCCGCCCACGATAAGGTATTCGAGGAAGCAGATCTGTCCCTTACCAAATCCTAGATGGAGCTTCACAGCTGTTAGCTCCTCTGTCAGCTCAGCACCAGAGAGCTGAGCGAGCTCATCTGGTGTCTTCTTCTTGTAGTCCTTCAACTCCCTCCGGAAGACCTCATAGTACTTCTCGCATAGCGTGAGCCTGGACATGTTTAAGATTGCTCAATAGAGAGATGAATATTTCTGAGTACCAACCCGGACACCTGGCAGATGCAGACTGGGAAGATCTTTGTAGATCTCTCGACAGGGGATGCAGACGTTTAACAGCATTGTATACTCAGTGCTTAAACAATGACATCAGATTGTGAAAGAACTGCCCGAGAGCCAGGCGAGTCTTTAGAAGGTGGAGAACCTGATGCGAACCAAGACACAGAAGTTACTGACCAAAGCAAAACCTCTGGCAGTCCATGTCGCCAGTAACGTGGCCGCGAATGACTGTCTCGGAGTAACTCACCCCATCCCAAAGATCGCCCTCAGTGGTGCCTCCTACACTGTTGCCGCTAAGATCATGGGTGAACGTGTTACACTAATGGGGGCCGCGGTTCTAGGGCTAGCAATGAGTGCAATGGCTGAGATCATCATCGCCTACGTTTAAAACCTCTGAATAGTGAGAGATGGATCACGAGACTCCTGCAGCATATGAGGCATGGCGTGCCAGAGGGCGGTGTGTAGCCCATAGTCGAGCACGCGGACTGAGGATTGCCAATGCCTGGGAATGGTCGACCGGCCAGTACCCTGAGCACTGCTACCTATTCCATTGGCCGACTGCGTGGTCCTCCTATGCTCAACTATTTCACTGGGTGTATGACTAGTAGGTTTAAGCCGTCTATATATAGCTCTATGCCTTTGGCACTCACAGACCTAGAAAGCAAAGAGCTAGGCGATCTTGCTCACTTGGGCGAGGAACGCCTCGGTTCAGAGGACACTGTTGCCCCTTCTCCTTCCTAGACTTCGACTATGAGGATAGCTCCGACGATGAGGCTGGGGTCATCAAGGTTATTGCTGAGGCCTTTGCTGGGGCCTTTGCTGAGGCTGTCCTCGCTACAGTGATGAGTGGGGCGGTCGAGCACTGTCTCGAAATAACTCACCCCATCCCAACTGGCGCCATCAAGGGTGCCTCCTACATTGCCGCTGCCAAGATCATGGGTGAACCTATTACAGTAATGGAGGCTGCGGTTCTAGGGCTAGTAGGCAGTTTAAGACGTCTGTATATATAGCACTATGAATCTGTCACTCACAGACCTAGAAAGCAAAGAGCTAGTCAATCTTGCTCACTTGGGCGAGGCACGCCTCGGTTCAGAGGACACTGTTGCCCCTATCTCCTTCTAGACTTCAATGAGAAGCGAGACCCGCGGGAGATCCGAGGTACCATCCCAGCCCGAGATCTCAATCAGGAACACTGATACGGTAGGACAATCGGCCATTAACAAGGCAAAGACTGTATACAAGCGGATGGGCATCATGGAGAGGGCGACGATGCTCGGTATGCTCGGAGTCGATGAGGCTGGAGCCATCAAGGTTATGGCTGAGTCCTTTGCACAGGACCTGGTTACGGATCTCTTGAAATCGCGGAGCTCATTCCAACAGGATGGAGAGAATATAAGCACCATCGGCCTGAGCAATATCACTGTCGATGGCGAAAAAGGTGCTACCGTCAGCCTCCAGCTACCAGAGGTAAAGAAGTCAGGGTCTTTGGTTTGCCGTTTAAGACCACAGGATAGTCATGGCTTCCCGTACATGTATCATACAGATACTGGATGTACTAGACACTGTGCGTGCTGACACAGGCCCTCTATGCTATCTTCTCAGCTGCTGCTGGGATTTCAGGCTGGACGCCTCCATCACATCCTTCATATCCGCCGGAGTTGCAGGATTCCCCGCTCTGCAGGCGAAAGGGCTGGTGCAGGAAGTACTGCCGTTTAGTCTTCCAGATATAGACGAGGCTAACCATCCTCCACACGCATGTCTGTACCATTCGACAGTGGGCCGGCCGATGCTGGCCAGGTGGTGCTGATCATTGCCCCATCAAGACACGGGAAAAACATCTTGCTGTGGGCTCTCCTGGCCAAATATTGACACTCTCAATACATCCTTCTGGTGTCTGACTCCGCCGCTGAGGCGGTTGACAGTAATGATCAATGGTACAATGAATCAATCACCAAGACGCAGAACCTGCAAGCACTGATGGAGATGGTACTGGCAGCCCGACTGACAGAACCACTTGTTCTAGTTATCGATAACCCTGCAATGGACCAGAAGACAGTCACCTACCTCAGCAACATCACCAGGCACATCCGGCACACAAAGATAACTGTCTTCATCCTCTTTCAGAAGTACACCCGCGAGATCTCACCAGACATCCATCACAATGCCTTGTTGCTATACTTCAGCTCAAAGTGTGGACGTGCCATGCTCGAGACCATATACGACAGCCTAACCCTCAAGGAGACCAAAGGGGACTTTATCGCAGGTGTACAGAGGGCATCTGATCTGTACCACTTCATCTTCAGCAACAAAGGGACAGGTGAGCTGTCACACTTCAAGCCCTCTCCGGAAAAGGTGCAGACCGTCACCTACAAGCTGAATCCAGCCAGGAAACTAGCCTGCTCTACGTGTCATCACTGACAGACTGTCGCAGGTGCCGCAACTATTTTTTCATTCATCAGAAGGCTGAGGAACTTCGTCTGCGGTCTCCACTACTTCATCAGATGCTTGCTGACCTTCGTCAGAAGCTTGAGGAACTTCGTCAGAAGCTTGAGGAATTTCGTCAGTTTCGTCAGAAGCCTGTCGCTTATACTGTCGCTCAAACTCTACCCACTGAGGGTCCTTGCCTGGGACTCTCTTCTTTTGGAACTTCTCACTTTAGCCATGTGCGACTAGAATCGTGCCTGCGAGGGGATTTGATGAGGTAGTCCTGGTAGTTATCTGGGAATTTCGTAAATGCTGGCAGATTACTGGCCAGTCTCCCGCGCCCTCTTTCATTGAAGATGTGCCCAACAGCCTGCTTGCAGCCAACAGTGAACCACTCCTGAGTACCTTCTGCATGACTGTTGCCATGGCTCTCCACTACAGTGGCACTGACCTCCTCCCCAAGGTAGTTATTTTCTCCAGACTGGAGGCTATCCAGCATATCTTGCTCTTTCTGGCTATGGAGGCTAAATACGGCAGTCCACTTCCCGACCATTAGTAGATCTTTGGGTTCGACCCTCGCCCTTTGGAGAGCTAGAATAACAGGCCTGTTGGTTTGGGCCACAGGTAGGTCGAGTGCCCTGCCCTGGTAGCTGTCAAACTTCCGGTAGAGTATCCAAGTCAGGAGTTCTTTTGTACTACGAGCTGGCGCTCCTTCCCCTATGGCGGCCAGTATCTCCGCATCAGATGGAGGTGTGACCTGGGCTCGCTCGTGGATAATGTTGATGTCACGAAGCAGTCCTCGGACCCTGTCAGAGTGGGACAGTGCACGCCGTGGCTGTCATGCTGACTTGTCCTGCTGCCTATAGACAATCTGCTGGAGAACTTTACCGAACATGGCAGCCGTTTAAAAACCTCTATATACGCAGACCTTAAACATGCTGCAGTATGTGTAACATCCAGATGGGGGCCATTGACCCCACGACATCGCACCGCACTGATCCTCGGAAGGACCGCCTGATGGTCATTCGACCCAGTATACATGATGAGAACCCGTTGTCCGCTGCTGGAAAGTACATCGACTTTGCAATCTCGCCACAGATCCACGAGATCAAGAGCATGACACTCGAGTTCAAGCTTCAGAGCACAACAGAATGGACGGTAGAGCTCCCGCAGGTTCTGAACAGGTGGGAGATCGTGCAGAGAAACAGCACCCTGAACAACGATGGGTATCGAGTCCTAGGTCTGCTGGCTCGTGGACCAACCTTCTCTGCGAAGGGAAAGGGGTACTACGCTGTGGGGTGCAACGGTGGGTTCACGGAATTCGAACTACAGGTAGGTGTCGAGATGCCCGTGGCAGTTCCACTCCTAACCCTCCTCGAGAACACACTCGTGAATCCGGCTGCCATGCAGGATAGGCTGTTCCTCTGGGTGTACACTGAGCAGCTAGCAGATGTGACGATGAATGCTCCAACACTTCATGTCTGGCATGACAAGAATGACCAAGAGCTGAAGCAAACAGGTTCCAAACAGCGGATCGTGCATGTGGAGTGAGAACACCAGCAGGTTCAAGCCACAGCTAACCAACGGATAGAGCTGACATTGCATTGAGGGGTATCGGACTGTGTCGCTGTTGCAGTCCTGGTTCAGAAGGGAGGAGTTTTCCACAAGATGGATACGCTAGATGACTTCAAGCTTATGGTTGCTGGGACAAATGTTCTTGGTGAGGTATGCGAGCTGACTGATTGCCAACTCTACAGACAGAGAACTAAGTCATATGCACTTCTGCGACTAACCAGTGGAAGCAACGACCTCGAGTCGGCACTCGAGGGCCGTCACCACTTCGGGGGCAGGGACATCCCACCTAATCATGGCAACTGGCTCAGCTTCAATATCGGAAACCTCATAGCTGGGACTCGCTCATTAGGTGTGACGGTACTTTACTTTGGCTATGCGTGTTGAACACATCAGGTATTCAGCTTGAGCGTGCATAGAGCACGACTCCTGTCATCACAGCTGCAACCACTACTATAAGCTCTGCTGTCTTCTGACCTGTCGATGCTTCATAGTCGAGCGTTGGCTCAGATATTTTTACAGCCTCGTAGCACTCATTGAGACTCTCTGGTTGGCCTGAGCTCGGAGTTGTCGTCGGCGTGCCTGCATGTGGCGCATATGGTCGAGTGCTCTGCTGTACTCAAACTTCTCCTTAGACAGCTTCTCCATTGCCTGGTTATGACGCTCACGCTCGACCTCTGCCACCTTCTTGTCAGCGAAGCTAAGTTCCCAGTTCGCTAAGGCAAACACGCCCGCATTCAAGATTGCGGATGCTATGCTATAGACTACAGTTTAAAGCTACTTTATAGTTGTCCCCCAGTGACGCGATGTATGAACCAGAGGCTTATGAAGATCCAGTCGAGGATATAGATGACGAGGACTATGAGGAGGACTATGATGAGGAGGATTATGATGCAGACTACGATGTCGTTGGTGAGTATGATGATGTAGAGCCTGAATCCCGCAAGCTAGTACATGGAGCGAAAGGAATCTATCGCACTTACGTAAAAGGTTCTATTGGTCCACTGGCAGCAGTTGGGGCTCTGATCACTCTGTACACAACGAAGGCTGGTGGGATGGTCCGCAAGATCGCCAACAATGCTCTCCATGGTGTGGAGAAGGTTTCTGAAGCCATACCAGCCATCGCCTCAGGAGTAGGTACGTTCTTCGGAGTTGCACGCTCTTGGCCACCATACGTTGTCATACCGCTCGCAGCCATCTGGTCCGCCGAACATTTAATCCGTACTATATAAGGATGGCGTCTCTGTATGACCTGGTCAAGTTCCTTAACTTCCGAGGGTTGGTCAATAAACTACCGTTCAGTGAGGACCCAGCAGAGATTAGACGCCAGTGTACGGTGGTGTTTGAGGAGGTCTTCAATGATGGTCGAATGAATGACGGCCGTCTGTTCATCTGTTTAGAGGTCACTAAGGCTGTGCATGACAGAACGGGAGTGGACGTCAGTGATGAAATCCGGGAGTTTATCAACCGTCTTTCTTGAGGAACTCTACTATCAGCCTGGTGGATATTACCATGAGCCCCCTCAACTACTCGAGGCTGCACGTCGCAAGGGCCACAAGTTCACATTGGAGACAGTTAGCCAGTGGCTCAGCCACCAGACGATGTGGCAGATATACAGACCTCGTCCACGGCACATCAGGCATGCCCATTTCGATGAAACTGTCACGAACAGAGTTCACCAGGCAGATGTTCTATTCCTTCCACACGACTCGGTTGGTCGTAAGACCTACAAGTATGCCCTCACCATCGTTGATGTCGCCAGCAGGTACAAGTCTGTAGTACCGATCACAGACAAGTCAGCTGGCCAGGTGGCCCAGGCATTCCAGGGTGTCTACGAGGCTTCGGAAAATCCCCTCCAGTGACCGGAATTGTTGCAGGTGCATGAGGGTAAGGAGTTCAGAGGGGGTACTACAGCCCTCATGCGGAAACACAGTGTGGCAGTTAGGCGGGGCGAGGTAGGGCATCACCGTGCCCAGGATATCGTTGAGTGGTGGAATCGGACACTGGCAGAAAGACTGTTCCAACACCAATACGCCCAGGAAATGGCTGCGCCGAGTGAACGTTCTAGAGTATGGGTGAGAGGGCTGCCTGCTGTGGTGGAGAGATCCAATGCCGAGGTTACTAGCCTAATCGGGAAGAAGCCGGTAGAGGCTATCAGACACTCTGCTGTTGCCAGTCACAGCTCTAGAGGAGCGAACAAGGGAGAGTGCCTACCACCTGATGCTCTGGTTCGGTACCTGTATGAGCCTGGTGAGCTGGAAGGCGGTCGACGGCATGCAATAGCTCCTAACTGGTCGATAGATGTTCACAGGCTTGACAGGTATGTGGAGGCGGAGGGGCGGCCTACACTGTACTACCTGGCATGCCAGCACGGAGTGCCTAGGTGACCATTTGTCGTAGGGGCTTCAGCTAGTCCCTGAAGACACAGGGTGCTAAAATGATAATCGATGGGCATGGTATGGACCCCATCTGGCAGCACATGGCACATATCATAGTAAGCAGAGAGTCCTAGTTTTTCCTGCTCATACATCACATGGTTGCGCATGCGTAGGCCTCGGTTTTTAGCTCTGTCCACCCCGCCATGTAGGGAACTGTAGAACCTCTGAACCAAGAGACCCCATTCTGCTGCTTTGACATTCCCTTAGCCGAACACTTACTTGCAGCTGCGCTCTCCACGTAGTAGCATTTGGAGCAGAGAGCGATGCCGGGAGAGCCTTCGAACTCGAGCTTGACCAGTCCCGGAGTCCGTCCAGACCATGGGTCCCAAGCTAGCCAGTCCCGCTTAAGAGCATGGTACTCTGCTCGCATCTCAGGGTGAATGACGTCGTCGAGGTTGGAGCCTGCCATAGCAATATACGCGGAGACAGTGTCCATATGCAGGCACTCAAAGCTGTCACCAGCAACGTAGCAATCGAGGAAGTCGTAGTAGAACTCCAGCATTCGCAGCTTTGTGAGCTCATAAACAGCTATCCCCACCTGGAAGGGGCTTCGAATAGTGATTCTCGCTTTGCGACTCTGGATCTCGTATGACTCACTGATCTCCTCGAGATCTTCGAACCATGCACTACGCAGGGCCTTGTTTACCACACGGTCATCCTTCGTGAAGCTGGTGTTGCTATGACGTTCTAGGGCCTCGATGAGCTTCCCGTGGGCACTGTTGCCGAGGAGTTTGAAGAGATCTGCCAAGAGCGCTTTGCTCTTATCTACATCTCCCGAGTGGCGGGCCTCCGTAACATTCTCCATGAACCACTCGAATGGGCGCTTGGCCTCATAGTCTATGGTGCGGTATACAGCAGTGATCTCCAGGCCATGGGTTATATACCACTTGAGTGTCGGTGCGTACAGCAGCAGTTTCTTACCAGAGGGCACTGACCAGCTTCTGGGTGGTGGGATGCGTCCTCTCTGTTCGACCTAGATATGCCAGCATCTCAGAAGAGATTGCCTCTACCGGGATCTCTCGGTTATAGAAGAGAGGAGCCATTTCCTCGAACTTTGCCCACAGAGCCTTGGGGACCTCTATGTCCACCTCAGCAAACACAAACCAGCTGTCTGCTAGGAGAGCCTCCTTAAAGCTAGCTACACCACTGGCACTAGACCAATGGCACACTGTCTCGTTACCACATGGCATCTCTTTGGCCATTGTTGACAGGTACAGAGCATTTGCGTCGTAGCCGAGTAGACGTTGGCAGACACGCTCACTCTGGCTGATTCGAGTCACACCAGCCTCGTGGTATCTGGTGAACCCGATGCTGGGACCTCCAACATTGCCCGGTGAATAGAGGCTAACATCCGGCATGTGCTGAGCGGTTCCACATAGGAGGTACTGCAGTGACCCATCTGGGAGAGACACCGCATCTTTGAGGATGTCTATTTCTCGTTCTGTGTAGAACTCCTGCATCCGCTCTAGGGCTTCGATGAATGGACTGATGTCCAGGTTGTTGTAATATCGCAGCCAGTTGGCGAATTTCCGCATTCCATGTGCGCTGAATGTCTGGTTACACTGTTCCCACTCTGATCACATCAAGAGTAGCCACCCTTGAGCTTAGATGTCCATGCTGAGTAGTCAAGAAGCCCTGGATAGTTGAGCTTCTCATGTGTGTCAAACCATTCATATGGGAACCAGCTCTTCTGCTGTGTACACCCATAAGCTTTGACCCATACCTCGTACGAGACTCCTGGGCCGAGGTAGTTCAGCACATCGAGATAGCGTAGCTCAGGTTTTATGAGGAACATGGTCTGATTAGCCTTCTTGGCTACTTTCACTGTACCTGTACTGTCTGTCAGCTCATCGACAAAGTACTTCTTGATGAGGTTCAGGTCATACCGCCCAGAGCTGAACCTCAGTACAGGCACTTGGTCACACCACTCGTTGATCAGTCGCTGCTGTCGCTTTGGGAGCTTGTCCAGGTATGTCAGTATGTACTGTGCCCTACCCCTTGTCCGGATTAGATATGCTTGCCGTTGGATCACCAGCATGAACTCTCTGATCAGTTCTTTTGGGTCAGGATTGCAGAGGTGAGTGGGCTCACTCGTGGTGCCATCTAAGGAGCAGCCAACTGACACAGAGATAGGTATGTGAGTACTCTCAATCGTGAGAGTCTCAATAGGATGAGTCTTGATACCATCTAGGAATGCTTCGAAGTCATAAACTATGAAGTGTGGGTATGGGACAGTCCGAACTTGTTTAGGGACACTTGGACAGCGTTTTATACAGCACTCCCACTGTACCACAAGCGTGCATCCAGATGTTCTCAGCTTCTCGTCTCTCAGGACTGTCTTGTGGTATCTTTGTTCGGCATCCTCACCTCGCTGGTGTTGTGGGCACCCGTGCCAGTAACAGCCATGGAACTGGTAAACGGTGTTGGTGGTCGGATCATAACTATCTACGGGAGCGCCCTCGATCCAACGCTCGCCACCGCGCCCACACTCTACATGGTCTATGTGTACGCCTCTGTTTCTCGACTCATACTCGATCCAACGAGTAGCCACTGAACTGGATGGTTGGAGCGGATAGAAGGCTTTCTCATACGCAGACTGTGGTGCCTCAACCTTCTCGCCAGGACACACGATTGTTGTTTTGCCGCCTGTACAGTGATCAGCGTGGCGTTGACGATTGCATGCCTGTGTAAGCCTCTGCTGGCAGTGACTGCAGCCTAGTGTCTGGGCCAGCTTGGATATGTTCTTGATGAATAAGGCGTGGTGGTCCCACACTCTGATGGTCATGGTGTCATGGTAGTGAGCCGCTTGCCTGATCATGTGCCAGGTGCCCTCTTCAGTTAGTTCATACACACGAATCCCGATCTTGGCGAAGAACTCTACCTTGTCCAGCCGATCCAGCGGGGTCTTGCGGACATCAGGTACGGTCACTGTCTTGCCGTAGAACTGTGTGGCAAGCTCTCATGCAGGAGCTGTAATTCTATCAGCTCTCGCTCCTCGGTAGACTGCTAGACATCTCCAGAGACACATGTTATCCCTGTAGGTGTCGAGGGCAGTCATACTCTTCTTCTGTCGTAGCCAGTCTGGGAGGGGGCCTGTCCCAAGCAAAGGTTGGCGGTCGATGACAGCCCTGACCTCAACGTTGATTGATCGAACGAAAACCCGCTTAGTGTTGGGTCGATCGATATTGTCTGTGTCGAGGCAGGCTTGCTCTCTTGCTGCCACCCAGTCCTGAGCTGCTCCTATCGTGTTCAGCCACGGGCTCCATGGAGCATTCTTGTGGAAGAGTATCACCCTACCGTCTTCGATGTGATGGATGCGATAGGTATGGGTGTAGCGGAGGTAGAAGGCATTCTGGACAGTCTGCTGGATCTTTTGCATGATCTGGCCTGTGAGGTCTCCTTCTAGACCTCAGAAGAATGTCCAGCATACTGACCATAGTCCTCTATCCTCTGTCACCCTTTCACCGAGACGCTGGTCGAGAATGTGTTCGTCTTCTCACCTCATACTCCGGGCTAAGGGTTCAGACCTCGGCCCCCTCATCACTCGCTTAGTGATCCTGCGTAGGGGAGGTAAGTGCTCCAGTGGATGGTCCGCCATCCACCTCACTACAGTCTTGGCTCGCAAGCTAGCAGTCACCTCCTCGTCTAACTGACGAAGCTCACGTATCCGCTGCGCTTTCTTGTGGGGATTCCAAGGATCATCTTTGGTAAGCGCTGGAAACATTCCCATCTTCATTGTGCGGGAGAGTCGCTTTTGCCACTACTCGGCACGGACCTGTCCGATCATCTGGAGCATGTCGGCTTTCTTGGCCTTAGAGGCTACTCTAAGGCTGAATTGCTTTACAATAGCGCGAAGCTGTGCAACAGTAATCATGGTGTATATCACTGTGGATGCCTGTTCAGACCCTATTATGTGTGGTGCTCACAATGCGATCAGTACCTGGAACCTGTGGGGGGGGGGGCAACCTTGTCGATGTAATAGTGGATGCTTGTCTCTAAATGGGCATTCAGATGTGTTTTATGTGTGGGGTTGATCTGGCCCATTGTCTGTAATATTGTTTGTAGATGAGCGTTTATACGTATTTGAGTGTTTTGAGTGTTTACACGTAATGTATTGTTGTGCGTTCACACGTGGTATACCATTATCGATGCTGTGTCTAATTGGGTGTTAACGCATAGCAGGTGGGCTAAATAAACTACTATTCTTGACTTTGGCCCAGTCGAGGGTCTGTGGTCTGCAATCATGGGTCTTGCGAGTTGGTCTTGACATGATGTCATGCTTCTCGGGTAGCGGGTAAAGAGTAATTATAGACATGTTTACCGTTTGCTAATAACACATAGCGAGATTTGAGCCTGTGATTAAAATGATACTACCTCCCTCAACTGGCCGCCGTTCGGCGATCCATGATGGCCCCCACCACCCTCTCAATCCCTGGGGGCCTCCACACCAACCACATGTCTCAACAACCCTATGCCCCAGGGATTGAGAGGGCGGTGGGGGCCATGGATCGCCGAACGGCGGCCAGTTGAGGGAGGTGGTATCATTTTAATTCCGACACTACTACTTAAAAAGATAAACATTCCTGTACATGACTCCCTGACTCCACCCCCAACCTGCCCACCCACCCGCCCACCACTAGTATGGGCGGGGTGGGTGGAGGTGGGGAGGGGTGGGTGGTGGGGGTTGGGTGGGGGGGGGGGAGTTGCTGGCGATTGTGTCTTCTCAAAAAGAACAATTTGTAGGGCATTTATATGATGTCCTCAAGCAGTTTTTGTTGCTATGATGGCTTATATTGGGCACTGATTTACTTATTGTAGCGGTCTGTTGGTGCATATTATATTTCTTGTATGTCTTTATTACACACAGGCCGCTTTTACAACGGCATACACGTATTACTTATTTATTTACTATGTCAGCAGAGATACAATCATCGAATGTGTAAAGGAGATTACAATCGAGAATTAGATTTCAATAAAAGGCCAAATATTAAGGTTTTTATCAGATTTAATGAATTCAAAATAATTTAACAAATTTTAACTAATTCTATTAATGTTAAATTTTCACCCAACACGGGTCATGAGCTGCTTATGTTGTTTTCAGCTATGAATTGATTTTTAAGTCACATGACCAATTCAAAGACGGCCTTAGTTTTCACATATGGTATAAATTAAAATAATTTAAAAAGATGTGTACGCCTTTCTATTTTGCAAAACAAAACGGCGGATTTGTATTTTGAAACTTATGTTGTTGTTGCCTATCGATACCAGTTATCACGAACAACGAAATTATACCAGGTCTAGATTTAGTACTATTAATTAAGTTATACGCTCCCGTATTTATAAGTGGTGACTTTATTTCGATCAGTTACAAATTTCTAATGCATGCAATATTTCACTGAATACGCGCTAATTATTAAATAGAAGTCGCTTAGTAAGAAATGATTTGTTGAACAATCATTTCTTACTAACTAATGTCCTGATTTTGATTTGGAGGCTTCCTGACTTGTTTATGAGCTGTACTATACTGAAATTGTACACGCATTATGAGTACACAGCACTCGGAGTTCGCTCTTTTCAACAACAACACGCACGCACGCACGCACGCACGCACGCACGCACGCACGCACGCACGCACGCACGCACGCACGCACGCACACACGCACGCACACACACACACACACAGACACACACACACACACACACACCCTCCCTCTCTCTCTCTCTCTCTCTCTCTCCCTCGACAAATTTATTATTACTATATTAGTAATGTTAATGTCATGGTGTGCATCCGCCACTAGTTATTATATTACATGTATCATAATTGTATTATGTCGGAGACACGGGAATATGACATATGTTTTATCGTGCTCCCACTTAGACTAAAAAACTTAATTCTGTTTAAATCAAATAGAAGTCGTTTGCTGCCAAAAGCTTTATATTCATGTTCATTCAACGAAGCTGACTATAACCATGTTAGAAAATGTAAGTGGACAATATACTATGCGTTTGAGTTCAGAAAAGCAAGTGTACCTATCTGATGCCGCTAATATGCCACTGCCTACGCCGTTATCATGTACAGTAGAACCTGTCTAAAGCGACTACCTTATGGACCACAAGAATAGAGGGATCAATTTCTCGCCATGCCTGACCGTTTCTAGCTAAGCTCCGCCCACGTTTTGCGCGTGTTGGGATCAATTTATATGCTTTGAACCTGAATACCCAGAATGATAATTTCAACGTAACTTTATAAGTAAGCTTTTGGATATTTTGATGGTAATTTGACTGGGAGCCATTGCTGCCTATATAGTAGCAACGCACCCGGACAGGTTAGTTTCAAAACATTCAACAGAATGTTTATTAAATTGTAAATTCACTAAAGACATACAATTCGAACACTTCAGGACGGGACTTTCCGATGTTCATGACGCAAATAAACATAATAAAGATTGACAGCTCGCAAGCGACGTAATTGATTATGATGCCAACTGTTTGATTGACTGATCGGATCCCTCTATTAGCAACTATGTCCAGGCGGTCTC